>JAPTOF010000005.1:2132500-3332500 GCA_028554755.1 Cordia subcordata
TGTAACATTTAAGTCCTAAGTTCAATTATGAAGATGTAAACCCTAATATGCACAAGTAGGACCTAAATGCTACACTAATACACCAAATAAAATATAAAACACCTCAAACCAAGTATATACATTCAATGCACAAGCACACACAAAACCAACACATTAACACCTCTAAAAATTCTCTTTGCTTGTCCCCAAGCAAGCCAAACACCTTAAAACAAGTATATACATGCAATGCACAAGCACAAACAAAACCAACACATCAACACTATCCCCAAACCTTCTCCTTGCTTGTCCCCAAGCAAGCCAAAATGTAAGTCTATCTCTAAGTTGGTAAAGAGGGTTGCCTAAGGGATTGATTTGCTATCATGGTGCATCTAAAGAGAATGAAGGGGTCATTCCTTTTGTAGAGCGATCTCCAAGCCTTTTTGAAACCACCCTTTACTTACAAGGGTTCTCGTACCTCTGGAAAGTTCTCAAGTAGCTATACCTTCACAAGCTCAGGATTTTAACACACGTACTCAGGATGTTGATACTTCGTGCCCCTCAACTAACATGGCCTCCCCAACATACAGATAGCCTCCAAGATAAAAAGAGAAAGAATGTACAAACACAAAATGGCTCACAAAGGACATAAGAGCCTTATTCATATAATATCAAAAGACAAAGTGATAACTCGTGCTAAGTCGACATTGTGTCACTTAAGCACTTATTCAACGCATTTCACTTTTTTATGTTTTTGTTACCTTTTGGCTTTTTCTCATTTTTTCATTTTTTGGGGCTTTTTCAAGCTTTTTGCCTTTGTCCATTTTTTTTGGATTTTCTACACTCTACCAGGTAAGTTTATAGTGAGTAGATCTTCTTCTGAGGGTGACGTATCTAGGTCATTGGAGGTCTTTCTAGACTTGTCTCTTTAGTGCATCTGTCATGCATTAGACTGGACTACTGTGAGTTAGTATTCTTGTAATTGTACTAGCAAAGTTAGAAAACACAATACTCACAGCTACTAAGTGGCCAATGCTCTTAATCTTGAGCAAATGTGGATGAATTGAAGAAGTCAGGGTTCAACACTTTGATCCATTATGAGAGAGACCTTGCTTGACTAGGGTAAGAAACTTCGTGCATTGGGTGTTGAGTTCTGGTCAATTGGGACATGCATATTGATGTGTGTTTTAAACCCATAACTGTACGGATCGTTAGTGGTATAGCGGATTCAAGTGTGGGTATCATCTCTACAGCGAGGCTACTTTAATTTGGCCTCTATGTGCTCATGTGCTAAGGATAGCTATGTGCATGTGTGTCTTTCTTTAGGATTAAAGGGAGCTTAGGAAAAGGAAAATAAAACCTAAACTACGGAGGAATTATGGTGCCAAGCTAAGAATGGAAACCTAACAAGAAAGAAGGGGATCTAAGGTGATTGTATTGTAACTAGACTTGGGCTATGATAGTGGTTCGGCCTATCTATGGCTTGATTGCTCTCTTGGAGACCTTAGCTAATTGACCTTATTATCCACTAGGACTTGATGCGGGTCTGTCCCTAGGTAGATCTTCCCCATAGTATAGCATGGTCCTTATGATGTATGGTTTTTGGGCTTAGTTAGTTAGGGCCTCTTTGGTGTGGATTAACGTCCTACTCGAGAGACTAGCTATTAGCATTATATGAGTTGATATAATGATTATTGATGTTTTGATGATGAAAATAAGTAATATTTTATGATTCATAATGAGTACATTGATCTGTGGCTTGTCAATTGAATGAATTGTTCTATTAATTGAATGCTTCATCTATATTGACAGGTGATGTTATAAGCTATGTTTTGAAAAGTCTATATCTTGTGAAAGCTTGTAGAAGATCAAGAGGATGGAAGACAAAGTTACTAGGAGATGAGAATGAATAAATGCTCCACAAAGACAAGGGGAGATATAAGGCTGGAGACGTGAAGTCATAAGGGATACAGCTTGTTTTGGTTTGTCTCTTCTTGTTTTGGTTTGTCTCCTTTGCTCTTATTTGTGTATATCCCTGAATTTGATTTCTAAAGCTCAAAATTTTCTTAGTCTTTTATCTAAAGCTTTTCTTTTTGATCATCTCATCTTGATTATTCTTAGTTTCATGTCTTGAACTATTTTATCTTGGTTTTTTAAATCATCCTTATTTCTATCTTGGTTTTGTTTTTCCATTCTAATTCTTTTATGTTGATTCTTTTAAAAGTTCCTTGAAATCTTTAAGATGATTCTTAAATCCTCGAGATATGTTATTCTATGATCACAAAGCTTATTTGAAAAACTAGCCGTTACATATCTAGTTTTGAAAAGATTTTTTTTTTTGAAATCTTGTCTCTCTTTTTATAAAAATTCCTTGAGATTTCAAATCCCTTTTAAATCATTGTTTTGAACACTTAAAGATATGCTTCTCAAAACATTCTCAACATCAGCTAAAAACTACACTTTCTGGTGATGGTCGGACCCCCTAGTCAGGCTCCTAACCTGGGCATATTTTGATAGCTAAAAGCTTGCAGCTTTCTAGACCTTGCCAAACTCCCAGGCCAGGTGACCAACCTAGGTGACCAGGGGTAACCGGAGAAGCGTAGGAAAGGCCGGATGTATCCTCTAGTCAACTGGCTTTTGCAGACCTATTTAAAATTTATCCGTTGGAAACTATTTTGGCTTGATCTTCATATCTCTCTCACTCAAAATGACTCTTTCCTTATGTTAGCTCTTTCATGCACTATATAAAATCTACTCTAAAGCTTTTTGACATATCAATTAATCAATACAAATCATTCTCTTAAGCTTTGGAATGTTGATTTTTGATTTATACAAGAGCTATATACTTTCATATTCTTCTTGAGCAAGCTTTTGAGTATTATATATATTCCTTGTATTCAATTACAAAAAATTTACACTCTAAAAGCTAGAATAGAATGGAGAGTGAATTCTTAGCTAAAAAAGAGTGAGGAAAATGTTAATGAGGTTCTTTCACTTGGCTTCTTCGAAGATTTGACTTCAAAGAGTTGTAATAGAAGTGGTTTGTGGTTTAACAACAATTGAAGAAGCATCATTTATCTAGTGGAGTTGTTGTAAAAGTCCTAATGGGAGAATACTTGGGCAGTGGACATAGGCTTGGCTGAACCATCTAAAAATCATGGTGCATTCTATCTCTTTTGCTTTCTACTTAATTACTCCTATATTGCTTACTACTTGTTTGATAAATTGACTTTGCGAAGTGTGTTTATTATCTTGTATTCAAAGTTACATTAAATTAGTTTTATTTTATAAAAAAAGTAGCATAATCTTAATTCACCCCTCTCTTAAGATTATTTGCCCCATAACAAGTGGTATTAGAGCCAGGGTTCTACATATAGTTTAACAACTAGTAGAATTAGTATGACAAATAATGTTAATACTATTACTATTAAAGGTTTGTCAATTAATAATGCTCCTATATTTGATGGCCTTAATTACTCCTTTTGGAAAATGAGAATGAAAGTATTTATGCAAGCTCATGATTACAAAGCATGGAAAAGAATTAAAAATGGACCACTATATCCTATGAAAATGGTAGGGGATAAGAAAGTATTGAAAACCAAAGATGAATGGGATGAGAAAGATTAGAAACATGTTGAATTGAATGCTAAAGCTTTGTATACCTTGTATGCTAGATTAAATGCTACTGAGTTTGCTAAAGTTATGGGTTGTGCATCTGCTAAAGAAATTTGGGATCAACTTGAAGTCACCTATAAAGGTACTAGTCAGGTTAAAGAATCTAGAATCAACATGCTTGTTCGAAAATATGAAAGTTTTAAAATGGAACCCGATGAAAATATTGAATGTATGTTTTCTTGATTTATTGAAATCACTAATGGTCTTAAGGATTTGGAAAAGGAATACTAAAATGCAAAAAATGGCGAGGAAGCTACTAAGGAGTCTATCGCTTCAATGGCAACCAAAAGTGACGACCATGAAAGAAGCAAGAGATCTCAACATGGTCACTCTAAATGAGCCAGTTGGTTCTCTCATGACACACGAGTTAGCACTTAAAGCACATGAAGAGGAGGATAAAAAGATGAAGAAATCTATAAGCATTTGTTGCTTCCAAATACCCTTCAAGCGATGAAGAAGATAGTGATGAATCTGAAGATGAAGAGATGGCCTTACTTGCAAAAAGTTTCAAAAAATTCATGAAATGCAAAAAGTGGAAGAAAGGAGCCAATCCAAAAGGCAAAGGAAAAGAAAGAAGAAAATCTAAAGAAGGGAAAAATGAAGAACTCAAATGCTTCAACTGCAATAAACCCGATCACATCAAAGCAAATTTCCCTATGTTGACAAAACAAAGAGAAGAAAAAGCTCTCAAAGTAACATGGGAAAGCTTGAAAAAAGTGAAGTTGAAAGTGAAGAAGAACATGAAGTCGCAAACTATGTATGTCTTATGGCAAACAAAGATGAGGTAAGTGACTCTATGAACTATCTTTCATGTGATAATAAAGAATTTACTTCTGAAGAACTACAACATGTGTTCTTAAAATTATATGATGACTTCTCAGTTGTTTTAAACAAAAAATAAGATTTTACAAAAGAGCTTGAAAACCATTTTGAAAGAAAAAGGAGATGATAAAAAGAAATGCATCTCTTTTGGAAAACTTAAATGATTTGAAAAAGAAAAACGACGATTTACAAATGATTTTGAACAAGTTTACAAATGGACAAGAAAATCTCAAAAAACTACTTGGATCACAAAAAATGATGTTTGACAAAAGTGGAATTGGTTATGAATCTACAACCAAACAAAAATATTTGAAAAACTACTTTGTGAAAGCATCATCCTCCATTGAACCATTAAAATCTTCTCTTACTTACACCTATTGTGAAAAAAATGGTGATATTTCTTCTCAATGCTATTTTAAGAAGTTACAGGATAGAGGCACTCTTATCCCATATTGGCAAAGACTGAAATGGGTTGTAAAAGTCAAACATTGAGACTAACCCCATGGACCCAAGAAATTGGGGACCAATATAAAGCATTCTTGTATTTTCTTAATGTATAGGTGAAGAATGATAGAAAGAAATGAATTCTAGATAGTGAATGCTCAAAGCACATGACTGGTGACTCTTCACTATTCATCTTGAAAGAGTTAAAGGAGAAGATGTGACATTCGAAAATAGTAGCAAAGGAAGAATCACTGGCAAAGGAAGTACTGATAACAAATACTCTCTTGTAATTCACAATGTGCTACTTGTAGAAGGTCTTAAATTTAATCTAATTCACAATGTGCTACTTGTAGAAGGTCTTAAATTTAATCTATTCAGCATTAGTGAACTATGTGATAAAGGTTACAAAATTTCTTTCAAATCATCTTGTTGTATAGTACATAATTGTAATAGTGATAATGTACTCTTTGTTGCTTCTAGAAATAAAAATGTTTATACTATCAAATTTGATCAACTTGAAAACCAAAAAGTTACTTGTTTATTTGCTGTATATGAAAACTCTTGGTTATGGCATAAAAGGCTTAAGCGTGTTAACATGAGTTTGTTGAAAAGTCTTTCTAGTAATGAATTAGTTAAAGACTTGCCTAAAATCAAACTTGAAAAAGATAAAGTATGTGATGCATGTAAACTAGTAAACAACATAAGACCTCCTTCAAATCTATTAATATGGTCTCAACATCTAAAGCATTACAATTGTTGCACATGGATTTGTTTGGACCTATTGATGTCTTGGGTGGATCCAAATATACTTTTTGTCGTTGTTGATGATTATACTAGATTTGCATGGGTAATATTTCTTGCACATAAAAATGAAGCCTTCAATAAATTTGCAAGGTTGTGTCACAAAGTGCAAAATGAGAAAGACTATTTTATTAATTACATTCATAGTGGTAATGGGATTGAGTATCTAAATTCTCCTTTATGCATTTCTGCGGTGAACATGGTATTGAACAAAAGTTTTTAGCACCTCAAACTCCTAAAAAATATGGTAGTAGAGAGGAAGAATTGAACTCTACTAGAAATGGCAAAGACTATGCTTAAAGAACACAACATGTCAATACACTTTTGGAGTGAAGTTGTAAATACTGTGTGTTATGTGCAAAATAGAATTCTCATTAGGCCTATTCTCAACAAAACTCCATACAAGTTGTGGCATGGTAAGACCCCAAAAATCTCATACTTTAAAGCGTTTGGATGCAAATGTTTTATTTTGAATACCAACGATCTTTTACACAAATTTGATGCAAAATCTAACAAAGGAATCTTTCTTGGTTAATTCATTTACACAAATTTGATGCAAAATCTAAGAAGGAATCTTTCATGGTTACTTAACCAAAAGTAAAGCTTACCGAGTGTTTAATAAAAGGATACAAGTTACTAAAGAATCAATACATGTTATTTTTGATGAAGCTAATCCCTTTGAGCCAAGAAAGGAAATCCTTGATGCAGGAGATCTATTGGAAAAGAATTCACAAGAGGAAGAACAAAGAAAGGAAATGTCAAATGTGGAAGGTGAATCCCAAAATGATGACCCTCAAACAAATAAAGAACAAGCACTCCTCAAATAGAGCAAAAACCAACTTACACCAATTTACCCAAGAGTTGGAAGTTTACGAAGAATTATCCAAAGGAGCAAATCATTGGTGATTCATCAAAGGGAGTAAGAACTAGAAATAATATAAATACTTTCTGTGAACAAGTTGCATTTGTTTCTCATATAGAACCCAAAAATGTTAATGAAGTCTTGTTGGATGAAAATTGAAAAAATGCCATGCAAGAAGAACTAAATCAATTTACCAGGAATAAAGTATGAAATTTGGTTGAAAGACCTAGAGATCACCTTGTTATTGGCACTAAATGGGTTTTTAGAAAAAAATAGATGAATCTGGAAATGTAACTAGAAACAAAGCAAGATTAGTTACACAAGGATATAATTAAGAAGAAGGCATTGATTATGATGAGACTTTTGGACTTGTTGCTAGATTAGAATCCACCCGCATGTTTCTTGCATTTGCTTGTCATATGAATTTCAAGTTATATCAAATGGATGTAAAAAGTGCATTCTTAAATGGTTTCATTGGAGAAGAAGTTTATGTTGAACAACCTCCTGGTTTTGAAGATACGTGTTTGCCTAATCATGTTTATAAACATGAGAAAGCATTATATAGGTTGAAACAAGCCCTAGGAGCTTGGTATGAAAGGTTAAGTAGATTCCTTATAGAGAATGGATTTGAGAGAGGTAAGTTTGACTGTACTCTATTCATTAAAAGCGACAAAGATGATATCTTTCTTGTTCAGATATATGTAGATGATATTATATTTGGTGTTACTAATATCTCTTTGTGTGAAAGCTTTTCTATATATATACACAGGGAATTTGAGATAAGTATGATGAGAGAACTATCCTTCTTCCTTGGATTCCAAATCAAGCAAACAAAAGAGGGGATCTTCATAAACCAAGCAAAGTACGCAAAAGAAACAATCAAAAAGTTTGGAATAGAGAAATCAAAAGAAATTGGAACCCCCATGAATCTCTAATTAAGCTTGACAAAGATAAGAACAGTAAATCGGTTGATGAGAAACTCTATCGAGGTATGATCAGAAGCCTTTTACACTTGACATCATCTAGACTTGATATAATGTTCACTTTATGTTTATGTACAAGATTCCAATCCAATCCTAAAGAATCCCACTTAATTACTGTGAAATGTATAGTTAGATATCTTAAAGGAACTTGTGAACTTGCTTTGTGGTATCCTAGAGATGCATCTTTTGATTTGTAAGGTTTCTCTGATGCTGATTTTGTTGGATGTAAGGATGATCACAAAAGTACTAGTGGTATATGTCAATTTCTTGGTCACTTACTGATTTCTTGGTCAAGTAGAAACCAAATAGTGCTGCTTTATCTATAACTAAGGTTGAATATATAGCTGCTGGTAGTTGTGTGACTCAAATTCTTTGAATGAAACAAAATTTGATTGATTAATGTTTGAAATATGATAATGTGCCTATATACTGTGATAACACAAGTGCAATAAATCTCACTAGAAATCCTATCCAACACTCTAGAACAAAGCACATTGAGATTCGACATCACTTTATCAGAGATCATGTTAAAAAAGGTAACATATTGCTTGAATTTGTTGATACTTTGCATCAAGTTGTTGATATTTTCACGAAACCTCTTCTTGGAGAACAATTTTGCAACATTAGCAAAGAAATTGATATGCAATTTTTTGATCGATCTATGAATTTCATGGTGGTTCATTCTAAATTGCATTATTAAACTTGTTATGGATGTGTTAAACTATTGATTTTATGGTTTTGAAACTGTTTGGATTGCCGAAGGTAGTTTTATGGCTTAATTCTTCATTGTGTGCTTGGAAGTCTTGAAAAATCTACCCTTTGACCATAGTCGATCGCCTTCTAGGCCCCTGTCGATTGCCTGATCTATGTTTGCTAAATTTTTTCTCTGCTCTCTGCCATATGCTAGTCACCCTCTTTATCTAGCCAGGTGCCTGACCTGTCTTAGCCTTGGACCCTAAGAAATTCTTTTTCAGTCTGAAATTTGCCTCCTTTATACCATATTCCACCCTATGTCTGAACCCTATCAAAACCCTCATATTTTCTCATAAGCTCACACTTAAAATTTTGTCTCTTCACACCTTCTATCAATAATTCTCTTAACGATCAAGACAAAAACAGCTCCTCCACCTTGCAACAGAGTTATCCGTGATGCTAAACTCAAAGCCAAACAAGCCATAAAAGAGCAATTTTGTGGCAAGAAACATATTGAACTCGAGATTATCATCATTAATGACGATTCAAACGAGGAAACTTGTCCCAATCCTCCTAACCTAGTTGCTAAGAAACTTGAGTTTGATGAAGACCTAACTCCAAAATCATTCTTTTGTTTTTTTTGCTGCATTGATTCATCATGGATTAGTTTATATTAAATGATCTTTCAACTTTTTTTTATCACCTTTGGTTTTTAACTTTGTTATCTTTTTGATGACGCCAAAAGGGGAGAAGAGAATTCCTATTTAATGTGTTTGTTTTGTGTGTTTATGTATTGCATGTTTATTCTTGTTTTGAGGTGTTTTGTGGTTTATTTGGTGTATTAGTATATCATTTAGGTCATACTTATGCATATTAGGGTTTACATGTTCATAGCTAGAGTTAGGACTTAAATGCTACACTAATGCGCGTTTATTGCTTATTTTAGGTGAGATTTGGGAAGATAATTGAAGCTTAATTAAGGGTGCTCAGTGTGTGGAACAAAGTCAAAGGCGTTTTGGATGTGAAGGAATGAAGAAAAGTGTATTTGGAATTGGCTGGGCGAAGGAAGAAGCAACCGAGGTGAACCCAAGCGCAACGGGAGCTAAATTTGGAGCTTGCAACCAAAAAGGACATGGACAAATTTTGGACATGTTTTAAGATGCAAAAGATGGCTTGGTAGATCCCCCACGGTGAAACGAAGCCATAGAAAAAATAGTGCACGAATCGGAGCCAAAACGAGCAAGATTTGAACATTTTACTATCGAGATTGGTTAAGCTTCTGTCAAGGCCAGTCGAAAGGCTAAATCGAACGGCTAGGTTTGTTATGATTAGTATGCCTTAAAGCTCACTTGTATAAAACACTTTGAATGTTAAACAATGTATAATCATTTTGTTAAATGGCATTATGAGTTCCTTACATATTATTTCTGGCATGTTTTATTGATGTATGTATAAAGGTCTCTTGACTTGAACTAATGACTTGGGTGCACAGTGAGGCTGGACGCACAGTAGGTCCAAGTTTAGATTTAGTCACGTTATAAATTGAGTCCGTAATTGAATGGTAGTGTTGGGCACTCTACCGGGATAAGGTTATATTGAGCAAGTCTTCTCGTTGAGAGTGATCTGCCTAGGTCATTGGAGGACTTTTCGGATTTGTCTTAATAGTACGTGTCTCATGTATTTGACAGGACCATTGTGAGTATGTTTTCTAGAGACATACTATCAAAGAAAGAAAACAAGATACTCACTGCTACTAAATGATCATTGCTCTTAATCTTGAGCATATGTGGATGAACTAATGAAGTTAGGGTTTGGTACTTTGATTCACTATGGGTGAGATCTTACTTTATTAGGATCAACAGCCTTGTGCATTGAGTGCTAAGTTCTAATTAATTGGAACATGCATATGCAATATGGAATCTATGTGCCCCCTTTGGGATTGTCCATATTTGTCATCCGAATCTAGATCTAGTGATGCTACCTTTATGGGTGTATCGGTCATATGGCTTGATGGTCGCTCTCGAGATCAAGAGATTCCATGACTAAGGATGGTTGGCAATAGGACAAAAGACCTAAAAGAAAATACGCAGCTAAGGAGGTGATAGCACACAGGCCAAAGGACCAGCCTTAGTTGTGGGTATACATAGAGGGACATTATGATCGGTTATTTAGTAAGTCAAAGACAAAGTTCACATTCTATTGTGATAAGCTTTTGGGTAATAGCAATTATTCTTGGAGTGCAACTTTGATCTTATGGTGGAATAGATTGGAGTTAAAAATAATTATTATGTTGCCTAGATCGGGCAAGGACATTTTTTATTATTTTTGGAAGCCAAGGTTAATTGTGTCTTCTTGGTCCCTTCCTTAGTTGAAATGACTTTGAGAGAGTAATCTTGAAAGAGAAAATTCCATATTGTGGTAATAGCCTTATTGGGCCAAAGCTTGGAATTAGGTTTGAGCTTTTTTTAGAGTCCAAGATAACCTAATTGGGCTTGGATGCTTTCTTATTGGGCTTGAGCCTCCACATGGATTATGGACTATGTGTTGGGCTTGGATTGTGGGCTTGGCCTAATCTTCCAAGACATGTGCTAGAAAGTTACTACAAGAAGAATTCAAATTGCACAAGTAACTTCCATGACATGTGGCAAACATTTACTACTAGGAAAAAGTTTCCCACATGGAAGGTTTACAAGGTTTAGGTGCCAAAATTTTTCTATAAGTAGGCAAGACCTTAAACCATTTTTAGCATCCAAAAATTTTGTAGTTGATCTCTTTCATTTTGGCAAGAGAATACTACAACACATAGTACACACTTATTGTGTAGTTTTTTGCTCTAGATTTTCAAGAGCATTTTACTTTGTTTCTTCCCACACAAGAGGCTATTCTCTCAAGAAAAGTTTCTTTAACTATAGGGAAGAAGACTAGGGAGTTTCATATTGCGACCCTCTTATCGTAAGATTTTTTTGGTGGCCTTGTTCATGAACGGGAACAAAGCTCGTGACAGTTTTAGTTTCATCAAAGGCCCCACGTTTCAAGAGGTTAGCTTTATATATTTTGCAAATACTAGTTATGTTCTATATGTTCTTAAGCATGTTCTTGTGTGTGTTATGTGGTTATTTTATTTTTCTAGCATGTTTTCTTGGTAGTATTTTTGTAAATATGGACTAGGACAGACCACATGTAATATTATCGATCCTACAAGGTTGACCAGTAGGATCAAAATCTGGGCCAATTTTGGTCGAATGACTTAGGCCCAAAGCCGGTCAACCGGCTGGGCCCCTGGCTGGATGCAATTTTAGCTCTATTTAAGCCACTTTTTAGTCATTTTTTAAGGGAAACACCAACCAAATCAAACACCCATTTCCCTAAATCCAAAATCCACCAAATATCACCTCACACACTCACTTCTAAGCACATTTAACACTTGGAATCAAGGATCCAAGAGGATCAAATACTAGGATTTGAGGCATAGCTTATGGATTGTAAAGCTTAGCTATCGATAGAAGGGTATCTCCATTTTATCCTAAAATTATGTTTGATTAGAGCTATGTAGGGTGATTATATCTTGTATTTATAGATTGATTACTAATTTTTATTAATGGAAACTTGATGGATTTATGTATATACGCTTTATGCTTAGGGTTTCAAAGGCTATTTTACATACATGTCTATGTGTTCGTTGAAATGCCTCAATTATGTATCATATGCATATTGAAGTCTATTGTGCTATTAACCATTTCTAAACCATTATGCTATCGTGTTTATGTGTTTGTGTAGTGATTACGTGAAGTGGGTATGACTATATACATGTCTATGTGTGTGTTAGCATACTTTAGAGTATAAATAGCTTCTATTGCTTACATGTCGGGTGTTATTACTTAAATTGGTATAATCTAAGCATATCTATGTGTTTAGTAGTAGAATATGTCGGTGTATTCTCCAATGCCATGCCCTAGATGTGTTTTCTTTGCGCTTTAATGTCAATTTCCACTATTGTGAAGCGATTGATAGTACACAACTAGTAACTAGTCTAGGTCGAGTCCCCTTTGGCTTTAAATCCAGCCAATAGGAGTCTGGAAACTTTAGTTGACCTTAGGTCACTTAGGAAGGCTAGTTAGTCCACTCTAACGCCCCAGTTTCGTAAGGACCATGTTGTAGCTCTAAGTGGGGTGAAGCTTAGGGACGGACTCGCATCGAGTCCCAGGGTCAGATTGGAGAACTAATTAATGGACTAAGTGCTAGGGTTAGATCGATCTACACTCAGCTAGAACCTTATTGGCTAGCTTTAATTCCTACGTCATAAAGACCATACAGTATTTCTAGGCATCGCCACCTAAGGACGGACCCACATTTAGGCTTAGGGTATCAATTAGGAGGCTAATTATAGGTCTAGATTAGAGCACTTAGTATAATATATCAAGTAACCATACAAAGACATAGTAATCACCATAAACAAGACGTAATCACCCTAGTCCCCCATTTTCGATGCTTGAATCCCCTTAGATCACTTGATTCTTTCATCACACACACACACACATCTTTTATTTCTTTGCCTTTGATTAGGTTTTTCTTGTCTGAGCTCCCTTTAAACCGAAAACCCCAAAAATATTGTAGTTAGGACCTCAACACATAGCTTTAGGATGTACTTAGCTTAGGACACTATACACGTCAGGCCTCCTCGTGGATTCGACCTCGCACTCGTACACATTACACTACACGACCCCGTGCGATTGCGGGCTATTTAGTCTTGTGCCACAAGATAGCGATCACTATCTTTTTTATTTTGGTTGTTTTTGGTTTTTGGATAATTTCTGTGCTAGTTTATATTACTTATTTTGGATATGGATAATTTCTATATGCTTTGCTTATATGGTTGGATACATATGATATGGGCATTATGCTTATGGATATGCGTTATTATAATCTATTTGATGTTTTGATTCACTTGATATGGTTGTTATAGATATTATATTGTGGATCAAAGCTTCATTGATTGAGAAGGTATTCTGTATGGTTATAATCTTGATTGATGCAGGTTGAACCTTCTTTGAAGTTGATAAAAACTTCCCTAAATTCTTTAAAGCTTATTTGCACTTATTTAGGGGGAGTTTTCCTCTATTATGAATTACTTGCCCAACAGGTTAAATTATTGTCATCATCAAAAAGTGGGAGATTGTTAGCATTATATGAGTTGATATAATGATTTGTTAGCATTATATGGGTTGATATAATGATTATTGATTAAAGTTTTGATGATGAAAAGAAGTAATATCTTATGATTCATAATGAGTACATTGATCTATGGCTTGTGAATTGAATGAATTGTTGTATTAATTGAATGCTTCATATAAATTGATGGATGATGTTATAAGCTATGTTCTAGAAAGTCTATATCTTGTGAAAGCTTGTAGAAGATCAAGAGTATGGAAGACGAAGATACTAGAAGATGAGAATGAAAACAAGCTCCACAAAGACAAGGGGAGATATAGGGCCAGAGACGTGAAGTCACAAGGGGTACCAGCTCGTTATGGTTTGTCTCTTTTGCTCTTATTTGTGTATATCCTTGAATCTGATTTCTAAAGCTCAAAATTTTGTTAGTCATTTATCTAAATCTTTTATTTTTGATCATGTCATCTTGATTATTCTTAGTTTCGTGTTTTGAACTATTTTATCTTGATTCTTTTAATCATTCTTATTTCTATCTTGGTTTTGTTTTTCCATTCTAATTCTTTTATGTTGATTCTTTAAAAGTTCCGTGAAATCTTCAAGATGATTCTTAAATCCTCTAGATATGTTATTCTAAGTTCACAAAGCTTATTTGAATTACTAGCCATTACATATCTAGTTTTGAAAAGAATTTTTTTTTTGAAAAATCGTCTCTCCTTTATAAAGATTCCTTAAAATTTCAAATCCCTTTCTAATCATTATTTTGGACTCCTAAAGATATGCTTTAAATTGCCAATCTATTTTGATCTCAAAAAATTCTCAAAATCAGCCAAAAATTGCATTTTTTGGTGATGGTTGGACCCCCTAGCCAGGCTCTCGACCTGGGCCTATTTTGACAGCTAAAATCTTGTAGCTTTCTGGATCTTGTCAGACTCCTAAGCCAGACGACTGACCGAGGTAACCGAGGGTAACCAGAGAAGTGTAGGAAAGGCCGAACGTACCCCTCAGTCCATCGGCTTCTGTAGACTTGTTTAAAATTTACCCGTTGGATACTATTTTTGGCTTGATTTTCATATCTCTCTCACTCAAACCGACTCTTTCCCTATATTGGCTCTTTCATACACAATATAAACTCTGCTCTAAAGGTTTTTTACACATTAATTGATCAATGCAAATCATTCTCTTGAGCTTTAGATTGTTGATTCTTGATTCATACAAGAACTATACACTTTTATATTCTTCTTGAGCGAGCTTTTGAGTATTATCTATATTCCTTGTATTCAATTATCAAACATTTACACTCCAAAAGCTAGTATAGAACTGAGAGTGAATTCTTAGCTAGAAAAGAGTGGCAAAAGCCTTAGTGAGGTGCTTTCACTTTGGTTGTTGAAGATTTGGCTTTAAAGAGTTGTAATAAAGTTGGTTTATGCTTCACCAACAATTGAAGGAGCATTATTCATCTAGTGGAGTTGTTGTGAAGTCCTAAAGGGAGAATCCTTAGTCTGTGGACATAGGCTTGGCCGAACCACTTAAAAATTGCGGTTGCATTCTATCTCTTTTGCTTTTTACTTAATTACTTCTATATTGCTTACTACTTGTTTGATAAATCGTGTGAAATGTTTTTATTATCTTGCATTCAAAGTTGCATTAAATCAATTTTATTTTTTGAAAAAATAGCATAATCTTAATTCACCCCTTCTTAAGATTATTTACCTCATAGAGCTAACCTATTAATATGGTTTTAGACTAGAGATTAGATTCCTAGAGCATTAACTAATGCTAGTGGGTGCCCTTTTAGTATTGTTTTAGACTAAAGGTATACTTCTGCCACACTAAGTCATCAATTAAGCATATTAATCAACACACATTAGTTGCAAACAGGGCTCATGCCATTGGCATGGATGAAGGCTAAGGTGAGACCATTACCTATAGCATTTAAGCACAAAAGAACATATGCATCTTACGCATTTTAACAAAAACATAGACATGTTTAATTATTGACACATAGACATATTGATTTGTGCGATTAATCAATGTAAACGAGTATGTATTAAAAGCCAAAGATACACACAAATCCTTTATTCAAAGTCCTAATCTAAGATACAACATCAATAAACCCTAGATCTAGCCTATTCTAACAACATATTTACAAGATCTAGAGAAAGAACAAGAAGAACTCCCCTAAATCTTGCTTCCAAATCCTTACAAGCCCTTTAAATCCTTATTGATTGCTTCAATCCTTGGCTTGGTAAGGTGTTTAGAGGGTGTGTGGAGTTGTTTATTGAATGGGATTAGGGTTAAGGTAAAGTAGGTTTAAAGAAAATGAAGTTCCTCCCTTGAAAATGACCTAAAATGAGCTATTTGTAGACTTTTTAGTGCAACTACAGGTTGACCCTATCGGTGGACCTACCTATTAGCTAGTACTTTCCGGTCGACCGACCGGTTAGCCTCTTCTGACTTGAAAGCCCAACTTGAAACTTCATTTTTTGCTCATTTCTTCATCTTTTGGCTTTCGGTCTTTAATGCTTAGCTTGTTTCTTCCTTGTTTAAGATTGACCCATACCAAAACTCATCTAAAACACCAAATATAACACTTAATATAGCATTTATGTGTCTAAATGCATTATGTACAAATATAAACAAATATGAATAAACTCTATAGTAAATGCACTCAATTAAGCTCTAAACACCTCGAAATGTGCATGCAAACACTATGTACAAACATGCACAAATCACACACATCAACACCCATAAACCTTCCCCTTGTTCGTCCCCGAGCAAGCTTAAACCAAGTCTAGCCACATGGTTTTCAAAGAGTTGTTGGTTGCATCGACTTGTTATCTTTTTGCCTTTGAGGGGCATAAGGGATCATTCCTTTTGTGTAAGGGCTTCCCTAGCCATTTTCGGATCCTTTCCTCAATCACAAGGGGTCTGGTACCTCTTAGGAAGTTACCAAGTAGCTAGAACTACCACAAACTTAAGATTCTAACTCACGCAGCTGAGATGATGATACTTCATGCCTTATCAACTAGCATGGCCTCCTAACATGCACTTAGCCCCAAAAATAAAAGGAAAAGAAAAATACATAACAATGGCTCACATTTGATGTAAGAGCCTGGTTCTTAAACCAAAAAAACAACAAAAGAAGACACTCGTATCAAATTGACATTGTTTCACTTGATATTTATTGAACATACTCCACTTTTTTATCTTTTTGTTGCCTTTTGGATTTTGCTCATTTTTCACTTTTTTCAATCTTTTTCACTTTTTTTTTTACATTTTTCTCAATACATAACATAAAGCAAAAAGAAAATAAAAAGAAAGGGCTAAGGCACACTAAAAGAACTAATCACGGAAGAGGCACTCAAATCAACAACCTTTTAAAAACACTTTTTTCATCCAAGTTATGAGGCAACTACAAGGTGCAGTTTTAGATGTACTTATTCCTCACAGTTTTCAAAAGGATTTTCTTCAAAGTCTAGGTCTTGCCCTCTATCCTGTTCACTCCCCATAATACACCTTCATCTTTTTCAATCAATTAAGTCAATAACAAAAGCCAACTCTTCAACCAAGATGGAGAGAAACAACTTAGAACATGCAAAAAATAAAAAAAATTGAACACATTTTGAGCAAAAACAAGGCATGCTATGCAAATCTACCCATAAATGATATAAACAACAAAGGAACAACCGTAGCCCAAACCTAAATTTTGCTTGTCCTCAAGCAAATAGAACAAAACCACATAACAAATAAGCAACATGAAAAATATATGGGGAATATGGAGAGGGATAGATAGGGACAAGTAAAAGATGGATAGATATAACCTTGTTTCCATGTAGTTTGCAAATTTCAAAGACAATTCAATGTCTACTAGCCTTCATCTTTTGTAAAAAAGCACTAATGCTCACAAAACAAAGAACGGATTAATAGTCAATATAATGCAAGTCCACATTGACATTTGAGAAAGATAAATAAGGATGTGTACAAGGGGTATAGGGTTGATGCACCAATGATGGAAAAGAGTAAGAACAAGTGAGGAAGCAAAATTCTAACCTATTAAGAATACAAACAAACAAAAAAAGGCCTAAACTATAAAAATGCAAGAAAAAAGAAAGCAATCTAATCTACTATATACAAATTAAGAACAAGTAAAAGAAAACTAATCTACTATATACAACACCAAAAAGAAGGAAATACAAAAAGAACATGGAAAATATAAACTAGTCTAGGGAGTCTTATAGTAACGTTGGATTTAATGCCCTTAGCCGGGTGCCAATATTAGAGCAATACATGTTTGAAGTTGGAACGCACAAATTGCCGGATAATCATCAAGGTGTAGAAAGTATAGGGAAAAGGGTTGTGAGATATATGATGGGGCAATGAATGCACAATGCACCCTTTTTTTGGATAACCCTACCTTGAGATGTCAAATAAAGGTATATGCTCAAATGTGATAGGGTCCATGCACAAATCTGAGAGATCATGCCTCGCTTGCTCACCAATCGACCACCAAATAGCCTTCTTCTCATTATCTAAGACTAAGAACACACCCTTCCCATGGGTCACAGACAAATCTAAGTGGGTGATTTGTTTCCTAGTCTTAGGTGAAAGTTTTCCACACAAGAAGGCATAAATGTGAGCTCCAAAGCAATGAGAGGATCAACGGAATGGGAATGGGGAGTAGGGACGTCATCTAGAGAAGAAGGGTCAATGAAAAAAGACGTGGAAGAATTAAACTCCTCCTTTTTATGGGATATGATAGGATTGAACAAGGGTCTCTCTAACTCCTCACGCGGGATGGACGTGGGTGGAGGGGATAAAATAGATTCAATAGACTCCTCACCATACAAATGTGAATGCTCAAAGGAGGTACGTGCACCTAACTCCCTAAATGAAGACTCAAAATCCATTTGAGTGCAAGGAATAACAAGATCATTCTCTAAAGATGTGTGCGATATAGGAAGAGAGAGAAATAGGTTCACATGACCCAATGGAGGGCGGTGAAAGCACAAAAGGATAGGGTATTACTTCCTCTAAAACATACCCAAAGTTGTCATCAAGAACTAAAGTGCTATCAAGCTCATCTTCTTTCTCCCTACAAGATGCCAACTTTCCATCAACCTCTCTCTCTTTTTCTTTTTCCAAAACATCAACATATCCACTATTTTCCTCATCTATAGGTCTCACTCCCATCTCTTTAACCCGCTCAAATGGCATCTCAACTCTCCCAACCACAGGTTTCTCACTCTTAACCTCTTTCTTCAAGCACTTAACTAGATAATTGGTTTCTTGCATCATGCTCTCTAGTCTCTCTTGGTTAGATTAGAGGAGGGCTAGGAGATATTCAAGCTTTTCATCCTCATTTAATGGAGACCTAAAAGAAGAGGGCTCAATCAAGTGGAAATGGTAATTATGTTGAAAATCATTTTTAGCATAAACATCAAAAAACTCAGAGAAAGGGTGGGTGGGAAAAGATGGTGCAGAGGGGGAACATTCATAACTAGGAGGTGCATAGTAGGAAGAGTCATCTTGACCCCAAGATGAATATGAATGACTATTCTCCCTATAATCATGATAGCTAGATGATGATGCATGAGAAGGCATATGACTACTAAAGGTACTCTTGGGTTTTACAAGATAGTGGGGATCAGTGTGGAGAATAAGGCAAGAATCTATGTCATGGTCACACATTCCACAAAGATAACAAAAAGGATTATATAATTCCTTATAATCATGATGGATAGATAAAGATGCATGAACATATGCATGACTAAGGATCATGACTTGCATTAACCCAAGATTGGGGATTTCCATATGCAAGAGAACAACCAAAAGAATGACACTTACAACTACCACATAAGAGACCAGCATTAAGAGCATGAATGAGAGGTGGGAAAGAAGATATAAGTGACCACCAAGAAGCATTAGGATCATTCATACTCAATCAATACAAGTAAATCTCTTCTCGATTCAAAGTTTTTTTTTTCAAATTTTTTTATTTTTTTTTGGATTCTCATAACTTTTCAATTTTTTTTTTGTGAATTTTCAATTAAAGGAAAACAAGTAAAGATAGAACAACAAGTAACTAATCTAAAACAAAAAAGTACACAAAGAACCAATACCGTGCCTCCTTGATATTGGCACCAAAAACTTGATGTGTGTTTTAAACTCACAAGTGTATGGATTATTCATGGTATAGTGGATTTGAATGCGGGCATTGTCTCCACAGGGAGGCTACCTTAATTTGGCCTTTATGTGGTCATGTGCTAAGGAAAGCTGCGTGCACATATGTGTGCTTCTTTTTAGATTAAAGGGAGCTTGGGAAAAGGAAAATATTAGATTAAAGGGAGCTTGGGAAAAGGAAAATAAAACCTAAACTACAGAGGAACTATGGTGCCAAGCTAAGAATGGAAACCTAACAAAGAAGAATGGGACCTAGAGTGATTGTGTTGCAACTAGACTTGGGCTATGATAATGGTTCAGTCTATCTATGGCTTGGTTGCTGTCTTGGAGACCTCTGCTAACTAAGCTTATTATTCACTGGGATTCGGTCTCGATCTTTCCCTAGGTAGATCTCCCTAGAGTATAGCATTGTCTTTATGACCTATGGTTTTCAGGCTTAATTAGGGCCTCTTTGGTGTTGATTAATGTCCTACTCGAGAGACTAACTTATTAGTATTGTTTTAGACTAGAGATTAGACTCCTAGAACGTTAGCTAGTGTTAGTGGATACCTTTTTAGTATTGTTTTAGACTAGAGGTATACTTCTACCACATTAAATCATCAATTAGGTGTCTTCACACACATTAGTTACAAATAGGTCATGCTGTTAGTATGGATTAAGGCTAAGGTGAGACCACTACTGATAACATTTGAGTACAAAAGAACACATGCATCTTCACTTAGGCATTTTAGTAGACACATAGACATGTTTCATTATCAACACATAGACACATTGATTCATGCTAATAATCATGTAAACAAGCATGTATTAAAAGCCCAAGATACACACAAATTGTTTATTCAAAGCCCTAATCTAATATACAACATCAATCAACCCTAGATCTAGCTTATTCTAGCAACATATTTACAAGATCTAGAGAAAGAACATGAAGAACTCCCCTAAATCTTGCTTCCAAATCCATACAAGCCCTTCAAATCCTTGTTGATTGCTTCAATCCTTGGCTTGGTAAGGTGTTTAGAGGGTGTGTAGTGGTGTTTATTGAATGGGATTAGGGTTAGGGTAAAGTAGGTTTATTGAAAAATGAAATTCCTCCCTAAAAATGACCTAAAACGAGCTATTTATAGACTTTTTAGTTCGACTACTGGTCGACCTTGTTGGATCTTGATGCTTTTCCCATGACTAGATGTTATTTTGAATTTTAGAAAATAAAATCATATTATTAACAACAATGGGAGCAGAAACATAGCATAAATAAAGCTTATTATACACGTGGGCGTCACTTTCAAGCAAAATACAAGATTAAAGTTAAGACCCATTACCCTTGTAGCGTGACCCGGATGCAAAATTGGCTTCTTCACGTAATACCCACCTTGTATTAGCCTTCTAATGGTCTTGTCTACTATTTCCAAAGCTTTATTGCTAGGATACAATTTGCGATGTAGTAGGCAAGCAATTTTTAAGGCTAAACTGAGGTTATAGAATTTAGTGTGTATTCTTGGTGCTAATGCATGAAAAGTCCTACATACACCTACCAAGAAATATCTCACTCATTCTCATTGTCATTTGGTTTATGTCTATCTTGTACTATTTATAGTACAAGGCAACCCTAATAAGGAAAAGGTTCCTAGAATATTATGTTTTACCATAATACCCCTTCTTAGTCCTTCTAGAAATGGAATATTCCTTAGGGATAAGGCTATCGCAAACATTCCACCTCACACATTAAATATCTCCAATGTGGACCCTGCTTATCTAATTAAGATATCCATGAGTTATATTAAGAAGACCCGAATGTTAAATTCCTTTTTAATTCAAAACTCAAATCTTAATTAAGCAAACCACATAATCAATTTACCTCAATTAATATATCCAATAGAGTCATGGCTAGTGCAGGGACTAAAAGACATAATTACCCTTGGCTCCCAAAATGACCAAAATGCCCTTGCCACTATTTTGATGACACAAGGCCATTTTGACCTTGGTCTATTTCCACTAGAAGACCAAAGCCACACTCTAAGGATAATTACTAGTTAAGCAGGAGCTTGTCACCAGCTCTGGTGACCTTTGTCTTTGACCAACTGAATAAAATGACCAAGATACACCTCTATGTATACCCGTAGTCAAGGTTTCTCCTTACAAGTACCATCACCTCCAAGACTACATCTAAATCTTGGAATCTTTAGTTCTATATTATGATCATCCACTGGTCACGGATCTTTGGTCTAGGGAGCGACCACAAGCCAAATGGCCAATATACCCCTGAAGGGCAATATCACTAGTACAAGAACTAGATTTTTTGTGGTCAAGTTGATAAATCCAAGGAGGCACACAGATTCTGCTATTGCATATGCATGTCCAAACTAAATTAGAATACAATACCCAATGTATGAGGCAGACAATTTTATCACTTAAGACCTCTTCTTGTGGCATATCAAAGTGTTGCACCCTGACTTAGTCAGTTTTTCCATATATGGCCAAGATTAAGAGCATTGGTCACTCGGCAGTTGTGAGTATCTCATCTTCTATATGTGACGGTATGGTTTCCAAAAAACATACTCATGGTGGCTTTATCTAATGCATGACACACACATTAGGAGCGTAGTCCAAAAAACCTTCCAATGACCTATGTAGATCACCCTTTTAACGAGACTTGCCTACTATATCCTTGTTCTGGTAGAGTGCCCAACACCACCATCTAGCTATGGACTAGGTAGAGTTGGACCTACTGTGCGTCTAGCCTCACTACGTACCTTAGTCATTGCTCTATATCAATGGACCTTCATACTTTGCACCAATGCACAAATGGAAAGAATATGCTACGCATAACTTAATCATATGGACAATATCATAAGCGTATTATGTCTAGTTTCTAGTAATCACCATGTGCTTGTAGTCTTTAGGTCATACAATCTCAATAATCTCCCACTTGCACTAATGATCATAACTACACAACTATGTTACCAAAATGACTCAACCTATATGGCAAACACTTTCTCCTTAGGGTTTTATTTATGGGCACTGATGTGTTTGTTTTGTCTGTGCTTTTGCATTACAATTACATGCTTGTTTTGAGGTGTTTTGAGCTTTATTTGGTGTATTAGTATAGCATTTAGGTCATACTTGTGCATATTAGAGTTTATATGTTCATAGTTAAAGTTAAGACTTAAATGCTACACTAATGCGCGTTCATTGCTTATTTTAGGTGTGATTTGGAGAGATAATTAGAGCTTGATTGAGGCTGATTAGTGTGTGGAACAAAGCCAAGGGTGTTTTGGACATAAAGGAATGAAGAAAAGTGCATATGTAAGTGGCTGGGCAAAAGAAGGAGTAACCGAGGCGAAACCGAGCACAATGTGAGCCAAATTCAGATCTTGCAACCTAAAAAAGACATGGAAAAATTTTGGATATGTTTTAGAGTGGAAAAGATGGCTTGGGAGATCCCTCACGATGATATGAAGCCATAGAAAAAAACGGTGCTCGAATCGGAGCTAAAACGAGCAAGATATGATCATTTTACTATCAAGACCATTTGGCCTCTGTCTAGGCCGGGCGATGTAGCCGGTCGATTGGCTAAGGTCGACCGGCTGGATCAGAATCTAGGCCAATTTTAGCTGGATGACTTAGCCCCAAAGCTGGTCGACCGGCTGGACCCCTGGGTGGACGCGTTAACAGCTCTATTTAAGCCACTTTTCAGCCACTTTTGAAGGAAAACAACACCCAAATCAAAAACCCATTTCCATAAACCTAAAATCCACTTAAAACCCACCTCACACACTAAATCCCAAATCAATTCCATCTAAAAACAAGCTTGGATTTAAAGATCAAACAAGGATTTTGAGGGTTTTGGAGCAAGATTTGCAAAGAGCAAGCAAGGGTAATAAGGGAGCTTTATATTCTTCTCTTTATTCTTATCTATAGTATGCTAGATTAGCTCTAGATTAGGGAGGATTGCTATTTTTGTAATGGATTAAGGATTTTAACACTTGTTTTTGAGATATTGATGGTTGTAGATACATGCTTTGTTATTATATTCTTATGGCTTGAAATTAAACATGTCAAGGTGTTTAATGGAATGCCTCTATGAGTTTGCATGTGTAATTTGTGCTTAGATTCTCATGGTAGTGGCCTCACCTTAGCCTTTATCCATGCCAATGGCATGAGCCCTACTTGCAACTACATTTGTGTTGATTAATTGTGTTCTTAATGCCTTTAATATAGTAGGTAATCACTTCTCGCATGAAACATGGCTAAAAGGTACCGCTATTACTTGCTTGACCTAGGGGACTTAATCTCTAGTTTGAAACATAACTAAAAGGTTAGACTCCTTATTAGGACATTAATCAACATCCAAGGAACTTAGAACTAAACCCAAAAGCCATAGCTAGCTAGGACAAACCCATACTTCTAATTGGGCCCGATTAGGGTTAGGATTGCACCGATTGTTAGAGATGGTAAGTCTAGTAATCTAAGCCCACAATTAGAGTAATCAAACCATCAATAACCTCAAAACAAAGTTAAGAATCCAAATCCTTTCCGAATGAGCAATTACCCTTAAGTTCCCCCGAAAACTTTGTTGATCCTCACTTCCATAGCTTGTTTAATCCACCATTCCCATTAGTCAAGTTTATTTTCCCTTAGTTTAGGTTTAAATTAGAGCTTCAATCAATCCAAAAACCTAAAAAAGTATAGGTAAGACCACAGGTAGCTAGTGTAAGACGTACTTTTACATTAGAACCGCACTTAGATAGCCTCCCTGTGGACACGACCTCGTACTCGCACACATTATACTACCGCAACCCGTGTGCTTGTGGGTAACACTCTTAAAGATTTACGATCAAGTTTTTGGCACTGTTACCGGGGAGGCGCGGTTGTTGGTTTCTTTGTTTTTGTGTGTTTTTCGTTAGTTATGTGTTGTATATACATTTCGAGTTTACCTATCATGTATATATCTATTTTCATTGTTTATTGCTTTGACTTATTTTTATATTGCTAGTTTAGTTTACATTTTTCATTTGTGCTTTGTTTTGTGCTTTTATTAGGACTTAGGTGTTTGTGATAGGTAGTTGCTTGTTGAATTGAAGTTTTGGGGGTTGAAGTGTGGAAGGAGAATTAGGTTATTTTGCATTCTTGAATAGATGGCTAATCCTAATCCCAATCCTCCACCTAGAGTCAAGACCTTAAGGCAATATCTTGAGCTTGACACTTATCAACCTTGCATACCTATTCAACTACCGACCCTAGGAGATGCGACCTTTAAGATTAGGCCTGAGACCTTGCAAATGCTTCCATCATTCTATGGCCGTAATAATGAGAATACCCATGCACATATACGTGTATTTCTTGAGATATGCTATACCATTCATTTTAGGGATGTCTCTTTTGAGAACATTAGGCTTAGATTGTTCCCCTTCTCTTTAAAAGATAAAGCAAGGCAATGGTTCAAGTCCTTACCCCATGAGTCTATCATTAGCTGGGATGAGCTTCAAGTTAAATTTCTTCATTGATTTTTCCTAATAGCTAGGATAGCCACTCTTAGGGCAGAGATCATGACATTTGCACAACAAGAATTAGAGCCCCTTCACGAGAATTGGGAGAGATTCAATGAGCTTTGTCGCCAATGCCCACATCATGGGTTTGATCTTCATGAATTGCTCCAATTTTTCTACTTAGGCTTGACTTCACCTTATAAGCTAATGGCCAATGCTCCGAGTGATGGAGGGTTCTTAGATTTGACACCGGAGAAGGCTTGGTCAAAACTAGAGGTTATGGCGGAGGACTCATTCCAGAATGCTAATTTTGCGAGTGTAGGGAAGGGAACTAGGAATACCATTCTTAGTAGTGTGTTCAGGGTTGACTCAAATTATGATTTAGCTACTGAGGTAAGAGCTCTCACTAGGAAGTTTGACCAGTTCATGTCTTTAGGAGGTACATCCACTCATAGGCCTACTTTTAGTGCATCTTTTCCTCATTCTCCTAGTCTTGTAGAGGTGTGTGCTTTGTGCTCCGAGTCTATCCATACCACCATAGCATGCCCTCTCACCCTACAGTTCCCTGAGTTTATACAAGAACATGTTCTTGCTAATCGAGGTCGCTTATCCATTCCTTCTCACCCATCTGGACTTGGGTGGCGAGATCATTCTATGATAGTGCAGTCTCACAACAACACAAATTCTTCTTATTCATTCTAGAATCATCCTAGTCCATCACTTCCTAGTCTTCTAGGGTTTCATCAGGTAGTTTCTGAGCCTAGGTATCATAATTTGTCACAGTAGTTATTTCAATCTACTCCCATCAGTTCTACTCCACCTGTTCAGCCTGTAGCTGACTGTAGGTTAGACTTACTTACTGAGATGATACAGGCCCAGCAACAGATGTTTTAGAGTGCAATAGGAGATTTGAAGAATCAAATAGGACATCTTGCTGAAAAAGTTTATCATAAAGACCTAGAGAAGCTACCTGTTTATCCTGCGCTGAGTCCTAGAGATCCGTGTAGTACTTCTTGCCCTTCATCAAGTGATTATCTATAGGCTAAGGCTGTTATGACCTTGAAAAGTGGTAGGGTTATTGATAATCAGGTGGAAGAGTCCATGAGTAGAGCTAGGCCTGAAATAACATGTGTTGATGGAGAGACTAGTGTGCCTAAAGAGAAGACTAGAGAGTTTGAAGAGAAAGAGAGAAATCACATTGAGGTGAGTGTTGATCCACCATATAGAGAAGGGAAACAGGTTGTTGAATCTCATGATGTTGCTCCTAGAGTTCCTTTTCCCTTAGCATTAGAGAGATCCAAGAAAGTTGAGGACGACAAAGAATTGAGGATTTTAGAGCCTCTTAAGGATATCAATGTCACTCTACCTTTAGTTGAGGCCATTAAGAAGATACCGGCTTATGCCAAATTCTTTAGAGATTTATGCATTAGGAAGAGACAGGCCACCCGACTACCTAAGAAGCTAAAGCTTACGGAGAGTGTTAGTAGTATTTGCACCACAGGTGTTCCACCTAAGCTTAGCGATCCAGGAGCTTTTACCATCTCTTGTGCTATTAATAATCGTCTAGTAGCCTAGGCCTTGCTTGATTTAGGTTCTAGTGTTAATCTTATTCCTTTTTCAGTGTATAAACAATTAGGTTTAGGGGCATTGAAACCAACCAGTATGGTTTTACAGTTGGCCGATAGGAGTGAGAAAAGACCTCGAGGGATAGTTGAAGATGTCACAGTTAAAGTTGGAGAATTTTACTATCCTATGGATTTCATTGTTCTAGACATGCATCTAGGTCATAGCACTAGGAATATGACACCTGTCCTTTTGGGGAGACCATTTTTATCCACTACTGATGTAGTGATTCATTGTAGGATAGGGATCATTGAGTTCACATTTGGAAATTTGAAGGCAAAGGCTAGAGGTGCCGAGTCTACCACTAAGGATAAAGCGGGTGATGAGGAGAATTGTTTCTTCATAGAGTCTATTGCTTCTAGTGATAATGATTCCCATGATACTTTCTTGTCCTTAGAAGATAGAGTTGTGCTTAACGTGATCATTGGGCAATTAAATTTAGAGGCTTTTAGTAAGACTCACATAGTGAGTGATGTGTTTTCCTTAGTAGATACTCATAGTTCTTGTGTCGAGGAGTCCTTTGATTCACTCTTAGCCTCGAGCGATATTGGTGAGCTTGATGAAATCATTACTCTGATTAACTCTGGCATCTCTTATTCTGAATTGAATACCTCTTCCATTGCCTCTTCTACTCTTAGATCTAGTGGGACCATTGCTATAGATCCTTCCTTAGTTGAGAGTAGTCCTCAGCTTCCACCGACTATGCCTCTTACTCTTTTGGAGTCCTTATCTGTGCCTTTTATTCCTGATCATATAGAGGATAATGCTTCATTTTCTCCCTGGATTCCGCTAGAGTTTAGGTTAGCTACTAGTGAGTGGAGTTTGAGAGAAGAGATTCGAGTGTTCGACCCAGGCATAGAAGAATGTGTTGTTGCATCATTTGTTACAGCCTATCCTATGAGATGCACATTTTTTGATCCATTTCTTTCATCTGAGGGTGCTCAGCATGATTTTGTGTACACATTCTTAGGGCGTGAGTTTAGACCTTCAAGGTGTCGGATGCGTGGTGTTGATTGCATTTTTCATGTGTTGCATCCATTTGCTTTTTCCCGTGCTAATTTGCTTATCTGGCAGTACGTGCCCAAGGATTTTAAGCACCACTGGCCCTAACATTATTGCTCGGCTGGGGGCATAAAATCTAGCGCTACTAGGAGGCACCCTAGATATTTTGATAGTTATAGTTTGATTAATGAGTTCTTTACTTTTGTTTTTCTTAGCACATTTTGTTTTTCATTTCTTTTCTTTTCTTTTCATTTTCATTTCCCTCATGTCCGTTGCTTTCTATACATAAAGCCTTGTCATTTACACTTGCCATATTAAGCTTTTAATGTTGTGTTTGTTGATTTCCTTTGTAGATCTTTTGAGTTGAGTGGAAATTGGGTACAAAGGAAGTTAATGGACACAATTATCAAAACATGGCATACGCTGCTTAATGCTACACAAGGTTGTATCTATCCACCCTCCACTTGTCCCCTCTTATATACCCTGTCCCCACCACCCTTATGCGCTTTGTAATGCTTAATTGCTTGTTGTGTGGCCTTACTTTATTTGCTTGAGGACAAGCAAAGTTTAGGTTTGGGGGTGTAGGAGTTTGGTTTTATTGTTTTATACTTTGATCAGGGTAAATTGCATTATGTGCTTTAAAATGGTGAAAATTTTTCAAATTTTGATGCATGCAAAGTTGTTTATTTTTTGGTTGATCATTGTATTGGCTATTGTGATTGCCTCAATTGATTGGTGAATATAAGTTGCATTGTGGGGAAGTGAATAGAATGGATTGAAAATCGGGTCCTAGAGGGGATGCCCTTGAAAGTTGTGGGGAGTGAGGACCTTCAAGAATAACCCTTGTAGCCACCCCATAGCTTGGTAGGAAAGAGTGTTCAAAAAGGGTTGTTGATATGAGTGCCCTTCCTTGATTGGTTCTTTTTGATGTGCTAAAGCCTTTCCTTTTATTTTCTTTTTGTGTGAATACAATACAAAGCATGAAAAATCCAAAAAAAAAATTTTTGAAAAAAAGAGAAAAAGGTGCAAAAATAACAAAAAAAAAAAAGTAAAAAAGAGAAAAAGCCAAAGGCACAAAAATTTTTTTTTTTGAAAAAGTGCATAAGTAACACAATGTCAACTTAGCACAAGTTATCCTCTATGTAGAAATGTGAATAAGGCTTGTTTTAAGCCATTGTGTTTGTATATTCTCTCTCTCCTTGACTTTAAGGCTTTGTACATGTTAAGGAGGCCATGTTAGTTGAAGGGGCACGAAATCTCAACATCCCGAGTGCGTGCGTTAGAATCCTAGACTCGTGGTGGTTAGGCTACTTGGGAACTTTTTACAAGGTTCAAGGCCCTTTATGAGTAGAGGGAGGATCCAAAGAGACTTCTTAAGCTAACTATCATAGCCAGTCAACTCCTTAGGCAACCCTTTGTTTCGACTTGAGAAATAAACTTAGGTTTGCGCTTGCTTGGGGACAAGCAAGGAGAAGGTTTGGGGGTGTTGATGTGTTTGTTTTTTGTGTGCTTTTGCATTACAATTACATGCTTGTTTTGAGGTGTTTTGAACTTTATTTGGTGTATTAGTATAGCATTTAGGTCATACTTGTGCATATTAGAGTTTGCATGTTCATAGTTGAAGTTAAGACTTAAATGCTACACTATTACGTGTTTATTGCTTATTTTAGGTGTGATTTGGAGAAATAATTAGAGCTTGATTGAGGGTGCTTGGTGTGTGGAACAAATCCAAGGGTGTTTTGGACATAAAGGAATGAAGAAAAGTGCATATATAAGTGGCTGGGCAAAAGAAGGAGTGATCGAGGCGAAACCGAGCGCAACGTGAGTCAAATTTGGATCTTGAAACCTAAAAAGGACATGGAAAAATTTTGGATATGTTTTAGAGTGGAAAATATGGCTTGGGAGATCCCCTACGATGGTATGAAGCCATAGAAAAAAAACGGTGCGCGAATCAGAGCTAAAACGAGCAAGATATGATCATTTTACTATCAAGACCATTTAGCCTCTGCCTAGGCCGGACGACCTAGCTGGTCGACCGGCTAAGTCAACCGGCCGGATCAAAATCTAGGCCAATTTTAGCCGGATGACTTAGCCCCAAAGCCGGTCGACCGGCTGGGCCCCCGGCTGGACGCGTTAACAGCTCTATTTAAGCCACTTTTCAACCATTTTTAAAGGAGAACAACACCCAAATCAAACACCCATTTCCATAAACCTAAAATCCACTTAAAACCCACCTCACACACTAAATCCCACATCAATTCCATCCAGAAACAAGCTTGGATTTGAAGATCAAACAAGGATTTTGAGGGTTTTGGAGCAAGATTTACAAAGAGCAAGCAAGGATAATGAGGGAGCTTTGTATTCTTCTCTTTATTCTTATCTATAGTATGCTAGATTAGCTCTAGATTAGGGAGGATTGCTATTTTTGTAATGGATTAAGGATTTTAACACTTGTTTTTGAGATATTGATGGTTGTATATACATGCTTTGTTCTTAAATTCTTATGGCTTGAAATTAAACATGTCAAGGTGTTTGATGAAATGCCACTATGAGTTTGCATATGTAATTTGTGCTTAGATTCTAATGGTAGTGGCCTCACCTTAGTCTTAATCCATGCTAATGGCATGAGCCCTACTTGCAACTACATTTGTGTTGATTAATTGTGTTCTTAATGCCTTTAATATAGTAGTTAATCACCTTTAGCATGAAACATGACTAAAAGGGTACCGCTATCCCTTGCTTGACCTAGGGGACTTAATCTCTAGTTTGAAACATAACTAAAAGGTTAGACTCCCTATTAGGACATTAATCAACACCAAGGAACTTAGAACTAGACCCAAAAGCCATAGCTAGCTAGGACAAATCTATACTTCTAATTGGGCCTGATTAGGGATATGATTGCACCGATTGTTATAGATGGTAAGTCTAGTAATCTAAGCCCACAATTAGAGTAATCAAACCATCAATAACCTCAAAACAAAGTTAAGACTCCAAATCCTTTCCGAATGAGCAATCACCCCTAAGTTCCCCCAAAAACTTTGTAGATCCTCACTTCCATAGCTTGTTTAATCCACCATTCCCATTAGTCAAGTTTATTTTCCCTTAGTTTAGGTTTAAATTAGAGCTCCAATCAATCCAAAAACCTAAAAAAGTATAGGTAGGACCACATGTAGCTAGTGTAAGATGCACTTTTACATTAGAATCGCACTTAGATAGCCTCCCTGTGGACACGACCCTGTACTCGCACACATTATACTACTGCGACCCGTGCGCTTGCGGGTAACACTCTTAAAGATTTACAATTAGGCACACACAGTTTTTCACCATGATTATTCGAACTTCCTTCTCATGCCTCAGCGCACAATCTTCCATTCTCTAAAAGATACTAGGATATGTGCTAATCCACTCACCCGGGGAAATTTGTCCAATAATTCAACTGATATCTGCTGTTCACTCTTACCGCAAAAGTAGATATCAAGGTCTAGTATTTAGCATGTAGTTTGTAAAGCTTCCACTGTGCTAAAGTACAGAATACTTTGAAACATCTTTGATGCTTCTCATTAATTAAGCACTAAGCCTTAATTAAAGCCTGCAAGAGCACAAGTCACATAGTCTATTGTGCAAGAGCAAGGTCGATCCCCTAGGGAGCTAGGAAATGGGGAATCAAAACTAAGTGTGTGTCCTAGAAAGCTAGAAGGAAAACAAGCTAAACAAAGGATTCATTTTGGTCATTTTAGATACGAAGGGAGCTCAAAGTAAATTAAAATAATCTAAAAAAACTAAAGAAAACAAATAGAAGGGAGAACAAGCTAATAAAAGGGAATTTATAAAAGTAATAGGGCAATGGGTGAAATCCGCTTAACTATAGGTGATTTGGGTACTAACTTTACTACGGGATTAAATTCGATGGTTTTGCTCCAGAGGGGGTGCCTTAACCTTTCCTACAATCCCAACAACCTTTCCTATAATCCCTAGACTCTGTACGGGTCTATCCCTAGGTGCTAGTTACCTAGAGGCATAGCATGGTCTTTATGAACTAGGGCACAGTTTAGCTAATTAAGTTCCTAGGTGATGATAATTGGTCTTACCCTAGGTTCTAAATCATTGGTTAGGTTTAAAGCCAAGAAATAGGCTTTCTAAGGTCAATTAAGCTAGCCCGACACCTATTGGCTGGGTTTAAAGCCAAAGGAGACTAAACAAGGCCTAATTACTAGTGAAGACCCACCCAATCATACATCGCACAAGTGGGTTTTGGCAACAAGGCACATCATACATGTTCTCGAGTATGATACGAATGAATATAAAGCATATTCTAGCCTTAAATGCTTAGACATATTTACTTCATACCAATTTATGCATTAAAATCCAACATGCATGTCATAGAAGCTAAAATTGCTATTAAGGTATGTAAAAATACACATAGACATGCATAGCTACATGTCCTACTTCATGGAATCACTACATAAACACTTACACATGCTCATATAATGATTTAAAAGTGTTAAATAGCAATCAAGCCTCTAAATATATTTGTTCTTTCAATTAGGCATATCAATAAACACATAGACATGTATGTAAATAGCTATTAAAACATTATAAGCTAAAATATATATTAAACCATCAAAATCTCATAGCAAAGTAGTACTTAATCATCCCATGATAGAAGCTTCAATCACCCATAAAAGGTCTATCTTAACATAGAGAAAACTAAGTACAAAAGGAGAAAGATGAACCTTCCTTTCATGCTTAGCATTCCTCTTCAAATCCTTTTCTTAATCTTGCTATTACAAGTGTTAAAACCCTTGTTACAAGCTTGGATCTTGGTGTATTTTTGTGTGGTTTAGTGTGTGAGAGATGGGTATGGGCAGAAGAGGTGAAAAGGGGTTCCAAGATACTCCATATGGGCTGAAAAAGTGCTTACATACAGCTGAATACGCGTCCAACTAGGGGCCTTGGCCGATCGATCGGCCTAAAGGCTTTGTTCTCTATTTTGGTCAGTCCACCAGGCCAATTGACCGGCCCTAAAAGGGTGGCAACCGACCAGGTTAGCGCTTTGGCTAACTTTGTATGCTTTGTTCTCTTTTTGCTCTGATTGCACTTTTGTTTGCCCAGTTGCTTCTAAAAGCTTATATTATACTTTTTCTACATTCTAAACACCTTAAGCTTGGCTCCATCATCAAATTATCATCGATTCAATCCCTCAGCTTTGACCTAACTTCACTTAACACGAGAAATAAGGATGCATTAGTCCAGTATTTATCTTTAAACTCAACTATGTACAATTGTATACGCTTAGGCCTATCTCTAGCATATGTACTATACTAATGCATCTATTAAACTCAAAATACCTCTTAAACATAAGCAAATGACAATACAAACAGACACGAAAAACAACACATCAACATTCCCAAACCTTCTCCTTACTTGTCCCCAAGCAAGCCCATTCTTATTTTTATTTCTAGGTCGATGCAAAGGGTTACCAAAAGGATTGACTTGCTATCACGGTCAGCATAAGAGAATGAATGGGCCATTCCTATTGTGGAGAGATCCTCAAGTCTCCTCGGATCTTCCTTCTACTCATAAAGGGCCTAGAACCTCATGGAAAGTTCTCGAGTAGCCAAACCACCATCAGCCTCGGATTCTAACGCACCCACTCGGGATGTTGATATTTCATGCCCTCTCAACTAACATGGCCTCCTTAACATGCACAAAGTCTCAAAGATAAGGGAAGAGAAAGAATGACACACAGGCTTGTAAAAGTCTTATTCACATATCTACAAAGAGGATAGTTTGTGATAAGTTGATATTGTGTCACTTATGCACTTATTCACAAAGCTTTTGGTGTTTTTGGCTTTTTCTCTTTTCTAATTTTTTTCTCAATTTCTTTTCAACTTCTTTTCTCATCTTTTTGGCACCGTTCTTGCCTTTTCCAAATTTTTTTTGGATTTTTTTCATAGTTTTACATTTCATAAACAAAAAGAGAAGAAAAAGAAAGGCTAAGGCACATAAAAAAGAACCAATCAAGAGAGAGGCACTCATATCAAAATCTCTTTTTCAATACTCTTTTCTACCAAGCTATGGGGTGGCTACAAGGGGCATTCTCAAATGTACTCACTCCCCATAACTTTCAAGGACATCCCTCCAAGACTTGGTTTTCAATCCACTCTATCCACTCCTCACGATGTAACTCATTTTCACTAATCAATTGAGTCAACCACAATGGCTAACATAATGATCAACCAAGAAATAAACAACTCTATATGCATTAAAATTGAAAAATTCTTAACATTTTTTTAAGCACATAATGCAATATCTACCCTAATAGAGCATGAAACAGGAAGAACCAAACTCCCACACCCCCAAACCTAAACTTTGCTTGTCCTTAAGCAAAGAGAACAAAGGCACATAACAAGCAAATAGGCAATATAAAGCAAGTATAGGTGATGGGAATGGGTAGATAGGTAGGGGCCAATTTGAGAAAGAAAAGATACAACCTTGCGTTCTTGAAGCTGTCTATGCCAATGATCAATATTTCAACTGTTAACCCGGTGACTCAACATACCACAAACATTTACAAGGTACAAGGTTAGTAGCATTGCCTATGCACTCTTGCATTAACATGTACAAATAATAAGCAAAGTGTATCCTAATAGAAAGAGAATTACGAATCAACACTTGCGTGGGTGATCAATGTTCAAAACAATCTAAAAAGAAAAAGAAGGAAAAGAATAAAGGAAACATGGAATGAAAATACTAAAATTCTTCTAGGTTGCCTTCTAGTAGTGCTAACCATGACGTCGTCAGCAGGTGATCACCTTTTCATTCCTAAATGTCTGGGGTGCCTTCTAGTAGCGCTGGATTTAACACCTCCAGCTAGGCGCCAATGTTAAGGCCAATGGTACTCGTAGTCCTTGAGCACGGATTGGCATACAAACTTGTCAGGGCATAACTTAGAAGAAAATGAATCATGTGGTATAAAATCGATCAAATTATGGACTTCATAGTCCTTTTCAAGCACACATGAAAGAGGGAGAAATGAAAAACCCAACACATCAAGTATAGAAGGAGAATGGTCTAAGGTGTCATAGGGCATAGAAAAATCTAACGCTCTAAGTCCCTTGTTCTTCTCTAATCTTAACCTAGCAAGCTCGGTCTCTACAACTAACCATCCTATTGCCTTCTTTTGATGATCAAGGGCTACCCATACCCTGTGCCCATGGGTTGATGAAGCATCTAAAGTATAAAGAATGGGAGATATACGAACAAGCCCTATATGAATGTGCTTTAAATGGGATGGTGTAAAAATATACTCATTAGGGGAAGACTTAATGGGAAGAAAGAAAGAATCATCAAATGAAATGGGATTGGATGAGATGGAATCAAAAGGATAGCAAAAAGGAATGGGCCTACAAAAGGAAGAATTAGAAGTAAGGGTCATGAGCTCACTCTCACTTAGGGACGGCTTATGTTTGTCCAAGAAATAGTTCACCTCATCAAGTAATTCCCTAGTAGAGAGTTTAGAAGAAGGTTCCAATAAGGATTCCTCAAAAACGCTTAAGGACCTATATATCATAATCTCTAGTTCCTCAATCTCCTCCTTAAGAGTCTTCATATATTGATCGTTTACTCCAACATCAGAACCTAGAACTCCAACGGACTCATCGGGCCAAGAATCAAAGATAGACATGATGTTCCCCTCAATCGGTGTCTCTAAATCCACTCTAGCTAATATCTTGTCAAATGCTTTAATAAATTCATTGCTAGGGGATATCTTCTTACAACCATATTCACCAATACAAGATTCTATCACATGTGCCTTAAAACCTCTATTTTCATCTCTTCCTTCAAGATTAATCCTATGTATGCAATCATAATGGTCCATGCCTATAATATCAAGATTGAAAGAATTAACCTCAAAGGACTCATTAAGCCTAGAATCATCATCCGTAGAAATAGGGGCTATGTATCCTCACACAAAGATCTCTTGATCAAGGCTAGGTAAGATGCCCTTAAGCTTTCCCAATTCATCATTCTCAGTCATGGTCTTCTTAACATTGCCCTCAACACATGGGTCTATCGCATGAATCATGAAGCAATCTTTCTCATCATCATTTCCACCTACACTAGCTCTATTTACTACCTCTGCCACTTTTGTAGTAGACTTCAAAATTTCAAACTTGATTTCTAACAAACCCTGATCTGTAATGAATGAATGCATCAGCTGTGGTAAGAAAGGGACTACCTAAAGGATGGTTGTAGTATGCCTAGAGTCGAGACCTGAATCCTTGTCTAAAACTATGAAGTCAATAGGGTACAAAAACTCTCCTACCTGTACCATAACATCCTTTACTACACCCATAGGTCTACGCTCAAACTTATCAGCAAATTGGAGTGTAACGTGCGTGGGAGACAACTCACCTATGCCTATTTGTTGATAGACAGAGAAGGGAATGAGGTTCACGTTAGACCTTAATTCTAATAATGCATGCTCAATTTTGGTTTCTTTGATGCGACAAAGATGGGTGAATGCTTCTAGATCACTAAGCCTAGGAGGAAGGGGCGATGTGTAAATAGTACTCACTTTCTCCGTGAGTTTCACCTTTTTAGGCATGCATGATGTGCTACGCTTCCTTGTGCAAAGGTCCCTAAAGAACTTAGAGTAGGATGGAATAGAGAGGACCACATCTATCAAAGAAAGATTAACTTTAAGATCTTTTAAATGCTGTAAGAGCTTCAGAAATCTAGTATCTTTACTAGGTGATGGCCTTTCTAATGTAGATAGGAATGGAACCCTAGAAGTGACATCTCTAGACTTATGTGAATCATCAATGGCCAGACTTGAGAAAAGAGAAACATTGATTCTCGCCAGACCCGAAGAAAGAGAAACATTGTTTTTGTATTTGTCTAATTCTAACCTCGCAGTAGCTGCTATTTTGATTAGAGACACCAATGTAGGCTAGAGGCCAGTGTACTATGTCAGTAAGACATTAAAGTGAGCAGAGTTCAGGTATAGTATTTTGGAAAATTTGGCCACTTACTAATAATGTTAGCTCAAAAATTAAAGCCTTACTTTGAAGCACGTCAGATAACAGTGATGACCGAATAGCCTCTGTGCCAAGCCTTGCATAGGCTAGAATTGTCAAGGTGGTTGTTGAAATGGTCAGTTGAGCTAAGTCAGTACCACATTGCTTATCAACCGAGAATTGCAATTAAGGCACAAGCCCTTGCTGATTTCATAGTTGAGTGCATGCAATCAGCAAACCAGGCGATTGGAGAATAGAGCCTGTATGTTGATGGCGCTACAAGCAAAATAAGATTGGGGACAAGCATTGTGATCAAGATGCCTGATGGACCTGAACTAAAGTATGCAGTGAAGTTAGAGTTCAAGACAACCAACAACGAAGCTGAATATGAGGCGTTGCTATTTGGTATAAGATTGGTTAAGGAGTTGGGAGCAAAGATAGTCAAGGCATATACCAACTCATAGTTGATTGAGGGATAAATTAATGGAACTTATGAAACCAAGGACTGTAACATTAAGGCTTATTAGAAGTGCATGATCGAGACAATATCATCCTTTGATGAATTCACACTTCAAAAAATGCTAGAAAGTAATAATGTCCAAACCGACACCTTGTCCAAAATAGCTTTAGTTGTTTGAGAAGAGGAAGTGATCAATGTCTTACTCATTGACATCATTGATGAGATTGATTAGAAATGCCCAATAGTGCAGTTACTAAAGCATGGCATATTGCCAATTGATGAGTGGAAGGCCTCGAGAGTAATGAATAGGTTGTCCCGATTCTTTATTTTTTAGGACAATTATACAAATACACTATTGGGGGATGATTGCTATCTAGCAGCACAAGCCTCAATAGCCTGCAAGTGCACGGGACGTGTAGTACAGTGTGTGTGAGTACGGGGTCAAATTTACAAGGAGGCCTAATGTGTATGGTGTCCTAAGCTAAGTGCATCCTAAAAGCTACGTGTTGAGGTACTACAATGTTTTTGGGGTTTTTGGTTTAAAGAGAGCTCGAGAAAAGTAAACCTAATTTAAGAACAAGGAAATAAAAAGGCAGTGTATGTGTGTGTGATGGGGTAATCAAGCAATCTAAGGGGATAACACGTGAAAATGGGGAATAGGGTGATTACTACTTCTTGTTAGGGTTGCTTGATGGATTAAACTCGGTTGCCCTCATCTAGTCTCCTAATTAACCTCTTAATTACACCCTAAGACTCAGTGTGAATCCGTCCCTAGGTGTCGACCCCTAGAGCCACGACTTATGGTCTTTATGACTTAGGGCCATAGGGCTAGTTAGTTAGGATTCTAGGTGACTTAGATCAATCTAACCCTAGCGTCTAAATCATTGGTTGGATTTAAAGCCAAGACCTAGTCCATCTAAGGTCGACTATTTAAAGCTAAGGGAGACTTCATCTAGGCTAGCCATTAGTTATGCACCGCCAATCATCATCACAATAGTGGGTATTAATGTTTGAGCACAAAGAAAATATATCTAGGGCATGGAGTTTGAGAATATTCTGGGGTATTCTACTACTGAGTACATAGACATACTTAGATTACACCAATTTAAGCAGTGGCACCCGACATGTATGCAATAGAAGATAGTTATGCTACTAAGTATGCTAACACACACATAGACATGTATGTAGTCATACCCACTTCATGTAATCACCACACAAATACATAGACATGCTAGCATAATGATTTAGAAATGGTTAATAGCACAATAGACTTTAATATACATATGCTACATCATTGAGGCATTTCAACAAACACATAGACATGTATGTAAAATAGCCTTTGAAGCCCTAAGCATAAAGTATATATACATAAATCCATCAAGTTTCCATGAATAAAAAGTAGTAATCAATACGTAAATACAAGATATAATCACCCTACATAGCTCTAGTAACACAAAATTAGACTTAGGATAAAACAGAGATACCCTTCTATCCATAGCCAAGCTTTACAATCCATGAGCTATGTCCTAAATCCTAGTGTTTGATCCTCTTGGATCCTTGATTTCAAGTGTTAAAATGTGTTTATAAGTGAGTGCGTGAGATGATTTCTGATGGATTTTGGGTTTAGGGAAATGGGTGTTTGATTTGAGTGTTGTTGTACTTCAGAAATGGCTGAAAAGTGGTTTAAATAGAGCTGCTAACGCATCCAGTCGGAGGCTCACCTAGTCGACCAGCTTTGGGGCTAAGTTATCCAGCCAAAATTTGCCCAAATTCTGATCCGGCCGGTCGACCTCAGCCGGTTGACCCGTCTCGACAAAAGGTCAACCGGTCTTCACAGTAAAATGTCCACATCTTGCTCATTTTGGCTTTGATTCGCGTACCTTTTTTTGTATGGCTTCGTATGCCTGTGGGGGATCTCCCAAGGCATCTTTTGCACCCTAAAACATGTCAAAAATTTGTCCATGTCCTTTTTAGCTTGCAAGCTCCAAATTTGGCTCACGTTTTGCTCAGTTTTGCCTTGGTTGCTCTTTTCTTTGCCTGGCCACTTCTAAATGCACTTTTCTTCATTCCTTTACATCCAAAACACCCTTGGATTTGTTCCAAACTCCAAGAACCTTTAATTAAGCTCTAATTATCTTCCCAAATCATGCCTAAAACAAGCAATAAATGCGCATTCATGTAGCATTTAAGTCTTAACTTCAACTATGAGCATGTAAACCTTAATATGCACAATTATGACCTAAATGCTATACTAATACGCTAAATGAAGCTCAAAACACCTTAAAACAAGTATATACATGCAATAGATAAACACAAAACAAACACATCAGGGGACCTCTATTAAAATGTGTAGGCGGGTCTAAAGGGGAATTCATTATTAAAGACATACACGAAGACGTGTGGAAATCATCCTAGAGCTGGGAGATTGACATAGATGGCTATTAGACAGGGATACTACTGGCCCAACATTGTGAAAACTGCCCAACATTGTGAAAACTGCTAAAGAAGTCATTGAGATGTGCGAATGGTGTTAGAAAAATGCCAATATCTAATATATGGCGCATTCTGTTCCAAGTCTGATAACAAACTCTTGGCCATTTTAAAAGTGAGGGCTTGATATTATTGGTCCCATGCCTATGGGGAAAGCTCAGAGATAATTTGCATTCATAACAGTTAACTATTTCACTGAATGTGTGGAAGTTGAAGCCGTGGCAACCATAACTGAGAAAGCGACCTAGAATTTTGTATGGAGGAACATAATATACAGGTTTAGGGTCTTGAGAAGCATAATTAGATATCATGGAAGGTGGTTTGACTCAAAGTATTTGCAAGAACGCGTAATTGAACTACAAGTTGACATAAAATTCTTTCCAATTACACACCCTCAAGCTAATAGGCAAGTGGAGGTTATTAACCAAATCATCATCAACATTTTGAAGTTGAAGCTTGAGGGGGCCAAGGGATTATGGCCAGAGGTACTACCTAAAGTTCTGTGGGCTTATCGAATGACCATACACAGTAGTACAGTGCATGGTTTATAGGTCAAAAGAAATAGCACCGACAGAGAACTTATCCCCAATATTGTGGGTTAGACACTTTATAGAGGAAGAAAATGACGTAGTCCTAAAGATGCAGTTGGAATTGCTTGATGAGGTTCGAGAGGATGCTCGGGTAAGAAATAAGGTAACAAAGAAAGCTCTGAAGCAGTAGCTGGCAAGAAAGGTCAAACCAAAGGACATCAAACTTGGAGATTTGGTGCTTCGAAAACACTATTTCACTAAGGTTAATCTTAACAAGCTTGATGAAAATTGGAAGGGCCCTTACCGAGTAGCATTGGTAGTTTGACCAAGAACCTTTAAACTTGCCTGACTTGATGGGACATTGCTCCCAAATGCGTGAAACTCTAAACATTTGCATAAATATTATGTTTGATCTCATATGTATTTGATATATTTAATCAATGAATCACAAACCAATGTTCCATACTCAATCATGCAAGGTTATGTTTTGGAAGTTTTTTCTACTCAAGTAAGTTTGTTGTTTGATTTTACAGCTAAGTGTAATATATTAAAGCCGAAGTAATGCATAAGAGAAAGATAGCAATAAAGCAACATGTAAAATCACACTCAATGGCAACAACAATTTCCACTAAGGAAAATAAGTATTAAAGACAAACTATTCAAATCATTTAAGATAATAAAATTGTTCATACTAGCATAAAGGAAATTACATATCGTTTCAAAAAAGATGATGAAGATAGAAAAATAAAAGAGCGAGAAGAGCCACAGTCAAGCTGCTGGTACCATGATATGATTGATTATCATCAGCTGCAAAGGCTAATGATGACCGCCATCTCCACCAATACGAGGCACTTTTTTGTCACCACTACTCTCAATATCAACACAGCCATCACCTCCAACATTGGCTCTGACCTCCACCACTTCGACTTCTTGATTAACAGTAGTGGGAAGAACGGCCAGGACCTCTTCCTTTTGGGGCCCTACCTCTACCAAGGAAGTTTCTAATGCCTCTAAAGGGGGATTAGGATTAACATTACCCAATTCCCTATCAGCAGCATTGAGGGCAAAATTTTCAGTAGATAGAGTAGGAGCAAGGGCAAGAGCCACTATCTCTCCAGGAGCAGCATGCTCAGTAACTGCATCATCAAGAGGAGGGACCATATCATCTAAGACAGGATCAACCAAGGACTCCAGGGGAGAAGGAGACTCACCTTGCAGTAACTCCGAACGATGATTTCAACTCCACTTTCATATTGAACGATGACCTCCTTAAAGAGTTCGGAAGTGTAATCAATAAGGCTTTGTACTTTGCAATAGCAGAATCTCGGACATTCTGAAATTTGGCCTCTAGCTCAGTAACCTGCTTAAGACCAGTATCTCTTTCTTGAAGAGTGGCTTCCCTCTCTTGCTTACGTGAGGATATGCTATTGACTAGCCTTTTCCTTATCTTTCTGGAGGTTTTCCACACTCTTATTTAGTTCTTCGAGAGCTATCCGCTGATGTGCTTCATTTTTATGTGTGTTTGCATTGCTATTTGCTTATGTTTTAGAGGATTTATAAGCTTATATGGTTGCATTAGTGTAGTACATATGATAAAATTAGGCTTAAATGTATACAATTGTACATAGTTGAGTTTAAAGATAAAAGCTACACTAATGATTTTGGTGAGCTTTACGTTAATGCCGAGCTTGGATAATAATAGGTGATGAAGCCAGAAGCTGTAAGGGTCGTAGGGAGAAGACCAGTGGCCAAAATAATGAAGTTTAGGAGCAAAACTACAGAGTCAGATGACTTAAAGTAGGGACCGATTAACTAGCTAGGTTGACCAATCAGTCCAGAGACTACTCTTATTTTTTTGGTTGAATGAAGCCTTTAGCCGATTGACCGACTAAGATGATAGCCACTCGACCGGCAGTGCTACAAACCTTATAAATAGGACCCGATTTTGCTGTATTTTTTATAATCCATTCATACACACTTCACACCCACTTTACACACACGCTAAACCCTACTTCACCACCTCAAACACACAGACACAAACTTAGATCTAAGCTCTTTTAGAGGATTTTAACAAAATTTGGTGAGGGATTTGCTCAAGATTGTATAAGAACAAGCTAGGATAGAAGGGGATTCCTCAACGCTCTTTCATCCTTTTTACTTTAATGTTTGAGAAGATTAGATTAAGGTGACTAAGCTTGTGTAATGGATTAATTTTATACTCTATGTTTTGGATTTTTCATGGCTTATGTATATACATACTTTGCTCTTCACATGAATGGCTTTTTCTCAATAAATGTCTATATGTTTGATTAATTGCCTAGATATGTAGTATGCATATAAATTTGACTTTTTTGGCTATAGAACACCTTTAATCCATCTAATATACATGTCTATGTGTTTATTTATGGACTGTATGAAGTAGGTTTGCTATGTTCATGTCTATGTGAGCATAAGCATACTTTATGGTGAATATAGCTTCAGTCTTGCTTACATATCGGTGCCCACTTGCTTATAATGGTGTAAATCAAACATGGTAATGTTTTGGTAGTGAATTAGTCGACATATTCACAATACCTTAGCCTAGAACATGTAAGATTGCACTTATAAGACATTAACCCATTATAGTGTCCCTAGAACGACGATGCACAAGTTAGGACCAGCCTAGTTCGAGATTCTCTAGCTTTAAATCCAGCTAATAGGATTTAAGGTGGGGTTTAGTCAACCTTAGTGACCTTAGATCTTGGTTTTAAATCCAGCCAATGGTCTAAGAGCTAGGGTATAATTGTTTTAGAGCACCTAGGTAGCTTTCTAGTCCATTCTATGGCCTTGTGTACATAAGGACCACGCTATAGCTCTAAGTGTGCGTGGTTAAGGATAGACCTGTATTGAGTCCTGGAGATTAATTAGGGTACTAGCTAGTGACCTAGTATTAAAGCATCGTATAGATAAGCCAATTCCCTTAATCCTATAACATACAAGTTGAGAATGACCTATTAGCAAGTGTAAGTCACCCTAACACCTTTTCATTGGTTAAATCACTTCAAGATTAGCTTGATTCCTATTTCTCATTCCTGTTCTCATAGTGTAGTTCCTTTTTACTTTGTTTAGCTCCTTATAATCCAAAAAGTACAAAAATATGCTTAGGCTAGGTTTCTTTTTTAGGCATCTTCTAGAGCACACATGTATAGGATTCCTTCTACACATTAGCCTCTCTGTGGTTCGACACCTGTATTTGTACACACTACATGGCACGATTCATATGCTTGCGGGTCTTTTAGGGCTTGCATCTTAGAGGCAAATCAAGTTCTTAGCGTTGTTGCCAGGGAGGCACAGTGGTTTGTATTTGTTGCTTGTGTGTTTTAGTAGTTGCTTTGTTTATTTTTCTTGCTTTTTCTTGATTGTTTGCTTAGTAGTTTCTTGTCTTTCTTCTTGTTTATATAGCTTGCTCTGGTAATTACTTATCTATCGTGGCTTTTATTTCTTTTGAGTTATTGTGTTTACTTTCCATACGTAGCATAGTTTGCTTGTTTAGCTTTCTTAGTTTGCTTTTGCTTTTGCTTCTTGGTTTTTCGTAGACTATAGGCTTGTGGCTTATTTGTTGTAGTTTTAGGATATTGTTGAAGTTCCGGGGATTGAAGTGGCTGGAGTTAGAATACTATTTGCATGCTTGGTAGGAGATTCCTTTAAATGCTTGGTAGGATATTGCACAACACTTTTTGAATTTAGGAGATCTTTTTAGGAGAAGGCTGATCCTAATAATCCCCCTATCATTCCCATTCCCCCGATGAATTCCATTCAATCTCATGATCACCATGGGCATGAAGCCCAAGATCATTTTAGACAATAGACTTTTAGGGCGGACCTACCCATAGATGACAAGCCCATACATAGAGAATTCTTCCTCCCTATTGCTTTCGAGCCTAATTTGGCTATTCACATTCTAGGTTTGGGGAAGGCGAATTTCGAGATCAAGCCTAACATGTTTGTTATGCTCCCCTTCTTCTATGGGAGGAGCAATGAGAGTCCCTTGGACCATATTACCAATTTTGTAGAGATTAGTTCCACCCTCCATGTCCCTAATGTGTCTCAAAAGGTCATATGTCTTAGGTTGGTCCTTTGTCTCTTAAGGATAAGGCTAGGACTTGGTTTCATTCTTTGCTTAATGGTTGTATCACATCATGGGCCGAGCTTCAATCTAAATTATTTAAGAAATTCTTTCCTATGGCTAAGATGGTCGACCTTAGGACTGCTATTATGAGTTTCTCCCAGTATGATCTAGAGTCTTTTCACGAGGTTCGGGAGATGTTCAAAGACATCTTTAGATAGTGTCCGCACCATGGGTATGGCAATCATGACCTACTCAATCATTTCTTTCGAGGTTTGAATGAACAAAATAGGAAAATAGTTAATGCCGCCTCTGGTGATTGAATCTATAATTTGAAGGCGAGTGAGGTGTGGGGAAAAAATGGATTTTTTGGTTGAGAACTCTTTTAAGAATTTTGCTATAGATAAGTCTAGTTGAGGAGTGAATAGAAGAGGTGTTAATGAGGTTGAAATTTCTTCAAATTTGCCTACTAAATTTAAAGAGTTGACTAATAAGCTAAATCAATTTATCACATTGTCTTTTCCATCCCAGAGTCGTAGAGCTCAATTCAAAGGTTCTTTCTCTGCCCCTTCAGTAGTTGAAGTGTGTGCTTTATGTTTTAAGGCTTCTCATGAGACCATAGCTTGTCCCCTAGCGCCCTAGTTTCTCGACTTCATATAGGAGTAAATGTGTGCTACCTAAGGTTATCCTCGTGAGTATAGCCCATATTCTAACATTTATAACCTGAGATGGAGGAACAATCCTAAGTTCTCTTAGAGACAAGGTTAGTACAGTCTTATTTCCAGCCCTAAGTCCTACTCCAATAACGACCCCATCCTGTAAATCCCCTAGGTTTCTACAATATCAATAAGTCTCGGCTCACTAATGCTCCTCAGCCTTAGGCATTACCTACTCTTTCTAGTAGGCAGTCTTTAGCAATGATGTGATGAAATTGATCCAATTCATTTAGAATTAGTAGCAGCTTTAGCTAGTCAGCAACAGGAGATAGTAGAAAATAGGTAAGAGATACCAAGTTAAAAGTAGTAGACGACTAGGATTGAGGCATAGTTAGGGTAATTGACCAATCAATTAAGTGTTAGAGACCCTGGGAAGCTACCTTCTCAATTGGAGATAAACCCTAGAGTTCGATCCTATTCCTCCACTGATACCACTTATCCTCATCAGGCTCAAGCCAAAGCAGTTACCACTTTTAGGAGTTGTAGGGTAGTGGATAATAGGGTAGGAGTTGGATATGTATTGCCTGCACCTAGTGGTTCTTTTGAGTCTAAAGACCATGACCATAATCATATTGAGAGAGATTTTAGAAAAGGTCCTGTTGAGAGAGTTGAGCCCATGAGAGACCATAGGGAGAGTAGCACTTCCCGCCCACATCGGGAGAGAAAGGAGCCTATTGATGATTCCTTAAGTCTAGATGTGTTACACCTAGAGTTCTGTATCCTTCTACTTTAGAGAGGCCTTTACCTAGTAAGGATACTAGATTTCTTCCTTATCCATCTGCTTTAGAGAGGCCTTCACCTAGTAAGGATACTAGATTTCTCAAAGTCCTAGAGCATCTTAAAGACCTTAAGATCAATCTTCCTTTTATAAATGTTGTTCATTCTATTCCCTCATACTCCAAGTTATTTAAGGATCTTTGTACTAGGAAGTTTCAAGTCTCTATCATGCCTAAGAAGGTAAAGCTCACAGAAAAGATATGTAGCATTTGTACCTCAGTCCTTCTGGCCAAGAAGTGTGACTCTGAAGCTTTCATTATTCCTTGTAGGATTCGTGAGACCCAGATTGATCACACCTTGCTAGACTTAGGATCCAATGTTGATCTCATTCCCTATTCAGTTTACTAGTAGCTAGGTTTCAAAGACTTGTCCTTTATGCACAGAGGAGACCTAGGGGAATGGTAGAAGATGTGCCAGTCTAGGTAGGTAATTTTGTGTACCCTGTAGATTTCATAGTGCTTGATATGGATATGGGACATGAATTTAGACATTCTACCCCTATTCTTTTAGGTCACCCTAATCATTGTCTTTTGAGTGCAAGCTCTAAAGACCCACAAGCGTACGAATCGGTATAGTAAAGGGTATGCAAGTGCGGGGTTGATTCCACAAGGAGGCTATGTTGTTAGATGGATTCTACCTGTGTGTTCTAGAGTGTGCCTAAAAAGAAACCTAAACTGTCTATTTTTAGGGTTTTGGATGGTTGGGAGCTCTAGCTAAAATGAATTAAACTAAATTATAGGAATGGAAAAGTGGGGGACAAGCTAATTCAAAGGAACTAACAAATGGAAAGGTGTTAAGATGACTTCAACTTATGAATGGGTGATTCTATACTCAAATGATATGGGATTAAAGAATGATGGATTACTTTCATAATTACTCTTAACTATGTTGCTAAATTAATGTCTTAATATCCCCCTAGGACTCAGTACGGGTCCATCCCTAAACGCCGCCTCCTACAGCTACGGCGTGGTCTTTATGACCTAGGACCTTAAGAGTGACCAATTAGCTTCCTAAGTGAGTTAGAATGAACCTACTCTAGTACCTAAATCATTGGCTGGATTTAAAGCCAAGATATAGTGTTGCTAAGGTTGACTAATCCTATCCTGAATCCTATTGGCTAGATTTAAAGCCAAAGGAGACTCGACCTAAGCTAGCTCTAAATTACTTACCGTCATTCTAAGGTCACTACAGTGAGATTTGACTTGATAGCACATTTATACATGTTCTAGGCCAAGGTGTTCATGAATAAAAAGATCTATTCAACTACCAAACATCATCATGCTTGAATTGCACCATTAGAAGCAATTAATAACCAACATGGATGTGTTATTGAAGTCATATTCACTACTAGGCGTGCAAATATACATATAGACATGAATATAAGCATTACCTACTTCGTAGCATCCACATATAAACACATAGACAAGATTATAGCATGGATTAGATATGTTTAGTAATAAAGTGACTTCAATTTATACATTTGCTACTCATTTAGGCATTTAATCAAACACATAGACATGAATGAGGAAATAACCATTTGAACAAGAAAATCAAACATGTATATATTCAGCCATTTAATCCCATATCATAAGAGTATATAGCTGACCTATTACATAAGTTAAATCACCCTACACAAGTTTACTCAATCATAATAAGAGATAGAATGAAAGAGAGTTTATGAAGCTTCCCTTTCATCCTAGCTAATCTTGTACAAAACTGTTGAGCAACTTGAATCCAAATGTTAAAACCCTCTAAATTCTCTTGCTTCAAGGTGATGAAATGTATGAGAGAGTGTGTGTGATATGGGTGAAGACTAGGGTTAAGTGTGTGTGTATAATAGGTGTATTAAGATCCTCTCTAGAGTCGTAAAAAAAAGATTTTCTTTTCAAGTCTAAAAATCGGGCTTTTATATTAGCTTTTTACGAACTGCAAGTCGACCTAGACGGTCGACCGGCTCTCGCTTCTCCTCTTAGCTCGACCGGCTTTTAGTGATGCTTTTTGGTCTACCAGTTCTAGAGAGATAGTCGTCCGGCTATTTTGAGCACCTCTCTGAAGTGGCCGGTTGACCAGCTCTTTCTTGTAGGTTCTCCGACTGACTTCCTTCCTCCATCTTTGTCTTTTTGGCCTCCGATCTTCTCTTTTTGACCCATACATCTACCATCTTTATCACCTATCATTGCCCAATCTCAATCTTAACCAAAAGTTCACCTAAATTATTGAAAACAAGCAATTACTGTAGCAATTTGTCTCATAAACTTAATAGGTACAATTGTTTACGCTTAAGCCTATTCTTATCAAAATCACTACACTCATACATCTTTATGAGCTAATACATCTTTATGAGCACTGAATACCTCTTAAACATAGGTAAATAACAATACCAACACACACAAAAACACAACACATCAACACCCCCAAACCTTCTCCTTGCTTGTCTCCAAGCAAGCCCAATCTTAAGTTTATTTCGAAGGCCAATACCAAGGGATACCTAAGGGATTGACTCTCTATCAAAGTTAGTCTAACAAGCATGAATGGAGCATTCCTATTGTGGAAAGATCTCTAAGCCTCTTTGGATCTTCCCTTTACTCATAAGGGGTCTCGTTTCTTGTAGGAATTTCCCACGTAGCCAAACCACCACGAGCCTAGGATTAAAACTCACGCACTTGGGATGTTGATATTTTGCGCACCCTCAACTATCATGGCCTCCCCAACATGCACAAAGCCTTAAAGACAAGAAGAGAGAATATTCATGCACAATGGCTTATAAAATGCCTTATTCACATATCTACAAAGATGATAGCATGTGATAAGTTGACATTGTGTCACTTATGCACTTATTCACAAAACTCTTTGGTACCCTTGGCTTTTTCTCTTTTTCATTTTTTTTGATATATATATATTTGCACCTTTGTCCCTTTTTCAATCCAATTTTTTTTGATTTTTCATTCTTTGAATTGTATTTACAAAAAGAAAAGACGAAGAAAGGCTTTGGCACATAAAAAAGAACCAATCAAGGAAAGGGCACTCATATCAACAACCCTTTTTTTTCAACACTTTTTTGTACTAAGCTATAGGGTGGATACAAGGGTCATTCTTTAAAGGTCCTTACTCCCCACAACTTTGTAGGGCATCCCCTCCAAGACTTAGCTTTCAAACCACTCTAGTCATTTCGCCACAATGCATCTCATATTCACCAATCAATAGAGTCAATCACAATGATCAACAAAGAAAATGACTCTACATGCATCAAAATTGAAAAAAAAATTTCACCATTTTTAAACACATAATGCAATCTACCCTAAACAAGGTATATAAAAAGAAAACCAAACTCCCACACCCCCAAACCTAAACTTTGCTTGTCCTCAAGCAAATAGAAACACATAAACAAGCAAATTGGCATTACAAAGCAAGTAAGGTGGTTGGAATAGGGTAAAAACATGGGGAACGAGTGGAGAAAGGATAGATACAACCTTGCATCTTCTTCAAAGCTTTCCATGCCAATGATAAATCACCATACTACTAATCTTGTGACTTACAATTCACAAACACTCATAAAGAAAATAAGATTAGTAGTATTGCCTATGCATGCTTACATTGGCATGTGCAATAATAAGTAATGGTGTAACTTATGGGACAAAGGATTAGGATTCAACACTTTGATGTGGGTGAAAGAAAAAGAAAGAAGATAAAAAGGAAAGAAAGTGAAACAAATGCAAAATTACAAATTGAATCTAGGTTGCCTCCTAGTAACGCTAACCACCATGCCGTCAGCCGGGTAAACACCAACTCATCTTCAACTTCCATAGATGGGATCCTGAAGCATTAAAGCATTAACATGAGCCATGCTCAGATCATATGCATGCTTCAGGTGTTGCCCATTCACCGTCAACTCTCGGCCATCCTTCAAGTCTTTAATCTTGACTATTCTGGAAGGATAGGCAACCATCACCTCGTATGGACCATCCCATCTTGTCTTGAGCTTTCCTGGGAAGAGTTTCAATCGTGAGTTAAACAACCAAACTTTATTGGAGGGAGAGAATGATTTCTTAATAATGTGTCTATCATGAATTCTCTTCATCCTATGCTTATAAAGCTTGGCATTCTCATATGCCTCAAATCTAAGCTCTTCCAATTCCACTAGGTCTAGCTTCCTTTTCTCACCCACTCTTGCCAAACCAAAATTTAAGGCTTTGATGGCCCAATAAGCTCTATGCTCAAGTTCTATCGGCAAGTGACAAGTTTTTCCACAAACCAATCTATACGAAGACATACCAATAGGAGTCTTAAAGGCGGTATGGTAGGCCCACAAAGCATCATTTAGCCTAATAGACCAATCTCTCCTATCAGGCCTAACTGTTTTCTCTAAAATGTGCTTGATCTCCCTATTGGACACATCTACTTGTCCACTAGTTTGCGGGTGATAAGGAGTCGCTACCTTATAGGTGACCGAATATCTTCTCAACAAGGCCTTTAAAGTCATATGGCAAAAATGCAAACCCCCATCACTAATCAAGAACCTAGGGACTCTAAATCTAGAGAAAATGTTCTCCTTAGTGAATTTAACCACTACCCTATGGTGATTAGTGCGTGTGGGAATTGCTTTAACCTATTTGGACACATAATCAACGGCCACTAAAATGTATTAGTACCCAAAGGAAGGTGGAAATAGACCCATGAAATCTATACCCCAAACATCAAATAACTCACATGGAAGAGTAGGGGATAAAGGCATCATGTTTCTCCTAGAGATGGGCCCATATTGTTGACACCTAAAACAATTTTTACAATACTCTTAGGCATCCCTAAAGAGAGTGGGCCAAAATAATCCACATTGCAGGACCTTCGCGGCAGTCTTCTTCCCACTAAAATGATCTCCACATCCTTCATTATGACACATGCTCAAAATGCTCTCAAACTCATCCTCGGGCACACACCGACGAATCATTTGATCTATACATACTTTAAAAAGATAAAGATCCTGCAAAAAGAAATGCCTAACTTGTGGTAGGAACCTATCTCATTCTCTCTTCTCCCAATGGGGAGGAAAATGCCCTGTGGAAAGATAGTTAACTATGTGAGTAAACCAAGGTGTATGATGAGAGACGGCAAACAATTGCTCATCGGGAAATGAATCATGAAAAGGAGTTGGATTACTAGAAGACTCGCTAACAAGACGGGAAAGATGATCCGCAACTAAATTTTCTCTACCCTTCGTATCCCAGATTTTGATGTCAAGCTCTTGAAAGAGGAGCAACCACCTAATCAAGCAGGGCTTAGACTCTTTCTTAGACAACAAATATTTGAATGCCTTATGATCGGTGTAGACTCACTTTGGATCCAAGGATGTATTACCTAAACTTGTTAAGGGAGAAGACTATTGCTAAAAGCTCTTTTTTCGTGGTGGCATAGTTCTTTTGGGCTTCATCAAGAGTCTTGCTAGCATAGTACACAACATGGGGCAAATTATCCTTTTTTTGACCTAAAATAGCTCCTATCGCATAATCAGATGCATCACACATAATCTCAAATGGGAGACTGTAGTTAGGTGGTTGGATAATCGGGGATGTAGACAATAAGGATTTAAGCCTATTAAAAGCCCTAACACACTTATCATCAAAGTCAAAAGGGACATCTTGTGCTAAGAGCCTAGACAAGGGACGTAAAATGTGGCAAAAATCTTTAATAAATTTATGGTAGAATCCTGCATGCCCTAGAAAAGATCTAACATCCTTGACACACTTAGGGACAGGCAACTTTTCAACCAATTCTACCTTAGTTGGGTCAACTTGAATACCACTAGATGAACCTATATGACCCAACACTATCCCTCTTTGCACCATGAAGTGGGATTTCTCCCAACTAAACACAAAATTCTTCTCCACACATCGGTCTAAGACTAAAGAGAGGTGACTCAAGCACTCTTCAAAACTATCACCAAAGATTAAGAAATCATCCATGAATATCTCTAAATGCCTCTCAATCATGTCACTAAAAATGGCTATCATACACCTCTGGAAAGTCGTAGGCCAGTACAAAGACCGAAGGGCATTCTCTTATAGGCAAAAGTGCCATAAGGACAAGTAAAGGTGGTTTTCTCCTGGTCTTCGGGAAACACAGTGATCTGATTATAACCCGAGTAGCCGTGTAGAAAACAATAGTAGCTATGCCCAGCTACTCGATCTAAAATCTGATATAGAAAAGGCAATGGGAAATGATTCTTCCTAGTTTTGGAGTTGAACTTTCTATAATCAATACAAACTCTCCATCCCGTGGGAGTACGTGTAGGGATATGCTCTCCTCTCTCATTTTCCACAACCGTGATCTCAAACTTCTCAGGGACAACTTGGACTGGGCTAACCTAATCACTATCAGAGATCGGATAGATAATGCCTACATCTAAAAGCTTAATGATCTCTTTCTTAACTACTTCACTCATGTGTAAGTTTAGCCTATTTTGCATCTCCTTAGAAGGAATGGCTCCATCTTCAAGGTGAATACGATGCATACAAATTGAAGGGTTAATACCTCTCAAATCATCAATTTTCCACCCTATAGCCTTCCTATGTTTCCTAAGAACCTCTAAGAGACACTTCTCTTGCTCACTAGAAAGATCAGAAGCAATGATGATTGGAAGGGTCTCACTAGGGCCTAAGAATGCATACTTCAAATGATCGGGAAGGGGTTTGAGCTCTAAAGAAGGGCTAGGCTTCATCAAGGGGGACCCGACCTCAACATTATCAACGGGGACATCACTAGAAACGAGACTAGAAGGATTAACCTCAAGTGACTTATCAATCAAATGGCTCTCAATTAAAGAAGTAGACGCTACACATTTTCACTCTAAGGTGTCTAAATCAAAGCTAGACATCAATGCCTCAAATTTTCTCAAATCTCTTCTATCGGTCATAATTTTCTCTACAAAATCCTCAACACAAGAATCAATCACATCAACTCTAAAGCACTCTTCTCCATCTTCTCCTCCTATACTAGCCCTATTCACCGCCTCAGAAACGTTCATAGTGGATCTTAAATTCCTAAATTTCATCTCCAATAACCTTGACCTACAATGAATAATGGCATCTGCAGTGGCAAGGAAGGGGCAACCTAGAAGAATGGGTGTAGAATGTCTAGAGTCATGTCCTGAATCTATATCTAACACTATGAAGTTGACAGGGTACACGAACTCACCTACTTATAACATAACATCCTCTATCACACCCTTAGGTCTACGCTTAGACTTATCAATTAGCTGAAGAGTAACATGTGTAAAGGACAACTTACCTAGACCTAGCTACTGATAGATAGAGTAGGGAATGAGATTCACACTAGATCCTAAATCTAACAAGGTGTGATCAATCTGGGTCCCTTGAATCCTATAAGGAATGGTGAAAGCTTCGGGGTCACTCATTTTGGCCGAAAGGCTCGAAGTACAAATACTACTCACCTTATCCGTAAGCCTCACCTTCTTAGAAATGTTCGATGACCTATGCTTCCTTGTACAAAGATCCTTAAAGAATTTAGAATAGGAGGGAATAGGAAGGATCACATCTATCAAAGGAAGATTGACTTTAAGGTCCTTAAGATGCTCTAAAACCTTGAAAAACCTAGAATCCTCACTACGTATTGGCCTCTCTAAGGCAGATGGAAAGGGAACTCTAGGCTCAACACCTCTAAACACATGGTAATCATCAATAGGATTCTTTCCCTCCCAATGAGGGCGGGAAGTACTACTCTCTCCATGGCCATTAGTAGGCTCAACTCTCTCAACAGGATCCTCTCTAAAATTTCCCTCAATAGGGCTACTATATGGTGCTCTAGATTTGGAAGGACCACTCGGTGTAGGCACTGCAACGTCAATTCCTACCCTATTATCCACTATTCTACTGCTTTTAAAAGTGGTGACGGCCTTAGCTTGGGCCTAAGGGAGATAAGTGGTATCGGTGGAGGAAGAAGAATGGGCTTTAAAGTTCATCTCTGGTTGAGAAGGCAATTTCCTGGGGTCTCTAGCGCTCAACTGATTAACAATTTGTCCTAACTGTGCCTCAAACCTCGCCATTTGCTACCTATTATCTGCTAATTCCTGTTATTGGTTCTGAATGAATTGCATTATTTTCATCATGTCATTACTAGGAGATTGGCTACTAGAAGGAGAAGGTAAAGCCTGAGGTTGAAGAGCAATAGTGAGACAGGGCTGATTAAGATGATAGAATCCTGGGGGATATTGAGGACAAGGTCGCTGCTGAGGTAGAACCTGAGGATATAAACTAGACTCATGCTGGCCTTGTCTCCAAGAAAATTTTGGGTTGTCCCTCTAACCCAGATTGTATGTGTTCGAGTATTGATTATATTCACGAGAATAACCTTGTGTGGCACACACTTGCTCTTTCATGAATTCAGGAAATTGAGAAGCTAAAGGGCAAGCTATGGTCTCATAAGATGACTCAGAACACAAATGCATAAACTTCAACAACTAAAGGGGTATAGGAAGAACCTATAGAACGAGTCCTATGACCTTGGGATGCAAAAGACAAAGAAATGAATTGATCTAGCTTATTTGTCAAAGCCACAACCTTAGTAGGTAAATCTAAAGAAACTCTAAACTTACTAACACTTCTCTTGTTGCCTCCCCGACTAGACCTTTCCATAGCAAAATTTTGAAAAGAATTTTCAGCCATCATTTCTATTTTCTCCCATGCCTCAGTTGGTCTCAAGAGATAGAAGCCACCACCAGAGACGGCATTGACCATTATTCTATTTTGTTCATTTAAACCTTAAAAGAAATATTGCAATAGGTCATGACTGCTGTGCCCGTGAGGTGTACATTGTCTAAGAAGATCCTTGAACCTCTCCTAAGCCTCATGAAAGGATTCTAGATCATGTTGGCAAAAAGTCATAATGGCAGTCCTAAGGTCAGCTGTCTTGGCCATGGGATAAAATTTTTGAAAGAACTTAGATTGAAGCTCAACCCATGTAATAATGCAACCATTAGGTAAGTAATGCAACCAAGCCCTAGCCTTGTCCTTAAAAGAGAAAGGAAACAATCTTAGATGTATGACCTCTTGGGAGATATTAGGGACATGGAGAGTGGAACTCATCTCAACAAAATTAGTAATATGCTCTAGAGGACTCTCATTGCTTCTCCCGTAGAAGAAAGGAAGCATGGCCAACATATTAGGCTTAATCTTGAATTTTGTCTCCCTCAAACCTGAAATTTGAATAGCCAAATTAGGCTCAAAGGCTTCAGGGAGAAAGAATTGCCTAAGAGTGCATTCCTCATCTATAGGTGGGTCTGGTCTATGGGGTTCTCGTCTAAAATGATCTTGGGCTTAATGCCTAAGGTGATTATAAGGTGGAATGGGATTCATTGGGGGATTGGGAGGATTAGGAGGATGATTGGTATCGGCCATCTCCTCAAGAAGATCTCCTAAATTCCTAAAATGTCTAACAATTCTATCAAGTTCGGGATTAAGAGGAACTAGGGGATTTCTAAGGGATCTCCTAGCAAGCATGCACAAATTATCCTAACTCTTGCCACTTCAACCCCTGAAAACTTCAATATTCCTAAGACTATAGCAAATAAACCACAATCCTAGAAAGTCTACTAAAAATAAAGACAAAAGCTAAAATAGATAAACAAAAACTAAAGCAAGATAATATAAACAATAAACAAGATAAGCAAAAACTAAACAAACTATAAAGGAAAAGCAAGAAAGAAGCAAAGTAACTACCAAAACACATAAACAAAGAATACAAACCACCGTACCTCCCCGGCAACGGTGCTAAGAACTTGATTGTCGTCTTTTGAGTGCAAGCTCTGAAGACCAACAAGCGCACGGATCGGTGTAGTAAAGTGTATGCAAGTTTGGGATCAATTCCACAGGGAGGATACGTTGTGAGATAGATTCTACATGTGTGTTCTAGAGTGTGCCTAAAAAGAAACCTAAACTGTCTATTTTTAGGGTTTTGGATGGTTTGGAGCTCTAGCTAAAACAAATTAAACTAAACTTTTGGAATGGAAAAGTGGGGCACAAGCTAATTTAAAGGAACTAACAAATGGAAAGGTGTTAGGGTGACCTCAACTTATGAATGGGTGATTCTATACTCAAATGCTATGGGATTAAAGAATAATGGCTTACTTTCATAATTGCTCTTAACTAGGTTGCTAAATTAGTGTCTTAATTTCCTTTTAGGACTCGGTGCGGGTCTGTTCCTATGCAACGTCTCCTAGAGCTGCGGTGTGGTCTTTATGACCTAGGGCCTTAAAAGTGACCAATTAGCTTCCTAGCTGACTTAGAATGAACCTACCCTAGTACCTAAATCATTGGCCAGATTTAAAGCCAAGATATAGTCTTGCTAAGGTCGACTAATCCTATCTTGAATCCTATTGGCTAGATTTAAAGCCAAAGGAGACTCGACCTAGGCTAGCCCTAAATTACTTACCGTCATTCTAAGGTCACTACAGTGAGATTTGACTTGATAGCACATTCATACATGTTCTAGGCTAAGGTGTTCGTGAATAAAAGGATCTATTCAACTACCAAACATCGTCATGCTCGGATTACACCATTAGAAGCAATTAACAACCAACATGTATGTGTTATTGAAGTCATATTCACTACTAGGCGTGCAAATATACATATAGATATGAATATAAGCATTACCCACTTCATAGCATCCACATATAAACACACAGACATGATTATAGCATGGATTAGATATGTTTAGTAATAAAAAGACTTCAATTTATACACATGCTACTCATTTTGGCATTTAATCAAACTTAGACATGAATGAGGAAATAACCATTTGAACAAGAAAATCAAACATGTATATATTCAGCCATTTAATCCCATATCATAAGAGTATATAGCTAACCCATTACATTAGTTAAATCACCCTACACAAGTTTACTCAATCATAATAAGAGATAGAATGAAAGAGAGTTTATGAAGCTTCCCTTTCATCCTAGCTAATCTTGTACAAAACTCTTGAGCAACTTGAATCCAAATGTTGAAACCCTCTAAATTCTCTTGTTTCAAGGTGATAAAATGTATACTAAAGTGTGTGTGATGTGGGTGAAGACTAGGGTTAAGTGTGTGTGTGTGTGTGATGGGTGTATTAAGGTCCTCTCTAGAGTTGTAAAAAAAAGATTTTCTTTTCAAGTCTAAAAATCGGGCTTTTATATTAGCTTTTTACGAACTGTTGGTTGACCTAGCTGGTCGACCGACTTTTCCTCTTAGCTCGATCGGCTTTTTGGTGATGCTTTTAGCTAAAGGCTGACTAAATCCCACCCGAACTCCTATTAGCTAGACTTAAAGCTAAAGGGTCTCAAACTAAGCTTGTCGTGACTTGTGCACCATTGTTCTAGGGATAATATAGTGGGTTGATGTCTAATAAGCACAATCCTACATGTTATAGGCCAAGGTGCTATGAATATGTTGACCTATTTATTACAAAAGCATTACAATGTTTGATTTACACCATTATAAGCAAATGAGTACCAATATGTAAGCAAGATTGGAGTTATATTCACCATAAAGCATGCTTATACTCACTTAGACATGAACATAGCAAACCCACTTCATGCAATTTGTAAATAAACACAGACATGCATATTAGATGGATTAGAGGCGTTTTATACCAAACAAACTCCAATTTATACATGTACTACTCATCTAGGCAATTAATCAAACATATAGACATGTATTAAGAAAAAAGCTACTCACATGAAGACCAAAGTATGTATGTATAAGCGATGAAAAATTCGATAACATAGAGTACAAAATCAACCCATTACATAAGCTTAGTCAACATAACCTAATCTACTCGAACATCAAAATAAATAGGATGAAAAGATTGTTGAGGAAACACCCCTTCCATCCTGGCTTGCTCTTGTACAATGTTGAGCAAATCCCTCACCAAATGTCATTAAAATCCACCAAAAGAGCTTAGATCTAAGTGGGTATATGTGCTAGTATGTGTGTTTAAGGTTGGTGCAGTGGGGTTTTATGTGTGTGAAATAGGTGTGTGAAGTAGGTGTAGGAAGAGGTTCATCTTCCTTTCAAAAAGTGCTAAAAAAAAGCTTAAATAGGGTTGTTAATGCGTAAGGCCAAGAGACTAGGCTGGGCACCCAAACTTGGGCTAGGTCAACCAGCCCAAACATAGCTTGCTTTTTGACTTGGCTTGTCTACTTGGTTGGTCGACTGACCTAGTGAAGAGGTCGACCGGCCTAGTCAGAGCCTTGTCCAATCTTGCGCTATTTGATCCCGTTTTGCCTCGATCGCACTTTTCTTTGCCTGGTCACCTCCAAGAGCATCTTTTAACTTTCTTAATGTACCAAAAACCTCTAGCTTGGCTCCATTATCAAATCCATCATCGATTCAAGCTCCGAGCTTTATCCTAAACTTTACCTAACACAAGAAACAAGTGCACATTAGTGTGGCATTTATGTTCTAAACTCTACTATGGACATTTGTAGCCTGTTATGCATAAGTATGGTATAAATGCAACACTAACACACCTAATAGAGCATAAGTAACACCTCAAACAAGTATGGAAATGCAAAGCAAACACACAAACAAATACAACACATCAACAGCCCTAAACCTTCTCCTTGCTTGTCCCCTAGCAAGTCCAAACCAAAGTTTATCCGAAAGTTGATACAAAGGGTTACCTAAGGGATTAATTCGCTATCAAGGTGAACATAAGGAGCATGTAGGGGTCATTCTTATTCTAGAGAGATCCCCAAGGCTTTCTAGATCCTTCCTCTACTCATAAAGGGACTCACACCTCATGGGAAGTTCCTGAGTAGACAGACTACCACAAGTCTAGGATTCTAACTCGTACAAATGTGATGTTGATACTTCACGCCTTCTCGACTAACATGGCCTCCCCAGCATACACAATGCCTCAAAGACAAGAAGAGAAAGAATATACAAACACATGGCTTATAAAAGACTCATTCACATTTCAACAAAGAGGATAGCTTATGCTAAGTTGACATTATGTCACTTATGCATTTATTGATAGAACTTTTTGGTGCCTTTGGCTTTTTCTCTTTTTCATTTTTTTAAAATTTTTCACTCTTTTTCATCTTTTTGCACCTTTTTGCCTGTTTCAATTTTTTTGCATTTTTTGCATTTCATAACAAAAAGAAAGGAAAAAGAAAGGCTAAGACACATAAAAAAGAACCAATCAAGGAAGGGATACTCATATCAACAACCCCTTTTTAACACTATTTCCTATCAAGCTTTGGGGTGGCTTCAAGAGACATTCTTAAAGGTACTCACTTCCCATAACTTTCAAGGGCATCCCTTTTAAAACTCTATTCTCCCTTCACTCGATTCATTCCCCATAATGCAAGCACATTTTCACCAATCAATAGAGTCAATCATAATAGCTAACACAATGATCAACCAAGAAATAATGAACTCTATATGCATTAAAAATTGAAAAATTTTCACCATTTTAACAACATAATGCAATCTAAACTAATAAAGCATAAACAATAAGAATCAAACTCCTACACCTCCAAACCTTACCTCTGCTTGTTCTTAAACAATTAAAATAAAACCACACAACAAGCAAATGCTCAACATAAAGCAAGTAATGATAGTAGGGATAGGGTTGATAGATAAGGGGCAAGTGGAGAAAGAACTGATACAACCTTGAGTTCTTAGAGCTCTCCATGCCAATGATCAATATTTCAGTTACTAACCTAGTGACTAAATCAAACCACAAACACTCATAAGGAGCAAGGTTAGCAGCTTTGCCATGCAAGCTTGCATTGGCATGTGCAAATAATAAGCAAAGCTTTATCTTGTGGGAAAAGGGATTAGGATTCAAGACTTTTGTGTGGGTGAAGGGAAAAGAAAGAAAACAAATGAAAAGAAATCAAAACAAGTACAAAATTTAACCTAGGTTGCCTCCTAATAGCGCTAACTATCACACCATCAGCTAAGCAATCACCAACCCATTATTATGTTCCATAAATGGGGTCTTAAAATGCTATAGTCTCCACACGAGAGATGGTCGGATCATAAACATGCTTCAGGCACTGCCCGTTCACTGTCAACTCTCAGCCATCTCTTAAGTCTTTGATCTTTACGACTCCAAAAGGGGAGGTAACCAACACCTCATACAAACTACCCTATCATGTCTTGAGCTTTCCTAGAAGGAGCTTCAAATGTGAGTTAAATAGCCAAACTTTATCAAAGAGAGAGAATGACTTCTTAGGAATGTGTCTACCATGAATCCTCTTTATCTTATCCTTATAAAGTTTGGCATTCTTATACGCCTCCAACCTAAGCTTTTCAAATTTTGCTAGGTCAAGCTTCCTTTTCTTACCCGCTCTTGCGTAATCAAAGTTTAGGGCCTTGATTGCCTAATACGCCCTATGTTCAAGCTCTACTGGCAAGTAACAAGCCTTTCCATAAACCAACCTACACGGAGACATACTAATGGGAGTCTTAAAAGTGGTACAGTAGGCCGACAAAACATCATTCAACCTAATGGATCAATCTCTCCTATTAGGCCTAACTGTTTTTTCTAAATGTGTTTCATCTCCTAATTGGAGACCTTTACTTGTCCATTAGTTTACGGGTGATAAGGAGTATTAACCTTGTGGGTGATCGAGTATATTCTTAACAAGGCCTCTAGTGTCCTATGACGAAAGTGCAAGCCATCATCACTAATCAAGACCCTAGACACTCCAAATCTAGAGAAAATGTTCTCCTTAATAAACTTCACCACTACCCTATGGTCTTTAGTGCATGTGGGAATAGCCTTAACCAATTTAGACACGTAGTCTATGACCAATAATATGTATTGGTACCCAAAGAAAGGTGGAAATGGACCTATGAAATCTATACCCCAAACATCAAACAGCTTACATAGAAGAATAGGGGATAAAGGCATCATGTTTCTCCTAGTAATGGATCTAGATTGTTGACATCTAACATACTTTCTGCAATACTCTTGGGCATCCCTAAAGAGACTGCTCCAAAACAATCTATATTGCTAGACCTTTATGGCAATCTTCTTGTCACTAAAATGACCTCTACACCCCTCATCGTGATACATACTCAACACACTCTCAAACTCATGCTCGGGTACACATCAGTGAATCACTTGATCCATACATATTTTGAAAAGATAGGGATCCTCCCAAAAGAATTGGCTCACTTGCACTAGGAACTTATCTTTCTCTATCTCTCTCTCTCTTCTCCCAATGGAAGGGAAAATGCCCTATAGCAAGATAATTAACAATGTGAGAAAACCGAGGTGTGTGATGAGACACAACAAACAATTGCTCATCCAAAAATGAATCAAGAAAAGGGGATGGATTACTAGAAAACTCACCCACAAGACGGGACAAATGGTCTGCAACCAAATTCTCACTACTTTTCTTGTATCAATTTTTAATGTCAAACTCTTGAAAAAGGAGCAACCACTTAATCAAGTAGGGCTTAGACTCTTTCTTTGCTAAGAAATGCCTCAATGTTGCATGATCGGTGTAGATAATAACCTTGGACCCTAGGAGGATATAAGACCTAAACTTATCAAGAGAGAAGACTACTGCTAGAAGCTCTTTTTTTGTAGTTGTGTAGTTCTTCTGGGCCTCATCAAGAGTCTTACTAACATAATACACTACATGGGGCAACCTATCATGCCTTTATTCTAAAATAGCTTCTATCACATAATCAAATGCATCACACATAACCTCGAATAAAATACTATAGCCAGGTGGCTAGGTGATCAGGAAGGAGGACAATAAGGATTAATCCTTTCAAATGCCTTAATACACTTATCATCAAACTCACAGAGAACATCTTGTCCTAAAAGACTAGACAAGGGACGTGCTATTTGCCTAAATTCCTTAATGAACCTATGGTAGAATCCTACATGCCCTAGAAAAGATCTAACATCCTTGACTCATTTAGGGATGGGCAGCTTCTCAATTAATTCTACCTTATCTGGGTCAACTTGAATGCCACTAGATGAAATTACATGGCGCAAGATTATCCCTCGCTGTACTATGAAGTGGGATTTCTCCCAACTCACCACTAAGTTCATCTTCACATGACAATCTAAGACTAAAGAAAGGTGACTCAAGCACTCATCAAATCGATCACTAAAGATCAAGAAATCATCTATGAATATCTCTAAATGTTTCTCTATCATATTGCTAAAAATGACCATTATACATTACTAAAATGTCACCGCCGCATTACAAAGACCGAAAGGCATTCTCCTATAGGCAAAAGTGCCATCAGGACAACTAAAGATGTCTTCTTCTTGTCCTTAGGAAACACAGGGATCTGATTATGCCTGCAATAGCCATCTAGAAAACAATAGTAGCTATGCCCAACTACTTTATCTAAGATTTGGTTTGGAAAAGGCAACAGGAAATGATCATTTCTCGTTTTAGAGTTAAGCTTTCTATAGTCAATACAAACTCTCTAACCCGTGGGAGTGTGTGTAGGGATAATTCTCCTTGCTCATTTTCCACAATTGTGATCCTGGACTTCTTAGCGACTAGTTGAACCGAACTAACCAACTTACTACCGGAGATCAGATAAATAATGCCTGAATCTAAAAGCTCACGATCTCTTTCTTAACTACTTCATTTATGTGTAAGTTTATCCTTCTCTGCATCTCCCTAAAAGGAATGACTCTATCCTTAAGGTGAATATGATGCACGTAAACCGAAAGGTCTATGCCTCTCAAATCATCAATTTTCCACCCTATAGCCTTTCTATGTTTCTAAGAACCTCTAACATATGTTTCTCATGCTTACTAGAAAGATTGGAGGCTATGATAACCAGAAGAGTCATACTAGGGCTTTGGAAAGTGTACTTTAAATGCTCAAAAAGGGGTTTGAGCTCTAAAGACAGACTAGGCTCAATCAAGGGGGAGTCAACTTCAGCATCATCAATGGGGACATCACTAGAATCAAGATTAGAAGGAATAACCTTAAGCAACTTATCAATCATGGAATCCTAAATTACAGAGATGGAAGCTACACATTTCCACTCTAGGGTCTCCAAATTAAAGCTAGTCAACTACTCTTCAAATTTCCTCAAATCTTCTCCATTAGTCATAGTATTCTCTATAAGGTCTTTGAAACAAGAATCAATAACATCAACTCTAAAACATTCTTCTCCATCTTCTTCCCCTCCTATATTAGCCTTATTCACTGCCTCAACAATTTCCTAGTGGACCTCAAATTTCCAAATTTCATCTCTAATAACCCTGGCATAAAATGAATAATGGCATCCATAGTAGCAAGGAAGGGGCGACTTAACAGAACAAGGGTAAAATGTCTAAAATCATGTCTTGTATCCATATCAAGTGTTATGAAATCAGCGTACTTAAATTCATCTACCTAAACTAGCATATCTTCTACCACTCCCCCAGGTTTTCTCTCAGACCTATCAACTAGCTAAAGCGTAACGTGTATGGGGAACAAGTCCCTTAGACCTTGCTGCTGGTAGACTGAGTAGGGGATAAGATTGACACGGGATCCTAAGTCTAGCAAGGCATGGTCAATCTAGGTCTCTTGGATCCTACAAGGAATGGTGAAAGCACCAGGGTCTCTCATCTTGGCCGAAAGGCTCGAGGTACAAATACTACTCATCTTCTTTGTAACTTTACCATTTTAGGCGTGATCGAGGCTCAACGCTTCCTAGTACAAAGATCTTTAAGAATTTAGAGTAGAAGGAGTCAAGCCGATAGCATCTATCAAAGGAAGATTTATCCTAGGGTTCTTAAGATGCTCTAGGACTTTGAGAAATCTAGTATCTTTACTAGGTGAAAATCTCTTCCAAATAGATAAATAAGAAACTCTAGGCTCAACGCCTTTAGACTCATGGGAATCATCAATAGGCTTCTTTCCCTCTTAATGTGGGCGGGAAATACTACTCTCACCATGGTCTCTCGTGGGCCTAATTCTCTTAACAGGACCTCTATTTATAGGGCTATGATCAGGCTCTTTAAACTCAAAAGGACCACTAGGTGAAATATTGCATTTTCAACTCCTATTCTCTTATCCACTATTCCATCACTTTTAAGAGTGGTGACAACCTTAGTCTAGGCTTGGAAGGTATCAGTGGTGTGGGTGGAGGAATAGGAATGGACTCTAGGGTTCATCTCTGGCTAAGAAAGCAACTTCCCAGGATCTCTGGTGCTCAAATGACTAGTAATCTACCTTAATTGTGCCTTGAATCTAGCTATCTGCTATCTATAGCTTGCTAGCTCTTGTCTATTATCTGTTAACTTTTACTACTGACTAGCTAAAGCCTATTGCTAATTCTAAATAAACTGCGTCAACTTTATCACATCATTACTAGGGGACTGGCTACTAAAGGAAGCCAGTAGTATATGTGGTTGAGGAGTACTAGTGAGCCTAGGTTGATTGACATTGTAAAAACCTTGAGGATTGGCATGACAAGGCCTCTACTAGATAGGGACTAGTGGTTGGGAATGGGAAGACTCATGCTGACCTTGTCTTTAAGAGAATTTTGGGTTATCCCTTCAACCCAGAATGTAAGTGTTTTAGTACGGATTGTACTCACGAGAATAACCTTAGGTAGCAAACACTTGCTTTTACATGAACTCGAGAAACTAGGGTGCTAGGGGATAAGCTATGGTCTCGTGAGTAGACTCGAAACATAAAGCATACACTTCTACTACCGAATGGGGGAAGAACGAACCTATGGAAATAGTCCTATGACCGTGAGGAGAAAGTGACGAAGAAATGAATTGATCTAGCTTACTCCTGAGGGCCTCTACCTTAACAGGCAAATCTAAAAAAAACTTCAACCTCATAAACACATCTTCTATTCACTCCTCAACTAGACCTATTCGCAGTTGAATTTTGAAATGAGTTCTTTGGCTAACAAGTCTATTTTCTTATATGCCTCACTTGCCTTCAAGTTATAGAATCAACCACCGAAGGTAGCATTGACCATCATCCTATTTTGTTTATTTAAACACCAAAAGAAATATTGGAAAAGGTCATGATTACCATAACCACGGTGGGGACAATGTCTAAGAAGGTCATTGGACCTTTCCCAAGCCTCATGAAAGGACACTAAATCATGTCGGGAGAAAGTCATAATGGAAATCCTAAGGTCGGCCATCTTGGCCATGGGAAAGGACATTTGGTAGAACCTAGATTAAAGGCCAGCCCATGATTGATACAACCACTAATCAAAGAATGAAGCCAAAACTTAGCCTTATCCTTAAGGGTGAACGGAGATAACCTAAGACAAATAACATCTTAAGACACATTGGGGACATAAAGGATGGAACTTATCACAACAAAATTAGTAATTGCTCCTCCTATAGAAGGAAAGGAGCATAGCCAACATGTTAGGCTTGATTTTAAAATTCACCTCCCTCGAACTGAGAATATTAATAGCCAAGTTACGCTCAAAGGCATCAGGAAGGAAGAATTCCCTAAGTGTCAGCTCATCATCTATGGATGGGTCTAATGTAAGGGGCTTTTGCTTTAAATGATTTTAGACTTGATGCCCATGGTTATCATACGGTGGAATGGGATGCATAGGGGTAATAGAAGGGATAGAAGGATTATTTGGATCAGCCATCTTCTCAAGAAGATCTCTTAAATTCCTAAAGTGTCGTACAATCCTATTGAGTTTGGGATTAAAAGGAATTAGGGGATTTCCAGGGGATCTCCTACTAAGCATGCAATACTATTCTAACTTTGGCCATTTGAACCCCTAAAACTTCAATAATAACCTAAATTTATAGCAATAAAGCCACGAACCTATGGGGTCTTCTGAAAACAAAAAATAAAAGCAAAATAAGAAAGCCAACAAACAAGTTATGCTAATAAAAAACAAATAGAAGAAATCATAGAAACTAAACTCAAAGCAAGATAAACAACTACTAAAGCAAGCAAACAAAATAAAGCAAAACAAACAAAAGGCAACTACTAAAACACACAAGTAGAGAACACAAACCACCATGCCTTGCTAGCAATGGTGTCAAGAACTTGATATGCCTTTAAGGTGAAAGCCCTAAAAGACCCGCAAGCATACAAATCGTCAATATAGTGTGTACAAGTGTGGGTGTTGAACCATAGGGTGTCTAATGTGTGGAAGGAATCCTATGCGTGTGTGCTCTAGAAGATGCCTGAAAAGAAACCTAAACTAAGAATACTTTTATACTTTTATACTTTTTGGATTATAGGGAACTAAATGAAGGAAAAAGAAACTACACTATGAGAATTGGAACGTGAAATAGGGGATCAACTAATCTTGAAAGGATTTAACCAATTGAAAGGTGTTAGGGTGACTTACACTTGCTAATAGGTGAGTCTCAACTCGTATGCTATGGGATTAAGGGAATTAGCTTACCTATGATGCTTTAATACTAGGTTAGCTAGCTAGTATACTAAGTAATCCCTAGGACTCAGTGCGGGTCTATTCCTATGCGTGCACACTTAAATCTATAGCGTGGTCTTGATGTACTAAGGCTATAAGAGGGACTAGAAAGCTATCTAGCTGTCCTAGAATGATCCCACCCGAGCTCCTAGACCATTAGCTAGATTCAAAGCTAAGACCTAGGGTTACTAAGGCCAACTAAATCCCACCCAGACTCCTAGACCATTAGCTAGATTTAAAGCTAAGTCCTAGGTCAAGGTATTATGAATATGTCAACCTATCCACTACCAAAACATTACCATGTTTGATTTACACTATTATAAGTGAATGGGCACCAACATGTAACAAGATTGGAGTTACATTCACCATAAAGCATGCTTATACTCACTTAGGCATGAACATAGAAAACCCAATTCATGCAACCCATAAATAAAAACATAGACATGCATATTAGATGGATTAAAGGTGTTTTATAGCAATAAACACAAATTTATACACTTACTACTCATCTAGGCAACTAATTGAACGTATACACATGTATTGAGAAAAAGCCATTCACATGAAGAATAAAGTAAGTATATATATAAGCCATGAATAATCCCAAAACATAGAGTACAAAATCAACCCATCACACAAGCTTAGTTACCCTAATCTAATCTTCTCAAACATCAAAGTAAATAGGATGAAAAGAGTGTTAAGGAAACTCCTCTTCCATCCTAGACTATTCTTGTACAGTGTTGAGCAAATCCCTTACTAAATGTTATTAAAATCCTCCAAAAGAGCTTAGATCTAAGTGGGTGTGTGTTAGTGTATGTGTTTGAGCTAGGTAAAGTAGGGCTTTATGTGTGAGAAATAGGTGTGTGAAGTAGGTGTGGAAAAAGGTTTATCTCCCTCACAAAAGTACTAAAAAAGAGCTTAAATAGGGCTATCAACATGTAAGGCTGAGCACCCAACCATGGCTAGATTGACCAGCCCAAAATAGCTTTCTTTTTTAGCGGGCTGGTCTATTTGGCTGATCGATTGGCCTAGTAAAAAGGTAAATCGGCCGGGTCAGAGCCTTGTACAATCTTATGCTCTTTGATCCCGTTTCGCCTCGATTACAATTTTCTTCAGAAGGTCACCCCCAAGAGCATCTTTAAAGCTTTCTTTATATCACAAACACCTTTAGCCTAGCATATTATGCATAAGTATGGTATAAATGCAACAACAACACACCTAATAGAGCATAAGAACTTCTCAAAAAAGTATAGAAATACAAAGCAAACACATACACACACACAACACATCACACATCTGTAGTTGAGGATTCTTTGATTGAGAAGTCATTGAGGTTATTCCTTCTTCTATTGATTGTAGTGTTGTCCCCATTGATGTTGATAAGGTTGAGTCTACCTTGGTTGAACCTAGTCTGTCCTTAGAGCTTAAAACCCTTCCCAACCATTTGAAGTACGCTTTCTTAGGCCCTAGTGAGATCCTTTTGGTGATCATAGCTTCTGACCTTTATAACGAGCATAGGGAGCGTCACTTAGAGATTTTTAGGAAACATAGGAAGGCAATAGGGTGGAATATTGATGATTTGAGAGGTATAGATCCTTTGGTGTCTACACATTGCATTCACCTTAAGGATAGAGCCATTCCTTCTAAGGAGATGTAGAGGAGATTAAACCCACACATGAGCAATGTAGTTAAGAAAGAGATCATTAAGCTCTTAGATGCAGGCATTATATATCAAATTTCATATAGTGAGTGGTTAGCCCAGTCCAGAAAGTCCCTAAGAAGTTCGAGATCACGATTGTTGAGAGTGAAAGAGGACAGCTTATCCCTCTGCGTACTCCCATAAGTTAGAGAGTCTGTATTGACTATAAGAAGCTCAACTCAAAAAATAAGAAGGATCATTTCACGCTGCCTTTCTAGACCAAATCTTAGATAGAGTAGCTGGACATAGCTACTATTGTTTTTTAGATGCCTATTTCAGGTACAATCAGATCCCCGTATTCCTTAAGGACTAGGAGAAGACTACTTTTACCTATCCCTATGGCACTTTTGCCTACAAAGGATGCCTTTCAGTCTATGTAACGCCCAACAACTTTTCAGAGGTGTATGATGACCATTTTTTGTGACATGTTAAAAGTATTTAAAAATTTTCATTGATGACTTCTTAGTCTTTGGTGATAGCTTTGATGAGTGCTTGAATCACCTTTCTTTAGTCTTAGACCATTGTGTTGAGAAGAACCTAGTGTCGAGTTGGGAGAAGTCCTACTTTTTAGTGCAGCTGGTGATAGTTTTGGGTCACATAATTTTATCTAGCGGCATTCAAGTTTACCTAGCTAAGGTAGAATTCATTGAAAAGTTTCCAGTCCCTAAGTGTGTCAACGATGTTAGATCTTTTCTAGGGCATACAGGATTCCACTGTACGTGTATCAAGGACTTTAACCATATCACACGACCCTTGTCTAAGCTTTTAGCACAAGATGTCCTATTTAAGTGCAATGATGAGTATGTTAAGGCCTTTGATAGGCTTAAATCTTTGCTTTCCTCCTTCCTAATCATCTAGCCACTTGACCACAATCTCCTATTTGAGGTTATATGTGATGCATCAGGTTATGCAATAGGAGCTATTTCAGGACAAAGGCGTGATAGGTTGCCCCATGTAGTGTATTATGCTAATAAGACTCTTGATGAGACCTAGAACAACTATACAGCCACAGAAAATGAGTTTCTAGCCATTGTTTTCTCCTTTGATAAGTTTACATCATAAATCTTAGGGTCCAAGGTTATTGTCTACACCAATCATGTAGCGTTGAGGTATTTGCTAGCAAAGAAAAAGTCTATGCCAACTTGATTAGGTGGTAGCTCCTTCTTCAAGAGTTTGACATTAAAATCTAAGACAAATAAGGTAGTGAGAACTTGTCAGCGAATCACCTTGCCTGTCTTGTAAGTGGGTCTTCTAGTGATCCATCCCCTTTTTGTGATTTCTTTCCAAATGAACAATTGTTTACCGTCTTTCATCATACACTGTGGTTTGCTTACATTGTCAATTATCTTGCCATAAGGCATTTTCCCTCCCATTGGGATAAGAAAAAGAGAGATAGGTTCTTAGCACAAGTGAGACATTTCTTTTGGGAGGATCCTTATCTTTTCAACGTGTGTGCAAATCATGTGATTCATCGGTGTGTGCTCGAGGATAAGTTCAAGAGGGTGTTGAGTATGTGTCATGATGAGGGATGTGGAAGGCATTTTAGTGGAAAGAAGACAGCCATGAAGGTCTTACAAGGTGGATTGTTTTAGCCCACTCTCTTTAAGGATGTCCAAGAGTATTACAAAAAGTGTCTTAAATGTCAACAATCCAGGTCTATTCTAGGAGAAACATAATGTCTTTATCCCCTATTCTTCCATGTAAGCTATTTGATATTTGGGGTACAGATATTCATGGGTCTATTTCCACCTTTCTTTGGGTACTAATGCATTTTAGTGGTTGTAAAGTATGTGTCCAAATAGGTTAAGGCTATCTGTACACATACTAACAACCATAGGGTAGTCCCTATGGTCATGATTAGTGATGGTGGTTTGCACTTTCATCATAGGACATTTGAGGCCTCGTAGAAGATATATTCGATCACCCATAAGGTTGCTACTCCTTATCACCCACAAACTAGTGGACAAGTAGAGGTGTCCAATAAGGAAATCAAGCACATTTTAGAGAAAATGGTTAGGCTCGATAGGAAAGATTGGTCCATTAGGTTAAATGATGCTTTTTGGGCCTATCGTACTTGTTTTAAGACTCTTATTGGTATGGTATGTCTTTGTATAGGTTGGTTTATGGGAAAACTTGTCACTGGCTGGTAGAACTTGAGCATAGGACTTATTGGGCAATGAAGGCCCTAAATTTTGATTTGGCAAAAGTGGCTAAGGAGAGGAAGCTTGACGTAGCGAAGTTACAAGAGCTTAGGTTGGAAACATATGGGAACACCAAACTTTATAAGGATAGGATGAAGAGAATTCATGATAGACACATTCTTAAGAAGTCATTCTCTCCCTCTGATAAAGTTTGGTTTTTTATCTCATGTTTGAAGCTCTTTCTAGGTAAACTCAAGACACGATGAGATTGTCCGTATGAAGTATTGATAGCTTGTCTTTCCAGAGTGGTCAAGATCAAGGGTTTGAAGAATGGCCGTGAGTGGACAATGAACGGGTAGCACTTGAAGCAAGCATACAATTTGAACATGGCTTGTGTGGAGGTTTTAATGCTTCAGAACCCCATCTTTGGAGATTGATGAAGAGAAAATGATTGCCTGGCTGATGGCGTTTTGGTTAGCACTAAAAGGAGGCGACCTAGGTTAAATTTTGCACTTGTTTTGTTTTCCTTTCATTTGTTTTCTTTTCTTGTCACTCACACAAAAATGTTGAATCCCAATCCTTTTCCGTAGGATACACCATTGCTTACTAGTTACATATGCTAGTACAATCTTGCTTGGCAATAATACTAATCTTGTTCTTTTTGAGGGTTTGTGGTTTGTAAGTCACAGGGTTAGTAGTAAGATGATTGATCATTAGCATGGGGAGCTTTTGAAGAAAATACAAGTTTGTAACCACCCTTTCTCTACTTGTTACCCAATTTTTCTACTCCATCCCCACCACGTTTACTTGTTTTGTGTTGATTATTTGCTTGTTGATGTGATTTGCTCTATTTGATTGAGGATAAGAAAAGCTTAAGTTTGGGGGTGTGGGAGCTTGGTTCTTATTGTTTATGCTTTATTAGGGTATATTGCACAATATTGTTAAAAATAGTGAAAATTTTTCAATTTTGATGCATATAAAGTTGTTTATATTTTTTGGTTGATTGTTGTGTTGGCTATTATGATTAACTCAATTGATTGGTGAAAATGGGTTTGCATTGTGGGGATTGAATGAAGTCAAGGGAAAATCGAGTCTTGGAGGGGATGCCCTTGAAAGTTGTGGGGAATGAATACCTTTAAGAATGCTCCTTGTAGCCACTCCAGGGCTTGGTAGGAAAGAGTGTTGAAATGGGTTGTTGATATGAGTGCCCCTTCCTTGATTGGTTCTTTTCGATGTTTTTGTATATGTGCAATGCAAAGTATGAAAATTTAAAAAAAAATTGAAAATAGCAAAAGGATGCAAAAATATGAAATAGTTTGAAAAATAAAAAAAAAGTGAAAAAGAGAAAAAGCCTAAAGCACCAAAAAAGTTCAACGAATAAGTACATAAGTGACACAATGTCAACTTAGCATAAGTTATCCTCTTTGTTGATATATGAATAAGGCTTTTATAAGCCATGCATTTGTATATTCTCTCTTTTCTTGTCTTTGAGGCTTTCTACATGTTCGGGAGGCCTTGTTAGCCAAAGGGGCATAAAGTATCAACATCCCGTGTGTGAGTTAGAATCCTAGACATATGGTGGATTAGCTGCTTAGGAAGTTCCCCATGAAGTACGAGGCCTTTTATGAGTGGAAAAAGGATCCAAAAAGGCTTGGGGATCTCTCTTCAAAAGGAATGATCCCTACAGGCTCCTTAGCTTTACCTTGAAAGCAAGTCAATCCCTTAGGCAATCCTTTGTATCGACTTTAGAGATAAACTTAGGTCTGGGCTTGCTTGGGGACAAGCAAGAAGAAGGTTTGGGATTGTTGATGTGATTCAATTTTTTATGTGTTTGCATTATTATGTGCTTATGTTTTAGTAGCGATATGAGGTTATATGGTTGCGTTAATGTAGTACATAAGATAGAAGTAGGCTTAAATGTATATAATTGTACAAAATTGAGTTTAAAGATAAAAGCTACACTGATTTTGTGTTTTTGATGATTTAGGTGCATTGTACGCCAATGCGAAGCTTGGATGATGATGGGTGATAGAGCTAGAAGGTGCACGGGTCGTGAGGAGAAGATTAGAGGGCAAAATGATGAGGTTTTAGGGCAAGATTGTAGAGTCGAACGACTTGAGACAGGGCCGATCGACCGATAAATCCTGAGACCACTCCTACTTTGTCGATCGAATGAAGCCCCTAATCAGTTGATCGACTAGGTCGACTAATGGGTCTAGAGAGCAACTTTGAAGAGCTAGTTGAGTAATCCCCAAAGATGGTCCACCAGCTAGGTCGACCGGCAATGCTGCAAACCTTACAAATAGGACCCAATTTTGCTATATTTTTTATAATCCATTCACGTACACCTTACACCTACTTTACCCACATACTAAACCCTACTTCACCCACCTTAATCACACATATTAACACAAACACAAACTTAGATCTAAGCACTTTTGGAGGATTTTTACAGCATTTGGTGAGGGATTTGCTCAAGATTGTACTAGAACAAGCTAGGATGGAAAGGGAGTTTCCTTAACACTCTTTCATCTTATTTACTTTAATGTTTGAGTAGATTAAATGAAGGTGACTAAGCTTGTGTAATTGGTTGATTTTATACTCTATGTCATGGGATTTTTTATGGCTTATATATATACATACTTTGTTCTTCATGTGAATGGCTTTTTCTCAATACATGTTTATATGTTTGATTAATTGCCTAGATGAGTAATATGTGTATAAATTGGAGTTTATTTGCTATAGAACATCTCTAATCCATCTAATATGTATGTCTATGTGTTTATTTATGGATTTTATGAAGTACATTTGTTATGTTCATGTCTATGGAGTATAAGCATGCTTAATGGTGAATAAAACTCTAATTTTGCTTACATGTCGGTGTCGATACGCTATTTGAGCACAAGCCTAAATAGCCCGCAAGTGCACGGGACGTGTGTAGTACAGTGTGTGCAAGTGGGGGGTCGAATCCACTGGAAGGCTAACTTAGTTTAGTCTTTATGTGCTCGGGTGCCTTAAACTAGCTACGTGTGTATGTGTATTTACTTTGGGATGGAAGAGAGCTCGGAAAAAAGGAAAATAAAAACTAATCTATGGAGGAACTTAAAGGAGCTAAACTAAGGAAGGAAACACTAATAAAGAAGAAGGGGACCTAGGGCGATTACATTGCAATAAGACTTGGGCTATGATAACAGATGAGGTCTATCTAATGCTCGGGACTTCTATTGCCGTTGTGTTGATCGGGGGCTCTCTTAACCGATACTAGTGGTTCAACCCGTTAGCTGGATTTAAAGCTAAGGGCCAATCCCTCCTTGCCTACGCAATCCGTGCTTAGAACTTATCCTCTTGGCTAGATTTAAAGCCAAGGACTAGCACCTAAACACTACGTGACATTAAGGCTTGATTAACAAACATTAACGTGGGTGAGGGATACTCTAGTCTAAGTTAACTTATCCGCTTGGCTGGATTTAAAGCCAAGGACTAGCACCTCAACTCGACTAAGGATAGCATGTAACATATTAGCTGGATTTAAAGCTAAAGCCTACTTTACTAAGCAAAGCCATAAGATTAAGCATAATCACATCACCCATATAAGTAGATAAGAGCATTTGAAGCACAAATAACACATGCATATTCACTCAGGCGTTTTAACAAACACATAGACACGTTTGATTATCAACACATAGACATATTGATTCATGCCATATATTTATGTAAACAAGCATGTATTAAGAGCCAAAGATCTACAGAAATCCATTATTCAAAGCCCTAATCTAATATACAACAACAATCAACCCTAAATCTAGCCTAATCTAGCAACATATTTACAAGAAATAGAGAAATAACAAGAAGAAGTTCCCTAAATTCTTGCTTCCAAATTCGTATAAATCCTTCAAATCTTTGTTTAACGCTTCAATCTTAGCTTCGTATGGGGTTTAGATGGTGATTTAGGGTGTTTGATGAAGTGGGTAAAGGGTTAGGGTTTATTAGGATTTTAGAAATAAAAGTTCCTCCCTTTAAAATGAGTTGAAACGAGCTTTTTATGGATTTCTTCAGCGCACAGCCGATCAACCTAGCCGGTGGACCGGCTCCTCTTTCTTGCTCGACCGGCTTCAATCATGATGCTCTCTGGAATGGCCGGTCGACCGACTAACTCGACCGGCTTAAATTCTTTATTCTCTGGAGCAGCCGGTAGACCTAATCAGTCGACCGGCTCTTCTTCTAAGTTGACCGGCTGGATCAGAATGATCTCTTCTTTAGTCCTTTTCTTCCGGTCTTCATCCGTTAGCTCATTTCTTCTTTGCAAAAGCTTGAACCCTTCGAAAACACTCCTAAACATGGAATATAACACTTAGTATAGTATTTATGCATCTAAATACATTATGTACAAATATTAACAAATATGCATAAACTTTAAACTAAGTGCACTCGATTATGCTCTAAACACCTTTAAATATGCATGCAAAAACGAGAACACGCACAAATGACACACATCAACACCCCCAAACCTTCCCCTTGCTTGTCCTCAAGCAAGCCTAAATGAAGTCTATCCTCATGCTTTTCAAAGAGTTTCCAATTGCATTGACTTGCTATCTTTTCGCATCCAAGTAGTTAGAACCACCACAAACTTAGGATTCTAACTCACGCACTCAGGATGTTGGTATTTCATGCCCTATCAACTAACATGGCCTCCCAATATGCATTTAGCCCCAAAGACACAAGGAAGAGAAGATACATCACAATGGCTCATATTGGCGTAAGAGCCTTATTCACAACATATGAAAGAACCAAAAAAAAAAGAGAAACTTGTGTCTACTTGACATTATGTCACTAGACACTTATTCAACATACTTCACTTTTCAATCTTTTTGTTGCATTTTTGGCTTTTTCTCTTTTTTTTTCATTTCATTTTTTTTGGCACTTTTTCAATACAAAAATTGAACAAAAAGAAAGGAAAAAGAAGAGGCTAAGGCAAACTAAAAGAACCAAACAAGGAATGGGCACTCATATCAACAACCCTTTAAAAACACTTTTTGCAACCAAGTTGTGGGAAAACTACAAGGTGCATTCTTAGAAATGCTCACTCCCAACTGTTTTCAAAAGGATTCTCTTCAAAGTCTACGTCATACCCTACACTCCATTTACTCCCCACAATACGCCCTCATCTTCTCCAATCAATTAAGTCAATAGCAAAAGCCAACTCTCCATCCAACGTGGAGATAAACTAACTCAAAATATGCAAAAAATTGAAAATTTTGAACACATTTTAAGCAAAAATAAGATATGGCAAGCAAATCTATCCCATATATGATATAAACAAAAAATGAGCAACCACAACCCCAAACCTAAACTTTGCTTGTCCTCAAGCAAAAATCACAAAGCGACACGACAAGCAATCAACATGAAACACATATGGGGAATGCGGAGAGGGATAGATAAGGACAAGTAAAAGATGGATAGATACAAACTTGTTTCCATGTAGTCCGCAAATGCCAAAGACAATCCAATGATTTACTAGCCTCTATCTTTTGTGGAAAGCACTAATGCTCAAAAAACAAAGAAGAGATTAGAAGGTATGCTATGCAAGCTCACATTGACATTTGAAATGATAAACAAGGATGTAAACAAGGGGAAAGGGATTGGTGCACAAATGAAGGAAAGGAGCAAGAACAAGTAAGAGAGCAAAAATATAACCTACTAAGAATGAAAACAAACAAAAGAAAGCCTAAACTAACAAAAGGTAAGATAAACAAAAGCAATCTAATCTACTATGCACAAAGCAAGAATAAGTACAAGAAAACTAATCTACTATATACAAAGGCAAAGGCAAATAAATACATGAAAAACAAGAAAAATATGAACAAGCCTAAGGTGCCTCCTAGTAACGCTGGATTTAACGCCTCTAGCTGGGCACCGAAGTTAGAGTAAAACATGTTTAAAGTTGCGTGGCACAAATTGCCGAATAATCATCAAAGCACAGAACGTAGAGGGAAAAGGGTTATACACTAAGGGTTGGGGCGATGAATGCATGGTGCACCCCTTTTCAAGATCCCACCCAAAAATATCAAATGAACGCGCAAGTGTGGAATGAAGCATGCTCAAACGGTAAAACATGTTTAAAGTTGCGTGGCACAAATTGCCCAATAATCATCAAAGCACAAAACATATAGAGAAACGGGTCATACACTAAGGGTTGGGGCGATAAATGCATGGCGCACCCCTTTTCAAGATCCCACCCTAAAATATCAAATGAATGCGTAAGTGTGGAATGAAGCATGCTCAAACGTGAAAAATCATGTCCCAGTTGCTCTTTAATTAGCCATCCCAAGGCCTTCTTCTCAAAATCAAGGGCTAAAAATACACCATCCTCATGGGTTAAAGATAAGTCAAATTGTATGCAGCATAAGAAATGTGTTTTCTAACCCTCGATGAAAGTGTTCTATGCAAGAAGGCACAAACGTGAGCTTCAAAGAGGGAGGCTCAATAGAATGGGCAAGGGGAATGATAATGACATTGGGAGAAGGAGGAGCAAGGATAGGGGAATTGGACGTACTACACTCTTCTTCTCCACAAAATATAGAATTTTCAAGCCTAGGACATTCTAACTCCTCACTAGGGGTGGATTCGATCATAATGGGTTCTATTTCCATCAATGATTCATCAAATATCCAAAGAGACCCATAGATCATTGTTCTAAGCACATTAATTTCTTTCTTATGTGTCTTCTTAGAGTTGCTATTCTCTTCAACATCATGACTCTTAACTCCAAGAAACTTATCATCTAAAATCTCCGAAATCGATGTCTTATTTTCCCTAGTGAATGACTTTAAACCTTCACTAGCTACAGTCTCTTTAAATTCATCAATACATTAATCACTAGTGGGTGTCATCTTACCTTCATACTTTTCATATGGGGTAGACACTAATGGAGAGGCAAATGGGGACTCAACGGATTCCTCATCATGTATGCATGAATGCTCAAGGGGAGAATGCGCGCTAAACTCCCTCAATGCCGACTCGGAATGCAATTGAGTACTATCGACATAAGACTCATCCTCTATGTGTACGGAATGTGTGGGATGAGAAGAAAGAAAAAGCTCATGTGACTCAATGGGAGACGTTGAAAGCTTAAAAGAATAGGGTACTACTTCCTCTAAAACATAATCACAAGAGTCATCAAGAACCAAGTTATTATTAAGCTCATCTTCATCCTCACTACAAGATGTTATCTCTCCATCAACCTCTCTTTTTAGTTGTCTCTCCCATACATCATCATTTCCACCCCTAGTCACCTCATCGTTAGGTCTCATCTCTATCTTGTCAACTCGTTCTAAAGGTATCTCAAAAGTCTCACTAATGAGTTGCATACTCTCAGCCATTCTCTTCAAGCGCTCTCCTAGGGATCTGGATTCTCGCTTAAAACTCTCTAGTTTCTCTTGATTAGATTGGAGGAGAGATTGGGATTGCTGAAGCATTTGATCTAGTTGCTCCGAAAGTGTAGACATAACGAAAGAGGGTTCAACCGAGTGAAAAGGGTAGTCATGTTGAAAACCATTTTGCACATAACCATAAAAAAACTAGGGAGAGGAATGGGTGATAAAAGAAGGTGTTGGAGGTGGACAATCGAAACTAGAAGGTGAATGGAATAAAGAGTCATCTTGACCCCATTGTGAAAATGCATGATGTTGCTCCCTAGAATCATGATAGCTAGATGTAGATGCATGCATGGGCATATGATTGCTAGGGGCATAGGGCATTGTATGCAATCGGGGATAAGAGTGGAAGGTGGGACAAGCACTAGAAAAATGAGCACGACTTCCGCAATTATTGCAATAACAAGAATATGCATCCCTATAGTCATGATTACTAAATGAAAATGCATGAGATGTTGCATGATTATAGGGGTCATTAGTAGCACTAGCCCTAGGTAGGGAATTCTCGTGGGGACAGAAAACAGTAGGATGCATGAAACTTCCACACAAGTGACATGCATAAGGGACACGTTCGGGTGGTGGGGAAGAGGATACAAGTGACCACCAAGAAGCATTAGGATCGGTCATATTCAATAAATCACAAGTAAAAGCTTTTCATAATCAATTTTTAAAAATTTTTTTTAAAATTTTTTTTCGAGAGATTTTTTTTTGTTTTAAAATTTTTTTTTTTAGTTTTCAAAAAATGGAAAGCAAGTAAAGATAGTGTACACGCAAGCAACCAATCGCAAACACAAAAGCACACAAAGAACCAATACCGTGCCTCCTCAGCAATGGCGCCAAAAACTTCATACGCTATTTGAGCACAAGCCTAAATAGCTCGCAAGTGCACGGGACGTGTGTAGTACATTGTGTGCAAGTGCGGGGTCAAATCCACATGAAGGCTACCTTAGTTTAGTCTCTATGTGCTTGGATGCCTTAAACAAGCTACGTGCGTGTGTGTATTTTCTTTGGGATGGAAGGGAGCTCAGAAAAAAGGAAAATAAAAACTAATCTATGGAGGAACTTAAAAGAGCCAAACTAAGGAAGGAAACACTAATAAAGAAGAAGGGGACCTAGGGCGATTGCATTGCAACAAGACTTGGGCTATGATAACAAATGAGGTCTATCTAAGGCTCGGGACTTCTATTGCCGTTGTGTTAATCGGGGGCTCTCTTTACCAATACTAGTGGTTCAACCCGTTAGCTGGATTTAAAGCTAAGGGCCAATCCCTCCTAGCCTATGCAATCCGTGCTTAGAACTTATCCTCTTAGCTGGATTTAAAGCCAAGGACTAGCACCTAAACAATACGTGACATTAAGGCTCGATTAACCAGCACTAACGTGGGTGAGGTATACTCTAGTCTAAGTTAACTTATCTGCTTGGCTGGATTTAAAGCAAAGGACTAGCACCTAAACTCGACTAAGCATAGCATGTAACCTATTAGCTGGATTTAAAGCTAAAGCCTACTCTACTAAGCAAAGCCATAAGATTAAGCATAATCACATCACCCATATAAGTAGATAAGAGCATTTGAAGCACAAATAACACATGCATATTCACTTAGGCGCTTTAACAAACACATAGACATGTTTGATTATTAACACATAGACATATTGATTCAAGCCATATATTTTTGTAAACAAACATGTATTAAGAGCCAAAGATCTAAACAAATCCATTATTCAAAGCCCTAATCTAATATGCAACAACAATCAACCCTAAATCTAGCCTAATCTCGCAACATATTTACAAGAAATACAGAAATAACAAGAAGAACTTCCCTAAATTCTTGCTTCTAAATTCGTACAAATCCTTAAATCTTTGTTTAATGCTTCAATCCTAGCTTGGTATGGGGTTTAGATGGTGATTTAAGGTGTTTGATGGAGTTGGTAAAGGGTTAGGGTTTATTAGGATTTTAGAAATAAAAGTTCCTCCCTTTAAAATGAGCTGAAACGAGCTTTTTATGGATTTCTTCAGCGTACAGCCGGTCGACCTAGCCGGTGGACCAGCTCCTCTTTCTTGCTCGACTGGATTCAATCATGATGCTCTCTGGATTGGCCAGTCGACCCAGCCGGTCGACCGGCTCCTTGAAGAACTCGACCAGCTTAAATTCTTTATTCTCTGGAGCGGCCGGTAGACCTAATCAGTCGACCGGCTCTTCTTCTAAGTTGACTGGCTGGATCAGAATGATCTCTTCTTTATTCCTTTTCTTCCGGTCTTCATCCGTTAGCTCATTTCTTCTTCGCAAAAGCTTGAACCCTTCGAAAACACTCCTAAAACATGGAATATAACACTTAGTATAGTATTTGTGCATCTAAATACATTATGTACAAATATTAACAAATATGCATAAACTTTATACTAAGTGCACTCGATTATGCTCTAAACACCCTTAAATATGCATGCAAAAACTAGATGCAAACACGCACAAATGACATACATCAACACCCCCAAACCTTCCCCTTGCTTGTCCTCAAGCAAGCCTAAATGAAGTCTATCCTCATGCTTTTCAAAGAGTTTCCAATTGCATTGACTTGCTATCTTTTCGCATCCAAGTAGTTAAAACCACCACAAACTTAGGATTCTAAGTCACGCACTCAAGATGTTGGTACTTAATGCCCTATCAACTAACATGGCCTCCCAATATGCATTTAGCCCCAAAGATACAAGGAAGAGAAGATACATCACAATGGCTCATATTGACGTAAGAGCCTTATTCACAACATATGAAAGAACAAGAAAAAAAAAGAAACTTGTGTCAACTTGACATTATGTCACTAGACACTTATTCAACATATTTCACTTTTCAATCTTTTTGTTGCATTTTTGGCTTTTTCTCTTTTTTTTTTCATTTCATTTTTTTTTGGCACTTTTTCTATACAAAAATTGAACAAAAAGAAAGGAAAAAGAAGAGGCTAAGGCAAACTAAAAGAACCAAACAAAGAATGGGCACTCATATCAACAACCCTTTAAAAACACTTTTTCCAACCAAGTTGTGGGGAAACTACAAGGTGCATTCTTAGAAATGCTCATTCCCAACTATTTTCAAAAGGATTCTCTTCAAAGTCTAGGTCATACCCTACACTCAATTTACTCCCCATAATACACCCTCATCTTCTCCAATCAATTAAGTCAATAGCAAAAGCCAACTCTCCAACCAACGTGGAGATAAACTAACTCAAAATATGCAAAAAATTGAAAATTTTGAACACATTTTAAGCAAAAATAAGATATGGCAAACAAATCTATCCCAGATATGATATAAACAATAAATGAGCAACCACAACCCCAAACCTAAACTTTGTTTGTCCTCAAGCAAAAATCACAAAGCGACACGACAAGCAATCAACATGAAACACATATGGGGAATGCGAAGAGGGATAGATAAGGAGAAGTAAAAGATGGATAGATACAACCTTGTTTCCATGTAGTCCGCAAATGCCAAAGACAATCCAATGATCTACTAGCCTCTATCTTTTGTGGAAAGCACTAATGCTCAAAAAACAAAGAAGAGATTAGAAGATATGCTATGCAAGCTCACATTGACATTTGAAATGATAAACAAGGATGTAAACAAGGGGAAAGGGATTGGTGCACAAATGAAGGAAAGGAGCAAGAACAAGTAAGAGAGAAAAAATTTAACCTACTAAGAATGAAAACAAACAAAAGAAAGCCTAAACTAACCAAAGGTAAGATAAACAAAAGCAATCTAATCTACTATGCACAAAGCAAGAATAAGTACAAGAAAACTAATCTACTATATACAAAGGCAAAGGCAAATAAATACATGAAAAACAAGAAAAATATGAACAAGCCTAAGGTGCCTCCTAGTAACGCTGGATTTAACGCCTCTAGCCGGGCACCGAAGTTAGAGTAAAACATGTTTAAAGTTGCGTGGCACAAATTGCCGAATAATCATCAAAGCACAGAACGTAGAGGGAAAAGGGTCATACACTAAGGGTTGGGGCGATGAATGCATGGTGCACCCCTTTTCAAGATCCCACCCAAAAATATCAAATGAACGCGCAAGTGTGGAATGAAGCATGCTCAAACGGTAAAAATCATGTCCCGGTTGCTCTTTAATTAGCCACCCCATGGCCTTCTTCTCAAAATCAAGGGCTAAAAATACACCATCCTCATGGGTTAAAGATAAGTCAAATGCATGCAACATAAGAAACGTGTTTTCTAACCCTAGATGAAAGTGTTCTATGCAAGAAGGCACAAACGTGAGCTTCAAAGAGGGAGGCTCAATAGAATTGGCAAGGGGAATGAGAATGACTTTGGGAGAAGGAGGAGCAGGGATAGGGGAATTGGACGTACTACACTCTTCTTCTCCACAAAATATAGAATTTTCAAGCCTAGGACATTCTAACTCCTCACTAGGGGTGGATTCGATCTTAATGGGTTCTATTTTGATCAATGATTCATCAAACATCCAAAGAGACCCATAGATCATTGTTCCAAGCACATTAATTTCTTTCTTATGTGTCTTCTTAGAGTTGCTATTCTCTTCAACATCATGATTCTTAACTCCAAGAAACTTATCATCTAAAATCTCCAAAATTGATGTCTTATTTTCCCCAGTGAATGACTTTAAACCTTCACTAGCTACAGTCTCTTTAAATTCATCAATACATTAATCACTAGTGGGTGTCATCTCGCCTTCATGCTTTTCATATAGGGTAGACACTAATGGAGAGGGCAAATGGGGACTCAACGGATTCCTCATCATGTATGCATGAATGTTCTAGGGGAGAATGCGTGCTAAACTCCCTCAATGCCGACTCGGAATGCAATTGAGTACTATCGACATAAGACTTATCCTCTATGTGTACGGAATGTGTGGGATGAGAAGAAAGAAAAAGCTCATGTGACTCAATGGGAGACGTTGAAAGCTTAAAAGAATAGGGTACTACTTCCTCTAAAACATAATCACAAGAGTTATCAAGAACCAAGTTATTATTAAGCTCATCTTCATCCTCACTACAAGATGTTATCTCTCCATCAACCTCTCTTTTTAGTTGTCTCTCCCATACATCATCATTTCCACCCCTAGTCACCTCATCATTAGGTCTCATCTCTATCTTGTCAACTCGTTCTAAAGGTATCTCAAAAGTCTCACTAATGAGTTGCATACTCTCAGCCATTCTCTTTAAGCGCTCTCCTAGGGATCCGGATTCTCGCTTAAAACTCTCTAGTTTCTCTTGATTAGATTGGAGGAGAGATTGGGATTGCTCAAGCATTTGATCTAGTTGCTCCGAGAGTGTAGACATAACGAAAGAGGGTTCAACCGAGTGAAAAGGGTAGTCATGTTGAAAATCATTTTGCACATAACCATCAAAAAACTCGGGAGAGGAATGGGTGGAAAAAGAAGGTGTTGGAGGTGGACAATCGAAACTAGAAGGTGAATGGAATAAAGAGTCATCTTGACCCCATTGAGAAAATGCATGATGTTGCTCCCTAGAATCATGATAGCTAGATGTAGATGCATGCATGGGCATATGATTGCTAAGGGCATAAGGCATTGCATTCAATCAGGGATAAGAGTGGAAAGTGGGACAAGCACTAGAAAAATAAGCACGACTTCCACAATGATTGCAATAACAAGAATATGCATCCCTATAGTCATGATTACTAAATGAAAATGCATGAGATGTTGCATGATTATAGGGGTCATTAGTAGCACTAGCCCTAGGTGGGGAATTCTCGTGGGGATGGAAAACGGTAGGATGCATGAAACTTCCACACAAGCGACATGCATAAGGGACACGTTCGGGTGGTAGGGAAGAGGATACAAGTGACCACCAAGAAGCATTAGGATCGGTCATATTCAATGAATCACAAGTAAAAGCTTTTCATAATCAATTTTTTTAATTTTTTTTTCGAGAGATTTTTTTTTTGTTTTTAAATTTTTTTTTTTAGTTTTCAAATAATGGAAAGCAAGTAAAGATTGTGCACACGCAAGCAACCAATTACAAACACAAAAGCACACAAAGAACCAATACCGTGCCTCCTATGCAACGGCGCCAAAAACTTCATATGCTATTTGAGCACAAGCCTAAATAGCCCGCAAGTGCACGGGACATGTGTAGTACAGTGTGTGCAAGTGCGGGGTCGAATCCACAGGAAGGCTACCTTAGTTAGTCTCTACGTGCTCGAGTGCCTTTAACAAGCTACGTGCATGTGTGTATTTACTTTGGGATGGAAGGGAGCTCGGAAAAAAGGAAAGTAAAAACTAATCTATGGAGGAACTTAAAGGAGCCAAACTAAGGAAGGAAACACTAATAAAGAAGAAAGCTTAAACCCTTCCAAAACACTCCTTGAGGAACTCGACCGGCTCTTTGAGGAACTCGACCGGCTTAAATTCTTTATTCTCTGAAGCGGCCGGTCGACCTAATCGGTCGACCGGTTCTTCTTCTAAGTTGACTGGCTGGATCAGAATGATCTCTTCTTTATTCCTTTTATTCTAGTCTTCATCCGTTAGCTCATTTCTTCTTTGCAAAAGCTTGAACCCTTCCAAAACACTCCTAAGACATGGAATATCATACTTAGTATAGTATTTAGGCATCTAAATACATTATGTACAAATATTAACAAATATGCATAAACTTTATACTAAGTGCAGTGGATTATGCTCTAAACACCCTTAAATATGCATGCAAAAACTAGATGCAAATACGCACAAATGACACACATCAGTGCCCACTTTCTTATAATGGTGTAAATTCATGGCAATGTTTTGGTAGTGAATAAGTTGACATATTCACAATACCTTAGCCAAAAACATGTAGGATTATGCTTATTAGACATCAACCCATTATAATGTCCCTAGGATGACAGTTGCACAAGCTAGGACTAGCCTAGTTTGAGATCCATTAGCTTTAAATCCAACTAATAGGAGTCCGTGTGGGGTTTAGTCGGCCTTAGTGACCTTAGGTCTTGGTTTTAAATCCAACCAATGGTCTAGGAGCTAGGGTAGGATTATTTTTGGGACACCAAGTAGCTTTATAGTCTCTTCTATGGCCTTAGGTAGATAAAGGTTAATGTGCAATGAAGGTGCGAGACCTAGAAGGTGCAAGACCTAAAAGGTCCTGTAAGTGTATGAATCGTGCAATATAGTGAGTACTAATGCAGGTGTTGAACAATAGGGAGGCATGAGATGTAGAAGAATCCTACTAGTAGAGTGTTCTAGAAGAAGTCTAAAGAGGAACCTAAGCAAACCATTTGTAAGTACTTTCGAATTTTAGGGAGCTAAGGTTGAAAACAGAAGGACTGCATTATGAAAATAAGAAAGGAAAAAGGGAATTGAGCTAACCCAAGGAGACTAAAACAACAGGAAGGTGATAAGGAGACCTAGACTTGTGAATAGGTGACTTTTTACTTCTATGCTATGGGATTCAGGGATTGGCTTATCTAAGTGGTGCTTTAATACTAAGCAACTAGCTAATATCCTAATTATACCCTAGGACTCAGTATAGGTCCATCCCTAAGTGTGCACACTTAGAAGTACGACGTGGTCCTTTTGTATCTCAGGCCATAGGAAGGACTAGAAAGCTACCTAGGTGTCCTAGATCAATCCTATCCTAGCTCCTAAACTATGGTTTGGATTTAAAACCAAAGCCTAGGGTGACTATGGCCGACCAAACCCCACCCATATTCCTATTAGCTAGATTTAAAGCTAAAGGATCTTGAACTAGGCTAGTGTAGATTTAAGCTCTATCAATCTAGGGACACTAAAGTGGATTAAGGCATTAAAAGCGCAATCTACATGTTCTAAGGCAAGGTGTTGTGAAAATGTTAACCCATTCACTATCAAAGAATAAACAAGTTTGATTTGTACCATTTAAAACAATTAGGGATCAAGATGCAATAAGTTTAGAGCTCATATTCACTATAAGGCATGATTACAATCACACAGTCATGAATATAACAAACCCACTTCATGAAATCCATAAAGACACACATAGACATGCATATCCAAAGGATTGGAAGTGTTCTATAGCAAATACTCTCCGATTCTTATACATACTACTCATTCAAATATTATATCAAACATATAGACATGAATTGATAAAAAGCTATTTACATTAAGAACAAAGTATGTATATATATGCCATTGGAATCCCATAAAAAATAGTTTGAAATCAATCCATTACACAAGTTTAGTCACCCTAATCTATCTACTCAAGCATCAAATGAAATAGAATGAAAGAGGGTTGAGGAAACTCCCCTTCCATCCTTGCTTGTTCTTCTACAATCTTGAGCAAATCCTTACCAAAAGTTATTGTAATCCTTCAAAATAAGCTTAAGTCTTGGTGGGTGAAGGTAGGGTTTAGTTTCTGGGAAATAGGTGAGGTGAAAAGGGGTTCAAAGATACTCAAAATGGGCTGAAAAAGTGCTCAAAGATAGCTGAATTCGTGACAGGTTAGGGGCCTTGGTCAGTCAACCAGCCTAGCACATAGGTTGACCAGGCTAAATGCTTTAGCTTCTAATTTGGCGAGTCAACTAGGCCGATTGACTAGCCTAAGATAGGGGTTGACTGGCCAGGTCAGAAACTTGGCCAATTTTGCTCGTGTTGATCCCGTTTCGCTCCAGTTGCAGTTTTCTTCACATGGTTGCCACCAAAAGCTTCTTTTATGCTTCTCCTATATCCCTAACACCATATGCTTCACTCCAACATCAAATCATCATTGATTCAAGCCCCTAGCTTTGACCTAACTTCACCAAACATGAGAAATAAGCACGCATTAGTATACCATTTATCTTTTAAACTCAACTATGTACAAGTGTATGCGCTTAAGCTAATCTCCTAGCATAAGTACTATACTAATGCAACTTTTAAAGCTTAAAACACCTCTTAAACATAGAAAAATAACAATGCAAATACACACAAAAGCACAACACAACAACACCCCTAAACCTTTTCCTTGCTTGTCTCGAAGCAAGTCCATTCTTAAGTTTATTTCTAAAGACAATGCAAAAGGTTACCTAAGGGATTGGCTCGCTATCAAGTTTAGCCTAAGAAGCATGAAGGGGGCAATTTTATTGTGGAGAAATCCCTAAGCGTCTTTGGATCCTCTCTCTACTCATAAAGGGCCTCGCACCTCGTGGGAACTTCTCGAACAGCCAAATCACCACAAGCTTAGGATTCTAGCTCATACACATGGGGTGTTGATATTTTGTGCCCCCCAACTAACATGGTCTCCCCAATACGCACAAAGCCTTAAAGACAAGAAGAGAGAAAATATACATACACAATAGCTTATAAAAGCCTTATTTACATATCTACAAAGAGGATAGCTTGTGCTGAGCTAACATAGTGTCAGTTATGCACTTATTCACAAATTTTTTTGGTGCTTTTGGATTTTTCCCATTCTTTTCAATTTTTTTCAACTTTTTTTATGCTTTTGCACCTTTTTTCCTTTTCAATTTTCTTTGGATTTTTGTATTTCATTACATGACGAAAACTAAAGAAAAAGAAAGGCTAAGGCACATTAAAAAGAACCAATCAAGGAAGGGGTGCTCATATGAACAACCCTTTTTCTTCACTTTTCCTACAAAGCTATGAGATGGCTATAAGGGTCATTCTTAAAGGTACTTGCTCTCTACAACATTCAAGGGCATCCCTCTACAACCTGATTTTCAATCAACTCAATTCATTTCCCACAATGCAACTCATATTCACCAATCAATAGAGTCAATCACAATAGCTAACACCACGATCAACCAAGAAATAAACAACTCAATCATGCATCAAAAATTGAAAAATTAAAAAATTTTCACCAATTTTAAGAACATAATGCACTCTACCCTAACAAAGCATAAAACTACAAGAACCAAAACCCCACACTGCCAAACCTAAATTTTGCTGGTCCTCAAGCAAATAAAGAAAAGGACATAACAAGCAAATAATCACCATAAAGCAAGTAGGAATGGTGAGGATAGGGTAGATATATGCGGAACAAGTAGAGAAAGGATTGATACAACCTTGGACTGTCTTCAAAGCTCTCCATGTCAATGATAATTCAATCAACTACTAACCCTGTGACTTATAAACCACAAACACTCACAAGGAACAAAGTCAGTGATATTGCCTTTGCAAGCTTGCATTAGCATATGCAAATACTAAGCAAAGATGTGATCTATAGGAAAAAGGATCAAGATTCAACACTTTGCTATGGGTGAAAAGAAAAGAAAGATAACAAATAAAAGAAAAATAAAACAAGAAGTGAAAAATTGCAAAATTTAACCTAAATTACCTCCTAGTAGTGCCAACCACCAGGCTGTCAGCTAGGTGATCACCAACTTATCTTCAACCAACATAGATGGGGTCTTGAAGCATCAAAACCTATACACGAGCAATGCTCGGATCATATGCATGCTTTAGGCACTGTCGATTCACTATCAACTCTCAGCCATCTTTCAAATACTTGATCTTAACTGTTTCAAAAGCGTAGGCAACCAAAACTTCATAGGGACCATCCTATCACGTCTTGACTTTTCTTGGAAGGAGCTTCAAATGTGAGTTAAGTAACCAAACTTCATAGGTAAAGAATGATTTCTTAAGAATGTTTTTATCATGAATCCTCTTCAACCTATCCTTATAAAGTTTGTTGTTCTTGTATGCTTCATATCTAAGCTCTTTTAATTCCACTAGGTCTAGTTTTCTTTTTTCACCTATTCTGGCCAACTCAAAGTTTATTCTATGGGAAAAATGATTAGGATTCAACACTTTGCTACTAATGAAAGGAAAAGAAAGATAACCAATAAAAGAAAAATAAAACAAAATTTTCAAAATTGCAAAATTTAACCTAGGTTGCCTCCTAGTAGTGCTAACCACCACGCCGTCAGCCAAGCAATCACCTACTCATCTTCAACCTATATAGATAAGGTCCTAAAGCTTTAAAACCTTTACGCAAGCCATTCTCGGATCATATGCATGATTTAGGCACTGCTCGTTCACTATCAACTCTCGACCATCCTTTAAATACTTGATCTTGACCGCTTTAGAAGGGTAGGCAATTAATACTTCATAGGGACCATCCCATCGTGTCTTGAGTTTTCTTGGAAAGAGCTTCAGACATGAGTTAAATAGCCAAACTTTATCGGAGGGAGAGAATGATTTCTTAAGAATGTGTTTATGATGAATCTTCTTCATCCTATCCTTATAAAGTTTGGTGTTCTCGTACGCCTCGTATCTAAGTTCCTCTAATTCTACTAGGTCTAGTTTCCTCTTCTCACTTACTCTAACCAAATCAAAGTTTAAGGCCTTGATTGCCCAATAAGCCCTATGTTCAATCTCTATGGCAAGTGACAAGCCTTCCCATAAACCAACCTATATGGAGGCATAACAGTGGGAGTCTTAAGAGTGGTACGGGAAGCCCATAAAGCATCATCCGACCTAATGGACCAATCTCTCCTTTTGGACCTAACTGCTTTCTCTAAAATGTGATTGATCTCCTTATTGGACACCTTTACTTGTCCACTAGTTTATGGGTGATAAGGAGTAGTAACCTTACGGGTCATTGAGTATCTTCTCAACAATGACTTTAGTGTCCTATGATGAAAGTGCAAGCCATTATCACTGATCAAGATCCTTGGGACCCCGAATTTAGAGAAAATGTTCTCCTTAATGAATTAACCACTACCTTTTTGTAATTGGTGTGTATGGGGATAGCTTCAACCCATTTCGACACATAGTCTGCAGCTATTAATATGTATTGGTATCCAAAGGAAGGTAGAAATGGACCCATGAAATCTATGCCCCAAACATCAAATAGCTTACATGGAAGAATAGGGGATAAAGGCATCATGTTTCTCCTAGAGATGGACCGAAACCGCTGACATCTAACACACTTTTTGCAATACTCTTGGGTATCTCTAAAGAAAGTAGGCTAAAACAATCCACATTGCAAGGCCTTTGCGGAGGTCTTCTTTCCACTAAAATGACCCACACATCCCTCATTGTGACATAGATTCAACACACTCTTAAACTCATCTCGGGCACACATTAGTGAACCATTTGATCCATACACACCTTAAAAAGATAGGGATCTTCTTGTAAGAAATGTCTCACTTGTGCTAGGAACCTATCTCTCTCTCTCTCTCTCTGTTCTCCTAATGGAAGGAAAAACACGCTATGGCAAGATAATTGATAATGTAAGCAAACCATAGTGTGTGATGAGAAATGGCAAACAATTGATAATCTGGAAAGGGATCACAAAAAGGGGATGGATCACTAGAAGGCTCACTACAAAGATGGGAAAAGTGATCCACTACTAAATTCTCACTACCTTTTTCGTCCTAGATTTTGATGTCAAACTCTTGAAGATGGAGCAACCACTTAATCAAGTAGAGTTTAGGCTCTTTCTTAGCCGACAAATACCTCAATGCCATAATGATTAATGTAGACAATCACTTTGGACCCTAAGATGTATGACCTAAACTTGTCAACGGAGAAAACAACTGCTAGATGCTCTTTTTCTGAAAAAAAAAAAGTGTAGTTCTTTTAGGCTTGATCAAGAGTCTTACTATCATATGACACTACACGGGGCATCCTATCACGTCGTTGACCTAAAGCAGCTCCTATCGCATAATCGGATACATCACGTATAATCTTGAATAGGAGAATATAGTCGGGTGACTAGATGATCGGGGAGAAAGATAGCAAAGATTTTAAGCCTATCAAAACCCTTAACACACTCATCATTGATCTCAAACGGGATGTCCTGTGCTAAGAGCCTAAACAAAGGACATGTAATGCGGCTAAAATCTTTGATAAATCTACGGTAAGAATCTTGCATAGCCTAAAAAAGATCTAACATCGTTGACACACTTAAGGATTGGCAACTCTCAACCAATTTTACCTTAGTTAGGTCAACTTGAATGCCTCTAGATGAAAGTACATGACCCAAAACTATCCCTCGCTCCACCATGAAATGGGACTTCTCCCAACTCAACACTAAGTTTTTCTTCACATAGCAGTCTAAGACTAAAGAGAAGTGACTCAAGCACTCATCAAAACTATCACTAAAGATCTAGAAATCATCCATGAATATCTGCAGGTGTCTCTCAATCATATCGCTAAATATGGCCATCATACACCTCTGAAAATTTGCTAGGGCATTACATAGACCGAAGGGCATCCTTCTATAGGCAAAAGTGCCATAGGAACAAGTAAAAATGGTCTTCTCCTAGTCCTCGGGAGAAATAGGGATCTGATTATACTCAAAATAACCATCTAGAAAATAATAGTAGCTATACCCAGCTACTCTATCTAAAATCTGGTCTAGAAAAGGCAACAGGAAATGATCCTTTCTAGTTTTAGAGTTGAGCTTTCTACAGTCAACTTGTAGGAGTGTGTGTAGGGATAACCTCTCCTTTCACACTTTCTATAACCATGATCCCAGACTTCTTAGGGATTACTTGGACTAGATTAACTAAATCACTATCGGAGATCAGATAGATAATGCTTGCATTTAAAAGCTTAATGATCTCTTTCTTAACTATTTTGCTCATGTATGGGTTTAGCCTCCTTTGCATCTCCCTTGAAGGTATGGCTCCATCCTCATGATGAATACGGTGCATGTTGTTAGGATTAGTCTACCCTAAAGATCACTTCTATATGACATTTTGGATGTTAAACAATGTATAATCATTTTGTTAAATGGCATTATGAGTTTCTTACGTATTATCTTTGGTATGTTTTATTGATGTATGTATAAAGGTCCTTAACTTGAACAAATGACTTGGGCACACAGTAGGTCCATAAATTGAGTTCATAACCAAATGGTAGTGTTGGGTACTCTACTGGGATATGGTTACATTAAGTAAGCCTCCTCGTTGAGGGTGATCTACCTGGGTCATTGAAGGACATTTCGGATTTATGTCGATAGTACATGTGTCATGTATTAGACAGAACCATTGTGAGTCTATTTTCTAGAGAATAGTACATGTGTCACGTATTAGACAGAACCATTGTGAGTATGTTTTCTAGAGACGTACTATCAAAGAAAGAAAATAAGATACTCACTGCTACTAAATGACCATATGTGGATAAACTAATGAAGTTAGGGTTTGGTACTTTGATTCATTGTGGGTAAGATCTTACTTTATTAGGATCAACAGCCTTGTGCATTGAGTGCTAAGTTCTAATTAATTGGAACATGCATATGCAATATGAAATCTTTATGCCCCCTTTAGGACTGTCCAAATTTATCATCCAAATCTAGATCTAGTGATACTATCTTTATAGTTGTATCAGTCATATGGCTTGAGGGTCACTTCCTAGATCAACAAAATTCATGACCAAGGATGGTTGGTAATAGGACAAGAAACCCAATAAAAAAAGATGCAGCTAAGAAGGTGACAGTACACAAGCCAAAGGACTAGCCTTAGCTATGGATATACATAGAAGGGCATTATGGTTGGTTATTTAGTAGGTCAAAGACAAAGTTCACATTCATTTGTGATAAGCTTTTGGGTAATAACAATTATTCTTGAAGTGCAACTTTGATCTTATGGTGGAATAGATCGGAGTTAAAAATAATTATTATGTCGCCTAGATCAGGCACGGACATTTTTTATTATTTCTAGAAGCCAAGGTTAATTGTGTCTTCTTGGTCCCTTGCCTAGTTGAAATGACTTGGAGAGAGTAATCTTGAAAGAGCAAATTCTATATTGTCGTAGTAGCCTTATTGGGCCAAATCTTGGAATTAGGTTTGGGCTTTCTTTAAAGTCCAAGATAACCTAATTGGGCTTGAATGGTTTTTTATTGGGATTGGGCCTCCATATGGATTATGGACTATGTATTGGGCTTGGATTGTGGGCTTAGCTCAATCTTTCAAGACATATGCTAGAAAGTTACTACAAGAAGAATTCAAATTGTACAAGTAACTTCCATGACATGTGGCAAATATTTACTACTTGGAAAATGTTTCCCACATGGAAAGTTTACAAGGTTTAGGTGCCAAACTTTTCCTATAAATAGGCAAGACCTTAAACCATTTCTAGCATCCAAAAACTTTGTCGTTGATCTCTTCCACTTCGGCAAGAGAATACTACAACACATAGTATACACTTATTGCATGGTTTTTACCCTAGATTTTCAAGAGCACATTACTTTGCTTCTTCCCATACAAGAGGTTATTCTCTTAAGAAAAGTCTCTTTAATCATGGGGGAAAAGACTAGAGAATTGCTATTGCAACACTCTTATAGTAAAATTTTTGGTGGCCTTGTTCGTGAGAGAGAACAAAGCTCGTGACGGTTATAGCTTTGGCCCCATGCTTCAAGAGGTTACTTTACATATTTTTGCAAATACTAGTTATGTTTTATATGTTCTTAAGCATGTTCTTGTGTGTGTTATGTGGTTATTTTATTTTCCTAGCATGTTTTTTTTTCTAGGTAGAATTTTTGAAAATATGGACTAGGATAGACCACATGTAATGTTATTGATCCTAGAATTGGTATCAGAGCTTAGGCTCACATACAACATGTTTAGACTATGCAAGAATATTGTATTTGCATAAATATGTTAGTCATCTTATGAGTAACAAGATTAGGAAATCTTGTGTTACGTATACTTTTGGTTTTATGCTTGTATGTATAGTTGATATAAAATCCCTTTGATGGTTCCTATGTATGCATGATACAGTTTCATGTATGGTCAACAAAGCTTGGCCATAGGCGATTTCATGTATAGATCTTTATGGTTTTTGCTTGTAGCTTCATTTAAAAGAAGCATATGATGTTTTGACATACTTATAATGTTTCTTTTATGATTGCAAGCTTGTATTAGCAGTAGAGAAATATATTATTGTGGTAATCTTTAAAGACCAAGGAGAAAAGCAAGGAAAAATAGCATACAAGAACAAATCTGTCTCAGCCAGCCGAGTTTGTGGTCGACCGACTCCCCTTTATGGTCAACTGGCTATGGCAGAAGTTGCAACAAAAATTGTTGTTTTGTGTTTTTGGATTGAAGATTGTAGGGAGCCATCAAAGAGAGATTTTAACATATTTTGATGAATGTTTTTATAATGCATTGATATCCATTTTAACATATTTGCATAAGCATAAACATTATTACTACCTAGAAATATTTCGACTCATTAGGATTAAAAAATTGGCCAATCCTATGTGTTAATTCTCAAAGATAGTTAAGTTCATTTAAATAAGATTGGCGTAGACAAGAAAACTGTAAGCAATTATGTCTAAAGATTTTGTAGCATCCAAAAATTTTGTAGTTGATCTTTTTCATTTTGGTAAGAGAATATATTACAACACATAGTACACAATTATTGTGTGGTTTTTGCTCTTGATTTTCAAGAGCACATTACTTTGCTTCTTTCTACACAAGAGGCTATTTGCTCAAGATAAGTCTCTTTAATCATAGGGAAGAAGACTAAGGAGTTGCTATTGCGACACCCTTATAGTAAAATTTTTTGTGGCCTTGTTCGTGAGTAGGAATAAAGCTCATGACCATTATAGCTTCATCAAAGGCCCCATGCTTCAAGAGGCTAGCTTTACATATTTTTGCAAATACTAGTTATGTTCTAAATGTTCTTAAGCATGTCCTTCTGTGGGTTATGTGGTTATTTTATTTCCCTAGTATGCTTTCGAGGTAGAATGTTTGAAAATATGGACTAGAATGGATCACATGTAATATTATCATCCCCCACCGTCCCCCCGCAAGTACCCATGGGCAACATGAAATTCGGGGCACTTACCGAAGGGCGGCTCATAGGTCGCTCGGTGTTGGATCACCAGGACAATATAGGCCAAAGCCGCGTCTGCAAGGTGATTCGCACATCACATTGTCCCTCAACAAGCACCCATAGGCAACATGGAATTTAGGGCACCCACCGAAGGGCAGCTCGTAGGACGCTCAGTACTTGGATCACCATGATAATATAGGCCAAAGCTGTGTGTGTAAGGTGATTTGCGTATTACGTTATCCCCCATTTTCCCCCAAGTAAGCACCCATAGGCAACACAAATTCCGGGCCATGGTCACAGGGCATGAGTATGCCCCTGGGATACGCGATGCTTATGGCACCTAGGTTGTCATCTCATTGCAACGAGGTGCTCGTTGCTCAACAACAACATAGGTGAAGGGGGACTACTAGGCTACTTGGTCACATCACGTCGCATCGCATCATCAGTCACATTTCTAGCACACTAGGCCTTGGCCTAGATTTTGATCTGGCAGGTTGATTGGCCTTGGCAGAGAGTCGATCGGTCTTTATAGTAAAAATGTTCATATCTTACTCGTTTTCGCTTCGATTCATGCATCATTTTTCTATGGCTTTATACACTTTTGAGGATCTCCTAAGACATCTTTTGCACTCTAAAACATGTCTAAAATTTGTTCACATTCTTTTTTGGTTGCAACCTCTGAATTTGGCTCACATTGTGCTCAGTTTTGCCTCGGTCTCTCTTTCTTTCGCGTAGCCATTTCCAAATGCACTTTTCTTCATTCCTTTATGTCCAAAACACCATTGGCTTTGTTCCACACTCCAAATACCATCAATCAAAGTCTAATCATCTCTGCAAATCTCATCTAAAGCAAGCAATAGATGCACATTACTGTAGCATTTAAGTTTTAAGCTTAACTATGAACATGTAAACCCTAATATGCATAAGTAAGACCTAAATGCTACACTATTACACCAAATGAGGTACAAAACACCTCAAAACAAGTATATACATGCAATGTACAAGCACACATAGAACTAACACATCAAATATGCATGTGTTATTTATCAGATAAATGCTTATATATTGTTTATGTAATGTTGATTAATGATTCTTCATTCATGTTTAGGCTATAGTTGTCTTTCTTTAGCTTTAAATCCATCTAATAAGTGTCTAACTTAGTCTAATTGAACCTAGGTGGCTCAGCTCTTAACTTTTAATCTAGTTAATGAGTTAAACATTAGGTTAAGATTCAATCAACACCACCTAAGACCTAATTAGCTAAGCCCTAAAACCATAGGTCATAAGGACCATGTCATGACTCTAGTTGTTGATGTCTAGGGATAGACCTGTACCGTGTCCTAGTGGATAATTAGGTTAGTTAGTGAGGCTCGAGAAGAGAACTTAGTTAATTAAGCCCTAATATCCTAGGTCATACGCTCTGATAGTTGACTCTTAGGGACAGACCCGCGATGAGTCCTAATGGATAATTATGTTAATTAGCTAATCCAATATTAAAGCCCAAGTCTAGTTGCAAGGCAATCACCTTAGGTGCCTTTCTTCTTTGTTAGGTTTCCTTCCTTAGCTTGGCACCCTTAAGTTTCTCTGTAGCTTAGGTTTATTTTCCATTATTTTTTCCTTCGTAGCTTAGGTTTATTTCTATTATTTTGAGCTCTCTTTAATCCTAAAAAGATCAACAATATACACACTAATGTGTAGTGCTTGGGTGTGTATTTTCATGGCATTTCTATACTTATTTGAGGTGTTCTCGCACTTTATTAGATGTGTTAGTGTTACATTTATAGCATACTTGTGCATAGTAGGATGCAAATGTCCATAGTTGACATAAATGCTACAACAATGCGTATTTATTTCTGGTGTGAGGTGAAGTTTAAGGCAATGCTCGGGACTTGAATTGATGATGATTTGATGAAAGAGCCAAGCTAAAATTGTTTGGGATGTGAAGGAAGCTAGAAGATTGCATTTGGAAGTGTCGGGTGAAGAAAAGAGCTATTGAGAATAAACATGTCCGCGAGAAGCAAGAATGGTGTGTAATTTGGGGAACCAGGTTGACCTCAACACTAGGTCGGTCGACTGGCCAAGCCCCCTGGCCACATCAGAAACTTAGCCATTCTAGGCCAGTCGACCTAGCCCCTAGGCTGGTCCCCCGACCCTGCATGATGAAAACCCTATTTAAGGGCATTTTTCAGCATTTTTAAAGGAGACAAGATACCAATTTTCATACCTGTTTCACAGACATAAAACCCTACTTCACCCACCTCACACATACACTCTCACACATTTCTCCAGTTGGATTCAAGCTTGTTTGGAGGGATTTAACAACTTTGAAGTGAGGATTTGCTCAAGCTTGTAAAAGAATAGCTATCATAGAAGGGGAGTTTTCTCACTACTTTTTCATCTTATTTTCATTTATGTTTGAATAGACTTGATCAGGGTGATTTAGCTTGTGTAATGGTTTGATTATGTACTCTAATGTTTTGGGATTTAATGGCTTAATATACATATACTTTGATTTTCTTGTTTTTAATGGCTATTGTTCAATACATGTCAACGTGTTTGATAATATGCTTATGTGAGTTGTATATGTATAACTTGAAGTATATTTGCTACTAAGCACCTCTAATCCATTCTATAATCATGCCCATGTGTTTATGTGTGCATTTAATGAAGTTGGTATTGCTTTTATTCATGCCTACGTGTATGATAGCATGCCTAGTAGTGAATCTAACTTCAATAATGCATACATGTTGGTATCTAGTTGCTATTAATGGTGTAATCCAAGCATGATGATGTTTGGTAGATGAATAAGCATATATATTCATGAACATCATAGCTAAGAACATGTATGAATACGTTAACAGGTTAAATCCTGCTATAGTAACCCTAGAATGACGAAGTACAAGTTAGGGCTAGTCTAGATTGAGTCCCCTTTGGCTTCAAATCCAGCCAATAGGAGTCCGGGTAGGTTTAGTCGACCCTTGCAACACTAGGTCTTGGCTTCAAATCCAGCCAATAGTTTAGGTACTAGGTTAAGTTCATTCTAGGTCACCTAACAAGCTAGTTAGTCACTCATTTAGGCCCTAAGTCGTAAGGACCACGTTATAGCTCCAGGAGATGCCATATAGGGATGGACCAACGCCAAGTCCTAGTGATAAATTAGGACACTAGTTAGAAACTTAGCTAAGAGCAACCGATAGTTAAGCCATTTCCCATAATCCCATAGTATTTGAGTCTAGAGTCACCCATTAACAAGCAAAAGTCACCCTAACCAATTCCAATAGTTAGTTCTCTTTAGATTTGTCTCCCTATTTTCCATTCTCATTTCCCGTAGTGTAGTTTAATTTCCCTTTTTTGAGCTCCTATTAAATCCAAAAAATATAAAAAAATGGTTAGAGTAGGTTTCTTGATGTGTTATGTTGTTATGTGTTTGTTTAGCATTTCTATACTTGTTTGAGGTGTTCTTGAGTTTTATTAGGTGTGTTAATGTTGCATTTATACCATATTTGTGCATAGTAGGGCACAAATGTCCATAAGAGAGTTTAGAACATAAATGCTGCACTACTGCGTACTTGTCTCTTATGTTAAGTGAAGTTTAAGGCAAAGCTGGAGACTTGAATTGATGATGATTTGATGGAAGAGCCAAGGTAAAGGTGTTTGGGATGTGAAGAAAGCTTGGAATGTGTATTAGAAGCTGCCAGGCAAAGAAAAGACCTATCGAGGTGAAACGGGATCGCGAAGTGCAAAATTGAAAAAAAGACTAACCAAGCTAGTCAACATATGTTCTAGGCAATTTAACCAAACAAGTTGGCTGGCCATGCCAAAAAGGGTGATATTTTAGGCCAGTGGACCTAGCCTAAGGCTAGCCCTTAGCCTAGTCCTTGCCCTTACGTACTGACAGCTTTATTTAAGCCCTTTTTCAGCACGTTTTAAGGTAAGGAGCAACCTATTTATTTCACACCCACTTCACACACCCATTTCACACACATAAAACTCTACTTCACCCACCTCAAACACATACTCACCCACTTGGATTTAAGCTCATTTGGAGGGTTTCAACAACATTTGGAAAGGGTTTTTGCTCAAGATTGTATAGAATAGCTAGGATGGAATAGGAGTTTCTTCACTACTCTTTTCATCTTATTTTCATTTATGTTTGAGTAGACTAGAATAGGGCAATTTAGCTTGTGTAATGGGTTTATTTAATACTCTTATGTTATGTGATTTTTATGGCTTATATATATACATTCTTTGTTTTTCATAATAATGGCTTTTTCTCAATACATGTCTATATGTTTGATTAAATGCCTAGATGAGAAGTATGAGTATAAATTGGAGTTTGTTTGCTAATCCTTCTAATATGCATGTCTATGTGTTTATTTATGGATTGTATGAAGTGGGTTTCCTTTATTCATGTCCATGTGAGTATAAGCATACTTTATAATGAATATAACTCCAATCTTGCCTAAATGTTAGTACCTAGTTGCTAATAATGGTGTAAATCAGGCATGATGATGTTTTGATAGTGAATAGGTTGGCATATTCATAACACCATAGGCTAGAACATGTAGGATTGAGTGTATAGGTCAAAATCCCGCTATAGTGACCCTAAAATGATGGTGCACAATTAAGGTCTAGCCTAGGTCGAGTCCCCTTTAGCTTTAAATCCAACTAAAATGAGTCCGGGTGGGTTTAGTCGACCTTAGTAACCCTAGGTCTTGGCTTTAAATCCAGTCAATGGTTGAGGAGCTAGGGTAGGTTCGTTCTAGGTTAGTTAGAAAGCTATTTTAGTCTCTCCTATGGCCCTAGGTCATAAGGACCACATCATAGCTCTAAGAGTGCACCGCTAAAGATGGATTTGCACCAATTCCTAGGGATAAATTAGGATACTAGACAGTGACTGTTGCCCAGAAAATGAATCCAAAAGGGGGGGTGAATTGGATTATTGGCACAATTAACAAATTAAAAATCTTAACAATAATCTCAACCAAAATCACACACAACAATCAAGATAAGTACTTGAAAGTTAAAGAGAGTAGAGTCAGGAATATCAAACACAGTGATTTAGAGTGGTTCGAACTCCCAAGGGCCTAGTCTACTACCTAAGGTCTCCCCTTAGGGTTTTAGAAACTCCACTAGTGAATCGGTTTCTTACTTAGTACATTGTAGAAACATAGAATAACGATCAGAACCCTTGCTTCTCTACAAGGACCACAAGTATAACCCTATTCTTGAGGATTTCAACCCTTCACTCTTAAGAATGGTTTCTCACACCTATGCTACCCAAGAGTAAAGAAATTCACTCCCAATATGATAGTAAAGTGTTTGATATACAATGAACGTCTTATGAGCAAGAATACAAAGGTATTTAAACCTTCCTATGTTGCTCTAAGTAGATAAGTAATTTATGAAGCTCAAGAGAAAACTTGTTCTTAAATGCCAATGATATGCAATCAATGAAGCTGGCAATTAAGATAGCAAGATTGCAATAGATGAAGCAAATTAAATGCAAGAAAGCTGTGAGAGATGTTTTTGAGCAAGTTGTTTTGAGTTGGGAGGAGTAGGGTGTATTTATAAGCCAAAAAGGCAAGTTTCCCAACGGTCATTTTTTTAAACAACACAGAGGGACTACCAAAGCACACTACCGGTCGACCCCCTGGGTGTTTCGGTGGTTCCACAGGCCAAAAAGGCCTTACCAGAACACTCTACCAGTTGACCACCTGAGTGTTCTGGTAGTTGCATAGTGTGTCAGAAAAGCTACTACCTACTACAAAAGTGCAACCATACTTTAAAAGGTTCATAACAACTAGTTTTTCTCAGATTTTTTGAGGCTCAAGACACCTACTATTACATCATATCTAATCTCATTAATGCAATATCAACAACTTGTATAATCATTAAATGCAAAGCTAAAACTTGTACATAATCAAGATTTTTGCAAATTTTGCGTGGGGAAAAGGAATATGCAACATATATATTGAACAAGATAGCATAATATAGAGCCTCTATATGCACTTTTACTATAGTTTCATGCAAGTATATACATATATCTATATATATATATATATATATAAACAAGAATATATAAAAATAAATAAATGCTGCAATTATACTATATGCTATAGTATGAGTTTTCTGGAGGAACCTTTTGAATGCAAGTGTAGGCATGTATGCATGGAATTAGAAGAAAGATCAAGATATATGCATGCAATGCTTTAAGTTTTTAAGCTTCATAGGTAGTTGCTTATGTATTAAGATCAACTTGACAAAAGCTAATGAACAAGAACTAATTCTTCAAGAAATCTTCATAATCTCCATGCTCCATGCATCATTTCGTTTGCTCAAAGGCCTTTACCTAGCTAAAATTACTAGATATCTATTGGTAGTAATTTACAAAAAGCAATTAATCATAAGTGGCAATTAAGAGAGTGCAATTATGGCATCATCAAAATAAATTAAAAATAATAAGTTCAACAGTGACCTAGTTATAAAGCATACTCTAATTAAGCCACTTCCTATTATTCTATAGCATAAGAGTTGAGAATCACCCATTAGCAAGCACAAGTCACCCTAACCCCTTTCCATTAGTTAATTCCTTTCTAGGTTAGCTTGTGTCCCATTTTCCCATTCTCGTTTTCATAGTGTAGTTCCTTTTTCCATCCTTGAGTTCCCGTTAATCCAAAAACACCATAAATATGCTTAAGTTAGGTTTTCTTTCCGGCACCTTCTGCAGCACACATGCAAAGGATTTCTTCCATGCAATAGCCTCTCTATGATTCAACACCTGCACTTGTACACACTATATTGTACCAATCAGTGTGCTTATGGGTCTTTGGGGCTTATACCTTTAGAGACACATCAAGTTCTTGGCGTCGTTACTGGGGAGGCACATTTGGTTTGTGTTCTTTGCTTGTGTGTTTTAGTTAGTTGCTTGTTTCATTTGTTTTATTTGCTTCTTTTGTTTAGTTTGTTTTTATAATCTCTTATCTTGCTATTTGTTTAGTTAGCTTATTCTTTTGTGTTTAATTCTTGTTTGTTAGATTAGCTTGTTTGTTTTCTTTACTTATTTTTAGTTTACTTTTGATTTTTCATTTTGGTAAACCCCATAGGTTTGTGGCTTTGTTGCTGTAGATACAAGATATTGTTGAAGTTTCGGGGGTTGAAGTGACTGGAGTTAGGATAATGTTGCATGCTTGGTAGGAGATCCTTTAGAAATCCCCTAATTCCATTTAATCCAAAACCTGATAGATTGCATGACACATTACGAATTTAAAAGATCTTCTTGAAGAGATGGCTAATCCAAATAATCCTCCTATTCCACCTCTCATTCCCCCCTTTGAATCCCATTCCACCTCATGATCACCAAAGGCATCAAGCCCAAGATCATTTCAGACAAGAGCTTTTTAGGCCAGACCCACCAATAGATGACGAGCCCACAATTAGGCAATTCTTCCTCCCTAATGCCGTTGGCCCAGTTAGAAAGCTTCCCACTTGATTGTAGCTCAAAACTCGTCTTCTTGTCAAACTTTTTCTCTAAAATATTTCTCCAACTCAGATCCAAAAAGCTGTGGGAAATACCCTTAAAATGAGCGAAATTGAAAGGTAAAAAGAAAATAAAGAAAATGAAAAAAGAAGATAATAAAAGGAAAAAGAAAAATATTTTTTTGATTTTTTTCTTGGCTGAGAGCTTCACAGCTCCTCTTAATCTCCCTAGCTAGTTTGATCGAGCTTACTTTTTATGCTCGCTATTGATATTTATTTGGTGTGTTATGTGAATTTGGTCAAAGATGGGGGTGGGGTCACAGGCAAATGATAGGAAATGGTTTTTGTTATTTTATATATATATGTATATATATATATATATACATACATATATATGGTACATATTATAGTATGCTATAGGTGTTAATGTAGTAATGTTGTGCATGTGTGTTTGTATGCATGTGCGTATTTAAGGAGAAAGTCAAAAGAAAAAGAAATTGAACTAAAAATGTATATATTCATGTATAACTTATCCTAACATTTAGTTAATGAAATAAATTAAAAAAATAGCTAATTAAATGCTATCCTATCTTTATCTTAAAACCCTAACTTACTAATTGTTATGTCCTAATTAATTAATTAATTAATCCTAAATCTAACTACTAACCCTAATTTCTAATTGACCTAATTTACTACTTAAACTAATTTTTTAATTCCTAATTAAATTAGGAACTCAAATAAATCAAAATTAATCTAAATAAAAGCAAAGAAAAAAGCCTAAAACAATAATAGAAATTATTTTATATAACATACACACACAAAACATTCAAAAGCCCTCGAAAGAACAAAAATGAACACCCAAAAAGCACTCGAAATAGCTCAATTAAGCACAAAAACATACATGCACACTCATTCAAACTATAACAAACACTCATGCATAAATGCCATCCAAATTGACTTAGAAAAACCCTGAACACCCCTAAAATGCATGCTCATGACACCAATAAACACACACAAATCAATACACATCAACAGCCCCAAAATCTTCCCCTTGCTTGTCCCCAAGCAAGCTTAAACAAAAGTCTATCTACATACTTTTTGAAGGGTTGTTAGTTGTATTAAATTGCTACCATTTTACCTCTAAGGGAGTATAAGGGGTCATTCCTCTTGTGTATAGGAAATCCAAGCCTTTTTGGGAGCCTTTTCTCAATCATAAATGGCCTCGCACCTCTTTGGAACTTACCATGTAGCTTAGAACCACTATAAACTTAGAATTCCAACTCACGCACGTGGGATGTTGATACTTCGTGGCCTATCAACTAACATGGCCTCTCAACATGCTCTTAGCCTCAAAAGATACAGGGAAAAGAAGAATATATCACAATGGCTCATAATTGACGTAAGAGCCTATTAACAACACATGAAAGAACAAAAGAGATTTATGTGTCAAATCGATATTGTGTCACTTGACACTTTTTCAACATACTTCACTTCTTTATCTTTGTTGCCTTTTAACTTTTTTTATTTTTCCATTTTTTTCACTTTTTTCAATCCTTTTCATTTTTTTTCCTAGTTTTTTTACACTTGTTTTTTATACATAACATAAAGCAAAAAAAAAAGGGCTAAGGCACACTAAAAGAACCAATCAAGGAAGTGCACTCATATCAATGACCCTGGAAAACACTTTTTCCAACCAAGTTGTGGGGCAACTACAAAGTTTTCAAAAGGATTTTCTTCAAAGTTTAGGTCTTACCCCACACTCCATTCACTCCCCACATTACATCCTTATCTTTTCCAATCAATTAAGTCAATAACAAAAGCAAACTCTCCGACCAACATGTAGACAAACAACTCAAAACATACAAAACAATCACAAAATTTTTACACACGCTGAGCAAAAACAAGGCACAACATGCAAATCTACCCCAAATAAAGCATAAAAGCAAGATAGAACTCCAACACACCCAAATTTAAACTTTTCTTATCTTCTAGCAAATAGCATCTAAACACAACAAGCAAGCACATAAAACACATATAGGGAATATAGAGAGGATAGATAGTGACAAGAAAGATGGAAAGATACAACCTTGTTTGCATGTGGTCTGCAAATGCCAAAGCCAATCCAATCATCTACTTCTCCACTCCTTAGTAGAGAACTCAAATGCCTAAAAACAAAGAAAAGATTAGTAGACAATGCCATTCAAGTCTGCATTGGCATTCAAAATAATGAACAAGGATGTATCCAAGAGCTAAAGGAATTGGTGCATTAAATTGAACAAGAGGGAGAAAAAATGAGGGGGAAACAATCTAAACTACTAAATATATACAAAGAAAAGCTAATCTAAACTAAAATATAAGCAAAGTCAAAGCAAAGCAAAGCAATCTAATCTACTAAAGCTATATACAAAGTAAAAACAACCAAAACGTAAGCATTGGAGAAACAAGCAAAGAGTTAAGAGTATATACAATTCTAGGATGCCTCCTAGTAGCGTTGGATTTAGAGCCCCCAATTGGGCGCTAATGTTAGAGCCAGATTCAATTAAAGTCTTTTGGCACATATTTCTTAATAATCGTCAAAGCATAGAAGGTAGAGGGAAAAGGATCATGCACCAAATAGAAGGGCAAAGAATGAACAATGTAGCACTTTTCTAAGATGTCTCACCCCGAAATGTCAATATGAATGAGTGCTCATTTGTGGTACGGATCATGCATAAATGTGAATTCCCATGCCCAACTTGCTTGCTAATCAATCACCCTATGGCCTTCTTCTGATAATCTAAGGCTAAAAGCACATTCTCCCCATATGTCAAGGATAAATCCAATGTATGCAAGATAGGTGATGTGTCTCCTAGTCATAGGTGAAAATGTTCCATGCAAGAAGGCACAAATATGAGCTCCAAAGAAGGAGGCTTAATAGAATGGGAGAGGGGAGTAGGGATGATGTTCTAAGAAGGAAGGCCAATGGAATAAGGCATCAAAGCACTAGACTCTTCCTCTCTATAGGATATGGCATCGTCAAACAATGGTTGCTTTAACTCCTCACAAGGGGTGGACTCGATCTTAATGGGTTCACTCTCACTAAGAAAATATTCATGTTCATCTAGAAAATGATCAACCTGATCAATCATTTCTCTAGTAGAAAGGGTAAAAGAAGGCATCAACAATGACTCATCGAACTTACCCAAAGACCTATAAATCAAAATTTAATGTTCGTCAATTTATTCATTTAATTCTTTCTTAGAGTGACTATTTTCCTCAACATAAGAATTTATAACTCCAAGAGACTTACCATGCTTAGAATCTGAAATTGATGTTATGCTTTCCGTAATAGATGACTCCAAATCAACACTTGCGAAGATCTTAACAAACTTATTCACAACTTCATCGCTAGTGGTCATCATTTCACAATCATGCTTTTCACAAGGGGTAGGCATAGGTGGAGGGGATAAAGGGGACCCAAAAGACTTCGGATCATGGAAACAAAAATGCTTAAAGGATGTATGCGCACCTAAATCCCAAAATATAGACTCAGAATGCAATTGAATACTAGAAGCAATAAAATCATCCTTCAAAGGTATGCGCAATATAGAAAGAGAAAAGGAAATAAGCTCAAATAACTTATTAGGAGATATTGAAAGCATGGAGGATAAGGTACTACTTTCTCTAGAACATACGTAAAATTATAATCTAGAAACAAAGCACCATTAAGCTCATCTTCTTCCTCACTACAAGATGTGAACTCTTCAGCAACCTCTCTCTCTTCTGAGCATCATCAACTTAGCCACTAAATTCTTATTTATAGGCCTCACTCCCATCCCATCAACCTGGTCAATTGTATGTCATCCCTCTAATGGGTTTCATATTCTCAACTACCCTATTAAAGCTCTTGACTAGGTGGGACATGTGTTCATTTATCCTCTCTAGCCTCTCTTTATTGGATTAGATTGCTTAGCCATTGAGAAGGCATCGAGTTGGATTGCTCAACTAATTGCTCTAATAGTTCCAAAGATGTAGACCTATTATGGGATAAAGGCTTAACCGAGTGAAAATGGTAAACATTTTGATTGGGCTCATTATAGGCATAACCATAAAAAAAACTTGGCAGAAGGATGGGTGGGAAAAGATGGTGCGAGAGGTGGACTCTTAAAACAATGAGGTGAATAATAGGAAGAGTCATCTTGATGCCAAGGAGAATATGCATGATATGGCTCTTGATAATCATTCTAACTAGATGTAGATGTATGCATGGGCTTATAACTATAAGGGGCACTATTGGGATTAGTATAATAACGGAGACTGATGTTGAAAATGGGGCAAGAATTAATGTCATGGTCACAATACCACGAAGATCACAAAAATGAAAAGAATATTTGGTAGGTGGGGAAGAGGATAAAGTGAAAACCAAGAAACATTAGATCTATCCATTCTTAATTAACACAAGCAAGCCTCAAACACCTAAAAAACTACTAAACAAGAAAAAAAGAAAGCTAAAAACTACAAACTAGAAAGCGAAGTTACTAAGTAACAAGAATGAGCTACAAAAGCAAGTAAACAAGAGAAACAAGTAAAGAGATGCAACTTTCTTAGAAACACACAAAATCAAAGAAGTAAACCAACATGCCTCCCCGGCAATGGCACCAAAAACTTGATCATTTAACTGGTTATGTGTGTAAATGAGTACAAATCAAACAACTAAATCTTAAACCTCCAAGCATACAGGTCGTGTGTGTATAGTGTGTACGTACAGGTATCTCTTTACAAAGAGGCTCCTTAGCTTGGCTTTATGTTCTCGGGTGCTTAGGATAGCCATGTGTATGTATGGTTTGCTTTCTTGAATTGAAGGGCACCATAAACTAACTAAAACAAAAAAAGGAAATGAATGAAAGCTAAGCCTAATCTAAACCTAACCTAACTCAGGGCATGCAAATAGGGATTTAAAGAATGAGGAATAACCTAGGGTAATTGTGTGTTCAAAATAGACTTCGAGCTATGATAGTGATTTGTATCTATCTATGGCTTTGATTTCTTGGTTGTCAGGCCTCACCAACTAACCTTATTATTCTCTAGGACTCAGAGTAGGTCTATCCCTAGGTGGATCCTAAGAGTACAGCATGGTCCTTGTAACCTAGGGTTTTTAGGCTTTGTTAATTTGGTTCGGGGTGAAGTTAATTGCATCTTAACCTACTGTTTAACTTATTAGCTAGATTTAAAGTGGAGAACTAAGCCATCTAGGTTCAATTAGACTATGCCAGAGACCTATTAGCTAGATTTAATGTTAAATGAATACAACTTTAGCCTAAACATGGATTATAAACCAACAATCAATCATCACAACAAGCAATACATCCTTTAAAGGCTCAATTTCATACATGCTTAAAAAGTGATCCTCAAAATAACTCATAGACAACTTGATTTGAAGCCATAGAAATGTTTTATAACTCATATGTATTAAGATTATAGCATGTTTTTATCCAAAAAGGCGATAACAGAAACATATAAACATGATTGTAGAAATAGCCTCCTTTCATAGAAACCCTGATACTAGGATAATAAATCAAGTAAATCAAAGTATGTATACGAACCATAGATAGGTTACAAGTTAATTATTCAAAGCCCTAGTCCTAGGTTTGAAAATCTAACTCATCATATTAATTACAAGTTCAAAATCTAAAATTAAAGCACAAAATCAACTAAGATATATATATTTCAAAGCTCAAAAATAAGTTAGAAAACTTCCCCCTTGATTGTAACTCAAAACCCCTTTTCTTTGCAAACTTTTTCTCCAAAGTATTGCTCCAACTTAGCTTCAAAAGCCTATAGGAAATACCCCTCAATGAGCAAAATTGAAAGGTAAAACAAAATAAAGAAAAAGAAAAAGAAAAGAGAAGAAGAGGAAAAAGAATTTTTTTTGAGCTTTTTCTTGGTCGAGAGCTTCATAGCTCTTCTTATTCTCGCTAGGTGGTTTAGCCAAGCTTATTTTTTATGCTCAATGCTAATATTTATTTAGTGTGATGTGTAAGTTTGGTCAAAGATAGGGGTGGAGTCACAGATAGATAATAGGAAAATGGTTTTGGTTTTTTTATATATTACATATATATTAGTATATATATTATAGTGTGCTATGTTGTGTTTCGTAGTATGGTTGTGCATGTGTGTGTTTAAAGAAAAAGTCAAGAGAAAAAGCAATTGAACTAAAATTGAATATATACATATATATTGTAGTGTGCTATGTTGTGCTTGTGTAGGATGGCTGTGCATATGTGTTTGTCAATATGTGTATGTGTGTGTTATGTACTCAATTATGCTCTAACCACCTCTAAATATGCATTTAAACATTATGTCCAAACATGCACAAGTGACACATCAACAACTTGCTAAACATTTTCATAAAAGAAACCAAAGCAGCTGCTTGCCCAGCCTAGGCTGAATTCTTAAGGCCAATGTAGTACTTTAATGCATAGGCTAAGACCCTTATGACTTTGAGAAGTGGTAGAGTTATTAGGTGGGTGAGTCACTAAGTAGAGATAAGCCTAGTATAATACATGCTGAATGAGAGACTAGTATACCTATTAAGAAAACTGGAGAGTTTGAGGACAAGGAGAGAGAACACATTAAGGATAATACCCTTTTGCCAAGCAAAAAAGGAAGCACGTAATTGAGAGTAATAAATGTCTCTCTAGGGTACCTTTTCTAGCTACTTTAGAGCCACCTAGGACCATAGATATTTCTAGATAGTCTGGTGTGTTAAATCATCTTAAGAACATCAAAATCAACCTATCCTTTATTGATTTAGTCCAGCGGATCTATGCTCATGCCAAATTCTTTAGGGACTTGTACATTTGGACGAGCGGACCACCTGTATACTTAAGAAGTGAGGCTTACAGAGAAAGTTAGTAGCATCTTCATTATAGCTTGATCTTAGAGCTTTCACCATTTCTTATACCATTAATGATCATTAAGTGGCCCTTACCTTACTTGATCTAGGTCATAGTGTCAGTCTCATTCCTTTTTCGATTTATAAACATTTAGCTTTGTGGCAATTGACCCTTTCTAGTGTTGTATTACAGTTAGTTGATAGGTCTGAGAAGAGGCCTCAGAGAATATTTGAGGATGTTATATTCAAAATTTGAGTGTTCTTTTTCCTCATAGATCTCATTTTCCTCATAGATCTCATTTTCCTAGATATACATTCACATCCTAACTCTAGGCTTCGAGTCTTATTATTTTAGGTAAACCATTCTTAGCTACCGCAGATGCAGTGATGCATTGTAGGATAGGGATGATTGAGTTCACATTTGGGAAAATGAAGTCAAAGGTTAAAGGCATTGAGGTTGCTAATAGGGTAAGAGTTAGTAACAAAGAAGACTGCTTCTTGATAGGTTCTGTTGATTCTTGTATTAAATCTAAGCTTGACACGATCATTGATCATTGAATTTTAAGGCTTTTCCTGAGATGCACATAGAGAGTGAGGCATTTTCCTTAGCACATATTCCTGATTCCTGTGTTGAGGAGTCATTTGATCTATTCTTGGCCCTAGGTGACATTGTCAAGCTCTATGAGATTATTACTTCAATTAATTCTAGATTACGATTTTCTAACTAGGATACCTTTTCCATTCTTTCATCTACTCTTAGATCTAATGAGACCATTGAGATAGATCCTTTCCTAGATGAAAGTAGTCTTGAGCTTTTGCTAAGTATGCTTCCTACTCTTTTGGGGTTCGTATCCATGCACTCTACTTCCAACCAAGTAGACTTGAGTATACATTTATCTCTCCTCATTCTCTCCAATAGAGACCCTTCTTTAGATGATTGTGAGACAATCTTATAGGTCCCAGAGGATGAAAAGAGACTTATAGCATGGTTAGCTGGAGAGGATGGTGCTCTCCTTGGAGTCCTCTAAAGTTTAAATTAGCCATTAGTGAGTTGAGTTTAGGAGAAGGAATTGACATGTTTGATCTGGGTAGAGATGATCATGTTGTTGATTTCCTATTTTTTATAGTTCTACAATGAGCTATCTAATTTTTGATCCATCCATTTCACCTGAGATTTCCCAAAAAGATATAGTATACACTATTTTAGGGCATGAGCTCATGTCCTCGTGGCATCAAATGCATAAGACCTATTACATTTCACATGTGTTGCATTCTTTAGGACTAGACCCTTGTTTACACCCAAAAGTCACAATCCAATGGCCTACAAGCTAAGAAAGAGTTAGGAGGCCAAACAAGGCTAGGAAGTTAAGCTGAAGAATGGCCAAATACGCAGCTTGGGATACAAGCAGTAATCGACTTATAGCCTGAAGGAATAACATAATATGTGTGGCACATAAGAGACTAAGTCAGAATAAATACATGGGGCATCAAAATATTGAGCGAGAATAAGGGAAAGAATTTGTAAAGAATTGAAGTCAAATCCCACGACCTAGGTTGGTTCTAAAATTAAGCTAGTTCATTAAGAAATCTTAAGATCCATCAAGAATAAAAGTAGGTCGATGCTTAGAAGGAAGGGGTCCCATAACTAACATATCTTTATTGTATTTTGTCTACTGTTCATAGCTTAGCCATAGCTTAATCATAGCTTACTTATAGCCTAATTGTAGTTCAGCCATATTCACCACTGTAATTTAGTTTACAGCCTAGATAATTTTTGTTGTAGTTCAGTTTACAACCATTTTACTGTAATTAACTTTATGGTCTCTCATAGGTTATGTCACTTTACGGCTTAGGTTCTATCAATCTTGCTATAATTCACTTTATGCTGGAGCAATTTTGTTGTAATTAGCTTTACGATGTTATAGAAAGATTGGCAAACTCCTTAAGTTTGTAATCTATTGTAATAAAATTCAGTGGCTTAAAAATTATCCTTTTTGCAATTTTAATTTAATTAAAGTTCCTATTTTATTACAATTGAAGAGTCTGTACTCTATATCACTTCAAGTAATTGGACCGAGTTCAAGGCAAGGAAAGAACCCATTTTCGTAAAATTGTGTAAGGAAACCAAGTCATTGCATAGGCTCCGCAGAAGTGTTTGGCCTCAGTGCAAGAAAAGAGCCTAGCTGAGACTATGGCCAAGGACTTGTGGCCTAGTGTAGGTTTTTCCAAGCAAATAATTTTTTGCACACCCTAGGAGACCTATTGCAGATATAGTATGGAATACCCATAGCAGAGTTCTTATGACAAATAAAAATGGAAATGACAAACTTATGACAATCCCATCCATATCAAACTAAGAAGCATCAACATCTCATCCAATAGATGCCACTAAATAGGTTTTAGTCACACCTTTTTTATCTCATTGGAGATGGACAACAACAACTGGTGATGAGTCACCAATGCTGGAGATAATTGAGCAAGAATAGCACGATTGTAAGAAGGTTTTGTGACTGGTGCATAAGACACCATCACTGGTGCCATGATTGAAGTCAAGGATAAAACATCAGTCAGGGAGGTTTTAGAGTCAAATACAACGCTTCTAAATGCTCTAGCTCCCTTGATCGATGCCACGAAGGATGTCACTCAGGCTATGCAAAATATGTGGTCAACTAGGAGGGGTTGCTTGAGCAACTAGCTTTAAATAACCAGTATTCTCAACAATAGAATAACGAGGCACATGAGGTAGTTAAGCAGGCGAACCACATTGTTGCACAGACGAAAAACCTCAAATGGGCAACCTCACTCCAAAATAAAGCTCACTTCCATGAAATAGGCCATGCTATTGGTCACTAGGTTACAGATGTGATGCAATTATTAATGAATCAACTAAGACACGACATCAAGCAGAGATTATTTAGTGGTATTCACACAGTCGCAGGAATAGGTTAAAGTAAATACCTTCTAGTGAATCCTAATTTTTAGGCTACTCTACAAGAACCGATGTGACCGAAATGAGGGGATAATTTTCCTCAAATAGGATAGCCTATAGAGTATGGACAGGTTCACATTCTTCAGCGGTCGACTACCCTAGAGATTAGACCATAACCTGGAAACAACCTATGCTTACCAATCGGGTATCACTTGGTAAGTGTCAATGGATTCTGAGGGCAGCTTGACATACCAATTGCATCTATAAATCCTTCGCAATTACAGTTTTGGCTAGAAGCCCCTTAAGCACAACTAGGTATAAGGACACTACAAGGATAGAGGCAACCTAGAGAACATGAGGCCTATAGGCTTCTACCATGAGGAAAATCAAGTAGCCCAGTATAGATACAATCTTGCAGCCACGCTACTACTTTGCTCGCAACCTGCAGCTTGGGCATTTAGGGGCAATATGTACCCAAAATAATCCATGGAACCCAGTTGATGGCTAACAATAGTATCAAGTAGCCACAAATAGATCCTATTGTTATTCATGTCATGGTGGTTGAAATGTTGCAAGAACATCTTATTCCTGGGGTGCATGTGAATTATCACCTTACTTATGGCAGGCCATATCGAGAATGGATAGATCATGTCATAGAGTTTCCTAGGGGATTCAAAGCCCTAAATTCACTCCATTTTCGAGAAAGGATAATCAATCGACCTTGGAGCATATCATGAGATTCATGCCTAATGTAGAGAAATAGCAAGCAATGATTATCTAAAACTACACTTGTTTGGCAGCTTGCTGGCTGGGTTAGTGTTTTAGTGGTATGCAAAGCTACGCCTAAACTCTTTCCAATCCTGGGCTAACATAGAGAGATTATTTCAGAAGCAATTTTATAGGACTGAGCTGATGTAACCAATGTAGATTTAGCCAAAATGACATAATTACCTAAGGAATCAGTGGAGCAATTCATTGCATGATGTAAACAACGTCGCAATAATTGTCACACATAACTTGAGAGGCCAAAGCGTGTAAAGCTTGCCTTGGGTGGTTTAAATTCTAAGTTGCAACAGAAGTTTGAAGGGAAATTATTCATAGGCCTCTTTCAACAAGCAACAGACACAGTTAAGTACAAACAACAACTCCATGAGAAAAGAGAGAAATTTAGGCCAAAATGTGCTGGTGTACACATAACAAAACTAATGGCAAGGCAAATAGAAGCATACAACTAAAAGGCTTTTGATAAAGGCAAGGTCTCTCTCGTTGAGATAGTTAACAAGAATGGATACATATGCTAGGCTTTAGCCAAACCCACTACCACTCCTCAGAACATGGTTGAAAATGAATCGTTGCCAGAAATACTCCTTTGACATTACTAAGGTGGAGGCAATCTTTGACTTACTATTGAAGGTCATATAGTTGCTGCTCAACACGGGCCATAAGATCCCACCACCGGAGGAGATTGGCGATAGGAGATATTATAAATAGAACTATTCATGATCCCATAGCATTGGAGTCTTAAGAAACACAATCCAAAAGGTGACTAAGAAGGGGAAGATCAAGTTCCCTGAGGCTATGGCAATGGATAAAAATCATTTCTTGCCCAAGATAAGGGTACATACCATTAAAGTGGATCTTTAGCAAAGCCACTTACTAGACTCCAACCAAAGATAGCCCAAAGATGAACAATTTGATTAGCAGGCCCTATCTATTAATAGGGCCACAAAAAGGAAAGAAAGGGTAAAGAAAACCATTAGTGAATCAGAAGGTGTACAAAACCCTAAACACTTGAGGTTCACACAGATAGCAAGCCTACAAAGGGCCTCAGGAGCCTTTGAGAAATAAAAAGTGGAACCCTTTACTAGGTCAGTGCTAGGGAGACAAGTTAGCCCACAATCATATTTGATGTTGTTTGGCGGCAGATACAAGGTTGGCTTGTAGTAGACGACAAATATAATGAATTTCATGTGTATCCATTACCGTGTTGAATTGTCTCATCGTTAGAAACAAATGTACAAAAAAGACTCCACTTCGAGAAGCTCAAGGCACCAATCTCATACAAGGATGGAGGCAGAGATGGAACCTGTTTGCTTTACTTATTTTTAACTATATTTTGGCAATGCAAATTATCAGAATTATTATATATCTTTGAATTGATTGCTATTAATATGCACTATGTGAGATTACCTTAAATACAACTTTAGCTAGGTGTAAACATGAGAATGGAATAATGCTTACTTGTGTTGAAGAACATATTATACCAAAAGAAGAAGCTTGCACGAGATTCAAGTAAAAGAAGAGTCAAGAAGCATTCATGGAATATGAAGAGGAGACATAAAGAGGAAACAAGATGACATAAGGCGTAATGATAGTGCTCTTTTGTTTTTACCTGAGTCTTACAACTTATAGCTTTTTAACTTAATGATTTTCTTGAATCATTGATTGCAAATATGCTTTAACACATTTTTCCATGAGAGTCAACTTTGAAATGCTTCTTAATTTGTTTCTTAATCTTGAGGAACTTCAAAGTGTTTTCAAAACATGTTTTTGTACTTTTTGCGGCTTGAAAAATCTCCTGTAGTATTCTCTTTTGGCATAAAATATTTGATCTTCAAAGAGCTTGATATAACATGTTTTTTAGGGTAAAAAATATGTTTTCTAGACTAATTGGTCACCCTCAACCAGTCGACCGACTGAGCTCTATGCCCAAGCGTTTGACATAGTGAACAGGGCTTGTCTAAGGTGCCTTCTGCCCTTGTCAGTTGACTAGTTAAGGCAACCGATAGAGGCAGTGGCTTAGGATAGAGAGCCAGTTACCTTCTCAGTTGACTGGACCAGTGGCTTAAGATAGAGAGCCAGTTACCTTCTCAATCGACTGGACCCCTCAATCGGCAGCCCTGTATCACTTAATTTTTTTATTGTTACTTGACCATTGCTATTCCTTTTGAGCCCTATTTTCACCTCATTCGCCGTAGAGCATTGATTGAGCATTTAAAGTATTTTCTAAGTAATACATACCACTTTCATACATCTTTCAAGCTTGGAAATCATCATTATTGAGCTATAATATATGAGATCATTGAGTGAACAAAAGCCTTTACTTTGCTATATTCACTTGGTGAAGTTGTAAGCTCAGTCTTCAAATTTCCATTGATTTATTAGCTTGTATATAAACTGTTGAGCTAAGATTAGATTGAGTGTATCCTTGTAAGCAAGAGAGTGTGGGGAAATCATTGGCAAGGGCTTTCATTGGCGTTCTTTGAAGAGGAGCTTCAAAGAGTTGTGAAGAAATTGGTTTGCACTCCACCAACATTTGGGGGAGTATTACACTAGTGAAAGTGTTAAAGCCTTAAGATGAGTGATGCATCTTTCAAGTGCAAGCCCTAAAAGACCCACAAATGTATGGATCGTGCAAAATAGTACGTACAAGTATGGGTGTCAAACCACAGGAAGGCATAAATTGTGGAAGAAATTCTATGCCAATGTGCTCGAAGAAATTTAAAAAAAAAATGAACCTAAGCTAACATGTTTTTATACTTTTGGATTTTTGGGAGCTAAGGGGAAAAGTAAAAGGACTACACTATAAATGCAATAAGGGAAAGTAGTAAGAGCTAAGCTAATCCTAGGGGATTAAAACAATGGGAAGGTGATAAGGTGACCTACACTTGTGAATTGGTGACTCTTCAACTCAATGTTACGAGATTCGAGATATTCACTTACTAAACATGGCTTCTAATACTAAGCAACTAACTAGTGTCCTAATTACACCCTAGGACTCGGTACGAGTTTGTCCCAAAGCGTGCACACCTAAAACTACAGCGTGGTCCTTATGTACCTAAGGCCATAGGAGGGACTAGCGAGTTACTTAGGTGTCCTAGAATAATCCCACCTTAGTTCTTAAACCATTAGCTGGATCTAAAGATAAGATCTAGGGCTCTTAAGGGTAATTAAACCTATCCGAACTCCTATTAGCTGGATTTAAAGCTAAAGGGGACTCCATCTAAACTGGTTTTAACTTATGGACCATCATTCTAAGGGCACTTAAGTGGATTAGTATCTAATAAGCATAGTCCCTACATGTTCTAAGGCAAGGCGTTGTGAATACGACATACTATTCACGATAAAACACACAAGTTTGTTTTACACCATTATAAGCATTCAAGCATCAACATGTAGCATTAATTGAGCATGTATTCACTATAAGGCATGTTTTATACTCACATAGACATGAATAGAATCAACCCACTTCATATTATCCATAATCACATGCATGGATATGCATAATCTAAGGATTAGAAGTGTTCTGTAGCAAATACAACTCATTCAAGCATTACATCAAACACATGGACATGAAATGATTTAAAGCTTCTCAAAATAAGAACAAAGTATGTATATATATATATATATATATATATATATATATAAGTCAATCAAATCCCATAACAAAGAATACAAAAATCATCCCATTACATAAGTTCAGTCACCCTAATTTATCTACTCAAGCAAGAAATAGATAAGAATGAAAGAGGCTTCAAAAATCTCCCTTTCCATCCTTGTTTGTTTCTTTACAAATTTGAGTAAATCTTCACCAAATAATGTTTGAATCTTCCAAAATCAACTTACTTCTAAGTGGGTATCCGTGTTAATATGTGTATTGGAGGTGGGTGAAAGTAGGGTTTTGTGTGTAAAAAGTAGGGGTGTGAATGGGAGGCGGAAAGGGATAAAAAATCTACTCAAAATGGGCTAGAAAAAGGCTTAAATAGTGCAATATACACATCCAGTAGAGGGCCTTGGCCGACTGACCGGCCTAGCCTTAAGATCAATTGGCCCTAAATGGGGGGTCAACCGGCCAAGTCAGAAGCTTGGCCAATTTTCTCCTGTTGCATCCATTTTGCTCCGGTTGCTCTTTTCTTCGCCTGGTTGCCTCCAAACACTTCTTTTAAGCTTTTCTCACATCCTTAACATCTCAAGCTTGACTCCAATATCAATTCTCCATCAAATCAAGTCCCAATCCCAATCTTTTGACCTAACTTCATTAAAAACGAGAAATAAACATGCATTAGTGTAGCATTTGTCTTTACACTCAACTATGTATATTTGCTTACGCTTGAGCCTAACTCTAGTATATGTACTATACTAATGCATCTATTAAAGCTCAAAACACCTCTTAAATAAAAGCAAATAACAACGCAAACACACATAAAAACAAAACACAACAACACCTCCAAACCTTCTCTTTCTTTGTCAAGCCCAATCTTATTTTTATTTCTAAAGCCATTGCAAAGGGTTACCTTAAGAATTGACTCACTATCAACGTTAATCTAAGAAGCATAAAGGAGGCATTCCTACTATGGAAAGATTCCCAAGTCTCTTTGGATCCTCCCTCTACACATAAAGGGCCTCAAACCTCACGGGAACTCCCCAAGTAGCCAAACTGCCACAAGCCTAGGATTCTAACTCATGCACACGAGATTCATGCTGCTTCAACTAACATGGCCTTCCCAACATGCAAAAGGCCTCAAAGATAAAAAGAGAAAGAATATACAAATGCAATTGCTTATAAAAGCCTTATTCACATATATACGAAGAGGATAGCTTGTGCTAAGTTGACATTGTGTCACTTATGCACTTATTCACATAATTTTTTGGCGTCTTTGGCTTTTTTCTCTTTTCCCAAAATTTTCCAATTTTTCAACTTGTTTTTGATCCATTTGCTCCATTTTTTCCTTTTTCAATTTTTTTTTTGGATTGTTCACACATTGCATTACATAACAAGAAGAAAAGAAAAAAAAAAGCTAAGGCACATAAAAAAGAATTAATCAAGGAAGGGGCACTGACATCAATATCCCTTTTTCAATAACTCTTTCCTACCAAGCTATGGGGTGGCTATAAGGGGCATTCTTGAAGGTCTTCACTCCCTACAATTTCCAAGGGCATCTCGACTCAGATTTTAATCCACTATATTCACTTCTCTACAATTCTACGCATATTCACCACTCAATTGAGTCAATCACAATACCCAACACAATGATCAACCAAGAATTAAACAACTCTACATGCATCAAAATTTGAAAATTTTTGAAAAGTCTTCACCATTTTTAACCAAATAATGCAATCTACCCTAAGAACACATAAAACAATAAGACTAAAACCCCAAACCTAAACTTTGCTTCTCCTCAAGCAAATAGAGTAAAGGACATAAACAAGCAAATCGTATCATAAAGCAAGTAAGAATGGTGCGGATGGAGTAGAAACATGGGGACCAAGTGAAGAAATGATAGATACAACCTCACTGGTGTGCTATTTCGATGCAAGCCCCAAAAGGCCTGCAAGTGTATGTATCATGTAGAATAATGTGTACGAGTGCAAGTGTCGAACCACAAGAGGCATGAATTTGTGGAAGAAATTCTATGTTAGCGTGCCTAGAAGAAGCTTAAAAAAGAAGACCTAGACAAACATGTTTTTGTAATTTTTGGATTTTTGGGAGCTAAGGGAAAAAGATGAAAGACTACACAACAAATGCACTAAAGAAAAGAAGGAAAGAACTAAGCTAACTTTTGGATTGAAACAAAGGAAAGGTGATCGGGTGACCTACACTTGCGAATAGGTGATTTAGCGCCTCTATGCTATGGGATTCGGGGATTGGCTTTCTACATAAAGCTTCTAATACTAAGCAACTAACTAGTGTCCCAATTACCCCCTCAGACTCAGTGCAGGTCCATCCATAAACGTGCACACTTAGAGATATGGTGTGGTTCTCTAAGGCCATAGGAGAGACTATAAAGCTACCTACTTGCCCTAGAACAATCCTACCCTAGTTCCTAAACCATTAGTTGGATTTAAAGCTAAGACCTAGGGTTCCTGGGGTTGACAAAGCCTATCCGAACTCCTATTAGCTAGATTTAAATCTAAAAAGGACTCTACCTAGACTAGTCCTAACTTATATACCATCATTCTAAGGACACTAAAGCAGATTAATACCTAGTAACTGTAGTCCTACATGTTCTAAGGCAAGGCATTGTGAATATGATATCCTACCCACGATACAAACATTAGAGAGTTTGATTTACGCCATTGAAAGCATTCAAGTATCAACATATAGCATTGATTGAGCATGTATTCACTATAAGGCATATTTTATATTCACATAGACGTGAATAGAATCAACCCACTTCATATTATCTGGTGTCGTCTTTCGAGTGCAAGCTCTAAAAGACCCGCAAGCGTACGGATCGTGCAATATATTATAAACAAGTGCGGGTGTCGAACCACAGGGAGGCGTGAATAATGTTGGTGAATTCTATGCTTGGTGTTCTAGAAAGTGCCAAAAAGAAAGATCTAAACTAGACATATTTTTTTGGGGTTTTGGATTATCGGGAGCTCTAGGTAAAGGAAATAAAACTAAACTATGAATATGAAAAATGGGAGCACAAGTTGGTCAAGAGGGAACTAACACTTGAGAAGGGGTTAAGGTGACTTCGACTTATGAATGGGTAATTCTATACTCAAAGGCTATGGGATTAAGGGATGATGGCTAACTATCATGAGTGCTCTTAACTAGGTTGCTAGCTAGTATCCTAATTTCCCTCAAGGACTCGGTGCGGGTCCGTCCCTAGGCGGCGCCTCCTAGAGCTACGGCGTGGTCCTTATGACCTAGGGCCTCAAGAGTGACTAACTAACTTCCTAGGTAGCTTAGAATGAACCTACCTTAGTACCTAAACCTTTGGCTGGATTTAAAGCCAAGACCTAGTGTTGCTAAAGTCGACTAAACCTATCCGGAAACCTATTGGCTGGATTTAAAGCCAAAGGAGACTCGGCCTAGACTAGCCCTAAGTTATACTTCGTCATTCTAAGGTCACTACAGCAGGATTTGACTTGCTAGTGCGTTCATACATGTTCAAGGCCAAGGTGCGCGTGAATAATGGAACCTATTCAACTACCAAACATCGTCATGTTCAGTTCACACCATTACAAATAATTAACAACCAACACGTATGCGTTATTGAAGTTATGCTTGTTACTAGGCATGCAAATATACATATAGACATGAATAAAAGCATTATCCACTTCATAGCATCCACATATAAACACATAGACATGATTATAACATGGATTAAATGTGTTTAGTTATATGTTCTCAGCATATTGCCGGTCGACTGGACCTAGCTCGACCGACTTTTTAATGATGCTCGCTGGAGTGGCCGGTCGACCGGCTCTGGAAGGGTGGTCGTCCGGCTGACTTTCTTCCTCCATTCTTTGTTTTTTCGGCCTTTGGTCTTCTCTCTTAGACCCGTGCATTTCCCATCTTCATCACCTTTCATCGTCCAATCTCGATCTTAACCCAAAGTTCACCTAAATCATTGAAAATAAGTAATTAGTGTAGCAATTTGTCTCTTAAACTCAATATGTACATTTGTTTACGCTTAAGTCTATTCTTATCAAAAGCACTACACTAATGCATCATTATGAGCACTCAACACCTCTAAAATATAGGTAAATGACAATGCAAACACACACAAAAACACAACACATCAACACCCCCAAACCTTCTCCTTGCTTGTCCTCAAGCAAGCCCAATCTTAAATTTTATCTCTAAAGTCGATACAATGGATTGCCTAAAGGATTGACTCTCTATCAAAGTTAGTCTAAGAAGCATAAAAGGGGCATTTCTATTGTGGAGAGATCCCCAAATCTCTTTGGATCCTCCCTCTACTCATAAGGGGTCTCGTTCCTCATAGGAATTTTCTGAGTAGCCAATCCACCACAAGCCTAGGATTTTAACTCACGCACTCGGAATGTTGATATTTCGTGCTCCCTCAACTAACATGGCCTCCCCAACATGCACCAAGCCTCAAAGACAAGAAAAGAGAATATACAAACACAGTGGCTTATAAAAAGCCTTATTCACGTATTTACAAAGATGATAACTTGTGCTAAGTTGACATTGTGTCACTTATGCACTTATTCACTAACTTTTTGGTGCCTTTAGCTTTTCCTCTTTTTCACTTCATTTATATATATATATATATATATATATTTGCACCTTTTTGCCTTTTTCATTTTTTTTTCGAACTTTTAATGCTTTGTATTGTATTCACACAAAAAGAAAAGAAAAAGAAAGGCTTTAGCATGTCGAAAAGAACCAATCAAGGAAAGGCACTCATATCAACAACCCTTTTTCAACACTCTTTCCTACCAAGCTATGGGGTGGCTACAAGGGTTATTCTTTCAAGGTTCTCACTCCCCACAACTTTGAAGGGCATCCCCTCCAAGACTTAGTTTTCAAACCACTCTATTCATTTCCCCACAATGCCTCTTATCTTCATAAATCAATATAGTCAATCACAAAAGCCAACACAATGATCAACAAAGAAATCAATGACTCTATATGCACCAAAATTGAAAAATTTTCACCATTTTTAAACGCAGAATGCAATCTACCCTAAGTAAGATATAAAACAAGAAAACCAAACTCCCACACCCCCAAACCTAAACTTTGCTTGTCCTCAAGCAAAAAGATCAAAGCACAAAAATAAGCAAATCGTCATTACAAAACAAGTAAGGGTGGTGGGGATAGGGTGTAAACATGGGGAATAAGTGGAGAAAGGATAGATACAACCTTGCATTTTCTTCAAAGCTTTCCATGCTAATGATAAATCACCATACTACTAATCCTATGACTCACAATTCATAAACACTCACAAAGAAAACAAGATTAGTAGCATTGCCTATGCATACTTGCATTGGCATGTGCAATAATGAGCAGTGGTGTATCTTATGGGACAAAGGATTAGGATTCAACACTTTGGTTTGGGTGCAAGAAAGATAAAAGAAAGAAAATAAAAAGAGAAGAAAGTGAAACAAATGCAAAACTACAAAATTGGACCTAGGTTGCCTCCTAGTAGCGCTAACTACCAAGCCGTCAGCCAGGCAAACACCAACTCATCTTCAACTTCCATAGATGGGATCCTAAAGCATTAAAACCTTCACACGAGCCATGCTCGGATCATATGCGTGCTTCAGGCGTTGCCCATTCACCGTCAACTCTCGGTCATCCTTCAAGTCTTTAATCTTGACTGCTCCGGAAGGATAACCAATCATCACCTCATATGGACCATCCCATCTTGTCTTAAGCTTACCTGGAAAGAGTTTCAATCGTGAGTTAAACAACCAAACTTTATCAAAAGGAGAGAATGATTTCTTAATAATGTGTTTATCATGAATTCTCTTCATCCTATCCTCATAAAGTTTAGCGTTCTCATACGCCTCGAATCTAAGCTCTTTCAATTCCGCTAGGTCTAGCTTCCTTTTCTCACCCGCTCTTGCCAAGTCAAAATTTAGGGCTTTGATTGCCCAATAAGCTCTATGCTCTAGTTCTACCGGCAAGTGACAAGCTTTACCAAAAACCAATCTATATGGAGACATACTAATGGGAGTCTTAAAGGTGGTACAGTAGGCCCACAAAGCATCATTTAGCCTAATAGACCAATCTCTTCTATCGGGCCTAACCGTTTTCTCTAAAATGTGCTTGATCTCTCTATTGGACACCTCTAATTGTCCACTAGTTTGCGGGTGATAAGGAGTGGCTACCTTATGGGTGACCGAATATCTTCTCAACAAGGCCTCTAAAGTCTTATGGCGAAAATGCAAACCCTCATCACTAATTAAGACCCTAGGGACTCCAAATCTAGAGAAAATGTTTTCTTTAATAAACTTAACCACTACCTTATGGTCATTAGTGCGTGTAGGAATAGCCTCAACCCATTTGGACACATAATCAACAGCCACTAAAATGTATTGGTACCCAAAGGAAGGTGAAAATGGACCGATGAAATCTATACCCCAACCATCAAACAACTCACAAGGAAGAATAGGGGATAAAGGCATCATGTTTCTCCTAGAGATGGACCCAGATTGTTGACATCTAAAACACTTCTCGCAATATTCTTGGGCATCCTTAAAGAGAGAAGGCCAAAATATTCCACTTTGCAAGACCTTCGCGGCAGTCTTCTTTCCACTAAAATGACCCCTACACCCCTCATCATGACGCATGCTCAAAACGCTCTCAAACTCATCCTCAGGCACACATCGGCGAATCATTTGATCTGCACACACTTTGAAAAGATAGGGATCCTCCCAAAAGAAATGCCTAACTTGTGCTAGGAACCTATCTTTTTCTCTTTTCTCCCAATGGGAAGGAAAACACCCTGTGGCAAGATAATTGAAAATATGAGCAAACCAAGGCGTGTGATGAGAGACGGCAAATAATTTTTCATCGGGGAATGAATCATGAAAAGGAGATGGATCACTAGAAGACTCGCTAACAAGACGTGAAAGATGATCCGCAACTAAATTTTCTCTACCCTTCTTATCCCGAATTTCTATGTCAAACTCTTGAAGGAGGAGCAACCACCTAATCAAGCGAGGCTTAGATTCTTTCTTAGACAACAAATACTTCAATGCCGTAGATCGGTGTAAACAATCACTTTGGATCCTACCATGTATGACCTAAACTTGTCAAAGGAGAAAACTATTACTAGAAGCTCTTTTTTTGTAGTGGTATAATTCTTTTGTGCTTCATCAAGAGTCTTGTTAGCATAGTATACAACATGGGGCAACTTATCGTTCCTTTGACCTAAAACAGCTCCTATCACATAATCGGATGCATCACACATAACCTCAAATGGGAGACTGTAATCAGGTGGCTGGATAATTGGGGATGTAGACAATAAGGATTTAAGCGTATTGAAAGCTCTAACACATTCATCATCAAAGTCAAAAGGGACATCTTGTGCTAGGAGCCTAGACAAGGGGCGTACAATGTGACTAAAATCCTTAATGAATCTACGGTAAAATCCTGTATGCCCTAGAAAAGATCTAACATCCTTGACACACTTAGGGACAGGCAACTTTCAATTAATTCTACCTTAGCTGGGTCAACTTGAATTCCACTAGATGATACAACATGACCCAACACTATCCCTCGTTGTACCATGAAGTGGGATTTCTCCCAACTTAACACTAGATTCTTCTCCACACATCGGTCTAAGACTGAAGAGAGATGACTCAAACACTAATCAAAGCTATCTTCAAAGACTGAGAAATCATCCATGAAAATTTCTAAATGTCTCTCAATCATGTCACTAAAAATGGCCATCATACATCTCTGAAAAGTCACTGGGGCGTTACAAAGACCGAAGGGCATTCTCCTATAAGCAAAAGTGCCATAGGGACAAGTAAAGGTGGTCTTCTCCTGGTCCTCGGGAAACACAAGGATCTGGTTATATCCCGAATAGCCATCTAGAAAACAATAGTTGCTATGCCCAGCTACTCTATCTAAGATCTGTTCTAGAAAAGGCAATGGGAAATGATCCTTCCTAGTTTTGGAGTTGAGCTTCCTATAGTCAATACAAACTCTCCATCCCGTGGGAGTACGTGTAAGGATAAGCTCTCCTCTCTCATTCCCAACAACCGTGATCCCGGACTTCTTAGGGACAACTTGGACCAGGCTAACCCACTCACTATCTGAGATCGGATAAATAATGCCTGCATCTAAAAGCTTAATGATCTCTTTCTTAACTACTTCGCTCATGTGTAGGTTTAGCCTCCTTTGCATTTCCCTAGAAAGAATGGCTCCATCCTCAAGGTGAATACGATGCATGCAAACCGAAGGGTCTATACCTCTCAAATCATCAATTTTTCACCCGATAGCCTTCATATGTTTCCTAAGGACCTCTAAGAGATGCTCCTCATGCTCACTAGAAAGATCGGAAGCTATGATGACCGGAAGGGTCTCATTAGAGCCTAGGAATGCATATTTCAAATGATCGGGAAGGGGTTTGAGCTCTAAAGAAGGGCTAGGCTCAACCAAGGGGGACTTAACCTCAACATCATCAATGGGGACATCACTAGAAATGAGACTAAAAAGATTAACCTCAAGTGACTTATTAGTCAAATGGCTCTCAATGAAGGAAGTAGAAGCTACACATTTCCTCTCTAAGGTCTCCAAATCAAAACTAGACATCAATTCCTCAAATTTCCTCAAATCTTCTCCATCGGTCATAGTCTTCTCTATAAGATCCTTAATGCAAGAATCAATCACATCCACCCTAAAGCACTCTTCTCCATTCTCTACTCCTATACTAGCCCTATTCACTGCCTTTGCAACCTTCATAGTGGATCTCAAATTCCCAAATTTCATCTCCAATACTCCCGACCTACAATGGATAATGGCATCTGCGGTGGCAAGGAAGGGGCGACCTAGAAGAATGGGTGTAAAATGTCTAGAGTCATGTCTCGAATCCGTATCTAACACTATGAAGTCAACAGGGTACACAAACTCACCTACCTGGACCATAACGTCCTCTATCACACCCCTAGGTCTACGCTCAAACCTATCAGCTAGCTGAAGAGTAACATGTGTAGGAGACAACTCACCTAGACCTAGCTGCTGATAGACAGAGTAGGGAATAAGATTCACACTAGATCCTAAATCTAATAAGGCGTGATCAATCTGGGTCTCACGGATCCTACAAGGAATGATGAAGGCTCCGGGGTCACTCATCTTGGGCGGAAGGCTCGAAGTACAAATACTACTCACCTTTTCCGTAAGCCTCACCTTCTTAGGAATGTTCGATGACCTACGTTTCCTTGTACAAAGATCCTTAAAGAACTTAGAATAAGAGGGGATGGAAATGATCACATCTATCAAAGGAAGATTGACCTTAAGGTCCTTAAGATGCTCTAAAACCTTGAAGAACCTAGAATCCTCACTAGGTGTAGGTCTCTCTAAAGCGAATGGAAAGGGAACTCTAGGCTCTATACCTCTAGATACATGGTAGTCATCAATAGGCTCTTTTCCCTCCCGATGTGAGCGGGAAGTACTACTCTCTCCATGATCTCTAATGGGCTCATCTCTCTCAACAGGACCTTTTCTAGAATTTCCCTCAACAAGGCACCATGTGGTGCTCTAGACTCGGAAGGACCACTAGGTGCAGGCACTGCAAAGTCAACTCCTACCCTATTATCCACTACCCAACTGCTCCTAAAAGTAGTGACGGCCTTAGCCTGGGCCTGAGGGGGATAAGTGGTATCGATAGAGGAACAGGACTGGACTCTAGGGTTCACCTCCGGCTGAGAAGGCAATTTCCCGGGGTTTCTAGCGCTCAATTGACTAGAAATCTGTCCTAACTGTGCCTCAAACCTCGCCATTTGCTACCTATTTTCTGCCAATTCCTGTTGTTGGTTCTGAATGAACTGCATTATCTTCATCATGTCATTACTAGGAGGTTGGCTACTAGAGGGAGCAGGCAAAGCCTGAGGTTAAGGAGCACCAGTGAGACGGGGTTGATTAACATGATAGAAACCTGGGGGATATTGAGGACGGGGTCGCTGCTGAGATAGAACTTGAGGATATGAACTAGACTCATGTTGTCCTTGTCTCCAAGAAAATTTCGGGCTGTCCCTCCAACCCGGATTGTATGTGTTTGAGTATAGATTATACTCACGAAAATAACCTTATGTGGCACACACTTGCTCTTTCATGAATTCAGGAAATTGGGATGCTAAAGGGCAAGCTATGGTCTCATGAGATGACTCGGAGCACAATGCACAAACTTCAACAACTAAAGGGGCAGAGGAAGAACCTAAAGAACTAGTCCTATGACCTTGGGATGAAATGGACAAAGAAATGAATTGATCTAGTTTATTTGTCAAAGCCTCAACCTTAGCGGGTAAGTCTAAAGAAACTCCAACCTCACTAACACTTCTCTTGTTTCCTCCCCGACTAGACCTTTCCATTGCAAAATTTTGAAAAGAATTTTCAGCCATCATTTCTATTTTCTCCCATGTCTCGATCGGTCTCAAAAGATAAAAGCCACCACCGGAGGCGGCATTGACCATCATCCTATTTTGTTCATTTAAGACTCGAAAGAAGTATTGCAGTAGGTCATGATTGCCGTAGCCATGGTGTGGACATTGTCTAAGAAGATCCTTGAACCTCTCCCAAGCCTCATGAAAAGATTCTAGGTGATGTTGGGAGAAAGTCAAAATGGCGGTCCTAAGGTCGGCTGTCTTGGCCATGGGATAAAATTTTTGGAAGAACTTAGATTGAAGCTCAGCCCATGTAGTAGTGCAACCATTGGGTAAGGAATGCAACCAAGTCCTAGCCTTGTCCTTAAAAGAGAAAGGAAATAATCTTAGACGTATGACTTCTTGAGAGACATTGGGGACATAGAGAGTGGAACTCATCTCAACAAAATCAGTGATATGGTCTAGAGGACTCTCATTGCTTCTCCCGTAGAAGGAGGGAAGCATAGCCAACATATTAGGCTTAATCTCAAAGTTCGTCTCCCCCAAACCCGGAATTTGAATAGCCAAATTGGGCTCAAAGGCTTCAGGGAGAAAGAATTGCCTAAGAGTGGGTTCCTCATCTATGGGTGGATCCGGTCTACGGGGCTCTCGTTTAAAATGAGCTTGGGCTTGATGCCCAATGTGATCATGAGGTGGAATGGGATTCATTGGGGGATTGGGACGATTAAGAGGATGGTTAGGATCGGTCACCTCGTCAAGAAGATCTCCTAAATTCCTGAAATATCTAGCAATTCTATCAGGTTTGGGATTAAGAGGAACTAGGGGATTTCTAAGGGATCTCCTACCAAGCATGCACAATCTATCCTAACTCTGGCCACTTCAACCCTCGAAAACTTCAATATTCCAATAACTACAGCAAATAATCAACAATCCTAAAAAAAATCTACTAAAAAAAAAAACAAAAGCTGAAATAGATAAGCAAGGATCAAAGTAAGATAATATGAACAATAAACAAGATAAGCAAAAACTAAACAAACTATAAAGAAAAAGCAAGAAAGTAAGAAAAGCAACTACCAAAACACACAAGCAAAGAATGCAAATCACCATGCCTCCTCGGCAACGGCGCCAAGAACTTGGTGTCGTCTTTCGAGTGCAAGCTCTAAAAGACCCACAAGCGTACGGATCGTGCAATATAGTGTAAACAAGTACGGGTGTCGAACCACAGGGAGGCGTGAATAATGTGGGTGAATTCTATGCTTAGTGTTCTAGAAAGTGCCAAAAAGAAATATCTGAACTAGACATATTTTTTGGGGTTTTGGATTATCGGGAGCTCTAGGTAAAGGAAATAAAACTAAACTATGAATATGAAAAATGGGAGCACCAGTTGGTCAAGAGGGAACTAACACTTGAGAAGGGGTTAGGGTGACTTCCACTTATGAATGGGTAATTCTATACTCAAATGCTATGGGATTAAGGGATGATGGCTAACTATCATGAGTGCTCTTAACTTGGTTGCTAGTTAGTGTCCTAATTTCCCTCAAGGACTCGGTGTGGGTCCATCCCTAGGCGGCGTCTCCTAGAGCTACGGCGTGGTCCTTATGACCTAGGGCCTCAAGAGTGACTAACTAACTTCCTAGGTGGCTTAGAATGAACCTACCTTAGTACCTAAACCTTTGGCTAGATTTAAAGCCAAGACCTAGTGTTTCTAAAGTCGACTAAACCTATCCGGAAACCTATTGGCTGCATTTAAAGCCAAAGGAGACTCGGCCTAGACTAGCCCTCAGTTATACTTCATCATTCTAAGGTCACTACAGTAGGATTTGACTTGCTAGTGCGTTCATACATGTTCAAGGCCAAGGTGTGCCTGAATAATGGAACCTATTCAACTACCAAACATCATCATGTTCAGTTCACACCATTAGAAATAATTAACAACCAACACGTATACGTTATTGAAGTTATGCTTGTTACTAGGCATGCAAATATACATATAGACATGAATAAAAGCATTACCCACTTCATAGCATCCATATATAAACACATAGACATGATTATAACATGGATTAAATGTGTTTAGTAACAAACAAACTTCAATTTATACACATGTTACTCATCTAGGCATTTTATCAAACACTTAAACATGAATGGGAAAATACCTATTTGAACAAGACAATTCAAAACATGTATATATATACAGCCATCATATCCCATATCATAAGAGTATATAGTTAACCCATTACATAAGTTAAATCACCCTACACAAGTCTACTCAATCATAATAGGAAATAGAATGAAAGAGAGATAATGAAGCTTCCCTTTCATCCTAGCTAATCTTGTACAAAGCTTTTGAGCAAACTTGATTCCAAAATGTTTGAACACTCCAAATCAATCTTGGTTCTTAGTGAGAAATGTGTGAAAAGTGTGTTTGAAGTGGGTGGGATCCAGGGTTAAGTGTGTGAGAATTTTAGATGTGAAGTGTGTGTTAATCTACCAAAAAGTCCTCCTTTTTTGCAGAATCGGGCCCTATTTATATGTACTCAGCATATTGCCGGTCGACCGGCCTCTGGACCTAGCTCGACCGGCTTTTTAATGATGCTCTATGGAGTGGCCGGTCGACCTAGCCGGTCGACCGGCTGTGCAAGGGTGGTTGTCTGGCTGACTTTTTGCCTCCATTCTTTGTCTTTTCGGCCTCTGGTCTTCTCTCTTAGACCCGCGCATCGACCGGCTATGCAAGGGTGGTCGTCTGGCTGATTTTCTTCCTCTATTCTTTGTCTTTTCGGCCTCTGGTCTTCTCTCTTAGACCCGTGCATTTCCCATCTTCATCACCTTTCATCATCCAATCTCGATCTTAACCCAAAGTTCACCTAAATCATTGAAAATAAGCAATTAGTGTAGCAATTTGTCTCTTAAACTCGATATGTACATTTGTTTACGCTTAAGTCTATTCTTATCAAAAGCACTACAGTAATGCATCATTATGAGCACTCAACACCTCTAAAATATAGGTAAATGACAATGCAAACACACACAAAAACACAATACATCATTATCCTTAATCAAACACATAGACATACGTAATCTGAGGATTAGAAGTGTTCTATGGCAAATACAACTCAATCTATACACATACAACTCATTCAAGCATTACATCAAACACATGGAAATGAACTGATATAAAGCTTCTAAAAATAAGAACAAAGTATGTATATATATAAGCCAATAAAATCCCATAACAAAGAGTATATCTATCATCCCATTACACAAGCTAGGTAACCTAAATCATCTACTTAAACATGAAGTAAATATGAATGTAAGAGGTTATAGAAATCTCCCCTTTCATCCTTGCTTGTTTCTTTACAAACTTGCGCAAATCTTCACCAAATAATGTTTGAATCTTCCAAAATCAACTTAATTTCAAGTGGGTGTGTGTGTTAGTGTGTGAATCAGTGGTGGGTAAGGATAGGGTTTTGTGTGTGAGAAATGGGTTTGTGTATTGGTCTCTAAAAATCTCCTTTTTAAAAGCTGAAAAGTCAAGTTTTTATAACATCTGCCACGCACAATCGGTCGACCTAGCCGGTCGACCGACTTCTCTTCTTAACTCGTCTGGCCTTCCAAGTGATGCTCTATGGACTAGCCAGTTGTCGAGCTTTTGGAGATGGTTGACTAGCTTAAGATGAGTTCCTTTCTGGAGCCTAGGTCGACCGACTTTTCCAATTGGCTTTCTATTGTCTCTTTCTTGCTCTCGGCCTTCATCACATGAGCCATACCTCTTCTATCTTTCACGTTCATTCTCGTTCAAGCTCCATTTCAACCCTATAGCTCACCTAAGGCACAAAGTTAAGCATTTAGTATAGCATTTAACTTAGAAACTCAACTATGCACATTTGCTCACACTTAAGCCTAACTCTAGTACATGTTCTATACTAATTCATCTTTTAAAGCTCAAGATACCTCTAAAACATGGGCAATTAACAACATAAACACATACAAAAATACAATACATCAACAACCCAAACTATCACCTTGTTTGTCCCTAAGCAAGCCTAATCTTAAGTTTATTTCTAAAGCTGATGCAATGGATTGCCTAAAGGGTTGACTTGCTATCGAAGTTAGTCTAAGAAGCATGAAGAGGGCATTTCTATTGTGGAGAGATCCCCAAGCCTCTTTGGATCTTCCCTCCACTCATAAGGGGTCTCGTTCCTCATAGGAATTTCCCAAGTAGCCAATCCATCACAGGCGTAGGATTCTAATTCACATACTCGGGATGTTGATATTTCATGCCCCCTCAACTAACATGGCCTCCCCAATATGCACAAAGTCTCAAAAACAAAATGAGAGAATACACAAATGTAATGGCTTATAAAAGCCTTATTCACATATCTACAAAGATGATAGCATGTTGATGTGTTGTGTTTTTGTTTGTGTTTGCATTGTCATTTACCTATATTTTAGAGGTGTTGAGTGCTCATAATGATGCATTAGTGCAGTGCTTTTGATAAGAATAGGCTTAAGCGTAAACAAATGTGCATATTGAGTTTAAGAGACAAATTGCTACACTAATTGCTTGTTTTCAATGATTTAGGTAAACTTTGGGCTAAGATCAAGATTGGACGATGAAAGGTGATGAAGATTGGAGATGCACGGGTCTACGAGAGAAGACTAGAGGCCGAAAAGACAAAGAATGGAGGAAGAAAGTCAGCCGGACGACCAAGGAAAAAGAGCCGGTCGACCGGCCACTCTAGAGAGGTGCCAAAAATAGCCGGACGACCACCCCTCCAGAGCCGGTCGACCGGCCACTCTAGAAAGCATCATTAAAAAGCCGGTCGAGCTAGGTCCAGAGGCCGGTCGACCTAGATGGTCGACCGGGAATATGCTGAGAACATATAAATAGGGCCCGATTCTGCAAAAAAGGAGAAAGGACTTTTTGAAAGATTAACACACACTTCACACCTAAAATTCTCACACACTTAACCCTAGATGCCACCCACTTTACACACACATTTCACACATTCCTCACTAAGAACCAAGCTTGATTTGGAGGGTTCAAACATTTTGGAATCAAGTTTGTTCAAAAGCTTTGTACAAGATTAGCTAGGATGAAAGGGAAGCTTCATTATCTCTTTTTCATTCTATTTCCTATTATGATTGAGTAGACTTGTGTAGGGTGATTTAACTTATGTAATGGGTTAACTATATACTCTTATGATATGGGATATGATGGCTGTATATATATACATGTTTCGAATTGTCTTGTTCAAATGGGTATTTTCTCATTCATATCTAAGTGTTTGATAAAATGCCTAGATGAGTAACATGTGTATAAATTGAAGTTTGTTTGTTACTAAACACATCTAATCCATGTTATAATCATGTCTATGTGTTTATATGTGGATGCTATGAAGTGGATAATGCTTTTATTCATGTCTATATATATATTTGCATGCCTAGTAACAAGCATAACTTCAATAATGCATACGTGTTGGTTGTTAATTATTTCTAATGGTGTGAATTGAACATGACGATGTTTGGTAGTTGAATAGGTTCCATTATTCACGTGCACCTTGGCCTTGAACATGTATGAACGCACTAGCAAGTCAAATCCTACTGTAGTGACCTTAGAATGACGAAGTATAACTCAGGGTTAGTCTAGGCCGAGTCTCCTTTGGCTTTAAATCCAGCCAATAGGTTTCCAGATAGGTTTAATCGACCTTAGCAACACTAGGTCTTGGCTTTAAATCCAGCCAAAGGTTTAGGTACTAAGGTAGGTTCATTCTAAGCCACCTAGGAAGTTAGTTAGTCACTCTTGAGGCCCTAGGTCATAAGGACCACGCCGTAGCTCTAGGAGGCGCTGCCTGGGGATGGACCCACACTGAGTCCTAGGGGGAAATTAGGACAATAACTAGCAACCTAGTTAAAAGCACTTATGATAGTTAGCCATCATCCCTTAATCCCATAGCATTTGAGTATAGAATTACCCATTCATAAGTCGAAGTCACCCTAACCCCTTCTCAAGTGTTAGTTCCCTCGTGACCAACTTGTGCTCCCATTTTTCATATTTATAATTTTGTTTTATTTCCTTTACCTAGAGCTCCCGATAATCCAAAAGCCCAAAAAAATATATCTAGTTTAGATATTTCTTTTTGGCACTTTCTAGAACACCAAGCATAGAATTCACCCACATTATTCACGCCTCCCTGTGGTTCGACACCCGCACTTGTTTACACTATATTGCACGATCCGTACGCTTGCGGGTCTTTTAGAGCTTGCACTCGAAAGACGACACCAAGTTCTTGGCGCCACTGCCAGGAAGGCACGGTGATTTGCATTCTTTGCTTGTGTGTTTTGGTAGTTGCTTTTCTTACTTTCTTGCTTTTTCTTTATAGTTTGTTTAGTTTTTGCTTATCTTGTTTATTGTTCATATTATCTTGCTTTGATCCTTGCTTATCTATCTCAGCTTTTGCTTTTTATTTTTTTTAGTAGATTTTTTTTAGGATTATGGATTATTTGCTATAGTTATTGGAATATTGAAGTTTTCGGGGGTTGAAGTGGCCAGAGTTAGGATAGATTGTGCATGCTTGGTAGGAGATCTCTAGTTCCTCTTAATCCCGAACCTGATAGAATTGCTAGACATTTCAAGAATTTAGGAGATCTTCTTGAGGAGATGACCGATCCCAACCATCCTCCTAATCCTCCCAATCCCCCAATGAATCCCATTCCACCTCATGATCACATTGGGCATCAAGCCCAAGCTCATTTTAGACGAAAGCCCCGTAGACCGGATCCACGCATAGATGAGAAACCCACTCTTAGGCAATTCTTTCTCCCCGAAGCCTTTGAGCCCAATTTGGCTATTCAAATTCCGAGTTTGGGGGAGACGAACTTCGAGATTAAGCCTAATATGTTGGCTATGCTTCCCTCCTTCTACAGGAGAAGCAATGAGAGTCCTCTAGATCATATCACTGATTTTGTTGAGATGAGTTCCACTCTCTATGTCCCCAATGTCTCTCAAGAGGTCATACGTCTAAGATTGTTTTCTTTCTCTCTTAAGGACAAGGCTAGGACTTGGTTGCATTCCTTACCCAATGGTTACATTACTACATGGGCTGAGCTTCAATCTAAGTTCTTCCAAAAATTTTATCCCATGGCCAAGACGGCCGACCTTAGGACCGCCATTATGACTTTCTCCCAACATGACCTAGAATCTTTTCATGAGGCTTGGGAGAGGTTCAAAGATCTTCTTAGACAATGTCCACACCATGGGTACGGCAATCATGACCTAATGCAATACTTCTTTTGAGGCTTAAATGAACAAAATAGGATGATGGTCAATGCCGCCTCCGGTGGTGGCTTCTATCTTTTTAGACCGACCGAGGCATGGGAGAAAATAGAAATGATGGCTGAAAATTCTTTTCAAAATTTTGCAATGGAAAGGTCTAGTCGGGGAGGTAACAAGAGAAGTGTTAGTGAGGTTGGAGTTTTTTTAGACTTACCCGCTAAGGTTGAGGCTTTGACAAATAAACTAGATCAATTCATTTCTTTGTCCATTTCATCCCAAGGTCATAGGACTAGTTCTTTAGGTTCTTCCTCTGCCCCTTTAGTTGTTGAAGTTTGTGCACTGTGCTCCGGGTCATCTCATGAGACCATAGCTTGGCCTTTAACATCCCAATTTCCTGAATTCATGAAAGAGCAAGTGTGTGCCGCGCAAGGTTATTCTCGTGAGTATAATCCATACTCGAACACATATAATCCGGGTTAGAAGGACAACCCAAAATTTTCTTGGAGACAAGGACAGCATGAGTCTAGTTCACATTCTCAAGTTCCACCTCAGCAGCGACCCCGTCCTCAATATCTCCTAGGTTTCTATCATCTTAATCAACCCCATCTCACTAGTGCTCCTCAACCCAGGCTTTACCTGCTCCCTCTAGTAGCCACACTCCTAGTAATAATGTGATGAAGTTAATGCAGTTTATTCAGAATCAGCAGCAGGCATTAGCTAGTCAGCAGCAGGAGTTAGCTGACAATAGGCAAGAGATGGCTAGCTATAGGCAACAGATCGCTAGGTTTGAGACACAGTTAGGACAGATTGAGCGTTAGAGACCCCAGGAAATTGCCTTCTCAGCCGGAGGTGAACCCTAGAGTCCAGTCCTGTTCCTCCACCGATACCACTTGTCCTTCTCAGGCCCAGGCTAAGGCCGTCACCACTCTTAGGAGCGGTCGGGTTGTGGATAATAGGGTAGGAGTTGACTTTGCAGTGCCTGCACCTAGTGGTCCTTCCGAGTCTAGAGCACCACATGGTAGCCTTGTTGAGGGAAATTCTAGAGAAGATCCTGTTGAGAGAGATGAGCCGATTAGAGATCATGGAGAGAGTAGTACTTCCCGCCCACATCGGGAGGGAAAAGAGCCTATTGATGACTTCCATGAATCTAGAGGTATAGAGCCTAGAGTTCCCTTTCCATCCGCCTTAGAGAGGCCTACACCTAGTGAGGATTCTTGGTTCTTCAAGGTTTTACAGCATCTTAAGGACCTTAAGGTCAATCTTCCTTTGATAGATGCAATCATTTCCATCCCCTCTTATTCTAAGTTCTTTAAGGATCTTTGTACAAGGAAACATAGGACATCAAACATTCCTAAAAAGGTGACGCTTATGGAAAAGGTGATTAGTATTTGTACTTCGGGCCTTCCGCCCAAGATGAGTGACCCTGGAGCCTTTACTATTCCTTGTAGGATCCGTGAGACCCAGATTGATCATGCCTTATTAGATTTAGGATCTAGTGTGAATCTCATTCCCTACTCTGTCTATTAGCAGCTAGGTCTAGGTGAGTTGTCTCCTACACATGTTACTCTTCAGCTAGCTGATAGGTCTGAGCGTAGACCTAGGGGTGTGATGAGGGCGTTATGGTCTAGATAGGTGAGTTTGTGTACCCTGTTGACTTCATAGTGTTAGATATAGATTTGGGACATGACTCTAGACATTTTACACCCATTCTTCTAGGTCGCCACTTTCTTGCCACCGCAGATGCCATTATCCATTGTAGGTCGGGGGTATTGGAGATGAAATTTGGAAATTTGAGATCCACTATGAAGGTTGCAGAGGCGGTGAATAGGGTTAGTATAGAAGAAGAGGATGGAGAAGAGTGCTTTAGGGTGGATGTGATTGATTCTTGCGTTGAGGATCTTATAGAAAAGACCATGACCGATGGAGAAAAATTAAGGAAATTTGAGGAATTGATGTCTAGTTTTGATTTGGAGACCTTAGAGAGGAAATGTGTAGCTTCTACTTCTTTGATTGAGAGCCATTTCACTAATAAGTCACTTGAGGTTAATCCTTCTAGTCTCATTTCTAGTGATGTCCCCATTGATGATGTTGAGGTTAAGTCCCCCTTGGTTGAGCCTAGCCCTTCTTTAGAGCTCAAACCCCTTCCCGATCATTTGAAATATGCATTCCTAGGCTCTAGTGAGACCCTTTCGGTCATCATAGCTTCCGATCTTTCTAGTGAGCATGAGGAGCGTCTCTTAGAGGTCCATAGGAAACATAGGAAGGCTATAGGGTGGAAAATTGATGATTTGAGAGGTATAGACCCTTCGGTTTGTATGCATCGTATTCACCTTGAGGATGGAGCCATTCCTTCTAGGGAAATGCAAAGGAGGCTAAACCCACACATGAGCGAAGTAGTTAAGAAAGAGATCATTAAGCTTTTAGATGCAGGCATTATTTATCCGATCTCCGATAGTGAGTGGGTTAGCCTGGTCCAAGTTGTGCCTAAGAAGTCCGGGATCACAGTTGTTGAGAATGAGAGAGGAGAGCTTATCCCTACACGTACTCCCACGGGATGGAGAGTTTGTATTGACTATAGGAAGCTCAACTTCAAAACTAGGAAGGATCATTTCCCATTGCCTTTTCTAGACCAGATCTTAGTTAAAGTAGCTAGGCATAGCTACTATTGTTTTCTAGATGGCTATTCGGGTTATAACCAGATCCCTGTGTTTCTTGAGGACCAGGAGAAGACCACCTTTACTTGTCCCTATGGCACTTTTGCTTACAGGAGAATGCCCTTCGGTCTTTGTAATGCCCCAGCGACTTTTCAGAGATGTATGGTGGCCATTTTTAGTGACATGATTGAGAGACATTTAGAGATTTTCATGGATGATTTCTCAGTCTTTGGAGATAGCTTTGATGAGTGCTTGAGTCATCTCTCTTCAGTCTTAGACTGATGTGTGGAGAAGAATCTAGTGTTAAGTTGGGTGAAATCCCATTTCATGGTGCAACGAGGGATAGTGTTGGGTCATGTTGTATCATCTAGTGGAATTCAAGTTGACCCAGCTAAGGTAGAATTAATTGAAAAGTTACCTGTCCCTAAGTGTGTTAAGGTTGTTAGATCTTTTCTAGGGTATGCAGGATTTTACCGTAGATTCATTAAGGATTTTAGTCATATTGCACGCCCCTTGTCTAGGCTCCTACCACAAGATGTCCCTTTTGACTTTGATGATGAATGTGTTAGAGCTTTCAATAGGCTTAAATCCTTATTGTCTACATCCCCAATTATCTAGCCACTTGACTACAGTCTCCCATTTGAGGTTATGTGTGATACATCCGATTATGCAATAGGAGCTGTTTTAGGTCAAAGGAAGGATAAGTTGCCCCATGTTGTATACTATGCTAGCAAGACTCTTGATGAAGCACAAAAGAATTATACCACTACAGAAAAAGAGCTTCTAGCAATAGTTTTCTCCCTTGACAAGTTTAAGTCATACATCCTAGGGTCCAAAGTTATTGTCTATGCCGATCATGCGGCATTGAAGTATTTGTTGTCTAACAAAGAATCTAAGCCCCGCTTGATTAGGTGGTTGCTCCTCCTTCAAGAGTTTGACATAGAAATTCAGGATAAGAAGGGTAGAGAAAATTTAGTTGTGAATCATCTTTCCCGTCTTGTTAGCGAGTCTTCTAGTGATCCATCTCCTTTTCATGATTCATTCCCCGATGAACAATTATTTGCCGTCTCTCATCACACGCCTTGGTTTGCTCATATTGTCAATTATCTTGCCACAGGGTGTTTTCCTTCCCATTGGGAGAAAAGAGAAAAAGATAGGTTCCTAGCACAAGATAGGCATTTCTTTTGGGAGGATCCCTATCTTTTCAAAGTGTGTGCGAATCAAATGATTCGCCGGTGTGTGCCTGAGGATGAGTCTGAGAGCGTTTTGAGCATGTGTCATGATAAGGGGTGTGGGGGTCATTTTAGTGAGAAGAAGACCGCTACGAAGGTCTTGAAAAGTGGACTATTTTGGCCTTCTCTCTTTAAGGATGCCCAAGAATATTGCAAGAAGTGTTTTAGATGTCAACAATATGGGTCCATCTCTAGGAGAAACATGATGCCTTTATTCTCTATTCTTCCTTGTGAGTTGTTTGATGTTTGGGGTATAGACTTCATGGGTCCATTTCCACCTTCCTTTGGGTACCAATACATTTTAGTGGCCGTTGATTATGTGTCCAAATGGGTTGAGGCTATTCCTACACGCACTAATGACCATAGGGTAGTGGTTAAGTTTATTAAAGAAAACATTTTCTCTAGATTTGGAGTCCCTAGGGTCTTAATTTGTGATGGGGGTTTGCATTTTCGCCATAGGACTTTAGAGGCCTTGTTGAGAAGATATTCGGTCACCCATAAAGTAGCCACTCCTTATCACCCGCAAACTAGTGGACAAGTAGAGGTGTCCAATAGAGAGATCAAGCATATTTTAGAGAAAACGGTTAGGCTTGATAGAAGAGATTGGTCTATTAGGCTAAATGATGCTTTGTGGGCCTACCGTACCGCCTTTAAGACTCCCATTGGTATGTCTCCATATAGATTGGTTTTTGGTAAATCTTGTCACTTGCTGGTAAAACTAGAGCATAAAGCTTATTGGGCAATCAAAGCCCTAAATTTTGACTTGGCAAGAGCGGGTGAGAAAAGGAAGCTAGACCTAGCGGAATTGGAAGAGCTTAGATTCGAGGCGTATGAGAACGCTAAACTTTATAAGGATAGGATGAAGAGAATTCATGATAAACACATTATTAAGAAATCATTCTCTCCTTTTGATAAAGTTTGGTTGTTTAACTCACGATTGAAACTCTTTCCAGGTAAGCTTAAGACAAGATGGGATGATCCATATAAGGTGATGGTTGCCTATCCTTCCGGAGCAGTTAAGATTAAAGACTTGAAGGATGGCCGAGAGTTGACGGTGAATGGGCAATGCCTGAAGCACGCATATGATCCGAGCATGGCTCGTGTGGAGGTTTTAATGCTTTAGGATCCCATCTATGGAAGTTGAAGATGAGTTGGTGTTTGCTTGGCTGACGGCTTGGTGGTTAGCGCTACAAGGAGGCAACCTAGGTTCAATTTTGTAGTTTTGCATTTGTTTCACTTTCTTCTCTTTTTATTTTCTTTCTTTTATCTTTCTTGCACCCAAACCAAAGTGTTGAATCCTAATCCTTTGTCCCATAAGATACACCACTGCTCATTATTGCACATGCCAATGCAAGTATGCATAGGCAATGCTACTAATCTTGTTTTCTTTGTGAGTGTTTATGAATTGTGAGTCACAGGATTAGTAGTATGGTGATTTATCATTGGCATGGAAAGCTTTGAAGAAAATGCAAGGTTGTATCTATCCTTTCTCCACTTGTTCCCCATGTTTGCACCCTATCCCCACCACCCTTACTTGTTTTGTAATGACGATTTGCTTGTTTTTGTGTTTTGATCTTTCTGCTTGAGGACAAGCAAAGTTTAGGTTTAGGGGTGTGGGAGTTTGGTTTTCTTGTTATATATCTTGTTTAGGGTAGATTGCATTCTGCGTTTAAAAATGGTGAAAATTTTTCAATTTTGATGCATATAGAGTCATTTATTTCTTTGTTGATCATTGTGTTGGCTTTTGTGATTGACTATATTGATTTATGAAGATAAGAGGCATTGTGGGAAATGAATAGAGTGGTTTGAAAACTAAGTCTTGGAGGGGATGCCCTTCAAAGTTGTGGGGAGTGAGAACCTTGAAAGAATAACCCTTGTAGCCACCCCACAGCTTGGTAGGAAAGAGTGTTGAAAAAGGGTTGTTGATATAAGTGCCTTTCCTTGATTGGTTCTTTTTGACATGCTAAAGCCTTTCTTTTTCTTTTCTTTTTGTGTGAATACAATACAAAGCATTAAAAGTTCAAAAAAAAAATGATGAAAAAGGCAAAAAGGTGCAAATATATATATAGATATATATATATATATATATAAAATGAAATGAAGTGAAAAAGAGGAAAAGCTAAAGGCACCAAAAAGTTAGTGAATAAGTGCATAAGTGGCACAATGTCAACTTAGCACAAGTTATCATCGTTGTAAATACGTGAATAAGGCTTTTTATAAGCCATTGTGTTTGTATACTCTCTTTTCTTGCCTTTGAGGCTTGGTGCATGTTGGGGAGGCCATGTTAGTTGAGGGAGCACAAAATATCAACATTCTGAGTGCATGAGTTAGAATCCTAGGCTTGTGGTGGATTGGCTACTCGGGAAATTCCTACGAGGAACGAGACCCCTTATGAGTAGAGGAAGGATCCAAAGAGATTTGGGGATCTCTCCACAATAGAAATTCCCCCTTTATGCTTCTTAGACTAACTTTGATAGAGAGTCAATCCTTTAAGCAATCCATTGTGTCGACTTTAGAGATAAAATTTAAGATTGGGCTTGCTTGAGGACAAGCAAGGAGAAGGTTTGGGGGTGTTCATGTGTTGTGTTTTTGTGTGTGTTTGCATTGTCATTTACCTATATTTTAGAGGTGTTGAGTGCTCATAATGATGCATTAGTGTAGTGCTTTTGATAAGAATAGGCTTAAGCGTAAACAAATGTGCATATTGAGTTTAAGAGACAAATTGCTACACTAATTGCTTGTTTTCAATGATTTAGGAGAACTTTGGACTAAGATCAAGATTGGACGACGAAAGCTGATGAAGATGGGAAATGCACAGGTCTAAGAGAGAAGACCAGAGGCCAAAAAGACAAAGAATAGAGGAAGAAAGTCAGTCGGACGACCAAGGAAAAAGAGCCGGTCGACCAGCTAGCTCGACCGGCCACTCTAGAGAGGTGCCAAAAATAGCCGGACGACCACCCCTCCAGAGCCGGTCGACCGGCTAGGTCGACCGGCCACTCCAGAGAGCATCATTAAAAGGCCGGTCAAGCTAGGTCCAGAGGCCGGTCGACCGTATGCTGAGAACATATAAATAGGGCCCGATTCTGCAAAAAAGGAGAGAGGACTTTTTGAAAGATTAACACACACTTCACACCTAAAATTCTCACACACTTAACCCTAGATCCCACCCACTTCACACACACTTTTCACACATTCCTCACAAAGAACCAAGCTTGATTTGGAGGGTTCAAACATTTTGGAATCAAGTTTGCTCAAAAGCTTTGTACAAGATTAGCTAGGATGAAAGAGAAGCTTTATTATCTCTCTTTCATTCTATTTCCTATTATGATTGAGTAGACTTGTGTAGGGTGATTTAACTTATGTAATAGGTTAACTATATACTCTTATGATATGGGATATGATGGCTGTATATATATACATGTTTCGAATTGTCTTGTTCAAATGGGTATTTTCTCATTCATGTCTAAGTGTTTGATAAAATGCCTAGATGAGTAACATGTGTATAAATTGAACTTTGTTTGTTACTAAACACATCTAATCCATGTTATAATCATGTCTATGTGTTTATATGTGGATGCTATGAAGTGGGTAATGCTTTTATTCATGTCTATATGTATATTTGCATGCCTAGTGACAAGCATAACTTCAATAACGCATACGTGTTGGTTGTAATTATTTCTAATGGTGTGAACTGAACATGACGATGTTTGGTAGTTGAATAGGTTCCATTATTCACGCACACCTTGGCCTTGAACATGTATGAACGCACTAGCAAGTCAAATCCTGCTGTAGTGACCTTAGAATGACGAAGTATAACTCAGGGCTAGTCTAGGCCGAGTCTCCTTTGGCTTTAAATCCAGCCAATAGGTTTCCGGATAGGTTTAGTCAACCTTAGCAACACTAGGTCTTGGCTTTAAATCCAGCCAAAGGTTTAGGTACTAAGGTAGGTTCATTCTAAGCCACCTAGGAAGTTAGTTAGTCACTCTTGAGGCCCTAGGTCATAAGGACCACGCCGTAGCTCTAGGAGGCGCCGCCTAGGGACGGACCCACACCGAGTCCTAGGGGGAAATTAGGACACTAACTAGCAACCTAGTTAAGAGCACTCATGATAGGTAGCCATCATCCCTTAATCCCATAGCATTTGAGTATAGAATTACCCATTCATAAGTCAAAGTCACCCTAACCCCTTCTCAAGTGTTAGTTCCCTCTTGACCAACTTGTGCTCCCATTTTTCATATTCATAGTTTAGTTTTATTTCTTTTACCTATAGCTCCCGATAATCCAAAAGCCCAAAAAAATATATCTAGTTTAGATCTTTCTTTTTGGCACTTTCTAGAACATCAAGCATAGAATTCACCCACATTATTCACGCCTCCCTGTGGTTCGACACCCGCACTTGTTTACACTATATTTCACGATCCGTACGCTTGCGGGTCTTTTAGAGCTTGCACTCGAAAGACGACACCACATGTGCTAAGTTGACATTGTGTCACTTATGCACTTATTCACAAAACTTTTTAATGCCATTGGCTTTTTCTCTTTTTCAATTTTTTTCATCTTTTTGATATCTTTTTGCACCTTTTTAACTTTTTCAATTTTTTTGGATTTTTCATGCTTTGCATTGTATTCACACAAAAAAACAGAAAAAGAAAGGCATAGGCACAAAAAAAGGACCAATTAAGAGAGAGGCACTCATATCAACAACCCTTTTTCAACACTCTTTCCTACCAAGCCATGGGTGGCTACAAGGGTCATTCTTAAAAGTCCTCACTCCCCACAACTTTCAAGGGCATCTCCTCTAAGTCTTGGTTCTCTCTCCATTCTATTCACTTCCCCACAATGCAACTCATATTCACCAATCAATAAAGGCAATCACAATAGCCAACACAATGATCAACCAAGAGATAAACAACCCTACATGCATTAAAATTTGAAAAATTTTCACCATTTTTAACCAAATAATGCAATCTACCTTTAGAAAACATGGAAACAATAAGACCAAACTCCCAAACCCCAAACCCCAAACCTAAACTTTGCTTGTCCTCAAGCAGATAGAGCAAAGCATATAAACAAGCAAATTGGTATTACAAAGCAAGTAAGGGTGGTGGGGATGGGGTAAAAACATGAGGAACAAGTAGAGAAAGGATAGATACAAACTTGCATTTTCTTCAACGCTCTTCATGCCAATGATAAATCACCATACTACTAACTCTGTGACTTAAAATTCATAAATACTCAAAGAAAACAAGATTAGTAGCATTGCCTATGCATGCTTGCATTGGCATTTGCAATAAATAACAATAATATATCTTAATGGACAAAGGATTAGGATTCAACACTTTTGGTGTAGGTGAAATAAAAAGAAAGAAAAACAAAAAGAAAGGAAAATGAAACAAGTGTAAAATTGCAAAATTAAACCTAGGTCGCTTCCTAGTAGCTCTAATCACCATGCCGTCATCCAGGCAAACACAAACTCTTCTTCAACCTCCATATATGGGATCCTGAAGCATTAAAACTTCCACACAAGCATGCTCGGATCATATGCATGCTTCAGGCGTTGCCTATTCACAGTTAACTCTCAGCCGTCCTTCAAGTCCTTGATCTTGACCGCTCTGAAAGGGTAGGCAACCAACACCTCATATGGACTATCCCATCTTGACTTGAGCTTGCCTGGAAAGAGCTTCAAACGTAAGTTAAACAACCAAACTTTATTGGAGGGAGAGAATGATTTCTTAATAATGTGTTTATCATGAATTCTCTTCATCCTATTCTTATAAAGCTTGGCATTTTCATACACTGCAAATAAGCTCCTCCAATTCCACTAAGTCAAGTTTCCTTTTCTCACCCGCTTTTGCCAAATCAAAATTTAAGGCCTTAATGGCCCAATTATCCCTATGTTCTAGTTCTACCGGTAAGTGACAAGCTTTCCTATAAACTAATCGATACAGATACATACCAATAGGAGTTTTAAAAGCAATACAGTAGGCCCATAAAGGATCATTCAATCTAATAGACCAATCCCTCCTATTGGGCCTAACTGTTTTCTCTAAAATGTGCTTGATCTCCCTATTGAACACCTCTATTTGTCCAGTAGTTTGCAAGTGATAAGGAGTAGCAACCTTGTGGGTGACCGAATATCTTTTCAATAAGGCCTCTAAAGTCCTAAGGCGAAAATGCAAACCCCCATCACTAATCAAGACCCTAGAGACTCCAGATTTAGAGAAAATGTTCTCCTTAATGAACTTCACCACTACCCTATGGTCATTAGTGCGTGTGGGAATAGCCTCAACCCATTTAGACACATAATCAACGGCCACTAAAATGTATTGGTACCCAAAGGAAGGTGGAAATGGACCTATGAAATTTACACCCCAAACATAAACAATTCACAAGGAAGAATAGGGGATAAAGGCATCATGTTTCTCCTCGAGATAGACCCAGATTGTTGACATTTAACACACTTTTTGCAATATTCTTAGGCATCCCTAAAAAGAGTGGGCCAAAATAATCCACATGGCAAGACCTTCGTGGCGGTTTTCTTCCTACTAAAATGACCTCCACACCCCTCATCATGACACATACTCAACACGCTCTCAATCTCGTCCTCAGGCACACACCGGTGAATCATTTGATCCACGCACACTTTAAAAAGATAGGGATCCTCCCAAAAGAAATGCCTAACTTGTGCTAGGAACCTTTCTCTTTCTTTCTTCTCCCAATAGGAGGGAAAACGCCTTGTGGCAAGATAATTGACAAAATGAGCAAACCAAGGTGTGTGATGAGAGACGGCAAACAATTGCTCATTAGGAAATAAATCATGAAAAAGAGATGGATCACTAGAAGATTCACTAACAAGACGGGAAAGATGATCCACAACTAAATTTTCTCTACCCTTTTTATCTCGAATCTCAATATCGAATTCTTGAAGAAGGAGCAACCACCAATTCAAACAGGGCTTAGATTCTTTTTTAGCTAACAAATACCGCAATGCTGTATGATCGGCGTAGACAATCACTTTAGACCCTAGGATGTAAGACCTAAACTTGTCAAAGGAGAAAACTACTGCTAAAAGCTCTTTTTATGTGGTTGTATAGTTCATTTGAGTTTCATTAAGAGTCTTGCTAGCATAGTACACTATATTTGGCAACTTATCTCGCCGTTGACCTAAAACTGGTAGTATTGCATAATCGAATACGTCACACATAACCTTAAATGAAAGACAGTAGTCAGGCGGTTGAATGATCGGGGACGTAGACAATAAGGATTTGAGCCTATTAAAAGCTCTAACGCACTCATCATTAAACTCAAAGGGGACATCTGCTAAGAGCCTAGACAAGAGGTGTGCTATATGGCTAAAATCCTTAATGAACCTATGGTAAAATCCTGCATGCCCTATAAAAGATCTAACATCCTTAACACACTTAGGGACAAGCAACTTTTCTATTAATTCTACCTTAGCTGGGTCAACTAGAATTCCACTAGATGAGACAACATGACCCAAAACTATCCCCTGTTGCACCATCAAGTGGGATTTCTCCCAACTCAACACTAGATTCTTCTCCATACATCGGTCTAAGACTAAAGAAAGATGACTCAAGCACTCATCAAAACTATCGCTAAAGACTAAGAAGTCATCCATGAAAATCTGTAAATGCCCCTTAATCATATTGCAAAAAGTGGCCATCATACATCTCTGAAATCTTGCTAGGGCATTACAAAAACTGAAGGGCATTCTTCTATAGGCTAAAGTGCTACAGGGACAAGTAAAGGTGGTCTTCTCCTAGTCCTCGAGAAACACAAGGATCTGATTATAACCCAAATAGCCATCTAGAAAGCAATAGTAGCTATGCCCAACTACTCTATCTAAAATATGATCTAGAAAAGTCAATGGGAAATGATCCGTCCTAGTTTTGGAGTTGAGCTTCCTAAAATCAATGCAGACTCACCATCCCGTGGGAGTACATGTAGGGATAAGCTCTCCTCTCTCATTCTCCACAATTGTGATCCCGGACTTCTTGGGGACAACTTGAACCGAGCTAACCTACTCACCATCTGAGATCAGAAAAATAATGCCTGTATCTAAAAGCTTAGTGATCTCTTTTTTAACTACTTTGCTCATGTGTGGGTTTAGCCTCCTTTGCATCTCCCTAGAAATAATGGCTCCATCCTTAAGGTGAACATGATGCATGCAAACCGAAGGGTTGATATCTCTCAAATCATCAATTTTCCACCCTATAGCCTTCCAATGTTTCCTATGAACCTCCAAGAGATGCTTCTCATGCTCACTAGAAAGATCGAAAGCTATGATAACCAGAAAGGTCTCACTAGGGCCTAGGAATACATACATCAAATGGTCGAGAAGGGGTTTGAGCTTTAAAGAATGACTGGCCTCAACCAAGGGGGTCTCAACTTCAACATCATCAATGGGAACATCACTAGAATCAAGACTAGAAGGATTAACCTCAGGTGACTTATCAATCAAGGAAGTAGAAGCTACACACTTCCGCTCTAAGGTGTCTAAATCAAAGCTAGACAATAATTCCTCAAATTTCCTCAATTCTTCTTCATCGGTCATAGCTCTCTCTATAAAGTCCTTGACGCAAGAATTAGTCACATCAATCCTAAAGCACTTTTCTCCATCCTCTCCTCCTATATTAGCCCTATTCACTGCATCGGCAACCTTCATAGTGAACCTCAAATTCCTAAATATCATCTCTAATAACCCCAACCTATAATGAATAATGGCATCTAAGGTGGCAAGAAAGGGGAGACCTAGAAGAACGGGTGTAGAATGCCTAGAGTTATGTCCCAAATCCATATCTAACACTATGAAGTCAATAGGATACACAAACTCATCTACCTAGACTATAACGTCCTCTATCACACCCCTAGGTCTATGCTCGGACCTATCAGCTAGCTGAAGGGTAACATGTGTAGGGGACAACTCATCTAGACCTAGCTGTTGATAGATGGAGTAAGGAATGAGATTTACACTAGACCTTAAATCTAACAAGGCGTAGTCAATCTAGGCCTCTCTATTTCTACAAGGAATGGTGAAAGCTTCGGGGTCACTCATTTTGGCCGGGAGGCCTGAAATACAAATGCTAATCATCTTCTCTGTAAGTCTCACCTTTTTAAGAATGTTCGATGACCTACGCTTACTTGTACAAAGATCCTTGAAGAACTTAGAATAGAAGGGAATGGAAAGGATCGTATCTATCAAAGAAAGAGTAACCTCAAGGTCTTTAAGATGCTCTAAAATCTTGAAAAACCTAGAATCCTCACTAGGTGTTGGTCTCTCTAAGGCAGATGGGAAGGGAACTTTAGGTTTAACATCTCTCGACACATGGAAGTCATCAATACGTTCCTTTTTCTCCCGATGAGGGCGGGAAATACTACTCTTTCCATGGTCTCTAGTACGTTCAACTCTCTCAACAGGACCCTCTCTAGAATCCCTCTCAACAGGGCTACTATGTGGCTCTCTAGACACGGAACAACCATGAGGTATAGGAACTACAAAGTCAACTCCTACCCTATTATCCACTACTGTACAACTCCTAAGAGTGAAGCTGGCCTTAGCCTGGGCCTGAGGAGGATAAGTGCTATCGATAGAGGAACAGGACTGGACTCTAGGGTTCACCTCTGGCTGAGAAGGCAATTTCCTAGGGTCTCTAATGCTCAACTGACTAACAATCTGTCTTGATTGTGCCTAAAACCTTGCCATTTGCTGCCTATTTCCATCTAATTCCTGCTGCTAGTTCCGAATGAACTGCATTATCTTTATTATGTCATTACTAGGAGGGTGGCTATTAGAAAGAGCAGGTAAAGCCTGAGGTTGAGGAGCACTAATGAGACGGGGCTGATTAAGATGATAGAAACCTGAGGGATATTAGGGACCGAGTTGCTGCTGGGGTAGAACTTGAGCATGTGAATTAGACTCGTGCTGACCTTGTCTCCAAGAAAATTTTGGGTTGTCCCGCCAACCTGGATTATATGTGTTCAAGTACCGGTTATACTCACGAGAATAACCTTGAGTAGCACACACTTGCTCTTTCATGAAGTCAGGAAATTGGGATGCTAAAGGGCAAGCTATGGCCTCATGAGAAACTCATAACACAATGCACAAACCTCAACAACCAAAAGGGTGGAGCAAAAACCTATGGAACTAGGCTTATGACCATGAGATCAAAGAGATAAGGAAATAAATTTATCTAACTTATTCGTCAAAACCTTTACCTTAGGAGGTAAATCTAAAGAAACTCCAACCTCATTAACACTGTTCCTATTACCTCCCCGACTAGACCTTTTCATAGCAAAATTTTGAAAAGAATTTTCAGCCATGAACTTCATTTTCTTCCCTGCCTCAGTAGGTCTCAAAAGACAAAAGCCACCATCAGAGGCGTTATTGACCATCATCCTATTTTGTTCATTTAAGCCTCGAAAGAAATATTGCAATAGGTCATGATTACCATACCCATGGCGTGGACATTGTCTAAGAAGGTCCTTGAATCTCTCTTAAGCCTCATGAAAAGATTCTAGATCATGTTGGGAGAATGTCATAACAGCGGTCCTAAGGTCGGCCGTCTTGGCCATGGGACAGAAATTTTTAGAGAACTTAGATTGAAGCTCAACCCATATAGTAATGCAACCATTAAGTAAGGAATGCAACTAAGCCTTAGCCTTGTCCTTAAGAGAGAAAGGAAACAATCTTAGATGTATGACCTCTTAGGAGACATTGGGGACATGGAGAGTGGAACTCATCTCAACAAAATCAGTAATATGCTCTAGAGGACTCTCATTGCTTCTCCCATAGAAGGAAGAAAGTATGGCCAACATATTAGGCTTAATCTCAAAGTTCGTCTCCCCCAAACCCAAAATTTGAATAGCCAAATTAGGCTCAAAGGCCTCGAGAAGAAAGAATTGCCTAAGAGTAGGTTTCTCATCTATAGATGGATCCAGTCTACGGGGCTCTTGTCTAAAATGATTTGGGGCTTGATGCCCATGGTGATCATGAGATGTAATGGGATTCATTAGGTGAATGGGAGGATTAGGATGATGATTTGGATCGGCCATCTCCTCAAAAAGATCTCCTAAATTCTTAAAATGTCTTGCAATTCTATCAGCTTCGAGATTAAGAGGAACTAGGGGATTTCTAAGGGATTTCTTACCGAGCATGCACAAACTATCCTAACTCCGACTACTTCAACCCTTGAAAACTTTAACAATCCTATGTCTATAGCAAATAAACCAAAATCCTAGAAAGTCTACTAAAAACAAAAACAAAAGCAAAAATAGATAAGCAAGAACTAAAGCAAGATAATAAAAACAAGAAGCAAGGTAAACAAAAACTAAACAAACTACAAAGAAAAAGTGAGGAAAACAAATAAAGCAACTACTAAAACACACAAATAAAGAACGCAAACCATCGTGCCTCACAGGTAACAGTGCTCAGAAATTTGTGTGCTATTTCGGTGAAAGCCCTAAAAGACCCGCAAGCATATAGATCATGTAGAATAGTGTGTACGAGTGCGAGTGTCGAACCACAGGGAGATGTGAATTGATGGAAGAAATTCTATGCTAGCGTGCCTAGAAGAAGCTTAAAAAAGAATACCTAGACTAACATATTTTTGTACTTTTTGGATTTTTGAGAGCTAAGGGAAAAAGCTGAAAAACTACACAATAAATGCAATACGTAAAAGAAGGAAAGAACTAAGTTAACTTGTGGGATTGAAATAAGGGAATGGTGATCGGGTGACCTACACTTGCGGATGGCTGATCTAGTGCCTCTACGCTAGGGATTCGGGGATTGGCTTTCTACATAAAGCTTCTAATACTAAGCAACTAACTAGTGTCCTAATTACTCCCTTGGAATCGATGTGAGTCTATTTTTTAAGTGTGCAAACTTAGAGCTACAGCGTGGTCTTTATGTACCTAAGGCCATAAGAGGGACTAGAAAGCTACTTAGGTGCCTTGGAACAATCCTACCCTAGTTCGTAAACCATTAGCTAGATTTAAAGCTAAGACCTAGGGTTCCTAGGGTCGACTAAGCCTATTTGGACTCCTATTAGCTGCATTTAAAAGTTAAAGGGGACTCGACCTAGACTAGTCTTCACTTATGTACCGTCATTTTAGGGACACTAAAGCACATTAATACGTAGTAAGTGCAGTCCCACATGTTCTAAGGCAAGCCATTATGAATATGACGTCCTATCCATAATACAAACACTAGTGAGTTTGATTTAGGCTATTGAAAGCATTCAAGTATCAACATGTAGCACTAATTGAGTATGTATTCACTATAAGGCATATTTCATATTCACATAGACATGAATAGAATCAACCTACTTCATGTTATCCTTAATCACACATATACACGTGCATAATCTGAAGATTAGAAGTGTTCTATGGCATATACAACTCAATCTATATATACATACAACTTATTCGAGCATTACATCAAACACATCGACATGAATTGATATGAAGCTGCTAAAAATAAGAACAAAGTATGTATATATATATGCCAATAAAATCCCATAACAAAGAATATATATATCATCCCATTACACAAGTTAGGTGCCCTAAATCATCTACTCAAACATGAAGTAAATAAGAATGAAAGAGGTTACAGAAATCTCCCATTTCATCCTCACTTGTTTCTTTACAAATTTGAGTAAATCTTACCCAAATAATGTTTGAATCCTCCAAAATCAACTTAATTTCAAGTGGTTGTATGTGTTAATGTGTGAATCAAAGGTGGGTGAGAATAGGGTTTTGTGTGTGAGAAATGGGTATGTGTATGGGTCTCTAAAAATCTCCTTTTTAAAAGCTGAAAAGTCAAGTTTTTATAGTATCTGCAGTACACAGTTGGTCGACCTAGCCGGTCAACCAACTTCTCTTCTTAACTCGTCCAGTTTTCCAAGTGATGCTCTCTAGACTAGCCGGCCGGTCGATCAGCTTTTAGAGGGGGTTGATCAACTTAAGATGAGTTCCTTTCTGTTGTCTCTTTCTTGCTCTCAACCTTCATCACACGACCCGTACCTTTTCGATCTTTCACTTTCATTCTTGATGTGTGTCATTTGTGCGTGTTTGCATCTAGTTTTTTCATGCACATTTAAGGGTGTTTAGAGTATAATTGAGTGCACTTAGTACAAAGTTTAGCATATTTGTTAATATTTGTACATAATGTATTTAAATACTATACAAAGTGCTATATTCTATGTTTTAGGAGTGTTTGGGAAGGGTTCAAGCTTATGCGAGGAAGAAATGAGCTAACGGATGAAGACCAGAAGAAAAGAAATAAAGAAGAGATCATTCTGATCCAGCCGATCGACTTAGAAGAGCCGGTCAACCGGCCGCTCCAGAGAATAAAAGATTTGAAGCCGGTCGAGTTCCTCAAGAAGCCGGTCGACCGGCTAGGTCGACCGGCCATCCCAGAGAACATCATGATTTAAGCCGGTCGAGCAAGAAAGAGGAGCCGGTCGACCGGCTAGGTCGACCAGATGTGCGCTGAAGAAATCCATAAAAAGCTCGTTTCTGCTCATTTTCAAGGGAGGAACTTTTATTTCTTAAATCCTAATAAACCCTAACCCTTTACCCACTTTACAAAACACCCTAAACCACCATCTAAACCCCATACTAAGCTAGGATTGAAGCATTAAACAAAGATTTGAAGGATTTGTACCGATTTGGAAGCAAGAATTTAGGGAAGTTCTTCTTGTTCTTTCTCTATTTCTTGTAAATATGTTGCTAGAGTAGGCTACATTTAGGGTTGATTGTTGTTGTATATTAGATTAGGGCTTTGAATAATGGATTTGTGTAGATCTTTGGCTCTTAATACATGTTTATTTACATAAATTTATGGCATGATCCAATATGTCTATGTATTGGAAATCAAACACGTCTATGTGTTTGTTAAAATGCCTAAGTGAATATGCATGTGTTATTTGTGCTTCAAATGTTTTTATCTGCTTATATGGGTGATATGATTGTGCTTAATCTCATGGCTTTGCTTAGTAGAGTAGGCTTTAGCTTTAAATCCAGCTAATAGGTCACAAGCTATGCTTAGTCGAGTTTAGGTGCTAGTCCTTGGCTTTAAATCCAGCCAAGCGGATAAGTTAACCTAGACTAGAGTATCCCTCACCCACGTTAGTATTGGTTAATCGAGCCTTAATGTCACGTAGTGTTTAGGCGCTAGTCCTTGGCTTTAAATCCAGCCAAGAGGATAAGTTCCAAGCACAGAATGCGTAGGCTAGGAGGGATTGGCCCTTAGCTTTAAATCCAGCTAACGGGTTGAACCACTAGTATTGGTTAAGAGAGCCCCCGATCAACACGACGGCAATAGAAGTCCCGAGCCTTAAATAGACATCATCTGTTATTATAGCCCAAGTCTTGTTGCAATGCAATCGCCCTAGGTCCCCTTCTTCTTTATTAGTGTTTCCTTCCTTAGTTTGGCTCCTTTAAGTTCCTCCATAGATTAGTTTTTATTTTCCTTTTTCCGAGCTCCCTTCCATCCCAAAGTAAGTACACACACGCAAGTAGCTAGTTTAAGGCACCCGAGCACATAAAGACTAAACTAAGGTAGCCTCCCTATGGATTCGACCCCGCACTTGCACACACTGTACTACACACGTCCCATGCACTTGTGGGCTATTTAGGCTTGTGCTCAAATAGTGATATCAAGTTTTTGGCGCAGTTGCCGGGGAGGCATGGTATTGGTTCTTTGTGTGCTTTTGTGTTTGCGATTGGTTGCTTGTGTGTGCACTATCTTTACTTGCTTTCTATTTTTCGAAAACTATAAAAAATAAAAAATAAAAAAAAATCTCTCGAAAAAAAATTTAAGAATATTAATTAAAAAAAATTGATTGTGAAGAGGTTTTACTTGTGATTCATTGAATATGACCAATCCTAATGCTTCTTGGTGGTCACTTGTATCCTCTTCCCCACCACCCGAAAGTGTCTCTTATGCATGTCGTTTGTGTGGAAGTTTCATGCATCCTACAGTTTTCTGTCCCCACGACAATTCCCCACCTAAGGCTAGTGCTACTAATGACCCCTATAGTCATGCAACATTTCATGCATCTTCATTTAGTAATCATGACTATAGGGATGCATATTGTTGTTATTGCAATCATTGTGGAAGCCGTGCTCATTTTCCTAGTGCTTGTCCCACCTTCCACCCTCATTCCCGATTGCATGCAATGCCCTATGCCCCTAGCAATCATACGCCCATGCATGCACCTACATCTAGTTATCATGATTCTAGGGAGCAACATCATGTATTTTCACAATGGGGTCAAGATGACTCTTTATTCCATTCACCTTCTAGTTTCGATTGTCCACCTCCAACACCTTCTTTTTCCACCCCTTCCTCTCCCGAGTTTTTTGATGGTTATGTGCAAAATGATTTTCAACATGACTACCCTTTTCACTCGGTTGAGCCCTCTTCTTTTAGGTTTTCTTCTCAAGAGGAAACACTTGACTATCTCTTATCCCTCATCCAATCTAACCAAGAATAACTTGAGAGTTTGAAGCGAGACACCAAATCTTTTGGTGTGTCCATGGAGAGAGTGGTTGAGAGTGTGAAACTCATGAGTGAATATGTTGAGATACCTTTAGAACGAGTTGAAGGGATAAAGATGAGACCTAACAATGAGGTGACTAGGGGTGGAAATGATGATGTATGGGAGAGACAACTAGAAAGAGAGGTTGATAGAGAGATAACATCTTGTAGTGAGGATGAAGATGAGCTTAATGATAACTTGGTTCTTGATGACTATTGTGATTATGATTTAGAGAAAGTAGTACCCTATCCTCTTAAGCTTTCAACGTCTCCCATTGAGTCACATGAGCTTTTTCTTTCTCCTCATCCCACACATTCCGTACACATGGAGGTTGAGTCTTGTGTCGATAGTACTCAATTGCATTCTGAGTCGGCACTTAGGGAGTTTAGCACGCATTCTCCCTTTGAGCATTCATGCATACATGATGAGGAATCCGTTGAGTCCCCATTGCCCCTTCCATTAGTGTCTACCCCGTATGAAAAACATGATGGCGAGATGACACCCACTAGTGATGAATGTATTGATGAATTTAAAGAGACTATAGCTAGTGAAGGTTTAATGTCATCCATTGGGAAAAACAAGACATCAATTTCGGAGGTTTTAGATGATAAGTCTCTTGGAGTTAAGAATCACAATGTTGAAGAGAATAACAACTCTAAGAAGACACATAAAAAAGAAATTGGTGTGCTTAAAATATGATCTATGGGTCTTTTTGGATGTTTGATGAATCATTGATAGAAATAGAGCCATTAAGATCGAATCCACCCTTCGTGAGGAGTTAGAACAACCTAGGCTTGATTATGTTATATCTTGTCGAGAAGAAGACTGTAGTACATCCACTTCCTATATCGTTACTCCTTCTTCTCCAAATGTCGTTCCAACCCCCCTTTCCCATTCCATTGAGTCTCCTTTTTTGGAGCTCACGTTTGTGCCTTCATGCATAGAACATTTTCATCTAGGGTTAGAAAGCACGTTTCGAATGTTGCATGCATTAAACCTATCTTTGACCTATGGGGAAAATGTGTTCCTAGCCCTTGATTATGAGAATAAGGCATTGGGGTGGCTAATTAAAGAGCAAGTGGGACATGATTTTTCACGTTTGAGAATGCTTCATTCCACACTTGCACCCACATGCTCATTTGATATTTCGGGGTGGGATCTTGAAAAGGGGTGCATCATGCATTCATTGCCCCAACCTTTAGTGCATGACCCTTTTCCCTCTACGTTCTGTGCTTTGATGATTATTCGACAATTTGTGCCACGCAACTTTAAACATGTTTTACTCTAACATTGGCGCCCGGCTGGAGGCGTTAAATCCAGCGCTACTAGGAGCCACCCTAGGCTTGTTCATATTTTTCTTGATTTTTTTGTATTTATTTTCCTTTGCCTTTGTATATAGTAGATTAGTTTTCTTGTACTTATTCTTGCTTTGTACATAATAGATTAGATTGCTTTTGTTTATCTTACTTTTTTATATTTTAGGCTTTCTTTTGTTTATTTTCATTCTTAGTAGGTTAGATTTCTACTCCCTTGCTTGTTCTTGTTCTCTTCCTTCATTTGTGCATCAATCTCTTACCCCGTGTTTGCATCCTTGTTTACCATTTCAAATATCAATGTGAACTTGCATAGCATATCTTCTAATCTCTTCTTTGTTTTTTGAGCATTAGTGCTTTCCACAAAAGATAGAGGCTAGTAGATCATTGGATTGTCTTTGCCATTTGCGGATTACATGGAAACAAGGTTGTATCTATTCATCTTTTACTTGTCCTTATCTATCCCTCTCTACATTCCCCATATGTGTTTCATGTTGATTGCTTGTCGTGTGGCTTTGTGATTTTTGCTCGAGGACAAGCAAAGTTTAGGTTTGGGGGTGTGGTTGCTTATTTATTGTTTATATCATATCTAGGATAGATTTGCTTGCCATATCTTATTTTTGCTTAAAATGTGTTCAAAATTTTCAATTTTTTGCATATTTTGAGTTAGTTTATCTCCATGTTGGTTGGAGAGTTGGCTTTGGATGTTGACTTAATTGATTGGAGAATATGAGAGTGTATTGTGGGGAGTAAATGGAGTGTAGGGTATGACCTAGAATTTGAAGAGAATCCTTTTGAAAACAGTGGGGAGTGAGCATTTCTAAGAATGCACCTTGTAGTTTCCCCACAACTTGGTTAAAAAAAAAAAGTGTTTTTAAAGGGTTGTTGATATGAGTGCCCATTCCTTGATTGGTTCTTTTAGCGTACCTTAGCCTCTTCTTTTTCCTTCCTTTTTGTTCTATTTATGTATTGAGAAAAAGTGAAAAAAAATGAAAAATGCAAAAATAAAAAAAATGATAAAAAAAAGAGAAAAAGCCAAAAGGCAACAAAAAGATTGAAAAGTGAAGTATGTTGAATAAGTGTCAAGTGACATAATGTCAATTTGACACAAGTATCTCTTTTGTTTATTTTTATGTATTATGGATAAGGCTCTTACGTCAATGTGAGCCATTGTGATGTATCTTCTCTTTCTTGTATCTTTGGGGCTAAGTGCATATTGGAAGGCCATGTTAGTTGATAGAGCACGAAGTATCAACATCTCGAGTGCGTGAGTTGGAATCCTAAGTTTGTGGTGGTTCTAACTACTTGGTGACATTCCCAAGAGGTGTGAGACCCCGTGTGATTGAAAGGAAGATCTCAAAAAGACTAGGGAAGACCTTACATGAAAGGAATGACCCCTTGTACCCCTTGGATGCGAAAAGATAACAAGTCAATGCAATTGGCAACTCTTTAAAAAGCATGAGGACAAGGAAAGGGTAGGTTTGAGGGTGTTGATGTGTGTCATTTGTGCGTGTTTGCATCTAGTTTTTGCATGCACATTTAAGGGTGTTTAGAGTATAATTGAGTGCACTTAGTACAAAGTTTATGTATTTGTTAATATTTGTACATAATGTATTTTGGTGCATAAATACTATACAAAGTGTTATATTCCATGTTTTAGGAGTGTTTTGGAAGGGTTCAAACTTATGCGAGGAAGAAATGAGCTAACGGATGAAGACCAGAAGAAAAGAAATAAAGAAGAGATCATTCTGATCCAGCCGATCGACTTAGAAGAAGAGCCGGTCGACCGGCCGCTCCAGAGAATAAAAGATTTGAAGCCAGTCGAGTTCCTCAAGAAGCCGGTCGACCAGCTAGGTCGACCGGCCATTCCAGAGAGCATCATGATTTAAACCGGTTGAGCAAGAAAGAGGAGCCGGTCGACCGGCTAGGTCGACCGGCTGTGCGCTGAAGAAATCCATAAAAAGCTCATTTCTGCTCATTTTCAAGGGAGGAACTTTTATTTCTTAAATCCTAATAAACCCTAACCCTTTACCCACTTTACAAAACACCCTAAACCACCATCTAAACCCCATACTAAGCTAGGATTGAAGCATTAAACAAAGATTTGAAGGATTTGTACCGATTTGGAAGCAAGAATTTAGGGAAGTTCTTCTTGTTCTTTCTCTATTTCTTGTAAATATGTTGCTAGAGTAGGCTACATTTAGGGTTGATTGTTGTTGTATATTAGATTAGGGCTTTGAATAATGGATTTGTGTAGATCTTTGGCTCTTAATACATGTTTATTTACATAAATTTATGGCATGATCCAATATGTCTATGTATTGGAAATCAAACACGTCTATGTGTTTGTTAAAATGCCTAAGTGAATATGCATGTGTTATTTGTGCTTCAAATGTTTTTATCTGCTTATATGGGTGATATGATTGTGCTTAATCTCATGGCTTTGCTTAGTAGAGTAGGCTTTAGCTTTAAATCCAGCTAATAGGTCACAAGCTATGCTTAGTCGAGTTTAGGTGCTAGTCCTTGGCTTTAAATCCAGCCAAGCGGATAAGTTAACCTAGACTAGAGTATCCCTCACCCACGTTAGTATTGGTTAATCGAGCCTTAATGTCACGTAGTGTTTAGGCGCTAGTCCTTGGCTTTAAATCCAGCCAAGAGGATAAGTTCCAAGCACGGATTGCGTAGGCTAGGAGGGATTGGCCCTTAGCTTTAAATCCAGCTAACGGGTTGAACCACTAGTATTGGTTAAGAGAGCCCCCGATCAACACGACGGCAATAGAAGTCCCGAGCCTTAGATAGACATCATTTGTTATCATAGCCCAAGTCTTGTTGCAATGCAATCGCCCTAGGTCCCCTTCTTCTTTATTAGTGTTTCCTTCCTTAGTTTGGCTCCTTTAAGTTCCTCCATAGATTAGTTTTTATTTTCCTTTTTCCGAGCTCCCTTCCATCCCAAAGTAAGTACACACACGCAAGTAGCTAGTTTAAGGCACCCGAGCACATAGAGACTAAACTAAGGTAGCCTCCCTGTGGATTCGACCCCGCACTTGCACACACTGTACTACACATGTCCCGTGCACTTGCGGGCTATTTAGGCTTGTGCTCAAATAGCGATATCAATTCTTGTTCAAGCTCTATGTCAACCCTATAGCTCACTTAAGGCACAAAATTAAGCATTTAGTATAGCATTTTATTTAAAAACTCAACTATGTACATTTGCTTACACGTAAGCCTAACTCTAGTATATGTGCCATACTAATGAATCTTTTAAAGCTCAAGATACCTCTAAAACATGGGCAATTAACAATATAAAGGGCACAAAAGCACAACATATCGCTTACATTGTCTTCAAAGCTCTTTATGCCAATGATAAATCATTACACTATTAACCCTATGATTCATAAATCACCAACTCACAAAGAAAATGAGGCTAAAAGCATTGCCTATGCAATCTTGCATTGGCATGTGTAGTAATAAGCAACAGTGTATGCTATGGGAGGAATCGATTGGGGATTCAACACTTTGGTGTTAATAAAAGAGAAAAGAAAGAAAACAAAAGAAAGGAAAATGAAACAAGTGCAAGATTGCAAAAATTTAACCTAGGTTGCCTCCTAATAGCGCTAACCACCACGTCGTCAGCCAGGCGAACACCAAGTCTTCTTCAACCTCCATAGATGGGGTCCTGTAGCATTAAAACTTCTATACGAGCCATGCTCAGATCATATGGATGTTTCAGGCGCTGTCCGTTGACTGTTATCTCTCAGCCATCCTTTAAGTCTTTGATCTTAACCACTTCGGAAGGATAGGCTACCAATGCTTCATACAGACCATGCTATCTTGGCTTGAGGTTACCCGAAAAGAGCTTCAAATGTGAGTTAAATAACCAAACTTTATTGGAGGGAGAGAATGATTTTTTAAGAATATGTCTATCGTGATTCCTCTTCATCCTATCCTTACAAAGCTTGGTGTTCTCATATGCTTTAAACCTAAGCTTCTCCAACTCCGATAGGTCAAGCTTTCTTTTCTCACCCATTTTTGCCAAATCAAAATTTAAGGCCTTAATGGCCCAATAAGCTATATGGTCAAGTTCTACCGGTAAGTGTCAAGCTTTCCCAAAAACCAATCTATACGAAGACATACCAATAGGAATCTTAAAAGCAGTACGATAGGCCCACACAGCATCATTCAACCTAATCAACCAATCTCTCCTATTAGGCTTAACTATTTTCTCTAAAATGTCCTTGATTTCCCTATTAGACACTTCTACTTGTCCACTAGTTTGCAAGTGATAAGGAGTAGCTACCTTATGGGTAACCGAATATCTCCTCAACAAGGCCTCCAAAGTCCTATGGTGAAAATGCAAACCCCCATCACTAATCAAAACCCTTGGGACTCCAAATAAAGAGAAAATATTCTTCTTAATGAATTTCACCACTACCTTATGGTCATTAATGCGTGTGGGGATAGCCTCAACCCATTTTGGACACGTAGTCTACAACCACTAAAATGTATTGGTACCCAAAGGAAGGTGGAAATGGGCCCATGAAATTTATACCCCAAACATCGAATAACTTACATGGAAGAATAGGGGATAGAGGCATCATATTTCTCCCAGAGATGGACTCGGATTGTTGACATTTAACACACTTTTTGCAATACTCTTGGGCATCCAAAAAAGGAGTGGGCCAAAAGAATTTACATTGCAAGACCTTCACGGTGGTCTTCTTTATACTAAAATGACCTTCACACCCCTCATCGTGACACATACTCAACATCTTCTCAAGCTCATCCTCGGGCATACAACGACGAATCACTTGTTTCGCACATACAATTAAAAAGATAGGGATCGTCCCAAAAGAAATGTCTCACTTATGCTAGAAACCTATCTCTCTCTCTCTCTTCTCCCAATGGAAGGGAAAACTCCCTATGGCAAAATAATTGACAATCTGAGAAAACCAAGGTGTGTGATGAGAAACGGAAAACAATTGCTCATAGGGAAAAGAATCATGAAAAAGGATGGATCGCTAGAAGACTTACTAACAAGTTGGGAAAGATGATCTGCAACTAAGTTCTCACTACCTTTTTTGTCCTGAATTTCAATGTCAAACTCTTGAAGAAGGAGCAACCACCTAATCAACCAGGGCTAAGATTCTTTCTTAGCTAACAAATACCTCAATGTCGCATTATCAGTGTAGACAATCACTTTAGACCCTAGGATGTACGACCTAAACTTGTCTAGGGAGAAGACAACTACTAGAAGCCCTTTTTTTGTAGTGGTATAGTTCTTTTGGCCTTCATCAAGAGTCTTACTAGCATAATACACTACATGGGGCAACCTGTCTCGCTGTTGACCTAAAACAGCTCCTATCGCATAATCGGATGCATCATACATAACCTTGAATGAGAGACTATAATCAGGTGGTTAGATGATCGAAAAGGAAGACAATAAAGATTTAAGCCTATTAAAAGCTCTAACACCCTCATCATTAAACTCAAAGGAGACATATTGTGCTAAGAGCCTAGACAAGGAGTGCGCTATACAGCTAAAATGCTTAATGAACATACGGTAGAATCTTGCATGCCCTAGAAAAAATCTAACATCCTTAACACACTTAGGGATAGGCAACTTCTCAATCAATTCTACCTTAGCTAGGTCAACTTGAATGCCATTAGATAATACTACATGACCCAAAACTATCCCCTACTACACCATGAAATAGGATTTCTCCCAACTCAACACTAAGTTCTTCTACATACAATGGTTTAAAACTAAAAAGAGGTGACTCAAGCACTCATCAAAACTATCACCAAAGACTAAGAAGTCATCCATGAAAATCTCTAAATGTTTCTCAATCATGTCGCTAAAAATGGCCATCATACATCTCTAAAAAGTTGCTGGGGCGTTACATAGACAAACGGGCATCCTCCTATAGGCAAAAGTGCCATAAGGACAAGTAAAGGTGGTCTTCTCCTGGTCCTTGGGAAACACGGGGATCTGATTATACCCGAAATAGCCATCTAGGAAGCAATAGTAGTTATGCCCAACTACTCTATCTAAGATCTGGTCTAGAAAAGGCAATGGGAAATGATCCTTCCTAGTTTTAGAGTTGAGCTTCCTATAGTCAATACAAACTCTTCAACCCGTGAAAGTTCACGTAAAGATAAGCTCTCCTCTCTCATTCTCCACAACTGTGATCCTGGACTTCTTATGGACAACTTGGATTGGGCTAACCCACTCACTATCGAAGATCAGATAAATAATACCTACATCTCAAAGCTTAATAATCTCTTTCTTAACTACTTCACTCGTGTGTGGGTTTAGCCTTCTTTGTATCTTCCTAGAAGGAATAGCTCCATCCTCAAGGTGAATATGATGCATACAAACCGAAAGGTTAATTCCTCTTAAATCATCAATTTTCCACCCTTTTCCTATATTTCCTAAGAACCTCCAAGAGCCACCCCTCATGCTCACTAGAAAGATTGGAAGATACAATAACTGGAAGGGTCTCACTAGAGCCCAAGAATGCATACTTCAAATGGTCGAGAAGGGGTTTAAGCTGTAAAGATGGGCGAGGCTTAACCAAGGGGGACTCAACCTCAATATCATCAATGGGAACATCATTAGAATTAAGACTAGAAGGATTAACCTCGAGTGATCTATCAATCATGGAATCCTTAACTATAGAGGTAGAAGCTACACATTTCCACTTTAAGGTCTTCAAATCAAAGCTAGTCAACGAATCCTCAAATTTCCTCGAGTATTCTATCGGTCATGGTCCTTTCTACAAAGTCCTTGACACAAGAATCAATAATATCTACTCTAAAGCACTCTTCTTCATCCTCTTATCTTCTTATACTAGCCCTATTCACTGCCACGGCAACCTTCATGGTGGACCTCAAATTCCCAAATTTCTTCTCTAATAACCCTGACCTATAATGAATAATAGCATCTACGGTGGCAAGGAAAGGGCGACCTAAAAAGACTAGTGTAAAATGTCTAGAATTGTGACCCGAATCCATATATAACATTATGAAGTCAACAGGGTACACGAACTCATCAACCTGGACCATAACATCATCTACCGTACCTCTAGGTCTATGCTCGAACTTATTAGCTAGCTGAAGAGTGACATGTGTAAAGGATAACGTACCTAGACCTAGCTACTAATAAACGGAGTAGGGAATGAGATTCATACTAGACTCTAAATCTAGCAAGGCGTGATCAATCTGGGTTTCATGGATCGTACAAGGAATGGTGAAAGCTCTAGGGTCAATCATCTTGGCCAGAAGGCCTGAAGTACAAATACTACTCACTTTCTCTATAAGCCTCACCTTTTTAGGAATGTTCGATGATCTACGCTTCCTTGTACAAAGGTCCTTGAAGAAATTAGAATAAAAGGGCATGGAAAGGATTACATCTATCAAGGGAAATAAACCTTAAGGTCCTTAAAATGCTATAAGATCTTGAAAAAACTAGAATCCTCACTAGGCGTGGGGCTCTCTAAAGTGGATGAGAAGGGAACTCTAGGTGTAACACCTCTAGACACATGGGAATCATTGATGGGCCCTTTTCCCTCCTAATATGGGTGGGAAGTTCTACTCTCTCTGTGGTCTTTAATAGGCTTAACTCTCTCAACTGGACCTTCTCTAGAATCCCCCTCAATAGGGTTACAATAAGGCTCTCTAGACTCGGAAGGACCACAAGGTGCAGGCACTGCAAAGTCAACTCCTACCTATTATCCACTATCCTAGCACTCCTAAAAATGGTAACGGCCTTAGCCTGGGCCTGAAGAGGATAAGTGGTATCAGTGGAGGAACAGGACTAGACTATAGGGTTCACCTCTGGCTGAGAAAGTAGCCTTCTAGGATCTCTAGTGCTCAACTAGGTAACAAGTTGCCCTAACTGTGCCTCAAACCTGGCCATCTGCTGCTTATAACTAGCCATCTCTTGTCTATTATCTGCCAAATCTTTTTGTTGACTAACTAATGCCTGCTATTGATTCTAAATAAACTGTATCAACTTCATTACATCATTGCTAAGGGACTAGCTACTAGAGGGAGTAGGGAGTACTTGTGGCTGAGAAGCACTAGGAAACCTAGGTTGGTTGACATTTTAAAACTCTGAAGGGTTAGCAAGACAAGGTTAGTACTGGAGTAGGACTTGGGCATGTGAACTAGACTCATGCTGACCTTGTCTTTAAGAAAATTTTGGGTTGTCCCTATAACCCTGATTGTATGTGTTCGAGTATGGATTATACTCATGAGAATAACCTTGCGTAGTACACACTTGCTCCTTCATAAATTCAGGAAACTAAGGTGCTAAAAGGCAAGCTATGGTCTCATGAGATGACTCAGAACATAAAGCACACACTTCAACTACCAAAAAGGACGAACCTATGGAACTAGTTTTATGACCATGAGATGAAAGAGACAACAAAACAATTGATTTAATTTATATGTTGAGGCCTCTATCTTAGTAGGTAAATCTAAAGAAACTCCCACCTGACTAACACTTCTCTTAGTACCTCCTTGACTAGACCTATCCATAGTAGAGTTTTGGAAAGAATTCTCGATCACCAACTCTATTTTCTCCTACGCCTCAGTCGGTCTTAAGGTATAGAAGCCATCACCGAAGGCAGCATTGACCATCATCCTATTTTGTTCACTTAAACCTCGAAAGAAGTACTGGAGTAGGTCATGACTACCATATCGTGGTGTAGGCATTGTCTAAGAAGGTCTTTGAACCTTTCCCAAGCCTCATGAAAAGATTCGAGATCATGTTGGGAGAAAGTCATAATACTGGTCCTAAGGTTGGCCATCTTGGCCAGAGGATAAAATTTCCGAAAGAACTTAGATTGAGGCTCGGCCCATGAAGTAATGCAACCATTAGGTAAAGAATGAAACCAAGACTTAGCCTTGTCCTTAAGAAAGAAAGGAAACAATCTTAGACGTATGACCTCTTGAGAGACATTAGGTACATGAAGGGTGGAACTCATCTCAACAAAATTAGTAATATGCTCTAGAAGACTCTTATTGCTTCTCCTATAGAAAAAAGGAAGCATGGCCAACAATTTACGCATAATCTCGAAGTTTGTCTCCCCTAAACACAGAATTTGAATAGCCAAATTAGGCTCAAAAGCTTCAGGGAGGAAGATTTGCCTAAGAGTAGGTTTCTCATCTATGGGTGTATCCAGTCGAAGAGGCTCTTGTCTAAAATGATCTTGGGCTTGATGCCTATGGTGATCATGAGGTGGAATTGGATTCATTGAGTGAATGAGAGGATTAGAAGAATGATAGGGATTGGTCATCCTTAAGGAGATCTCTTAAATTCCTAAATGTCTTGCAGTCCTATCAAATTCGGGATTAAGGGGGACTAAGGGATTTCCAAGGGATTTCCTACCAAGCATGCACAAATGATCCTAACTCCAGCCACTTCAACCCCCAAAACTTCAACAATCCTAAAACTATAGCAAATAAGCCATAATCCTAGAAAGTCCACTAAAAACAAAAGCAGAAAGAACAACTAATAAAGCTACACAAGCTAGCAAGCTAAGTATGGAAAATAGACTCAGAGCTAAAAAGGAAATAAAAATAAAGATAGATAGGCAAGTACCAAAGTAAGATAATATAAATAAAAAGTAAGATAATCAAAAACTAAACAAACTACTAAGAAAAAGCAAGGAAAACAAATAAAGCAACTACCAAAATACACAATTAAAGAATGCAAACCACTGCACATCCTCGGCAATGACGCCAAGAACTTGATGCGTCTTTTGAGTGCAAGCCCTAAAAGACCCACAAGTGTATAGATCATGCAGAATAGTGTGTACAAGTGTAGGTGTTGAACCACAGGGAGGCGTGAATTGTGGAAGAAATTCTATGCCAATGTGCTCTAGAAGAAACCTTAAAAAAAGTAACCTAGGCTGTTTTTATACTTTTGGATTTTTAGGAGCTAAGGGGAAAAGTAAACGGATTACACTATAAATGCAATAAGGGAAAGAGGTAAGAGCTAAGCTAATCCTAGGGGATTAAAATAATGGCATAGTGATAAGGTGACCTACACTCATGAACGAGTGACTCTTCATCTAAATGCTATTAGATGTGAGATATTGACTTACTAAACACGGCTTCTGATACTAAACAACTAACTAGTGTTCTAATTATACCCTAGGACTTGGTGCAAGTCCATCCTTAAATTTGAACAGTTAGAGCTACGGCGTGGTCCTTATGTATCTAAGGCCATAACAGGGACTAGAGAACTACTTAGTGTCCTAGAACGATCCCACCCTAGCTCCTAAACCATGAGCTAGATTTAAAGCTAACACCTAGGGTTCCTAGGGTCGACTAAGTCTATCCAGACTCCTATTACTTGGATTTAAAGCTAAAGGGGACTCCATCTAGACTAGTCCTAAATTATGCACCATCATTATAGAGACACTTAAGCGGATTGGTAACTAATATACGCAATCCTACATGGTCTAAGGCAAGGCATTGTGAATATGACATCCTATTCATAATACAAACATACACAAGTTTGTTTTACGCCATTAGAAGCATTCAAGCATTAACATGTAGCATTAATTGAGCATATATTCATTATAAGGCATGTTTCATACTCACATAGACATGAATAGGCTCAACCCACTTCATATTATCCATAATCACACACATGGACATCCATAATCTAAGGATTAAAAGTGTTCTATAGCAAATACAACTCAATTTATGCATATACAACTCATTCAAGCATTACATCAAACACATGGACATGAAATGATATAAAGCTTCTCAAAATAAGAACAAAGTATATATATATATATATATATATATATATATATATATATAAGCCAATCAAATCCCATAACAAAGAATACAAAAATCATCCCATTACACAAGTTTAGTCACCCTAATTTATCTACTCAAGCATGAAATAGATAAGAATGAAAGAGGTTATAAAAATCTCTCCTTCTATCCTTACTTTTTTCTTTACAAACTTGATTAAATCTTCACCAAATAATATTTGAATCCTCCAAAATCAACTTAATTCTAGGTGGGTGTATGTGTTAGTGTGTGGGTTAGAGGTGGGTGAAAGTAGGGTTTTGTGTGTGAGAAGTGGCTATGTGAATGGGATGTGAAAAGGGATCAAAAATCTACTCAAAATGGGCTGGAAAATGGCTTAAGTAATACAACATACGCGTCTAGCGAAGGGCTTTGATCGGTCGACCGGCCCAGCCTTGAGGTCGAACAATCCAAAGAGGGTTGCTTTCTAATTTGGCAGGTCACCTTGATCAGTCGACCAACCCTAGAAGGGGGCTCAATCGGCCAAGTTAGAAGCCTAGCCAATTTTCTTGCATTGCATCCATTTCGCTCCGGTTGCTCTTTTCTTCACCCGGTTGCCTTCAACCACTTCTTTTAAGCTTCTCCTACGTCTCAAACATCTCGATCTTTACTCCAATATCAATTCTCCATCAATTCAAGTCCCAAGCTTTTGACCTAACTTTACCAAAGACGAGAAATAAGCATGCATTAGTGTAGCATTTGTCTTTAAACTCAACTATGTATATTTGCTTATGCTTAAGTCTAACTCTAGTATATTTACTATTAATGCATCTATTAAAGCTCAAAACACCTCTTAAATATAGGCAAATAACAACGTAAACACACACAAAAACACAACACATCAGGGAGAATTCTTAGGCGGCCAATGTAGGCAAGGCCAAACACCTAAATCATTTGTGTTCTTACTCTTTCTTCTTGCTCTCTACTTATCTTACATTATTCTAAGTGTTTTTGAAATTACTTATTTGACCATTACTTGATTTTTGTTGGAAATTTTGTTGTAAAAACTTGGTATAATCTTAATTCACTCTCTTCTTTCTTAAGATTGTTTGCCCCTTACAAGTGGCATCTAGAGCTATGGTTCTATATATATAGTTTAAAAACTAGTAGAATTAAAATGGAAAATAATGTGAATGCTTTGCCTATTGGGGGTCTTTGTATTAACAAAACTCTCATATTTGATGGTCTTAATTACTTTTTTTTTTTGGAAAATGAGAATGAAAGTCTTTCTTCAAGCATAAGACTATAGAGCATGGAAAATTATTGAAAATGGGCCTTAAGTTCCTATGAAACTGGATGGTGATGAAAACATTTAAATCAGAAAGTGAATGGGATGATAATGATATTAAGTTTGTTGAATTAAATGGTAAAGCTTTGTATACCTTGTATACCAGTTTGAATGCCAATGAATTTGCTAGAGTAATGAGATGTACTTCAGCTAAGGAAATTTGGAACCAACTTGAACTAATGAAAGAACTAGCCAAGTAAAGGAATCTAGAATTAGCATACTTGTTCAAAATTATAAAACGTTCAAAATGGAACCAAGTGAAACAAATGTTTTCTGGATTTGTGAAAATTACTAATAGCCTTAAAACACTTGAAAAGGTTTATCTTAATGCAAAAATGATGAGAAAATTACTAAGAAGTCTTCCATCCCAATGGCAACTAGAGGTGACAGCTGTGAAAGAAGCAAGGGATCTCACGCTTGATGGTCAACTAATTTTCATTCATATGGAGGAATGTTAGTTTAGGTAGTTTTTGACGTGAAGGTTAAAGCTACTTTGACTTAGAAATTGAGGTTGTTTTTGCTTGTCAAATAGGTTAGTTCTTAGTATCGTTACATTCCTCGTTTTGAGTAGCTAAACGTGATATATTTATATGTCAAAAACAGACTTGTGGTGAATGAGAAATTAAGAATCAAATTTGGGTTAATAACTAGTTTGGTTTCTTGGCTTTGTTCCCTATGGGAATGAATCCCATATCGAAAAACCAAGAGAATTTTGCTCTTTTTATATATAGAAGGTTGTACGGGGAGTGCCAAAAAGAGATTTAGAGAGAAGACCATACATAGTGGACTTTGTATTAAGAATCACCACACACGTGCATGCACCAGCCAAGCCAAATTAATATTTTTGGGCAAATTTCTAATCACCAACTGGCATAATTTGAAGAGTTTGTAACAGAAAGCAATTGAAAGTTCATTATAAATCATATGTGCATTGGGAGTTTGACCATTAGACATGTTTTACTACACTACAAAAATAAAAAATAGGTGGCGGTTTCACTACAAAATAACGAGGAATAGTCGACAGTTTTATGATATAGGCAAGGGTTTAGATAATATATAGATATATTGTTATGTAAGATAATTAATTAATATATTTTTAGCTTGATTAGTGGATGGTATGGTTACTGAGTCCTATAATAAGGAAGGTTCGACGTTCAAACTGTGGATAAAGCATGGTGTGGTTTTATTTTTCTAAAATTATATATAGGTGGCGTTTTACATAGTCGATGCTTATACTGGCAGCAGTTTTAAAATAGGTGACGGCCATATATCCGGTGAAAAAACCGTTGCCTATTACTTACTTGTTTAGTAATTGTACCTATTACAACCTTGAAATTGGTGTTAGGATTAGTATGTCCTAAAGCTCACTTGTATATGATATTTTGGATGTTAAATAATGTATAATCATTTTGTTAAACGGCATTATGAGTTTTTTACACAGTATCTCTAATATGTTTTATTGATGTATGTATAAAGGTCCCTTAACTTGAACTAATGACTTAGGTGCGCAGTAAGGCTTGACGCACAATAGGTCCAAGTGTAGATTTAGTCATGTCATAAACTGAGTCTGTAACCGAATAGTAGTGTTGGGTACTCTACCAGGATAAGGTTACATTGAGCAAGTCTCCTTGTTGAGAGTGATCTACCTAGGTCATTGAAGGACTTTTCGGATTTGTCTCGATAGTACGCGTGTCACGTATTGGATAGGACCATTATGAGTATGTTTTCTAGAGACGTACTATCAAAGAAAGAAAACAAGGTAGTCACTGTTACTAAATGATCATTGCTTTTAATCTTGAGCATATGTGGACGAACTAATGAAGTTAAGGTTTGGTACTTTGATTCACTGCGGGTGAGAATTTACTGTATTAGGATCAACAGCCTTGTGTATTTAGTGTTAAGTTCTAATTAATTGGAACATGCATATGCAATATGGAATCTGTGTGCCCCCTTTGGAATTGTTCAAATTTATCATTCGAATCTAGATCTAGTGATACCACCTTTATGGGTATATCGATCATATGGCTTGAGGGTTGCTCCCAAGATCAAGAGATTCCATGACCAAAGTGGTTGATAATAGGATAAGAAACCCAATGGAATAAGATACAATTCAAGAGGGACTAGAACACATGCCAAATGACCGGCCTTAGTTGTGAGTATACATAGAGGGCATTATGGTCGGTTATTTAATAGGTCAAAGACAAAGTTCACATTCTTTTGTGATAAGCTTTTGGGTAATATCAATTATTGTTGGAGTACAACTTTGATCTTATGGTGGAATAGATCGGAGTAAAAAATAATTATTATGTCGCCTAGATCGGGAAAGGACATTTTTTATTATTTTTGGAAGCCAAGGTTAATTGTGTCTTCTTGGTCTCTTCCCTAGTTGAAATGACTTTGAGAGAGTAATCTTAAAAGTGCAAATTCCACATTGTTGTAGTAGCCTTATTGGGCCAAATTGGGTTTCGGCTTTCTTTAGAGTCCAAAATAACCCAATTGGGCTTGAATGGTTTCTTATTAGGCTTGGGCCTCCACATGGATTATGGACTATGTGTTGGACTTGGATTGTGGGCTTAGCCCAAACTTCCAAGACATGTGCAAGAAAGTTACTATAAGAAGAATTCAAATTGTACAAGTAACTTCCATGACATGTGGCAAATATTTACTACTAGGAAAAAGTTTCCCACATGGAAAGTTTACAAGGTTTAGGTGCCAAACTTTTCCTATAAATAGACAAAACCTTAAACCATTTCTAGCATCCAAAAAATTTTGTAGTTGATATCCTCCATTTTGGCAAGAGAACACTACAACACATAATGCACACTTATTGTACGGTTTTTGCTCTAGATTTTCAAGAGCACATTCCTTTGCTTCTTCCCACGCAAGAGGCTATTCTCTCAAGATAAGTCTCTTTAATAATAAAAAAGAAGACTAGGGAGTTGCCTATTGCGACACCTTTATAGTAAAATTTTTGGTGGCCTTGTTCGCGAATTGGAACGAAGCTCATGACGGTTATAGCTTCATCAAAGGCCCCATGCTTCAAGAGGTTAGCTTTACATATTTTTGCATATACTAGTTATGTTCTATACGTTCTTAAGCATGTTCTTGTGTGTGTTATATGGTTATTTTATTTTCTTATCATGTTTTCTTGGTAGAATTTTTGAAAATATGGACTAGAAAAGACTACATGTAATATTATCAATCCTACAATTGGGACATCGTGGATTGTTACAATTCTGAGTTATACTCCACTAAATAATGCTATTGGTTACTCCATCCTCCTATATATAGTCCTTCAAGTAAAGCTCAAAATACACTAAGCAAAAGCATTATCACGTAGCATAATAGCATAGCATAGGTATCGTAGATTGACAGTGCATTACAGAGAAAAAGAGAGAGAGAGAGAGTTCATCACCTTCTAGTTCACAAGCTTTTGCCTTGGAGTGCTATTGAACTACCAAGAGGTATATAGCCTTTGTATCCTAGGAGAGATACGCCTAACCCCTTTAGCATCTGTGGGGGGAGCGTGGATCCATTAAAGATATTATTCTTACGAGTCTCAATTATTTTATTTATTTTCAGTTTTAATTCTCTACTAATTATTTGAGCAAAATGAAATTTTCTCATTTTGTTCAAATTTTACATATCATCTGAAATTCCAATTTCTTAATTTTATTTCTATTTTCTAACAACCTCTTCTTTAACAGTACCTATCAATATGTTCCAAGTAAGAAAAACAAAGAAATCACTCAAAATTTCTTGAATGATGATATAAATAATTAAATAGTGTACAAATACTTGCTATATTAATAGAATGAGGCTCTATATTTATTTTAGTATCCAAAAAATAGAATATTTTTTAATTATAAAAGCTCTATAATTTAATAAATAAAATTCCCTCTCTTTTTTATCTTTTTCTTTTTGTTTGTACATACACTATCCCTCTCTTATACTATGTATGAAAAAAAATTGATACATCTAAAAAGAAATCAAAATGAAGACTAGGAGTTTTTTGGCAAGCAAAATCAAGAATCATCACTCCACATAAAACAAATATACATACATCTTATGCTTCCTAAGATATTGAAATAAGATATAGAGTGTTCAAGATAGAAGTCAAACTCCTCAAGTATGATATATCAAAAAACTTACAAAAAGTTCTTATGGGAATGAGCAGTACTTTTTTTTTTTTTTTCAGTTCTAAGGGAGGCCTCATGTTTACTCAAAAATTTTTCAAATAAAATGCTTAATATGGTCCACTCTTTCTTTATCCTTTCATCCCTCTACACAAATCAAAACCTTGCATTAAATGTGAAATCTGTTATATAAATATTTAAAGATTTATTGTATGGAGAAGGGAAAAGGGTAGTTTTAGGGTTTAAACTTTATAAAATATGGAATTGAGGACCTCAGCTTTCAAACTTTTAATAGTAAATAAATTTTACACGTTATTAAGTAACAGTGTTAATTTTGGGCTTATGTGGCAATTTTTTTCCCTTTCAAAGATTATGTATCATTTTTCTTTTCTTCCATAGTCTGAGTAGATTTTCCTATATGGCAACATAACTCCTACATGGCATATACATAGAAATTTACAAATTCTATGTTTTTGTATACATGTACACATATAAAATTTGAAAGACTTTATGTTAGCTATGGAAATATAATTAAATTTATATTTACTTCTTTTCTTAAAATAAAAATATACATATTTTAAAATTTTAAAATTAAATTAATTGTGCATTTTAAATGTTAAATAAATTACAATAAACCAACAAATAGAACACACAAATTGAGAGTAGTTTACTAAGTAAGTTTTATTTTGCATATCAAGAGAAGGGCTTTTCAAGTTTAGGTATAACAGAGAGCTGCTTTGTTTCCCCCCCCCCCCCCCGGCCCCCTTTTAATTGGTTATATTTAGTTTTGATAAATACCATGTAAATTGAAATGGTATGATGGAAATTCCACATAAGCTACACAAGAAAAATAAAAGGCCATGTAAGCATAAATTAACACTGTTACTTAATAGTATAAAAAATCATTTTCTTATAAGTTTAAGCCCTTCTATTAAGGTTTTAAAATTGAGGCTGTTAATTCCATATTATGTGAAATTCAAGCCCTAAAAATACTTTTTTTTAATGGAGAAAGGTAAACATGAAAGGAGTAATATATAGTCAAATTATCTATAACAATTTTAATGAAAGTAAGAGCTAAAACACTTCTGATATCTGATCAGATATGAGAAGTTAATTACGGAGGGAACTCAAAAATTAATAACCTAAAAGGCATACGCATAATTTGAAGTCACATGCCCATAACAGTTATCGACAATTGACGAGTTTTCAACATGCTATAGAGAGATAAGCAGCTAGCATTACCCTACAAGTCAACTTCAACATCAATTCCCACTATTGATACCAAGGCTAAGCAACCTTTAATAGTTGAAAAGTCTTCTTCGAGGATGTAAGAATTGGAGCCCTAACTGCAGACTTAAGATAGAACAGATTAACAAAGAACCATGAACAGTTTGACTTCTCTTAGTAGGGAGCAACACCAACATTTGCAGGAGGAAGAAACCCATCTTTCATGAGACCATCCTCTCCTTCCTATAAATTGATAACCAAAAACAAAATCTGAAACATGATACCTTTAAAAAGTGTAGAAAAAATGTGCGCATAATTTAAAAAATAATGCATGTCATATGCTAAAATAAGAACGCATGTCATATGCTAAAATAAGGTCATTTTATAACTTTTTAAGAAATCAAACTAGAAAATGTGGTACACATTGCTCTAGGAATAGCATTATAAACATGTGGAAAAAGGTTACTTTAGGGTTTTGGGATACCTGCTGGTACATATTAGTTTTCTTCATGGGTTGATCAGGTGTAAGTCCGAAGTGAATATGTGGGAAGTGGGCCCACTGAGAAGGAAAAAGGCAAACATAACCCTTAATTTGAAGAACTTGAAACTTCAATGTTATAGAAAAACGCAAAATACAACCCTAGACAAAGGAAGCCCTAATTACCCTAAACTAAAACAATAGGGCCGCAAAAGATATTCTTAATTAATTCATTTTTCAAATACTCCTTTCTTGGATCTTACATTCTTTGCAGCAGCACTGAAGGCCTCCCTGTGACTTATATCAGGGTTTCCAGCTTTGATCCGTTGGATCTCGTCCCTATATTTGTTTTGATGTTGCCCAATAAACACATTCCGTTGGTATTGTACATAAGGTTTAGTTATAGTAAGCTAATAAAATGGAGAAATTGCAATAAAACAAAAAGGAACTAGAAGCTGTTGAAGGAGGATGCGAATCCTCTCCTCACTTTTATTTGGTCCTATCCTTCTAACTTAAAATATCAACCTTCCATGTATTTCATATATCAACAAATCTTCACCATTGATTTAAATAAAGAAGAATGAGAAAATGAGAATGGAAAATTATTTTTGGTAGGAGTATGATATTGAAATCAATAATGAAGATTTGTTGATATATGAAATACAAGGTTAGCATTTTAAGTTAGAAAGTTAGCACTAAAATAGCAGTTAGAAGAGAATCCTCATTAGTTGAAGGACGCCTCTCTTTTCTTTCTCCAATCTATGTGTGTGTGTAGGTATGCATAGGCTGAGATATGATTAAGATATGAGAGACATCTTACTTGATGAACCGATTGTAAGCGGATGGCACCCTCTGTCGCTTCTCCGGGGCTGAATAAATGGACAAACATAAGGACAAAGAAAACAGACACATTAAAATCACCTCGCAGACTTTTTGTGTAATTTCTGCTTTATTATCTATTCTCTCTCATCCTTTTCATTGCTTCATCATTACCTAATGATCTAAAAGTGGTCTTTATCTCAGTCTTGATTTCCGGGGCAGAGGTTTCATACTTTTACACATGAAAAAGCAAAACAAAGCAGGAAACAAAAGTGATGCATGTAGTATATGTTTTCTTTTCCAATTTTCCTTTTTTCCAAAGGGCAATATTAAATGCTTTGCTGGCCCTAACAAACTAGCTAGGGGAAAGGGAAAAATCATGAAGAAGAGGAAGATTATATACCGTCAAGATTAGAGTTGAATAACATAATAGGTTATCCTAGTTTGCGTGGTCATAAACTGGAAAATGGCTTGGGAGAACTATTGATGAATAATGGAAATAAGCTATATTCTTGCAAATCTAAAGTTGCCTTTCGATAAGTTCTAAGTATATGTGGAATTACAAGAAGAAAATAGCAAGACATGACAAAATAGTTAGCAAAGTTTTCCTCTTCTTACAAGTAATAAAAAGTAGACACTGTTGCCCAGCAAAAAATTAGATACTGTTGGTTAGCAAACATAGGAGCTACAAGACTAATAAGTTTAAAGTTAATTTCACATTTGGGTAGGAAAATACTGTTTACTCTAAATAAAAGTGTCGACCGTATAAGAAAAGCACATGTGAAATACCCCAAAAGCCTTGGGAAAATGACGAAATCTTTACCCTAAACTGCTATTATGATTAAATCGACATCTGTAATGACACTAAAAGAGAGACAGAGAGAGAGAGAGACAAGTATAGGCTTATTCTGAATAATCTCACGTCTGTTAGCAACTGGAGGCTTAGGTAGCTCATCAATTCCTCGAAGTCCCGTGATTGAATCATTAGGGTTTGGTTGATTGATCAATAAATTTGTGGGGACGGTACGTATCTCGTCCTTGAAACAACAAATACAGAAAAAGAAAATGTATTAGACATTAATACAGAAGATTTTTCCAAATCTTGCGCAAAAGCGTTAATAGATAAACATTTCTAAGATTCAAGCTGCAATAATTCTTTGTCAAACATCTATATGATTTGAATCGTGAAGAATTAGAAACCGTTTCCATATCTAATGCTAATAGAGTTTTAGGTACACCAGAAGCATACAATGGAACTGAAATAAAATTTGAAAAGAATAATTAACACTATGAATACTTTATGGTGTCACATTCGGAACCCTAGTTTCCAGACTTATAAGTACCAGAAGATTCTGAGGAGAAGAAAAGGAATGGCCAAGATGAAGCTGATTCGCAGAAGGAAGGAGCAAGCCACGCATGTTCACAGACAGAAGGTTGGTGCAGTGACCGCATCGGACTGTCACAGTCTTGAACAAGCTTGTACAAGGAACATTCACCTACAACACAAATTAAGAAGAAGATAAAGAACCATAGCAAAAGCAGAAGCAGTATTTGAAGGGAGCGATACTGTTATATAACGAGGACTACAATTCATGTCATGTGATATGAATGGGCAAATGGGGAGATAAGAATACGATTGTTCACAGAGACATAAGACAGAGAAAGAGATAGTGATACGGCGAGGACAGTGTCACAAAAGTTGCAATGGACGTAACAGAGCTCCTCCGAAGGAGAGTGGTGGTGGTGGTCCGGTACAAAAGAAGATGAAGAGGACATCTTTTTCTCTTTCTTTTCTTTTTTCCCCTTTCTTTTGATTTTATGATTGGATTTGATTGATTGATAGACTGACTTATCAAAAGTAAGGTATATATGGCATAGATTGATGGACAGATTAACCAACTTTTGATTGATATCTATCTGAATGTTCTTTTGAGCATCAGTGCTAGTAAGGAGAAGAGGAAGATGGAGCTCTCACTAATATAGCGATCGATTTAACATTGCAAAGAAAATACTTAAAAATTGGTTTTATTTTGTGCACTTTCTATATTTTTTTGTTGTTTTTTCATAGAAGTTTACACGGGCAATTTTTGACAATTTTTACTCTTAATATTTTAATCTAACCAGCTTGACTAGTTTACAATTTTGTAAACCAAATTGCCCAAAACAATAAACAAACCCATGGTTTCGGTTGTTTCGGTTTTTGGATGATTTTTGAATTTAACTGTTGTATGTTTAATTTGGTAAAATAATTATATTCTAGTTTTATTTTTCCTAAATATCAAAAAACACTTATAAATACGATATTCCAATATTAAAAAAATACTAACAAATCCAACATTCTAATATGCAAAAGACACTAATCTTAACAATAATTATATGTACTTTCTCAGTATTATTAGTATATAAATGTATATATAACTACATATTATATAATGTAGGTAGAAATTCGATTTACAGTTTTTACTTCCAAAATTAAAAAATCAAACCAATTATTTTGGTTTTTAAAAGATAAAATCATGACCTGTAAAATTATTTCAGAAAACCATCAATTTACCGATGATTCGGTTTAGCCAAAAAAAGTTTTTGCAAGTTTTATTATGATATTATGGACATCCCTTTTTTCCAAAAAACTGTGTATAATACACTTCGTTCAAGTTGATGTACCGTGGTAATACATGCCCGTGTAAAATATGAAAATAAAATAAAATAAAATGTATGGTTGGCATTCTCGATGGATGTGTATGTTTGCTTGTGTGTGTGATAGACAGAGAGCTGAGGCGGCAGAGGTGGGGGAGAGGGAAGTGAGAAAAGGACGTGTGCCTGGGTTGATTAGCTTTTACACGTCCAGCTGTAGTTGTCACAGTTAAGAGGGTGTAAGCCTTTGCTCGTTTCCCAATCTTTTCATTAAACCCTAGGGTTAACAAAGCGTTAAATGGCGGGCACCTATGTTGGGATTTCTTTTTACTTAATTTTTAAAATATCATACAAACTTAACCCAATTCGTACTAGATTTTTAAAAATAACCCAATCTGATTCTCGAAACACGGATCACGCATTTCGAGAACGCAAAACGCACGCCTAGAATGTGGAACGCACTCCAGGAGTGCGGTTCCTTTCCAGGAGTGCGCTCCATACTTTCGAAACTCATTTTTTGGGATTTTTCCTACAACCCTAGCAGATTTGATTCCAGATTTGATTTAATTGCGGAGCAGAGAATTTATTTTTAGCAACGCATTCTGGGAGTGCGTTTGTAATAACTGGAATATATTATCTGTCATCAATCATGCTCTAGTCACTTCACATTACGCGAAATTTCAGAAATCTCACTCCCAGAATGCGTTTTTTTTACCTATATAAACCCTAACCCCTTTCTCCACCGGCTCATTCAATCCGTTACCTATCATTTCATTTTCTACCAAATAAACTCTCTACCAAATTCATTCCACTTGTTACTATAACTTTCTACCAAAGTACCTAAAAGAATGAATTCAACCGAGGTTACTATTCTTTTATATTACGCCGGTCACAAAATAATGACCGATTACGGTCTTGATTATATAAGTCCAAATATACCATGTAAAATCAAAATTCATCCCGATACAACTTATGATCAATTTGTTTCTCGTGTAATTAGAAAAGTAGGGTTGCGTCCAACCATTGATAGGGTTAACTTATGCTATCGTGACCCTAGATGGGATGTTACATTGCAACAGATTTATTATTATCCAAGTGCAATAATTGATGATGAAGATCTGCGAGAGATGTATGGCACAGCTCACTGTGATTGGAACCGTTGTGTCGAGCACGTAATAGTGGACGTTCAGTTTGACAACGTGTATGTGTGCAACAAACTGCCAACGTCCCATACCAGTCCAACATGTCGGACCTAAATGCAGTACCATCGTATGAAGAAGATAAACATATCAATATTGCAACAACAATGGCAGAGTTTGCCACTTTTTCCCTTTCCCTGCAACCACAGTCCACTTTTGAAGTCAAAGGACTCTCTCATCACAGTGGTGGCACGGAGGAGAGATGTGACGTCATAGCATGAAGAAGATAAACATATCAATATTGCAACAACAATGGCAGAGTTTGCCACTTTTTCCCTTTCCTCGCAACCACAGTCCACTTTTGAAGTCAAAGGACTCTCTCATCACAGTGGTGGCACGGAGGAGAGATGTGACGTCATAGCAGATACGGTTTTGTCAGAGGCAGACGAAGAAAACGAGAACAGTGAATTGAATGATCAAGAAGATGTAGTCTCAAAAGCAAGTTTGAATTACCAAATTGAGAACGATGTAGAAGGACCGGATGTCGATGCAGAGCCAGAGGTAAATGAGGAGGAAGCAATGGAGTTCCATACTGCTAGGACTGAATTCTACACGACAAGCAGGTGTGAGGTCACTAAACGTCCAATATGGGACCCCGACAGGATGGATCTAGCCAAACGAATGGTTTTCCTATCCAAAGTGGATGCGATAAGGGCTGTTCAACAGAACGCAATGAAAATACAAAAGGAATATAGGGTCGTCAAGTCGAGTAAGACCCTGTGAAAGGTATGATGTAGGGAAACGCACAGTGGAAGTATAGCATGCCCATGATATGTACGTATCATAAAGAAAGCAACGCATAAGCTGTGGGAGATCACACAATATGACACCAAACATGTTTGTATGGCGCAAATAACTGCGTCGGGGCATAGAAATTTGACTTCGAATTTGGTTGGATATTTGGTGAGGCATTTCATAGCTAAGAAGGTTGATTACGAGGTCGGACTTATCCAAGCTCACATGAAGAAGAAGCTTAACGCAGATGTCAGTTACAGAAAAGCTTGAAACGGCCGGAATAAAGCAATTGAACTAGTGTATAGCAATTGGGACACGTCATACCAAATGCTCCCACAGTTTCTTGGTGCTGTGATGGCCAAGAATCCAGGTAGTGTTGTGAGATATAGGTTCGCTGAAGGTTTAATGCAGGCGAAAAAATTTTTTGGCATGGTTTATTGGGCGTCCGGCCCATGCATCACAGCATGGAGGCATTGTAAACCCATGGTTTCACTAGATGGCACACACTTGCAAGGAAAGTACAAGGGCCATCTCCTAGTTGCATTAGCCACATACACCAACTACCAAGTATTGCCGTTAGCCTTTGCAGTTGTGGACGTAGAGACAACTCGTACTTGGTCGTGGTTCTTACAGCAGTTACGTGAGAACTTTTTTACTGGGATGCCTCATGTGTGTATCATTTCAGATAGGCATGCAAGCATCGCATCTGCAATCTAACGGGTTACATATTAAGGTCAACTTGAAATAAAACTTCGTATTTGCTTGAGACATCTCAAAAGCAATGTGATGAAAAGATGGTGGAATCAATTCATTAAAGAAATGTGTTGGATAGCTGGCCGAGAATGTCAAGCACACAAACATGTGCATGCAATAAACATGATCCTTGCTGTGGACCCTAGTCAGAACAGTGTTGGCAAACGAGTACATAAGTTCCTATCTGATATCCCTGTTGATACATGGACCATGAGCGTTGATGGACGATACAGATAGGGGATACAGATGGGGTGTGATGACCACAAATAATGTCGAATGCTTCAACAGTGTCCTCGTCGGTGCAAGGGTGTTACCTGATGTATGTCATTTATGCGTGTTTGCATCTAGTTTTTGCATGCACATTTAAGGGTGTCTAGAGCATAATTGAGTGCAATTAGTACAACGTTTATGCATATTTGTTAATATTTGTACATAATGTATTTAGATGCATTAATACTATACTAAGTGTTATATTCCATGTTTTAGGAGTGTTTTGGAAGGGTACAAGCTTACACGAGGAAGAAATGAGCTAATGAATGAAGACCGAAATAAAAGAAATGAAGAATGGATCATTCTGATCCAGCCGGTCAACTGAGAAGAAGAACCGGTCGACAAGCCATTCCAGAGAGCATCATGATTGAAGCCGGTCGACCGGCTGTGCACTGAAGAAATCCATAAAAAGCTCGTTTCAGCTCATTTTCAGGAGAGGAACTTTTGTTTAAAAAACCCTAATAAATCCTAACCCTTTGCCCACTTCACCAAACACCCTAAACCACCATCTAAACCCCACACAAAACTAGGATTGAAGCATTAAACAAAGATTTGAAGGATTTGCACGGATTTGGAAGCAAGCATTTAGGGAAGTTCTTCTTGTTCTTTCTCTATTTCTTGTAAATATGTTGCTAGATGAGGCTAGATTTAGGGTTGATTGCTGTCGTATATTAGATTAGGGCTTTGAATAATGGATTTGTGTAGATCTTTGGCTCTTAATACAGGTTTGTTTACATAAATTTATGGCATGATTCAATATGTCTATGTATTGGAAATCAAACATGTCTACGTGTTTTTTAAAATACCTAAGTGAATATGCATGTGTTATTTGTGCTTCAATTGATCTTATCTACTTATATGGGTAATGTGATTATGCTTAATCTCATGGCTTTGCTTAGTAGAGTAGGCTTTAGCTTTAAATCCAACTAACAAGTTACATGCTATGCTTAGTTGAGTCTAGGTGCTAGTCCTTGGCTTTAAATCCAGCCAAGCAAATAACTTAACCTAGACTAGAGTATCCCTCACCCACGTTAGTGTTGGTTAATCGAGCCTTAATATCACGTAGTGTTTAGGTGCTAGTCCTTGGCTTTAAATCCAGCCAAGAAGATAAGTTCTAAGCACGGATTGCGTAGGCTAGGAGGGATTGGCCCTTAGCTTTAAATCCAGCTAACGGGTTAAACCACTATTATTGGTTAACAGAGCCCCAGATCAACACAACGGCAATAGAAGTCCCGAGCCTTAGATATACCTCATCCGTTATCATACCCTAAGTCTAGCTGCAATGCAATCACCCTAGGTCCCCTTCTTCTTTGTTAGTTTTTCCTTCCTTAGTTTGGCTCCTTTAAGTTCCGCCATAGATTAGTTTTTATTTTCCTTTTTCCGAGCTCCCTTCCATCCTAAAGTAAGCACACTCACACACGTAGCTAATTTGAGGCACTCGAGCACATAGAGACTAAACTAAGGTAGCCTCCCTGTGGAGACGATACCCGCACTCGAATCCACTATACCACGAACGATCTGTACGCTTGCGAGTGTAAAACTCGTTACGCACACATCAAGTTTTTGGCGCCGTTGCCGAGAAGGCACGGTATTGGTTCTTTGTGTGCTTTTGTGTTTGCGATTGGTTGCTTGCGTGTATACTATCTTTACTTACTTTCCATTTTTCGAAAACTTAAAAAAAAAATTGATTGTGAAGAGGTTTTACTTGTGATTCATTGACTATGACCGATCCTAATGCTTCTTGGTGGTCACTTATATCCTCTTCCCCACCACTCGAACGTGTCCCTTATGCATGTCGCTTGTGTGAAAGTTTCATGCTTCTTACCGTTTTCTGTCCCCACGAGAATTCCCCACTTACGGCTAGTGCTACTAATGACCCCTATAGTCATGCAACATCTCATGCATCTTTCTTTAGTAATCATGACTATAGGGATGTATATTCTTGTTATTGTAATCATTGTGGAAGCCGTGCTAACTTTTCTAGTGCGTGTCCCACCTTCCACCCCTATCCCCGATTGCATGCAATGCCCTATGCCCCTAGCAATCATACGCCCATGCATGCATCTACATCTAGCTATCATGATTCTAGAGAGCAACATCATGCATTTTCACAATGGGGTCAAGATGACTATTTATTCCATTCACCTTCTAGTTTTGATTGTCCACTTCCAACACTTTCTTTTTCCAACCATTCCTCTCCCGAGTTTTTTAATGGTTATGTGCAAAATGATTTTCAGCATACCCTTTTCACTCGGTTGAACCTTCTTCCGTTATGTCTACACTTTTGGAGCAACTAGATCAAATGCTTGAGCAATCCCAATCTCTCCTTCAATCTAATCAAGAGGAACTAGAGAGTTTTAAGCGAGAATCCAAATCTCTCGGAGCGTGCTTGAAGAGAATGGCTAAGAGTATGCAACTCATTAGTGAGACTTTTGAGATACCCTTAGAACGAGTTAACGGGATAGAGATGAGACCTAACGATGAGGTGACTAGGGGTGGAAATGATGATGTATTGGAGAGACAACTAGAAAGAGAGGTAGATGGAGAAATCACATCTTGCAGTGAGGATGAGAGTGAGCATGATAGTAATTTGGTTCTTAATGACTCTTATGGTTATGTTTTAGAGGAAATAGTACCCTATCCTCTTGTGCTTTCGTCTCCACCCAATGAGTCATGTGAACCTAACCTTCCCTCTCTTCCTACATTACCCACACACATGGAGGCGTTAAATCCAGAGCTATTAGGAGCCACCCTAGGCTTTTTCATATTTTTCTTGTATTTATTTGCCTTTGCCTTTGTATATAGTAGATTAGTTTTCTTGTACTTATTCTTGCTTTGTACATAATAGATTAGATTGCTTTTGTTTATCTTACCTTTTGATAGTTTAGGCTTTCTTTTGTTTGTTTTCATTCTTAGTAGGTTAGATTTTTGCTTCCTTATTTGTTATTGCTCTGTTCGTTCATTTGTGCATCAATTTCTTACCCCTTATATACATCCTTGTTTATCATTTCAAATGTCAATGTGAGCTTGCATAACATATCTTCTAATCTCTTCTTTGTTTTTTTTGAGCATTAGTGCTTTCAACAAAAGATAGATGCTAGTAGATCATTGAATTGTCTTTGGCATTTGCGGACTACATGGAAACAATTTTGTATCTATCCATCTTTTACTTGTCCTTATCTATCCCTCTCTGCATTCCCCATATGTGTTTCATGTTGATTGCTTGTCATGTGGCTTTGTGATTTTTGCTTGAGGACAAGCAAAGTTTAGGTTTGGGGGTGTGGTTGCTCATTTATTGTTTACATTAGATATGGGATAGATTTGCTTGCCATATCTTATTTTTGCTTAAAATGTATTCAAAATTTTCAATTTTTTGCATGTTTTGAGTTGGTTTATCTCCACGTTGGTTGGAGAGTTGGCTTTTGCTATTGACTTAATTGATTGGAGAAGATGAGGGTGTATTGTGGGGAGTAAATGGAGTGTAGTGTATGACCTAGACTTTGAAGAGAATCCTTTTGAAAACTGTGGGGAGTTAGCATTTCTAGGAATGCACCTTGTAGTTTTCCCACAACTTGGTTGAAAAAAAAAGTATTTTTAAAGGGTTGTTGATATGAGTGCCCATTCCTTGATTGGTTCTTTTAGTGTGCCTTAGCCTCTTCTTTTTCCTTTTTTTTTGTTCTATTTTTGTATTGAAAAAGTTTAAAAAATTGCAAAAATAAAAAAATGAAAAAAAACAGAAAAAAAGCCAAAAGGCAACAAAAAGATTGAAAAGTGAAGTATGTTGAATAAGTGTCAAGTTGACATAAGTATCTCTTTTGTTCTTTCATGTGTTGTGAATAAGGCTCTTATGTTAATGTGAGCCATTGTGATGTATCTTCTCTTCCTTGTATCTTTGGGGCTAAGTGCATATTGGGGGGCTATGTTAGTTGATAGAGAACAAAGTATTAACATCCCGAGTGCGTGAGTTGGAATCCTAAGTTTGTGGTGGTTCTAGCTACTTGGTCACATTTCCAAGAGGTGTGAGACCCCGTGTGATTGAAGGGAGGATCCAAAAAAGACTAGGAAAGCCCTTACATGAAAGGAATGACCCCTTGTACCCCTTGGATACGAAAAGATAGAAAGTCAATACAATTGGCAACTCTTTGAAAAGCATGAGGATAGACTTCATTTAGGCTTGCTTGAAGACAAGCAAGAGAAAGGTTTGGGGATGTTGATGTGTGTCATTTGTGTGTGTTTGCATCTAGTTTTTGCATGCACATTTAAGGGTGTTTAGCGCATAATTGAGTGCACTTAGTACAAAGTTTATGCATATTTGTTAATATTTGTACATAATGTATTTAGATGCAAAAATACTATACTAAGTGTTATATTCCATGTTTTAGGAGTGTTTTGGAAGGGTTCAAGCTTACACGAGGAAGAAATGAGCTAATGAATGAAGACCGAAACAAAAGGAATGAAGAACGGATCATTCTAATCCAACCGGTCAACTTAGAAGAAGAGCCAGTCGACCGGCTAGGTCGACCAACCATTCCAGAGAGCATAATGATTGAAGCCGGCCGAGCAAGAAAGAGGAGCCGGTCGACCAACTGTGCGCTGAAGAAATCCATAAAAAGCTCGTTCCAGCTCAATTTCAGGAGAGGAACTTTTGTTTTAAAAACCCTAATAAATCCTAACCTTTTGCCCACTTCACCAAACACCTTAAACCATCATCAAAACCCCACACCAAGCTAGGATTGAAGCATTAAACAAAGATTTGAAGGATTTGCATGAATTTGAAAGCAAGAATTTAAGGAAATTCTTCTTCTTCTTTCTCTATTTCTTGTAAATATGTTGCTAGATTAGGCTAGATTTATGGTTGATTGCTGTCGTATATTAGATTAGGGCTTCGAATAATGGATTTGTGTAGATCTTTGGCTTTTAATACATGTTTGTTTACATAAATTTATGGCATGACTCAATATGTCTATGTATTGGAAATCAAACATGTCTACGTGTTTGTTAAAATGCCTAAGTGAATATGCATGTGTTATTTGTGCTTCAATTGATCTTATCTACTTATATGGGTGATGTGATTGTGCTTAATCTCATGGCTTTGCTTAGTAGAGTAGGCTTTAGCTTTAAATCCAGCTAATAGTTTACATGCTATGCTTAGTCGAGTCTAGGTGCTAATCCTTGGCTTTAAATCCAGCCAAGCGGATAACTTAACCTAGACTAGAGTATCCCTCACCCACGTTAGTGTTAGTTAATCGAGCCTTAATGTCACGTAGTGTTTAGATGCTAGTCCTTAGCTTTTAATCCAGCCAAGAGGATAAGTTCTAAGCACGGATTGCGTAGGCTAGGAGGGATTGGCCCTTAGCTTTAAATCCAGCTAACGGGTTAAACCACTAGTACTGGTTAACAGAGCCCCGGATCAACACAACGGCAATAGAAGTCCCGAGCCTTAAATAGACCTCATCCGTTATCATAGCCCAAGTCTAGCTGCAATGCAATCACCCTAGGTCCCCTTCTTCTTTGTTAGTTTTTCCTTCCTTAGTTTGGCTCCTTTAAGTTCCTCCATAGATTAGTTTTTATTTTCCTTTTTTTGAGCTTCCTTCTATCCTAAAGTAAGCACACTCACGCACGTAGCTAATTTGAGGCACTCAAGTGCATAGAGACTAAACTATGGTAGCCTTTCTGTGGAGACGATACCCACACTCGAATCCACTATACCACAAACGATCCGTACGCTTGCAAGTGTAAAACTCGATAAGCACACATCATTACCTATCACAACCCTTGTTACTAATACTTTTATGAAGATAAAAGGTTACTTTCATGATCGGTTGGTCCATGCCTTGCAGTTGGAGAGTGAAGGCCATCGGCTCCCTCCTAATGTGAGGGAGCTCTTTGAGAAGTGGGAGACCTCATCACATCGCCATCATGTACTTCGTTTCAGAGAGGATGGTATATACCAGGTCGGTCTGTTGCCAGTGCGATTGAACGAGAATCCGCCATACCAGGTTGTCAATTGGGAAGAAAGTATGTGTACTTGTAGTAAGTCGGTTGAATATCACTTGCCATACTCGCATGTATAAACTGTTACTCGGTTTAGGGAGTTTAATGTAGAGAACATGATATCTCAACAGCTGACAGTGAAATCGTACAAAGATACCTATTGGAGGACATTCAAGCCACTTGGACACCAATTTTATTGGCCTCCAGTGCCTGCATGGACGTTGCATCCGAACCCAAGTCGTGTTCGACAGAGAAGAGGACGAGCTGGAGGTCGGCGCATCCCAAACGAGATGGATTACTCGGACCACTATGGACGACGAAGGTGTACAGCATGTGGTCAACTAGGTCACATTGCTATAATTTGCCCCAACAACCAAAATACATAATCCGTTATGTTTACTAGTTGTCGCAAGTGTTATACATAATCATTTTATGTCTATTTGTTGTGACATTGTAATGTTATTGTGTAATCGTTTTATGTTTATTTGTTGTGACATTTTAATGTTATTGTGTAATTAATGTTGTAATGTCTACTTCAACCGTAGGTAGCTTGTGCACAACATACTTAATTGGAAACATTAAGTACTCAATGGACCATAAAAAACATAACATATTCTAACATAAATGAAAAAACATATGAAAGTCCCATCAATGCATAACAATGTGTCATAAATACATATAAAAAAAAGTGCTCCAAAACTGAATACATCATCCAGATGTGTAATGGTTAGGGCCTTTCCCCCTGTTAGTGTGATCAGGTAACTAATGTCTAATAGGGGATGGTGCGTGGTGTTTCTTGGACAAACGTGTTTGATGACGTTGAGGGTCCTGTGCCTATAGCTGTGTGGCTGGTGCCTGGGTCGCAGGTGCCTTGGACTGCGGTGGCTAGTCCTGCTACTCAACATCACTGTCTACCAACTGCTCGTGAACGTAGTCCCGGGACCCCATGTATCTGCTCGGAGAACCCCCCGATGACTCGCTCTGCGACGCCTCATCATCCTCCTCATCGTCATCTGGCTAGTCAATCACCAGCCTGGAAGATCCATCACATTAGAACATACCATGTCTACCGCCACTGCTTTAACCTATATGCATGCTGGAATAATCAATGGGAACAATCGATACGTGGATCGATGCAATGACGGCTATGTGGGTGGACGATAATGTGGCAATGGTGCCTCGGGGGATGAACGGCTGTGATGACCTGGTGGGATATGTATGAGTGCGCTACGAAGGTCGCGCATGCTGTGAACGATGCTCTCTATACTGCTGCAATGGCTGCATCAGAGACGCATCAGGCAACTCCCATACTACTCTCTGCTGTATGAGATACCTGTACTATGTGCGTCGGATTGCACTCTCGCCATGCAGTTGCATAAACTGCAAGTGTCACATCACATGTTCCATGGACTGTGCATCGCTGCGAAGGTCCTCTTACTCATATCACTGCAGTAGATCACGGGAATGGTAGACCACATGCTATATAACTGACGCTTGGAGGAAAGCATAACATATTGTGGTTAATTTCAAATAATAGTCCACAGTTTTCATTAAGGAAAAAAATGAGTACAAAGGTCACTCACCAATGAAGTCTTATCACGTGTAAACGCCACGTAACCATCCCTTCTATGACTTGTACTTCGATGATCGACATATAATATGGTCACCCGACAGTACCAAGTCATATAAGTCCGGAGTGTTGCTTTCGTCAGCACATCCTCCAACTGTCTGTAGAGAACGTTTTACTGCCAATTCCCCCACGTATCCGCAGCCTGTGTCAGCATAGCTCCCTCAACCTTTTCCTTTCTATCCCTGTGTTTTTCATGAGCAGGCGGATCATAAGGGACTACCAACCGTAGTCTAAGCTATCATAAGACACGATCCGGACAGTGCCATTCAACAGTATGCCCAAATATCAACTGGATCTGGGCATGCCAAATGTCACTGTCATGAACACAGTATGGTGGTAGGTTGCCCAATATCGTCCTGAACGGCTGCCATATAAACTGTAACCAAAACAAGTACCGGATAGTTAATTACATACATCACGCACGTGTTCAATAATACAAGATAAGAACTTTTAATAAAGCAACTTAAGTGTACTATACCTCGTTAGGCTGCAAATGGTCTATAACATCCCAACACTCAACCCGCCCTGACTTTTTGGATGCATCTGCCATTTCTTTTTTCACATAAAACATAGCACCCCGTGGAATGCCAGGGAGCTAAAACAGATGCTCAAGATGATGCTACTGTGGCTGTAGCCGCTCTCGTGTGGGATGTAGGAGCTAAGGCAGAAAAGCCATAAATCTATCCCATGCAAAAAGCTACAAGCAGTAGACATGTGTTATGTTATAATAACGCTTGTTATAATGAAGTTAACATTCATAAAATCTAAACATAACTACATGATGCAAAACAATACCTGGACCAGTGTCACAGCTACGCATACGCCCATAAACTAACAGAAGGAGGCACGGTTCAAATATGCTAGTATAGCCACGCCATAGTTGTCCTGCCGGATCCGCTCAAAGTCTGCCAAATGGATCAACCAGGCCAAATTACCCTTACACATACTTGTGTTCGCAAACCGATGATAGCAAATCACGAGAAATATCCACAGCCGTGCCCGCTACGACTCTTAGTATTGAGTGGGGTTATCCGGAATACTCTGCATCACAAACCTATCCTGTAGCTGGACGAAATTTATCGAGTTCCCCAAAATGTCAATACAGCCGGTACCATCATTCGCAATTGCATCTGCATCCCTCAAGCGTGGGGTCGTATCAAGTACCAAAAAAGATGTACCAGTCACAAGAAGACCCCAATAGATAGCTACATCCTGCAGGGTGATGGTAGCCTCCCCTATAGCTAAATGAAATGTGTGGTTCTCTGGGCACCACCTCTCAATCATGGCAGTAATCAACCCGCGGTTAAGCTGATGGTGGTAGGATTTATAACACCCATAGAATCCCGTCTTGAACAACTGCTGCTGTACCAATGGGTGCTCTGGATCATTAAACAAAGGCCGATCCAACCTATAGCATCTAAAGGTACCCAAATGATATGGATCCTGCAAATATTGCACCCGGTGCTCCATATAGTGGCACATCAACGTAGTGTCTACTGGTGTAGGTCGACTATCCATAATGAATCCTAAAATAAAAAAAAATAATAACAATTAACTAACTTTACTTTATTCTAAAATTTAAATCTCTAATTTACTAAAAAATAATAATGATAATAATAATAATAATAATAATAATAATAATAATAATAATAATAATAATAATAATAATAATAATAATAATAATGATAATGATAACATTAACCATATTAATAATTTTAATATTAAAATAGTAATAATAAGATTAATAATAATAATAATAACAATAATAAAATAATAATAATAATAATCAAAATAATAATAATATTATTAATTTTAATTCTAATAATAATGTTGAAATTATGTTATAAAACCTAAGTTATAAGTCTAACAACAATTATTGATTCTCTAAACTAACAACAATTAAAATACAAATTGACACAAACTAAAATTAACTAATAAACCAAAAATTACACATACTAAAAACAAATTATATAATTTAAAACATTAAATATAATTGCAAAACACAACATAAAATAAATAACTTACAAGATAAAGGCTATATCCTTCGCAATGAGGCTGAAAATCTAAAAGATTTCGTCTAGGGTTGGGGGAATTCTTTTGGATTGCAATTGGTGGAATGGGAAAAAATGGGCTGCTGGACGAATTTATAGAGCGCAGCTGCACACCAGAAACGCGGGCTGTGTTCTTAGTTTGAATTTTTCCGTTACAAATAATGATCCACGTTCTCAGAATGCGCAAACCGCGTTTCGGGAACCAGTTTGGGTCATTTTTGAAAACCTAGCACGAATTAGGTTAGTTTTGCATGGTATTTTAAAAATTGGGTCAAAAAAAAAATCCACCTATATTGTGCAACTTACACTATGATTTCTCTTCATGTCCGAAGTCAAGTCCTCAATCTTTTGATTTGTTGTCAAATGCAACTTTCATTACCTTATTTCTTTGTGAACGGATAATTAGTGAAGGGCAATTACAACCAAGATCCAAACTTTATGGTCTAGAAAGTAAAATACAAAATACGTCAGCCTTCTTTTTGTAGACCTTAAAATCTATAATCAGTACCACAGATTTTGAGCATTGCCTATCCTTTCCAAACGTTGCATCAGCATCCTCCACTATTCAAAGATGAGGAGTTATGTGGTACGGATAATTTCTTCCACCTCAGTAAATAACTTGATTACTTTTGTTAGTAAATAGAAGAGTTGGGATGTCCATCGAGGTAGACGACGGACGTGCTTACCTTAGATATGGCGAACGTGTGCCCCTTGGAGATAACAGCAAATGCGTGCCCCTTGTATGTGATGATAAACACATGCCCTTTGAAAGTGATGGCAGATGCATGCCCGTTGGAAGTGATGACGGATACGTGCCCTTGCACGGCAAACGTGTGCCCCTTAGAGATGATGGTGGACGTGTGCCCCTTGGCTAAGGTGGACATGTGTCCTTTGGACAAGGCAGACACGTGCCTCTTGGAGGTAACCATAGATGCGTGCCCCTTGACAAGGCGAACAAGTGCCCCTTAGAGGTGAGGGTACCGCATAATTCCTTCCATCTTAGTAGATAACTTAATTACTTTTGTTGGTCAATGAAGGAGTTACGATGTCCTTAGGGGTAAATGGCGAATGCACTTACCTTATATATTGCAAACGCATACCTCATGGACATGACGGCGAATGCGTGCCCTTTGGAAGTGACGGCAGATGCGTGCCCCTTCGGTATGGCGGACGTGTGCCCCTTGTGAGATGATGGCGAATGCGTGCCCTTTGGAAGTGACAGAAGACACGTGCCCCTTCGATATAGTGGACATGTGCCCCCTGGAGGTGATGGGGAACGCCTGCCTCTTGGGTACTATGGATGGATGCCTCTCGAAGGTGATGATAGACGCGTGCCCCATAGGCAATGCGAACGTATGCCCCTTGGAGGTGATAGTAGATGCCTGCCTCTTTGGCAAGGCAGACGCGTGCCCGTCGAAGGTGATAGTAGACGCGTGCCCCTTAGGCAAGGCGAACGCGTACCCCTTGGAGGTGACGACTGATGCATGCCCCTTAAGGTGACAGTGGACGCGTGCCTCTCAAAGGTGACGGCGGACGCGTGCCCTTCGAAGGTGACGGCAGACGCGTGCCCTTCGGAGGTGATGGCGGACACGTGCCCCTCGGAGGTGACGGCGGACGCATGCCCCTCGGAGGTGGCGGTGGATCCATGAGTTAAGGGTCCGCCTATACGTGTAGGAGTAACGGGTGCATCAATCTCCCAATCGCAAATTTAAGGAGTAAAAGGTGGACGGAAGAGCTGAGGGTTCGCCTATATGCGCGTGAGTGATAGGTCCACCTTCTTACAAGAGGAGAAACACACAGGGCTTTCCCCTCGTTGCACCTCCGATGCCTATGTTAGTAGAAGATTCAAAGGTCTTGATATGAAGATTTGAAGATTGACATGAACTTGCATTTAAATATATGAAGATGCTCTTAAATACTTAGAGAGGATTGGAAGAATTCATTTATTTGTCTTGGAATGAAGCTTGGTATTTATAAGCAATGGTGCTCAAAACCCAAGGTTACCCATAAATGGTATACTGATTAGGTTTCATTTTGGCATGACGTGGAATCTTTAACCATTTTAGGGGAGAGAGACTTGTTGATCCCTTGAAGAAGAAAGGCACTGGACCCTTAGTTAATGGGTCCACCCTGGGCACCTTCGATCGAACCTGTGGGCTATGAGTCCGCCCCTCCTGTCTAACATGGGCTGTTGCCTCCACGTGTTATAATCCGGTTGGAAGGGCAATTTTTACCCCTATCAACTACCCCCTTTTTGGTTTCTATACGATCTTCTTGATATCGTGTAAGGACCAAAAACTTTCTCCTTAGTTTTTGTGTTGATTTTCGCGTCATGACTCTTTTTGAAGTGTCTTCACCACGTCGTAAATAGCACTCAAAATTGTTTGAGAACTTATAGGTCTCTTATGCTTTTAACCAAGCTGCTTGTTTTCAAACTTGTTTGTAGGCTTATTCGCATTGCAGCTTGATGTGAATCATTTTGTGCTTGCTTTGTTTTTATTCACACTTCTTAATCTTGAGAAGACAACTTGTAGGGGGTCCGCCCTTCTTCATGGACTTCTCCTGTACTCCTATACATTTTTCTTTCACTTATGCTTAGAAGAAGAACTTTATCTGACTTTGTAACTTCATTTTTTGCATCTTTTCCTTTAAGCATACGCCAGACGTGAGGGTCCGCCACATGCTTCATTTCTTTTACTTCTTCAAAACCCCCTTTTTTCCTATCACAAGTTTTCTCCTTAGGGCTTTCCATTTACCGTAAATAGTGCCCCCATTTTGCGTGGTTGGGGGGGTTTTGAAACCCATTTCATTTTCTTCACTTAGCGAAGTTAAAACACCCAATTATATATGTATGAGCCTCGGCGCAGAGACAACTCCTTACTTTCCATGTTGCAATCAATAACTTCAACTTATCTCTGACCTTATAAATATTTTCGAAGCGTGCGACAACAGGTCCATGCACGTATTCATCTTAGTTTATGTGCCACCCAAAACACAAGTGAGTCGGTTGTGCTTAACTCGGAGACCCATTTTAAGCTTTTCAGGCACGTGTTGCTCCTTGTACTATGATCGGCCTTCCTTCCCAAGTTAGAACTTCGTCCAAAGCTTCATTACTCGGTTGCTCTTGGAAACTTATAGCTGATTGGGAATCTCTTTTCTCACGACCCATAATCTTATGCTAGAAGCAAATCAATCAAAACCATATTCTTACCTTTTGTGTGATTCAAGGTAAGTTTTGTTGCTTTACAACTTTCCTTTTGCTTTTTCTCTTTTCTAGCGGTTGCACCATGTTGATATCCGTCCCACTATTTGTTCTCTTTCGAGCCATTTCAGAACCATTGTTCTGTGCCATACTTTCGGCACTTGTGTATTTGCGATGTTCTATATTTTTCCAAGCTTTTCAGAAGCTTTCACCATATGCTGGCTTAAAATTGCCTTTGCTCTAGCCTTTTTAGCCTTTTAGTCTCCTTCCCTTTGCATTAACAAGATATAGCTTTCACTTTTTCCTTTATTGTTGTTTACGCACCTCTTTTATTCTTTTTCTTCCTTGAATTGGTAGCAAGGCACGAGAGTCCGCTCCCTCTTGCTTGTCTCTTTTTATTTTCATTCAAAAATACCTCAATAGGTTGCAACTAAATACTTCATGCCAATTTTAGATTAAGCGAGCATCTGATGGACATCTCTAGCCTTCACCAAGCTTCTTACTTTTTTCCTCTCTTCCATGGCATCCTGAGGAACTTGGACTCATTATTTTTATGTGCAATACTGATCCAACAAATGCAAAATGGTCCATCACATTTTCAACCAATTTGCTTGGCTCTCTAATTCTCTGCAGGCTATCAACTATGCAACTCAAAGTGAATATTTAATGCTTGACTTGTGCTCTACTTCTATTATTGGGTTGACGCTTGGCATATGGGTCCGCCCCCTAATGCATGCTCTTTCTTCTTGTTGGACCCATAGCTTGGGGTCTACCTTACATCCCCTCTTTATCCATATCATAGCAAAGTATAAGAGTTTGCTTTATCCTTTTATCATGCCCAGGTTTCGCTTCATCAACATGTACTTCTCGTAGTCAAATATGCATGGTCTGCATGCCTACTTCCTTTCTTATTCTTTCATTGATTTTATAATTTGTCTTCTTCATTCATCATCAAGGATCTCAAGCGGGTGATTCCTTAATCCTTTCACACCCACCACTCAAATAGGCATGCAAAAGATGATCGTACTGAGTCGTGCAGCTTTGCACCTATTTTTCTCTTGGAACAAAGCCACATAGATGGATCTTTCTTGAATGATGCTTTCACATGTCTGCTTCCTCACTATTCGCCCAGACAAGTCCACGATGCATCCACCTTCATTTTTCATTTTTTGGATCCAACACAAAGCTGAAGGGTCCACTTTTCTTGCTCTTTTGTTCATGGTGAATGCGTGGTCGATGAATTTTGTTCTAAAGTCCTTGCAAGTTATTATGGATGCCAAAGTTGCATAAGCAATCACTAATACAAGAGCCAGAGATAAAATGCTAGCTTTCACTAATGAGTTACTTGCGAAACCTCGGAAACTCAATGAGTAGCCAGAGCAATAGTAAGTAAAAAAAGCGTATCAGAACGTGATTCCCAGAAGAGCTTAGGGTCTGCCTCTCCCTCATTTTTATCTCCTTCGTCCTAACTGGGTCTTTGAACCTATTTAGTTATAGATTTAACCAAGACAAGTGAATGGGCTTAGTTTCAAGTATTTTGTGAGGTACTAGCTCTTCTTTTGGTTTGATTGCATGTTTTTGCATACTACCCATATTTATGCTAAGATTTGCTTTGAAGAAAAATTTGAAAAGACATCCTATTATTTTCATTTTTTAAAGCAAGTCTCCATTACTTAATCGAGGCCCTATTGATATCGGGATAAAGCTGAGTGTTCCAGCCATTAAGGGTAGATAGCACTTCAAAAGGTCCAATGATGTATGGTTTATATTTCGAGAGCCAACGGTGTATGGGCCTTACGGGGGTCCGCTCTCTTAAGCTCTTTCGGCTTACTACTTGACTATTCTCTGTGCTGGAGTTAACAAGGCACCTTTGGCCCTTTTGAAAAAAAAAATTTAGCTTCAACTTTAGTCTTACTTCTTAGATCTTTATATTCTTTCTCTGTGATGTCATCATTTGACAGTATACTCATGTCAATTTCTTTTGGCATTTTTGACACTAGAAGAATCACCTCGGCATTTTCTGCATCAATATAAGCATTTTTTCATGCCTCATCTCCTAGTGGTTCAGATTCCTTGCATAGCTTGTGTAGTGAACTTAGCTTCAAGTAAGAAAGCTTAATATTTTCAGCAACAATTGCAGCAAATTTACTTTGAGTCACACTGAATGCGCCCTCAGACTGAGGGGATCCTTTCTCCATTTTATGTATCATTTGCCTTCTACAAGCCACCAGTCTATCGGGTTGCGTCCACTTTTGACTTAGAAAGAACTGAGAAACCATATGAGAGACATTGAACCCTACCCAACAAATAACTTTTTACATTATCTTTTCTTTCTTGTATTAAAAGATTGCTTCCTCTTCACAAGGTGCACCATGAATAGGACATAACGGCCAGGATGCCTGGAGCTTTAGCATAAATGAAAGTTGAGGAAGAGTAGAACTAATTGGATGGCTCTCTTTCAATTCCCTAGTAGCAGCTAGCACTTTCTCTAACAGACCAAGCAAGGTAACACCTTGCTACTTGCGTGCTTGATAGACGTCATGCTTGAAGTTCCACTTGTGCGGCTTTTTCCCTCTTGATAGGCCAATCCCATTAGGGGTTCTCCACTTGTCCATGTTGCTCCTAGATGAAAGCATAACCCGTGAAATCTGCCTATTTTGCATTGTTTGGATGCTCTTTACTAAGTTCTTTCTTTCTCCTGCATGGTTAACTTGGGTATATGAGTTAATGCCGTAGCATTTTGTCATGAGCTATTGCAACACCCATGGGTACGGGCGGACCTGGCTTTAGTGCATTGTCTGATGCCTGCTTTAGGTAAGCTTCAAAGGATTTTGTATGACTTAATCAGATATGCGGGCCATCCCCTTTCCTCTGATCAAGCATTGATCTACACACTGCTTTCTTTCTCTTTGATCTAGTGATGTCTTTCTAATAGATGGATGTAATGTATAAGGTCTATCCGTGGTCTATCCCTTTTTGCTTAAGGATTTTAGGCGCTGCAAACTCCATCAAGCTCTCGGATGCTAAATGAGCATGAACTAGTTTCGCAATGAAATTTTGTGCCGTAGACGGTATGTTTATGGATTTGTCCCTGAGCTTAAATTCTAGTGTCTAACACCTTTTCTTCCAGGGCTCAATTACAAGATCTTTCTTAAGACTAAGTTTACACTATAGGGACCTTATCTCCTTAGTTCTAGACATATTTGGGTCCAATCACTTGGCCAAGGTTGTCCACACTTGGTTTTAGTGTGTTACATTGCTCATTTTATCCAGCGTTTGCTACATCCCTTCATTTTAGGCTCACTTATGTGCTTGGTTGAACATTTTGTCTTTAGTTTTAGTCACATCCCCTGGTGACCAAGTCGGGCACATATGTCCAGGTATCTAAGCATGTAATGACATCTGTCCAATACATGCTATGAGTTTATTTGTAATTTGACTCATACGTATCAGAAATAGGTTTGCTCGCCTTATCCAATGTTTACCACATCCTCAATTTTCGAGGTTAGTTTATGCACCGAGGCTTATCCTTCATCTTTAGATACGTGACATATAAGTTGGTTTACAATTTGACTCATACATTGTTAAGATTAGTATGTGATGAGTTGTGATTTGGTGTGTGTTTGCATCGCCATTTACTTATACTTTAGAAGTGTTGAATGCTTATAATGATGCATTAGTGTAGTACTTTTGATAGGAATAGGCTTAAGTGTGAATAAATGTGCATATTGAGTTTAAGAGATAAAATGCTATACTAATAGCTTATTTTCAATGTTTCAGGTGACTTTGGGTTAAGATAAAGATTGAATAATGAAAGGTGAAGATAGGTCATGCACGGGTCTAAGGGAGAAGACTAAAGGCCAAAATGACGAAAAATTGGATGAAGGAAGTCAGTCGGACGCTAAGGAAGTAGGTCGATCGGCCACTCCAGAGAGCTTCGTCGAAAAGCCGGACGACCCCCCCTTCAAGAGCCGGTCGACCTAGCGACCGGCTAGGTCGACCGGCCACTCCAGAGAGCCCTTGAAGAAAGCCGGTCGAGTACTCCAGAGGCCGGTCGACCGTCGCGAATCTATAAATAAAGCCTGATGCGGAGCAGAAAAGAGGGGAGTTTTTACACATTCTTCACACCTATTCTCACACACACTTAACCCTATTCCCTAGCCGGCTCACACACCCTTTTCACATATTTTTCACGAAGAACCAAGCTTCGTTGGAGATTCAAACGCTTTGGAATCGAGATTGTTTACAAGCTGTGTTCTAAAGTCGCTAGGATGAAAGGGGAGTTTCGTTATATCTCTTTCATTCTATTTTCTATTATGTCTGAGTAGGCTTGTATAGGGTGATAAAACTTATGTAATGGGTTAATTTTATACTCTTACGATATGGGATATGATGGCTGAATATATATATATATATATATATATATATATATGTTTTGATTTGTTTTGTTTAATTGGGTGTTCTTTCATTCATGTCTATGTGTTTGATAGAATACTTAGATGAGTACATATATATTAATTGAAGTTTGTTTGTTACTAAACACATCTAATCCATGCTGTACTCATGTCTATGTGTTTATACATGGATGTTATGAAGTGGGTAGTGCTTTTATTCATGTCTATATGCGTATTTGCATGCCTAGTAACAAGCATAATTTCAATATCACATGTGTATGAATGTTAGTCAAATCCTGCCGTAGTGATCTTAGAATGACGGAGTATAATTTAGGGCTAATCTAGGTCGAGTTTCCTTTGGCTTTAAATCCAGCCAATAGGTTTCAGGATAGATTTAGTCGACCTTAGCAACACTAGGTCTTGGCTTTAAACCCAGCAACGGTTTAGGTACTACGGTAGGTTCATTCTAAGCCACCTAGGAAGTTAGTTAGTCCCTCTTGAGGCCCTAGGTCATAAGGACCACGCCGTAGCTCTAGGAGACGTCGCCTAGGGACGGACCCGTACCGAGTCCTAGGGGGAAATCAGGACACTAACTAACAACCTAGTTAAGAGCACTTTTGATAGTTAGCCATCATCCCTTAATCCCATAGCATTTGAGTATGGAGTTACCCATTCATAAGTCCAAGTCACCCTAATCCCTTTCCAATTGTTAGTTTCTTCTTAATCAACCTGCGTCCCTTTTTGGTTTTTATTCATAGTTTAGTTTTCTTTCATTTACTTAGAGCTCCCGACAATCCAAACCTTCACAAGAAAAAGTACACTTAGTTTAGATCTTTCTTTTTAGCTCTTTTAGGACACCAAGCATAGGATACATCCACGATATTCACGCCTCACGTGGTTCGACACCCGCACTCGTAAACACCGTATTGCACGATCAGACGCTATGGTCTTTTAAAACTTGCACTCGTAAGAAGACATCAAGTTTTTGGCGCCGTTGCCGGGAGGCACGATGATTTGCATTCGGTGCTTGCGTGTTTTGATAGTTGTTTTTCTTGCTTTTTCTTTATAGTTTGTTTAGTTTTTACTTATTTCATCGCTTATATTATCTTGTTTTAGTTCTCTTTGTTAGTTTAATTCAGCTTTTGACTTTACTTTTTTTAGTAGACTTTTTAGGATTGTGGATTATTTGCTGTAGTTTAGGAATACCGAAGTGTTTGGGGTTGAAGTGGCGGAGTTAGGATAGTTTGTGCATGCTTGGTAGGAGATCCCTTAAGAATCCCTAATTCCTCTTAATCCCGAACTGAAAGAATCACTAGACGTTTCAGAATTTAGGAGATCTTCCGAGGAGATGGCCGATCCCAATCATCCTCATAATCCACCCAATCCCCAATGAATCCCATTCCACCTCATGAGCACATTGGGCATCAAGCCCAAGCTCATTTTAGACAGAACCTCGTAGACTGTGTCCACCTTTAGATTAGGAACCCACACTTAGGCAAATCTTTCTACCCGAAAAAATTTAGCCTAATTCGGCTATTCAAATTCCAGGTTTGGGGGTACGAACTTCGAGATTAAGCCTAATATGTTGGCTATGCTTCCTTCCTTTTACGGGAGAAGCAATGAGAGTCCTCTTGATCACATTACTGATTTTGTTGAAATGAGTTCCACTCTCTATGTTCCCAATGTCTCCCAAGAGGTCATATGTCTAAGATTGTTTCCCTTCTCTCTTAAGGATAAGGCTAGGACTTGGTTGCACTCCTTACCTAATGGGTGCATTACTACATGGGCTGAGCTTCAATCTAAATTCTTCCAGAAATTTTATCCCATGGCCAAGACAAATTAACTTAGGATCGCCATCATGACTTTTTCCCAACATGACTTAGAATCTTTTCATGAAGCTTGGGAGAGGTTCAAAGATTTTCTTAGACAATGTCCACACCATGGGTACGGCAATCATGACCTAATGCAATACTTCTTTCGAGGTTTAAACGAACAAAATAGGATGATGGTCAATGCCGCCTCCGGTGGTGGTTTCTATCTTTAAGACCAATCGAGGCATAGGAGAAAATAGAAATGATGGCTGAGAATTCATTTCAAAATTTTGCAATGGAAAGATCTAGTCGAGGGGGTAACAAGAGAAGTGTTAGTGAGGTTGGAATTTCTTCAGACTTACCCTCTAAGGTCGAGGCGTTAACAAATAAACTAGATCAATTCATCTCTTTGTCCATTTCATCTCAGAGTCCTAGGACTAGTTCTTCAAGTGCTTCCTCCACCCTCTTAGTTGTTGAAGTTTGTGCATTATGCTCCGAGTCATCTCATGAGACCCTAGCTTGCCCTTTAGCATCCCAATTTCTTGAATTCATGAAAGAGCAAGTGTGTGCCGCACAAGGTTATTCTCGTGAGTATAATCCATACTCAAACACGCATAATCCGGGTTGGAGGGACAATCCAAATTTTCCTGGAGACAAGGACAGCATGAGTCTAGTTCACATCCTCAAGTTCCACCTCAGCAGCGACCCCGTCCGCAATATCCCCCAGGTTTTTATCAAGTCAATCAACCCCGTCTCACTAGTGCTCCTCAACCTCAAGATTGACCTACTCCCTCTAGTAGCCAGCCTCCTAGTAATGACATGATGAAGATAATGCAATTTATTCAGAATCAACAACAGGAATTGGCAGAAAATAGGCAGCAAATGGCCAGGTTTAAGGCACAGTTAGGACAGATTGCTAGTCAATTGAGCACTAGAGACCACGGGAAATTGCCTTCTCAGCCGGAAGTAAACCCTAGAGTCCAATCTTGTTCCTCCATCGACACCACTTACCCTTCTCGTGCTCAAGCTAAAGCTGTCACCACTCTTAGGAGCGGTCGGGTAGTGGATAATAGGGTAGGAATTGACTCTGCAGTGTCTGCACCTAGTGGTTCTTTCGAGTCTAGAGCACAACATGGTAACCTTGTTGGGGGAAATTCTAGAGAGAGTCCTGTTGAGAGAAATGAGACCGTTAGAGATCAGGGAGAGATTAGTACTTCCCGACCACATAGAGAGGGAAAAGAACCTATGGATAACTCCCATGCATCTAGAGATATAGAGCCTAGAGTTCCTTTTCCATCCGCTTTAGAGAGACCTACATCTAGTGAGGATTCTAGGTTCTTCAAGATTTTAGAGCATCTCAAAGATCTTAAGGTCAATCTTCCTTTGATAGATGCGATCATTTCCATCCCATCTTACTCTAAGTTCTTTAAGGATCTTTGTACAAGGAAACGTAGATCATCGACCATTCCTAAGAAGGTGAGGCTTACGGAGAAGGTGAGTAGTATTTGTACTTCGGGCCTTCCGCCCAAGAGGAGTGACCCCGGAGCTTTCACCATTCCTTGTAGGATCCGTGAGACGCAAATTGATCATGCCTTGTTAGATTTAGGATCTAGTGTGAATCTTATTCCCTATTCTGTCTATCAGCAGTTAGGCCTAGGTGAGTTGTCTCCCACGTATGTTACTCTTCAGCTAGCTAATAGATCTGAGCGTAGACCTAAGGGGGTGATAGAGGACGTTATGGTTCAGGTAGGTGAGTTTGTGTACCCTGTTGACTTTATAGTGTTAGATATGGATTCGGGACATGACTCTAGACATTCTACACCCATTCATCTAGGTCGCCCCTTCCTTGCCACCGCAGATGCCATTATCCATTGTAGGTCGGGGATATTAGAGATGAAATTTGGGAATTTGAAATCCACTATGAAGGTTGCAGAGGCAGTGAATAGAGCTAGTATAGGAGAGGAGGATAGAGAAGAGTGCTTTAAAGTAGATGTGATTGATTCTTGCATTGAGGATTTCATAGAAATGACTATGACTGATGGAGATGATTTGAGGAAATTTGAAGAAGTGATGTCAAATTTTGATTTGGAGACCTTAGAGAAGAAATGTATAGCTTCTACTTCCTTAATTGAGAGCTGTTTGATTAATAAGTCACTCAAGGTTAATTCTTCTACTCCCATTTCTAATGATGAACGCATTGATGATCGAGGTTAAGTCCCCTTGGTTGAGCCCAGCCTTTCTTTAGAGCTCAAACCCCTTCCGGATCATCTGAAGTATGCATTCCTAGGCTCTAGTGAGACTCTTCCGGTTATCATAGCTTCCGATCTTTCTAGTGAGAATGAGAAGCGTCTCTTAGAGGTCCTTAGGAAACATAGGAAGGCAATAGGGTGAAAGATTGATGATTTACGAGGTATAGACCCCTCTATTTGTATGCATCGTATTCACCTTGAAAATGGAGCCATTCCTTCTAGGGAGATGCAAAGGAGGCTAAACCCACACATGAGTGAAGTAGTTAAGAAGGAGATCATTAAGCTTTTGGATGCAGGCATTATTTATCCGATCTCCGATAGTGAATGGGTTAGCCCACCCAAGTTGTCCCTAAGAAGTCCGGGATCACAGTTGTTGAGAATGAGAGAGGAGAGCTTATCCTACATGCACTCCTACGGGATGGAGGGTCCAGATTGATTATAGGAAGCTCAACTCCAAAACTAGGAAGGATAATTTACCAATGCCTTTTCTAGACCAGATTTTAGATAGAGTAGCTGGGCACAGCTACTATTGTTTTCTAGATGGCTATTCGGGATATAACCAGATCCCTGTGTTTCCCGAGGACCAGGAAAAGACCACCTTTACTTGTCCCTATGGCACTTTTGCTTATAGGAGAATGCCCTTCGGTCTTTGTAATGCCCCAGCGACTTTTCAGAGATGCATGATGGCCATTTTTAGTGATATGATTGAGAGACACTTAGAGATTTTTATGGATGATTTCTCAGTCTTTGGAGATAGCTTTGATGAGTGCTTGAATCATCTCTCTTTAGTCTTAGACCGATGTGTGGAGAAGAATTTAGTGTTAAGTTGGGAGAAATCCCACTTCATAGTGCAACGAGGGATAGTGCTTGGTCATGTTGTCTCATCTAATGGAATTCAAGTCAACCCAGCTAAGGTTGAATTAATTGAGAAGTTGCTTGTCCCTAAGTGTGTCAAGGATGTTAGATCTTTTCTAGGACATGCAGGATTCTACCGTAGATTCATTAAGGATTTTAGTCATGTTGCACGTCCTTTGTCTAGGCTCCTAGCACAAGATGTTCCTTTTGACTTTGACGATGAATGTGTTAGAGCTTTCAATAGGCTTAAATCCTTATTATCAACATCCCCGATTATCTAACCACCTGACTACAGTCTCCCATTTGAGGTTATGTGTGATGCATCTGATTATGCAATAGGAGCTGTTTTAGGTCAAAGAAAGGATAAGTTGCCCCATTTTGTATACTATGCTAGCAAGACTTTTGATGAAGCACAAAAGAATTACACTACTACGGAAAAAGAGCTTCTAGCGATAGTCTTCTCTCGACAAGTTTAGGTCATACATCCTAGGATCCAGAGTAATTGTCTACACCGATCATGCGGCATTGAAGTATTTGTTGTCTAAGAAAGAATCTAAGCCCCGCTTGATTAGGTGGATGCTCCTCTTTCAAGAGTTTGACTTAGAAATTCGGGATAAGAAGGGTAGAGAGAATTTAGTTGCGGATCATCTTTCCCGTCTTGTTAGCGAGTCTTCTAGTGATCTATCTCCTTTTCATGATTCATTCCCTGATGAGCAATTATTTGCTATTTCTCATCACACACCTTAGTTCGCTCATATAGTTAATTATCTTGCCACAGGGCATTTTCCGTCTCATTGGGAGAAAAGAGAAAAAGATAGGTTCCTAGCACAAGTTAGGCATTTCTTTTGGGAGGACCCCTATCTTTTTAAAGTGTGTGCAGATCAAATGATTCACGGTGTGTGCTGAGGAGGAGTTTGAGAGCGTGTTAAGCATGTGTCATGATGAGGGTGTGGGGTCATTTTAGTGGGAAGAAGACTGCGAAGGTCTTGCAATGTGGTTTATATTGGCATACTCTCTTTAGGGATGCCCAGGAATATTGCAAAAAGTGTTTTAGATGTCAACAATTCGGGTCCATCTCTAGGAGAAACATGATGCCTTTATCCCCTATTCTTCCTTGTGAGTTGTTCGATGTTTGGGGTATAGACTTCATGGGTCCATTTCCACCTTCCTTTGGGTGTCAATACATTTTAGTGGCCGTTGATTATGTATCCAAATGGGTTGAGGCTATTCCTACACGCACAAATGACCATAGGGTAGTGGTTAAGTTTATTAAAGAGAACATTTTCTCTAGATTTGGAGTCCCTAGGGTCTTAATTGGTGATGGGGGTTTGCATTTTCGCCATAGGACTTTAGAGGCCTTGTTGAGAAAATATTCAGTCACCCATAAAGTAGCCACTCCTTATCACCCGCAGACTAGTGGACAAGTAGAGGTGTCCAATAGAGAGATCAAACACATTCTAGAGAAACGGTTAGGCTTGATAGAAAAGATTGGTCTATTAGATTAAATGATGCTTTGTGGGCCTACCGTACCGCCTTTAAGACTCCTTTTGGTATGTCTCCGTATAGATTGGTATTTGGTAAAGCTTGTCACTTGCCGGTTGAACTTGAACATAGAGCGTATTGGGCAATCAAAGCCCTAAATTTTGACTTGGCAAGAGCGGGTGAGAAAAGGAGGCTAGACCTAGCAGAACTGGAAGAACTTAGATTCGAGGCATATGAGAACGCTAAACTTTATAAGGATAGGATGAAGAGAATCCATGATAAACACGTTATTAAGAAATCATTCTCTCCTCTTGATAAAGTTTGGTTGTTTAACTCACGACTGAAGCTTTTTCCAGGTAAGCTTAAGACGAGATGGGATGGTCCATATGAGGTGATGATTGCCTATCCTTTTGGAGCAGTCAAGATCAAAGACTTAAAGGATGGCCGAGAGTTGACGGTAAATGGGCAACGCCTGAAGCACGCTTATGATCCGAGCATGGCTCGTGTGGAGGTTTTAGACCTTCAGGATCCCGCAGATGGAAGTTGAAGATCAGCTAGTATTTGCCTGGCTGACGGCTTGGTGGTTAGCGCTACTAGGAGGCAACCTAGGTTCAATTTTATAGTCTTGCATTTGTTTGACTTTTGTTTCTTTTTATTTTCTTTCTTTTATCTTTCTTGCACCCAACTTAAAGTGTTGAATCCCAATCCTTTGTCCCGTAAGATACACCACTGCTTCTTATTACACATGCCAATGCGAGTATGCATAGGCAATGCTGCTAATCTTGTTTTCTTTGTCAGTGTTTATGAATTGTGAGTCACAGGTTAGCAGTATGGTGAGATGACGTTGGCATGGAAAGCTTTGAAGAAAATGCAAGGTTGTATCTATCCTTTCTCCACTTGTTCCCCTGTTCGCACCCCATCCCCACCACCCTTACTTGTTTTGTAATGATAACTTGCTTGTTTTTGTTGTGCTTTGTTCTATTTGCTTGAGGACAAGCAAAGTTTAGGTTTGGCGGTGTGGGAGTTTAGTTTTCTTTCTTTTTATATTTTACTTAGGGTAGATTGCATCATGCGTTTAAATGGTGAAAATTTTTCAATTTTGAAAATTTTTCAATTTTGATGCATATAGAGTCATTTATTTCTTTGTTGATCATTGTGTTGGCTTTTGTGATTGACTCTATTGATTTATTAAGATGAGAGACATTGTGGGGGAATAAATAGAGTGGTTTGAAAACTAAGTCTTGGAGGAGATGCCCTTAAAAGTTGTAGGGAGTGAGAACCTTAAAAGAATAACCCTTGTAGCCACCCCATAGCTTGGTAGGAAAGAGTGTTCTATATCGTGTATTTATGTGAGTGCGCCGTCTATGATTATTTCTTGTTTATATGCTTAAGCCTTTCTTTTTCTTCCTTTTGAGAATTCAATACAATGAAAATGAAAAAAATGATTGAAAAAGGAGGCAAAAAGGTGCAAAATTCTATGAATGAAGTAAAAAAGAGGAAAAGCCAAAAGCACCTAAAAGTTAGTGAATAAGTGCATAAGTGACACAATGTCAACTTAGCACAAGTTATCATCTTTGCAAGCATGTGAATAAGGCTTATAAAAAGCCATTGTGTTTGTATATTCTCTCTTTTTTATCCTTGAGGCTTGGTGCATGTTAGGGAGACCATGTTAGTGAGGGAGCACGAAATATCAACAGCCCGAGTGCGTGAGTTAGAATCCTAGGCTTGTGGTGGATTGGCTACTTGGGAAATTCCCATGAGGAACGAGACCCCTTATGAGTAGAGGGAAGATTCAAAGAGGCTTAGGGATCTCTTCACAATAGGAATGCCCTTTCATGTTTCTCAAACTAATGCTGATAGCGAGTCAGTCCTTCAGGCAATCCATTGTATCAGCTTTAGAAATAAAGTTTAAGATTAGGCTTGCTTGAGGACAAGCAAGGAGAAGGTTTGGGGGTGTTGATGAGTTGTGATTTGGTATGTGTTTGCATCGCCATTTACTTATACTTTAGAGGTGTTGAATGCTTATAATGATGCATTAGTGTAGTACTTTTGATAGGAATAGGCTTAAGTGTGAATAAATGTGCATATTGAGTTTAAGAGATAAAATGCTACACTAATAGCTTATTTTCAATGATTCAGGTGACTTTGGGTTAAGATAAAGATTGAACAATGAAAGGTGATGAAGATGGGTCGACCGGCTAGGTCGACCGACCACTCTAGAGAGCCCTTGAAGAAAGCCGGTCGAGTACTCCAGAGGCCGGTCGACCGTCTAGGTCGACCGGCTATGCGCGAATCAGTCGGACGCTAAGGAAGTAGGTCGACCGGCCACTCCAGAGAGCTTCGTCGAAAAGCCGGACGACCCCCCCTTAAAGAGCCGGTCGACCGGCCACTCCAGAGAGCCCTTGAAGAAAGCCGGTCGAGTACTCCAGAGGCCGGTCGACCGTCGCGAATCTATAAATAAAGCCTGATGCGGAGCAGAAAAGAGGGGAGTTTTTACACACACTTCACACCTATTCTCACACACACTTAACCCTATTCCCTTGCCGCCTCACACACCCTTTTCACATATTTTTCACGAAGAACCAAGCTTCGTTGGAGATTCAAACGCTTTGGAATCGAGATTGTTTACAAGCTATGTTCTAAAGTCGCTAGGATGAAAGGGGAGTTTCGTTATATCTCTTTCATTCTATTTTCTATTATGTCTGAGTAGGCTTGTATAGGGTGATAAAACTTATGTAATGGGTTAATTTTATACTCTTACGATATGGGATATGATGGCTGAATATATATATATATATATATATATATGTTTTGATTTGTTTTGTTTAATTGGGTGTTGTTTCATTCATGTCTATGTGTTTGATAGAATACTTAGATGAGTACATATATATTAATTGAAGTTTGTTTGTTACTAAACACATCTAATCCATGCTGTACTCATGTCTATGTGTTTATACATGGATGTTATGAAGTGGGTAGTGCTTTTATTCATGTCTATATGCGTATTTGCATGCCTAGTAACAAGCATAATTTCAATATTACATGTGTATGAATGTTAGTCAAATCCTGCCGTAGTGATCTTAAAATGACGGAGTATAATTTAGGGCTAATCTAGGTCGAGTTTCCTTTGGCTTTAAATCCAGCCAATAGGTTTCAGGATAGATTTTGTCGACCTTAGCAACACTAGGTCTTGGCTTTAAACCCAGCCAACGATTTAGGTACTAGGGTAGGTTCATTCTAAGCCACCTAAGAAGTTAGTTAGTCTCTTTTGAGGCCCTAGGTCATAAGGACCACGCCGTAGCTCTAGGAGACGTCGCCTAGGGACGGACCCGTACCGAGTCCTAGGGGGAAATCAGGACACTAACTAACAACCTAGTTAAGAGCACTTTTGATAGTTAGCCATCATCCCTTAATCCCATAGCATTTGAGTATGGAGTTACCCATTCATAAGTCCAAGTCACCCTAATCCCTTTCCAATTGTTAGTTTCTTCTTAATCAACCTGCGTCCCTTTTTGGTTTTTATTCATAGTTTAGTTTTCTTTCATTTACTTAGAGCTCCCGACAATCCAAACCTTCACAAGAAAAAGTACACTTAGTTTAGATCTTTCTTTTTAGCTCTTTTAGGACACCAAGCATAGGATACATCCACGATATTCACGCCTCCCTGTGGTTCGACACCCGCACTCATAAACACTGTATTGCACGATCTGTACTCTTGCGGGTCTTTTAAAACTTGCACTCGTAAGAAGACATCAGTATGCCCTAAAGCTCACTTGTATATAACATTTTGGATGTTAAATAATGTATAATCATTTTGTTAAATGACATTATCAGCTCCTTACATATTATCTCTGGTATGTTTTATTGATGTATGTATAAAGGTCCCTTAACTTGAACTAATGACTTGGGTGCGTAGTGAGGCTGGACGCACAGTAGGTCCAAGTCTAGATTTAGTCACGTCATAAATTGAGTCCGTAACTTAATGGTAGTGTTGGGTACTCTACCGGGATAAGGTTATATTGAGCAAGTCTCCTCATTGAAGGTGATCTATCTAGGTCATTGAAGGACTTTCTGAATTTGTCTCAATAGTACGTGTGTCACATATTTGACAAGACTATTGTGAGTATGTTGTCTAGAGACGTACTATCAAAGAAAGAAAACAAGATACTCTCTGCTACTAAATGATCATTGCTCTTAGTCTTGAGTATATGTGGATGAAATAATGAAGTTAGTGTTTGGTACTTTGATTCACTATGGATGAGATCTTCATTAGGATCAACAGCCTTGTGCATTGAGTGCTAAGTTCTAATTAATTGGAACATGTATTTGCAATATGGAATCTATGTGCCCCCTTTGGGATTGTCCATATTTATCATTCGGTTCTAGATCTAGTGATATTACTTTTATGGGTGTATCGGTCATATGACTTAAGGGTTGCTCCCAAGATCAAGAGATTTCATGACTAAGGATGGTTAGGAATAGGACAAGAAACCCAATGGAAAATGATACAGCTAAGGAGATGATAGTACACAGGCCAAAGGACCGGTCTTAGCTATGGGTATACATAAGGGGGCATTATGGTCAGTTATTTAGTAGGTCAAAGACAAAGTTCACATTTTTTTGTGATAAGCTTTTGGGTAATAGCAATTATTCTTAGAGTGCAATTTTGATCTTATGGTGGAATAGATCGGAGTTAAAAATAATTATTATGTCGCCTAGATTGGGCAAGGACATTTTTTTTATTTTTGGAAGCCAAGGTTAATTGTGTCTTCTTGGTCCCTTCCCTAGTTGAAATGACTTTGAGAAAGTAATCTTGAAAGAGCAAATTCTATATTGTGGTAGTAGCCTTATTGGGCCAAAGCTTGGAATTGGATTTAGGCTTTCTTTAGAATCCAAGATAACATAATTGGGCTTGGGCCTCCACATGGATTATAGACTATGTGTTGGGCTTGGATTGCGGGCTTGGCCCAATCTTCCAAGACATGTGCTAGAAAGTTACTCCATGAAGAATTCAAATTATACAAGTAACTTCCATGAAGAATTCAAATTGTACAAGTAACTTCTATGACATATTGCAAACATTTACTACTAGGAAAAAATTTCCCACATGGAAAGTTTACAGGGTTTAGATGCCAAACTTTTTCTATAAATAGGCAAGACCTTAAACCATTTCTAGTATTCAAAAATTTTGTGGTTGATCTCTTCCATTTTGGCAAGAGAATACTACAAGACATAGTACACACTTATTGTGTGGTTTTTTGCTCTATATTTTCAAATATTACTTTGATTCTTCCCACACAAGAGGCTATTCTCTCAAGAAAAGTCTCTTTAACCATAAGGAAGAAGACTAAGGAGTTTTATATTGCGACACCCTTATAGTAAAATTTTTTTGGTGGCCTTGTTCGTGAGCAGAAATAAAGCTCGTGACGATTTTAGCTTCATCAAAGGCCCCACGCTTCAAGAGGTTAGCTTTACATATTTTGCAAATACTAGTTATGTTCTATATGTTCTTAAGCATGTTCTTGTGTGTGTTATGTGGTTATTTTATTTTCCTAGCATGTTTTCTTGGTAGTATTTTTATAAATATGGACTAGGATAGACCACATTTAATATTATCGATCCTACAATTGGTATCAGAGTTTAGGCTCACACAGAACATGCTTAGACTATGCAAGAATATTGTATTTGCATAAATATGTTAGTCATCTTGTGAGTGGCAAGATTAGGAAATCTTGTGTTGCATATACTTGTGGTTTTATGCTTGTATGTGTAGGTAATATAAAATCCCCTTGATGGTTCGTATATATGCATGATGGATTTTCGTGTGCGGTCAACAAAGCTTGGCCATAGGCGATTTCATGTATTATTTATGGTTATTGCTTGTAGTTTCATTTAAAAGAAGCATAGGATATTTTGATATCCTTGTAATATTTCTTTATGAAGCTTGTATTAGCAATAGCAAAGTGCATTATTGTAATCTTTAAAGACCAAGGAGAAAAGCAAGAAAATAGCATAGAGGGACATTCTATCGGGTGAGCTTGTCGGTCAGTCGATTGGCTCAATCGACTAGCTCTTACTGACGGACAACAGGCTGAGGCAGAAAAAGCTATTAAGTGTGCTGTTTTGTTGAAGATTGCAGGGAGCCATCAAAGAGGGATTTTTAACATATTTTGGTGGATGTTTATAATGCATTGACATATGTTCTGACATATTTGCATAAGCATAAACATGATTACCACCTAGAAATATGCTTAATCATTAGGCTTTTAAAATTGGCCAATCCTATGTGTTAATTTCTTAAAGATAGTTAAGTTTATTTAAAAGAGATTGGCTTAGACAAGATAATTGTAAGCAATTATGTCTAAAGATGCCATGCAATCTCATGACAAAAATGAAAAACTTAACTTGAGATTTAAAATATGACAACCTAAGGGTCCATACACCAAGATTTAGGTAAGTAATCTATTATGGTATTGCAATGCTTTAGTAATACAAAGGGGATTTGGAAAAACCAAAGTGTTTCGCAAATTCAAAGTGTGTTTAGATCTAAAAAAAAAGTGAGAATACCAAAAATAGAGAAAACCCTTATGTTAAAATATTAAATGGGAGAGGGGACTAGAAATACCGCACCGCTTTTCATATCCGATTCACGCTATTGGTAAATGTCATTAACTTCCTCATCAGAGGGTGACACTTTATCAAGATTTAGCAAGGTGAATTTAAAATGTTTATTCAAAAAGGGTGTTAGTGAGTTTGGCCATCCTATTGGTGGAATTCTTCATTAAAGATTGCCTCATACAACATTGATTAAAGTCACTACCCCATCAGAGGCCTTAAATCAAGAATGTTATGGCGAATAAACATAAGGAATGGGTATACACTCAACTTAAATGGTAGGTTCGGCTATCCCATCGATAGAGTTCGCTATTAGATTTAAGAAGCCAAATGAAACAGTGATTGAATTATTCAAATTGGAATATATTCAGATAATTGTCAATTCAAATAAGTGGTAGTGCTTAACTTAACGTTCAAAAGTTCGGCCATCCCATCGATGGAGTTCTTGTGAGGACGTTTAGACACTGTTACATCGAGTAGTTTAAGGGTTAATCTACTCAAAGGCAAATGATGTAAAAGTACTTGTATGTTTTATTTCCAAAGATAGCATACATATTATACATGCATCAATTCCATACTCATAAAATAATTATGATTATATTGTTGTATATCCAGAAAAATGTCTTCGTTTAGTCCACTAACTACAATTCTCAAAGAGCACAAGCTCACTGGACCGAATTTTGTGGACTGGGAATAGAACTTGGACATAGTACTCACGCAAAAGAGTACAAGTATGTCCTAACAACTCCTTGTCTTGTTGTGAGGGAAAACTCTTCTAAAGCCCAAAAAGATGCTGTGGCAAAATGGCAGAAGGCTAATAGTATGGCCAAGTACTATATGATGGCTTCTATGTCAAATATTTTGAAGAGCAAGCGTCATCATATGGAAACTGCAAAAGAAATCATGACCTCACTGTCTTGTATGTTTGTCGATAAGAGTAGGTCCGCAAGGCAAGGTGCTCTTAGAGAAATTATGAATTAAAGGATGGAAGAAGGTGCATCTGTCAGAGAGCATGTGCTTAAAATGATGGATTACTTCAATACTGCCGAGATCCTAGGGGCAAACATAGATGAACAGTCAAAGGTAGACATGATTTTGGAGACTCTACCATTGTCTTACACTCAGTTCAAGCTTAATTATAATATGGGCAAGATGAACATGAATATGACAGAATTAATGAAAGAGCTCCTAGCTGCAAAAGCCATAATGAAAAATAAGGGGCACGTAAAACATAGTTCAAGCATCTACTTCTGGACTTAACCCAAAAGGGAAAAAGTTCAAAGGAAAGGGAAAGCAAAAACGTGGTCAAGGGAAAAAGAAGAAAAATGGTAAACAGCCTAAACAATTAACATGTGAAAAGCTTAAGGGCAAATGCTTTAAGTATGGCCAGAAAGGGCACTGGAAAAGGGATTACCCGAAGTATCTGGCACGAGGCCAGATAGGTACACCTCTTTTGTTCTACATTGAAACCTGTTTAGTGGTTGATTCTATTGATTCTTGGATTGTAGACTCTGGAGCCACTAACCATATTTGCAATTCTTTACGTTGGTTTCAGGAAATGAAGGAACTAGCTAAAGGGGAATTTGCTCTGAGGATGGGTAATGGAGCAAAAGTATGGGCTGCTGTAGTGGGAAGAATGTGCTTAAATTTTTCATGTAATAGGAAGTTATTTTTGAACATCGTTTATTATGTTCCGGATATACGTAAAAACCTTATTTCTATTTCACAATTAATATTAGATGGTCTTTGCATTAATTTCCATTCTGGTGTTGATATCAGTGGAGATGGAAATATTATTTGTTCCGGTGGCATGCATGATAACTTGTTCTATATAAAACCTATTACAAACTCACTGCATAATATAGAACAAACTAATTCCCGAAAAAGGAAGATTTTTTGGACTAATGATACTTATCTTTGGCATCTACACCTAGGACGTATGAGACTAAAGTGAATTCGGAGATCAGTTGAGGATGGGCATCTTAGCTCATTAGATCTCGAAGATCTACCTCCATGTGAATCTTGCTTCAAAGGAAAGATGACCAAACAGTCATGTTCTTCTAAAGAAGAAAGGGCCAAAAAAGTATTGGAATTGGTTTGTACCGATGTGTGTGGTCCTATGAGCAAACCAGCATAAGAAGGTTATGAGTATTTCATTACCTTTACTGATGAATAATCTAGGTATGGATATGTATATCCGATGTGACGCAAGTCTGAATCATTTGAGAAATTCAAAGAGTTCAAGAATGAAGTGGAGCGGAAATTAGATAAACGTATTGATGTGTCTGTTTTGTGTGTTTATATTTTGCAATTATATACTTGTTTTGAGGTGTTTTGAGCTTCATTTGATGTATTAGTTTAACATTTAGGCCATACTCATGCATATTAGGGTCTACACGTTCATAGTTGAACTTAGGACTTAAATGCTACACTAATGTACGTTTCTTGCTTGTTTAAGGTGTGATTTGGGAAGATAATTGGAGCTTAACTGAGGGTGATTGAAGTGTGGAACAAAGCCAAGGGTGTTTTGGATGCAAAGGAATGAAGAAAAGTGCTTTTGGAAATGGCCGGAAGAAAGAAGGAGCGACCGAGGCGAAACTGAGTGCAACGTGAGCCAAATTCGGATCTTGCAACCTAAAAAGGACATGGAAAAATTTTGGATACATTTTAGGGTGCAAAATATGGCTTGGGAGATCCCCCACGACGATACAAAGCCATAGAAAAAAATGGTGCGTGAATCGGAGCTAAAACGAGCAAGATATGACCATTTTACTATCAAGATCGGTTAGCCTCTGTATAGGCCGGACGACCAAGCCGGTCGACCGCCGATCAGAACTGGACCAATTTTGGCGGACGACTTAGGCCCAAAGCCGGTCGACCGGCTGGGCCCCCGGCTGGACGCGTTGAAAGCTTTATTTAAGCCACTTTTCAGCCCTTTTGAGGGGAGGAACTTTTATTTCTTAAACCCTAATAAACCCTAACCTCGACCCACTACACAAACCACCATCTAAACCCCACACCAAGCAAGGATTGAAGCAGCAAACAAAGAATTGAAGGATTTGTACGGATTTGGAAGCAAGAATTTAGGAAGTTCTTCTTGTTCTTTCTCTATTTCTTGTAAATATGTTGCTAGATTAGGCTAGATTTAGGGTTGATTGTTATTGTATATTAGATTAGGGCATTGAATAATGGATTTGTGTAGATATTTGGCTCTTAATACATATTTATTTACATAAATTTATGGCATGATTCAATATGTCTATGTATTGGAAATCAAGCATGTCTATGTGTTTGTTAAAATGCCTAAGTGAATATGCATGTGTTATTTGTGCTTCAAATGCTCTTATCTACTTATTTGGGTGATGTGATTGTGCGTAATCTCATGGCTTTGCTTAGTAGAGTAGGCTTTAGCTTTAAATCTAGCTAATAGGTTACATGCTTTGCTTAGTCGAGTTTAGGTGCTAGTCTTTGGCTTTAAATCCAGCTAAGCGGATAAGTTAACCTAGACTAGAGTATTCCTCATCCACGTTAGTGTTGGTTAATTGAGCCTTAATGTCATGTAGTGTTTAGATGCTAGTCCTTGGCTTTAAACCCAGCCAAGAGGATAAGTTCTACACACGAATTGCGTAGGCTAGGAGGGATTGGCCCTTAGCTTTAAATCCAGCTAATGGGTTAAACCACTAGTAATGGTTAGGAGAACCCCCGATCAACACAACGGCAATAGAAGTCTCGAGCCTTAGATAGACCTCATCCGTTCTCATAGCCCAAGTCTAGTTGCAATGCAATCGCCCTAGGTCCCCCTTCTTCTTTATTAGTGTCTCCTTCCTTAGTTTGGCTCCCTTAAGTTCCTCCATAGATTAGTTTATTTTATTTTATTTTTTTCTAAGTTCCCTTCCATCTCAAAGTAAGTACACACACGCACGTAGCTAGTTTAAGGAACCCCAGTACACAGAAACTAAACTAAGGTAGCCTCCCTGTGGATTCGACCCCTCACTTGCACACACTGTACTGCACACGTCCCGTGCACTTGCAGGCTATTAAGGCTTGTGCTCAAATAGCGATATCAAGTTTTTGGTGTCGTTGCCGGGGACGCACGGTATTGGTTCTTTGTGTGCTTTTGTGTTTGCAATTGGTTACTTGTGTGTGGCTTATTTTTACTTGTTTTCCATTTTTTTGAAAACTTAAAAAGAAAATTAAAATTAAAAAAAATTAATTAAAAAAATTGTTTGTGAGGAGGTTTTACTTGTGATTCATTGAATATGACCGATCCTAATGCTTCTTGGTGGTCACTTGTATCCTCTTCCCCACCACCCGAAAGTGTCTCTTATGCATGTCGTTTGTGTGGAAGTTTCATGCATCCTACAGTTTTCTGTCCCCACGAGAATTCCCCACCTAGGGCTAGTGCTACTAATGACCCCTATAGTCATGCAACATCTCATACATCTTCATTTAGTAATCATGACTATAGGGATGCATATTCTTCTTATTGCAATCATTGTGGAAGCCGTGCTCACTTTTCTAGTGCTTGTCCCACCTTCCACTCTTATCCCCGATTGCATGCAATGCCCTATGCCCCTAGCAATCATATGCCCATGCATGCATCTACATCTAGCTATCATGATTCTAGGGAGCAACATCATGCATTTTCACAATGGGGTCAAGATGACTCTTTATTCCATTCACCTTCTAGTTTCAATTGCCCGCCTCTAACACTTTCTTTTTCCACCCATTCCTCTCCCGGGTTTTTTGATGGTTATGTGCAAAATGATTTTCAAAATGACTACCCTTTTCACTCGGTTGAACCCTCTTTCGTTATGCCTACACTCTCGGAGCAACCAGATCAAATGCTTGAGCAATCCCAATCTCTCCTCCAATCTAATTAAGAGGAACTAGAGAGTTTGAAGCGAGACACCAAATCTTTTGGTGTGTCCTTGGAGAGATTGGTTGAGAGTGTGCAACTCATGAGTGAGAATGTTGAAATATCTTTAGAACGAGTTGAAGGGATAGAGATGAGACCTAACGATGAGGTGACTAGTGGTGGAAATGATGATGTATGGGAGAGACAACTAGAAAGAGAGGTTGATGGAGAGATAACATCTTGTAGTGAGGATGAAGATGAGCTTAATGATAACTTGGTTCTTAATGACTCTTGTGATTATGTTTTAGAGGAAGTGGTACCCTATCCTCCTAAGCTTTCAACGTCTCCCATGGAGTCACATGAGCTTTTTCTTTCTCCTCATCCCACACATTCTGTACACATGGAGGTTGAGTCTTGTGTCGACAGTACTCAATTGCAGTCGGCATTTAGGGAGTTTAGCGCGAATTCTCCCCTTGAGCATTCATGCATATATGATGAGGAATCCGTTGAGTCACCATTGCCCCCTCCATTAGTGTCCACCCCGTATGAAAAGCATGATGGTGAGATGACACCCACTAGTGATGAATGTATTGATGAATTTAAAGAGACTGTAGCTAGTGAAGGTTTAAAGTCATCCACTAGGGAAAGCAAGACATCAATTTCAGAGATTTTAGAGGATAAGTTTCTTAGAGTTAAGAATCATGATGTTGAAGAGAATAGCAACCCTAAGAAGACACATAAGAAAGGAATTGATGTGCTTAAAAGAATGATCTATGGGTCTCTTTGGATGTTTGATGATTCATTGATGGAAATAGAGTCCATTAAGATCGAATCCACCCTTTGTGAGGAGTTAGAATGACCTAGGCTTGATCATGTTATATCTTGTGGAGAAGAAGAGTGTAGTACATCCACCTCCTATATCATTGCTCCTTCTTCTCCAAATGTCGTTCCAACCCCAATTTCCCATTCCATTGAGTCTTCCTTTTTAGAGCTCACGTTTGTGCCTTCATGCATAGAACATTTTTATCTAGGGTTAGAAAGCACGTTTCCCATGTTGCATGCGTTAGACCTATCTTTGACCTATGGGGAAAGTGTGTTCCTAGCTCTCGATTATGAGAAGAAGGCATTGGGGTGGTTAATTAAAGAGCAAGCGGGACATGATTCTTCACGTTTGAGCATGCTTCATTCCACACTTGCGCATTCATTTGATATTTTAGGGTGGGATCTTGAAAAGGGGTGCATCATGCATTCATTGCCCCAACCTTTAGTGCATGACCCTTTTCCTTCTATATTCTGTGCTTTAATGATTATCCGGCAATTTGTGCCACGCAATGTTAAACATATTTTACTCTAACATTGGCGCTACTGAGGCGTTAAATCCAGCGCTGCTAGGAGGCACCCTAGGCTTGTTCATATTTTTCTTGTTTTTCTTGCATTTATTTGCTTTTATACATAATAGATTAGATTGCTTTTGTTTATCTTATTTTTTTTTATATTTTAGGATTTCTTTTGTTTATTTCCATTCTTAGTAGGTTAGATTTTTACTCCCTTACTTGTTCTTGCTCCTTTTCTTCATTTGTCCATCAATCCTTTACCCCATGTTTACATCCTTGTTTACTATTTCAAATGTCAATGTGAGCTTGCATAGCATATCTTCTAATCTCTTCTTTGTTTTTTGAGCATTAGTGCTTTCCACAAAAGACAGAGGCTAGTAGATCATTGGATTGTCTTTGGCATTTGCGGACTACATGGAAACAAGGTTGTATCTATCCATCTTTTACTTGTCCTTATCTATCCCTCTCCGCATTCCCCATATGTGTTTCATGTTGATTGCTTGTCGTGTGGTCTTATGATTTTTGCTTGAGGACAAGCAAAGTTTAGGTTTGGGGGCGTGGTTGCTCATTTATTGTTTATATCATATATGGGATAGATTAGCTTGTCATATCTTATTTTTTTTGCTTAAAATGTGTTCAAATTTTTTAATTTTTTGCGTATTTTGAGTTAGTTTATCTCCACGTTTGTTGGAGAGTTGGCTTTTGTTATTGACTTAATTGATTGGAGAAGATAAGGGTGCACTGTGGGGAGTAAATAGAGTGTAGGGTATAACCTAGACTTTGAAGAGAATCCTTTTTGGAAGCTGTGGGGAGTGAGTATTTCTAAGAATGCACCTTGTAGTTTCCCCACAACTTGGTTGGAAAAAGTGTTTAAAGGGTTGTTGATATGAGTGCCCATTCCTTGATTGGTTCTTTTAGTTTGCCTTAGCCTCTTCTTTTTCCTTTCTTTTTGTTCTATTTATGCATTGAAAAAAAAAATGAGAAAAAGAGAAAAGCCAAAAGGCAACAAAAAGATTGAAAAGTGAAGTATGTTGAATAAGTGTCAAGTGACAAAATGTCAATTTGACACAAGTATCTCTTCTGTTTATTTTTATGTGTTATGAATAAGGCTCTTACGTCAATGTGAGCCATTGTGATGTATCTTCTCTTTCTTGTATCTTTGGGGCTAAGTGCATATTGGGAGGCCATGTTAGTTGATAGAGCACGAAGTATCAACATCCCGAGTGCGTGAGTTCGAATCCTAAGTTTGTGGTGGTTCTAGCTACTTAGTGACATTCCTAAGAGGTGTGAGACCCCTTGTGATCAAAGGGGGGATCCGAAAAAGACTAGGGAAGCCCTTACATGAAAAGAATGACCCCTTGTACCCCTTGGATGCAAAAAGATAGCAAGTCAATGCAATTGGCAACTCTTTGAAAAGCATAAGGATAGACTTCATTTAGGCTTGCTTGAGGACAAGCAAGGGGAAGGTTTGGGGGTGTTGATGTGTCTGCTTTGTGTGTTTATATTTTGCAATTATATACTTGTTTTGAGGTGTTTTGAGCTTCATTTGATGTATTAGTTTAACATTTAGGTCATACTCATGCATATTAGGGTCTACACATTCATAGTTGAACTTAGGACTTAAATGCTACACTAATGTAAGTTTCTTGCTTGTTTAAGGTGTGATTTGGGAAGATAATTGGAGCTTAACTGAGGGTGATTGAAGTGTGGAACAAATCCAAGGGTGTTTTGGATGCAAAGGAATGAAGAAAAGTGCTTTTGGAAATGGCCGGAAGAAAGAAGGAGCGACCGAGGCGAAACTGAGCGCAACGTGAGTCAAATTCGGATCTTGCAACCTAAAAAGGACATGGAAAAATTTTGGATACATTTTAGGGTGCAAAATATGGCTTGGGAGATCCCCCACGATGATACAAAGCCATAGAAAAAAATGGTGCGCGAATCGGAGCTAAAACGAGCAAGATATGACCATTTTACTATCAAGATCGGTTAGCCTCTATATAGGCCTGACGACCAAGCCGGTTGACCGGCCAGATCAGAACCTGGGCCAATTTTGGCCGGACGACTTAGGCCCAAAGCCGGTCGACTGGCTGGGCCCCCGGCTGGACGCGTTGAAAGCTTTATTTAAGCCACTTTTCAGCCCTTTTGAAGGGAGGAACTTTTATTTCTTAAACCCTAATAAACCCTAACCTCGACCCACTACACAAACCACCCTAAACCACCATCTAAACCCCACACCAAGCAAGGATTGAAGCAGCAAACAAAGAATTGAAGGATTTGTACGGATTTGGAAGCAAGAATTTAGGGAAGTTCTTCTTGTTCTTTCTCTATTTCTTGTAAATATGTTGCTAGATTAGGCTAGATTTAGGGTTGATTGTTATTGTATATTAGATTAGGGCATTGAATAATGGATTTTTGTAGATATTTGGCTCTTAATACATATTTATTTACATAAATTTATGGCATGATTCAATATGTCTATGTATTGGAAATCAAGCATGTCTATGTGTTTGTTAAAATGCCTAAGTGAATATGCATGTGTTATTTGTGCTTCAAATGCTCTTATCTACTTATTTGGGTGATGTGATTGTGCGTAATTTCATGGCTTTGCTTAGTAGAGTAGGCTTTAGCTTTAAATCCAGCTAATAGGTTACATGCTTTGCTTAGTCGAGTTTAGGTGCTAGTCTTTGGCTTTAAATCCAGCCAAGCGGATAAGTTAACCTAGACTAGAGTATCCTCATCCACGTTAGTGTTGGTTAATTGAGCCTTAATGTCACGTAGTGTTTAGATGCTAGTCCTTGGCTTTAAACCCAGCCAAGAGGATAAGTTCTACACACGAATTGCGTAGGCTAGGAGGGATTGGCCCTTAGCTTTAAATCCAGCTAATGGGTTAAACCACTAGTATTGGTTAGGAGAACCCCCGATCAACACAATGGTAATAGAAGTCTCGAGCCTTAGATAGACCTCATCCGTTCTCATAGCCAAGTCTAGTTGCAATGCAATCGCCCTAGGTCCCCCTTCTTCTTTATTAGTGTCTCCTTCCTTAGTTTGGCTCCCTTAAGTTCCTCCATAGATTAGTTTATTTTATTTATTTATTTTTCCGAGTTCCCTTCCATCTCAAAGTAAGTACACACACGCACGTAGCTAGTTTAAGGCACCCCAGTACACAGAAACTAAACTAAGGTAGCCTCCCTGTGGATTTGACCCCGCACTTGCACACACTATACTGCACACATCCCATGCACTTGTGGGCTATTAAGGCTTGTGCTCAAATAGCGATATCACATATCAAATCCCTTTGGTCTGATCGATGTGGCGAACACCTTTCAGGTGAGTTTAGAGACTATCTTACACAAGAAGGGATTGTGTCTCAATTGACTGCACAAGGAACTCCCCAGCAAAATGGTGTAGCAGAGAGAAGAAATCGCACCCTATTAGATATGGTTAGGTCAATGATGAGTCATGCATCATTACATTTATCTTTTTGGGGGTATGCACTTGAGAAAACAACATACATCTTGAACTTGGTACCATCTAAATCAGTACCTAGGACACCACAAGAAATGTGGACCGGCCGTAAGCCTAGTTTAAATCATCTCCATATTTGGGGTTGTTCAGCTTATGTACTTAATAGTAATGCTTCAAAGTTGGAACCAAGATCCAAGTTGTGCTATTTTATTGGGTATCCTAAGGGAACCAGAGGTGGGATCTTTTATAATCCTAAGAAGCAAAAGGTGTTTATAAGCACCTATGCTAGATACTTAGAGAATAGTGAAATGATCGAGAAAACACCAAATTCTGAAGCTGTTCTAGAAGAGATTTCACAAGAATCTCCAGTAACACATGTGGTAAATGTAAATGAAAAGGAACAGCATATTACACCTAATATATTGGAACCTCGTTGTAGTGGGAGGATATCCAGGCCTTCTAATAAATACTATGGAGAGTCCTTTTAGACTTCTTCAGAGGATTAGGTGATGGATCCCACAAGTTATAATGAAGCAGTTTTCGACATAGATGCCGACTAATGGCATAAGGCAATGGATTCAGAGTTAGAATCTATGTATTCTAACAAAGTCTGGGATCTTGTAATTACACCTAAAGGAGTAAAACCTATAAGGTGCAAATGGGTGTACAAGAGGAAAAGAGGAGTTGATGGAAAAGTTGAAACCTTTAAAGCAAGGTTGGTGGTGAAAGGTTATACTCAGAAAGAAGGGATTGATTATGAGGAAACTTTCTCACCAGTAGCCATGCTTAAATCCATTAGGATACTTCTTGGCATCGCATGTCATTATGACTATGAGATATGGCAAATGGATGTCAAGATAGCTTTTCTTAATGGAGAGCTTGACGAGATCATTTACATGACACAACCAGATGGATATGTTGCCAAAGGCCAAGAACACATGGTTTGTAAGTTAAAAAAAATCCATTTATGGATTAAAGCAGACATCTAGAGCATGGAACATCAAATTTGATCGTGTAATCAAATCTTATGGTTTTGATCAAAATATTGATGAACCTTGCGTGTATAAAAGGCGTAATGGAAATGCTATAGCTATTTTGGTTCTGTATGTGGATGATATCCTACTTATTGGAAATGATGTGGGGATGTTATCATCCATCAAGGTTTCGCTTTCTTGTCAATTTCAAATGAAGGATTTAGGAGAAGCTAGATATGTTCTAGGCATCAAGCTTATGCGAGATCGTAAGAACAGAAGGCTAGCCCTATTTCAAGCATCATTTATTGAGAAGATATTGGTTAGGTTTAACATGCAAAACTCTAAGAAGACCTCATTACCTTCTAGACATGGAGTTTATCTATCTAGGGATCAATGTCTTAAAACACCTAGGGAGATAGAGAGCATGAAATGAGTTCCTTATGCTTCGGCAGTTAGAAGCCTCATGTATGCCATGTTATGTACTAGACCAGATATTTGCTTTGCTATTGGCATGGTTAGTAGATATCAGTCAAACCCTAGACCGGCATATTGGGTCGCAGTTAAACATATATTCAAATTCCTGCAAGGAACTAAGAATTATGTGCTGGAATACTGTGCAGATGATCTAACGCCATTAGCCTATATAGACTCAGATTTCCAGTCCAACAGAGATTCCAAGAAGTTTACTTCTGGATATGTTTTCACTCTGTCAGGAGGAGCTATTTCATGGAGAAGTGTGCAGCAAAATTATATTGCTGACTCTACCATGGAGGCCGAGTATGTAGTAGCATCTGAGGCTGTGAAAGAGACAGTATGGCTGAGAAAGTTCCTTTTAGACCTAGAGGTTGTGCCGGCAGCTCACAGACCGATAACTTTATATTGCGACAACAATGGTACTGTTTCACAGTGCAAAGAGCCCAGGAATCACAAAAAGGGTAAACATATTGAACGAAAATATCATGTGATCCGTGAGTTTATCTAGAGAGGAGATCTTGTAGTTCAAAAGATAGCTTCAGCGAAAAACCTGGCAGACCCATTTATAAAGACTCTTCCAGAGAAAATGTTTACTACACATTTGGAGTCTATGGGCATTAGGTTGTGCAGAAGTCATCTTTAGTACAAGTGGGAGATTGTTAGGATCAGTATGCGCTAAAGCTCACTTGTATATAATATTTTGGATGTTAAATAATGTATAATCATTTTGTTAAATGGCATTATGAGTTCCTTACATATTATCTCTGGTATGTTTTATTGATGTATGTATAAAAGTCCCTTGACTTGAACTAATGACTTGATTGCGCAGTGAGGCTGGACGCATAGTAAGTCCAAGTCTAGATTTAGACACGTCATAAATTGAGTTCGTAACCGAATGATAATGTTGGGCACTTTACCGGGATAAGGTTATATTGAGCAAGTTTCCTCATTGAGGGTGATTTACCTAGGTCATTGGAGGACTTTCCAAATTTGTCTCAATAGTACGTGTGTCACGTATTTGACATGACTATTATGAATATGTTTTCTAGAGACATACTATCAAAGAAAGAAAACAAGATACTCACTGCTACTAAATGGTCATTGCTCTTAATCTTGAGCATATGTGGATTAACTAATGAAGTTAGGGTTTGGTACTTTGATTCACTGTGGGTGAGATCTTACTTTATTAGGATCAACAACCTTGTGCATTGAGTGCTAAGTTCTAATTAATTGGAACATGCATATGCAATATGGAATCTATGTGCCCCCTTTGGGATTGTCCATATTTATCATCTGATTCTAGATCTAGTGATATTACCTTTATGGTATATCGGTCATATGACTTGAGGGTCGCTCCCAAGATCAAGAGATTCCATGACCAAGGATGGTTGGGAATAGGACAAGAAACCCAATGGAAAATGATACAGCTAAGGAGGTGATAGTACATAGGCCAAAGGACTGGTCTTAGCTGTGGGTATACATAAAGGGGCATTATGGTTGGTTATTTAGTAGGTCAAAGACAAAGTTCACATTCTTTCATGATAAGCTTTTGGGTAATAGCAATTATTCTTGGAGTGCAAATTTGATCTTATGGTGGAATAGATCGGAGTTAAAAATAATTATTATGTTGCCTAGATCGAGCAAGGACATTTTTTATTATTTTTGGAAGCCAAGGTTAATTGTGTTTTCTTGGTCCCTTCCCTAGTTGAAATGACTTTGAGAAAGTAATCTTGAAAGAGCAAATTCTATATTGTGGTAGTGGCCTTATTGGGCCAAAGCTTCGAATTGGATTTGGGCTTTCTTTAGAGTCCAAGATAACCTAATTGGGCATGGATGGTTTCTTATTGGGCTTGGGCCTCTACATGGATTATAGACTATGTATTGGGCCTGGATTGCGGGCTTGGCCCAATCTTCCAAGACATGTGCTAAAAAGTTATTACATAAAGAATTCAAATTGTATAAGTAACTTCCATGAAGAATTCAAATTGTACAAGTAACTTTCATGAAGAATTCAAATTGTACAAGTAACTTCCATAATGAATTCAAATTGTACAAGTAACTTTCATGAAGAATTCAAATTGTACAAGTAACTTCCACGACGTATGGCAAACATTTACCACTAGGAAATAGTTTCCCACATGGAATGTTTACAATGTTTAGGTGCCAAACTTTTTCTATAAATAGGCAAGACCTTAAACCATTTCTAGCATCCAAAAATTTTGTGGTTGATCTCTTCCATTTTGGCAAGAGAATACTACAAGACATAGTACACACTTATTGTGTGGTTTTTTGCTCTAGATTTTTAAGAGCATATTACTTTGCTTCTTCCCACACAAGAGGCTATTTTCTCAAGAAAAGTCTCCTTAACCATAGGAAAGAAGACTAGGGAGTTGCATACTGCGACACCCTTATAGTAAAAATTTTTTTGCGGCTTTGTTCCGGAGCGGGAGCAAAGCTCGTGACGATTTTAGTTTCATCTAAGGCCCCATGCTTCAAGAGGTTAGCTTTACATATTTTGCAAATACTAGTTATGTTCTATATGTTCTTAAGCATGTTCTTGTGTGTGTTATGCGGTTATTTTATTTTCCTAGCATGTTTTCTTGGTAGTACTTTTGAAAATATGGACTAGGATAGACCACATGTAATATTATCGATCTTACATACATAACCCAAACAAGTTTGCTTGCCTTATTCAATGTCTACCATATTCTTAATTTTTGAGGTTGGTTTATATATTGAGGCATGCTCTTCATCTTTAAATACGTGCTGACTATTAGGGTTTTTGTTTTTTGGAGTTGTACCCTTTCTTGTTTATTACCAATGTATATGCTTATGCTCTACACTTCTTGTATTCTGGACCTTCATGGTCTAGCCACTTAATTCAAGGTCATGGCTAGTGACCGTTTGTCCTTAATCTACTCTACATGCTTTGGTAACGCTTGTTGCCTTCTCGGCTTTGCCATGGTTTTCATCCATGTGCTTCTCAATGGGAATTGTCTTTTGAATTACCACAGACGACACCAACTAGTATGGTATGGATAATTCCTTCCACCTTAGTAGATAACTTGATTACTTTTATTGGTCGATGAAGAAGTTGTGATGTCCTTCAGGGTAGATGGGATGCATTTGCCTTCGATATGGCCAACGAGTGCCTTTTGGAGATGACAGCAGATGCGTGCCACTTGGATACAATAGATGCTTAACCCTTGGAAGTGACGATGGATATATGCCCCTTGGGTACGACGAATGCGTACCCATTGGAAGTGTCAGTGGACACATACCCCTTAGGTATAGTAGACACGTGCCCTTTGGAGATGACAGTGGACGTGTGCTCCTTAGGTATAGTAGACATGTGCCCCTTAAAGGTACGGGTGGACGCTTGCCACTTGAAGGTGAAAATGGACGCATGCCCCTTGGGCATGGCAGATGCGTTTCTCTTGGAGGTGATGGTACCACATAATTCCTTTACCGCAGTAGATAACTTGATTACTTTTTTTAGTCAATGATTGTGATGTCTTTCAAGATAGTTGGCGGACAAGTTTACCTTAGATATGGCAAACGCGTGCCCCTTGGAGATAACGACATACGTGTGCCCCTTGGAAGTGATGGCAAACATGTGCCCCTTGGGTACAACAAACGCATGCCCCTTAGAGGTGACCGTGAATGTATGCCTTTTGGGTATGGCAAATGCGCGCCCCTTGGGCAAGGCAGACGCGTGCCCCTTGGGTAAGGCAGACGCGTGCCCCTTGGGCAAGGCAGACACGCGCCCCTTGGAGGTGACAATAGACATGTGCCCGTTGGGCAAGGCGGATGTGTGCCTTTTGGGCATGTTAGTGGATGCGTCCCTCTTGGGTATGGCGAACGCATACCCCTTGAAGGTGACGGTGGACGCGTACCCCTCAGAGATGATGGTGGCTCATGAGCTGAGGGTCTACTTATACATGCAGGAGTGACAGGTGCATTAATCTGCTAGTCACAAGTTAAAGGTGTAAAAGGTGGATGGGTAAGCTAAGGGTCCGCTTGTTCACGCCTGAGTGAGGGGTCCACCTTCCTGTAAGAAGCGAAACACACGGGGCTTTCCCCCCATTGTACCTCCGATGCCTAAGTTAGTAAAGGATTCAAAGGTCTTGTTATGAAGTTTTGAAGATTGACATAAACACGCATTTAAATATATGAAGATGCTCATGAACACTTAGAGAGGATTTGGGAAGAATTCACTTACTTGTCTTGGACTGAAGCCCGGTATTTATAGATAATGGTGCTTAAAACCCGAGGATACCCATAAGTGGTATACTGATTGGACTTCACTTTGGCATGGCATGGCATCTTTAACCATTTTAGGAGAGAGAGACTTGTCCATGCTGGATATTAGCACGGGAGTAGACGCATTAGGCACGGGTCCACCTCCCATAAAATCCTAATGGCCCCTTAGGCTCAGGGGTTATCTCTCGCATGCCTTTATAAGTTCATTGAAGATTCATGTTGTATTCTTGGTGATCACTTGAAGAAGTAAGGCGACCGGACCCTTAGTTGATGGGTCTACCCTGGGGCACCTTCAATCAGACCTGTAGGTTACAAGTTTACCCTTCATATCTAACGTTGGCTGATGTGTCTTCTCTCTTTAGTGCAATTTCTAAAGATCCACAAGCACACGGATCAATGCAATGTAGTGTGTAAGAGAATGGGTGTCAAACCACAGGGAGGCTATGTGTAGAGATAGATTCTATGTGTGTGTTCTAGAGTGTGCCTAAAAAAAACCTAAACTATCTATTTTTGGGATTTTGGATTTTGAATGGTCAGGAGCTCTAACTAAAATGAATTAAACTAAATTATGGGAATGGAAAGTGGGAGACAAGATAATTTAGAAGAACTAACAAATGGAAAGGTGTTAGGGTGACATCTACTTGTTAATGGGTGATCTTAGATTCCAAGACTATGGATTACATGGAATGGCTTAATCATCAATTGCTCTTTCACTAGGTTGCTTAGTTAATATCCTAATTTCTCCCTACAACTTGGTGTGGGTTTGTCCCTAGGCGACGCCTCCTAGAGCTACGACGTGGTCCTTATGACCTAGGGCCTTAAGAGTGACTAACTAGCTTCCTAGGTGACCTGGAACAAACCTACCCTAGTACCCAAATCATTGGCTGGATTAAAAGCCAAGACCTAGTGTTGCTAGAGTCAACTAAATATACCCAGAAATCTATTGCCTGGATTTAAAGCCAAAGAAGACTCGATTTAGACTAGCCTTTAATTATGCTTCGTCATTCTAGGGTCACAATAGCGGGATTTGACCTATTAACGCATTTATACTTGTTCTAAGCCAAGGTGTTCGCGAATAAAGGGACCTATTCGACTACCAAACATCATCATGCTTGGATTACACCATTAGAAACACTTTTGAACCAACATGTATGCAATATTGAGGTCATATTTACTACTTGGCATGCAAACATACACATGGACATGAATATAAGGAATACCTACTTCATAAGATCCACACATAAACACATAGACATGATTATAGAATGGATTAGAGGTGTTTAGAAGCAAATAGACTTCAATTTATACATATGTAACTCTCATAGGCATATTATCAAACACCTAGACATGTATTAAGCAATAGCCATTGAAACAAGAAGAACATAGCATTTGTATTGATCGCTATTCATGAGCACAAGCCTAAATAGCCCGAAAGTACACGGGATGTGTGTAGTACAGTGTGTGCGAGTGCGGGGTTGAATCCACAGGGAGGCCTAACGTGTATGGTGTCCTAAGCTAAATGTGTCCTAAAAGCTACGTGTTGAGGTCCTAACTATAATATTTTTTGGGGTTTTTGATTTAAAGAAAGCTCGGAAAAAGTAAACCTAATCTAAGAACAAGGAAATAAAAAGGTGGTGTGTGTGTGTGTGTGATGGGGGAATCAAGCGATCTAAGGGGATGCTAACACGTGGAAATGGGGAATAGGGTGATTACGGCTTACAAATGGGTGATTATTACTTCTTGTTAGGGTTGCTTGATGGATTAAACTCGATTGCTCTCATCTAGTCTCCTAATTAACCTCCTAATTACACCCTAAGACTCAGTGTGAATCCGTCCCTAGGTGTCGACCCCTAGAGCCACGGTGTATGGTCTTTATGAATTAACGCCATAGGGCTAGTTAGGGTTCTAGGTGACTTAGATCGATCTAACCCTAGCGTTTATACCATTGGCTGGATTTAAAGCCAAGACCTAGTTAGTCTAAGGTCGACTAACCTACCCTGAAACCCATTAGCTGGATTTAAAGCTAAGGAAGACTCGACTTAGGCTAGCCATTATTTATGCACCATTAATCATCATCACAATAGCAAATATTAACGTTTGAGTGCAAAGCAAACACATCTAGGGCATGGTGTTTGAGAATATTCTGGGGTATTCTAACACTAAGCACATACACGTACTTAGATTACACTAATTTAAGCAATGGCACCCGACATGTAAGCAATAGAAGCTGTTTATGCTATTTGATATGCAAACACACACATAGACATGTATATAAGCATACCCACTTCTTGAAATCACCACACAAACACACAAACATGCTAGCATAATGATTTAGAAATAGTTAATAGCAAAATAGACTTCAATATACATATGCTACGTCATTGAGGCATTTCTATAAACACATAGACATGAATGTAAATTTGCCAATCAAAACCCTAAGCATAAAGCATAGATACATAAATCCATCAAGTTCCCATTAATAAAAAGTAGTAGCCAATCCATAAATACAAGAATAATCACCCTACATAGCTCTAATCATACATATTTAGATTTGGGACAAAAGAGAGATACCCTTCTATCCAAATCCATGCTTTACAATCCATGAGCTATGCCCAAATCCTTGTGTTTGATCCTCTTAAATACTTGATTTCAAAGTGCTTTTATGTATGGAAGAGTGTGCAAGAGGTGGGAGATGAGAGGATTAGAGTTTTGGGAGATAGGTATGAAAGAATATGACTTGTTCTTTAAAATGGGCAAAAGCGGGCTTATATAGCTAATTTTTGTGACTACCGGAACACTTTACCGAAGCACCGGTACCAAAGGTCTCTATTCCAATAATAGAAACTTGATCTATGTTTTTGGCAAAATAGTGAGCGGGTACATTGGTACTTTGGAGCCAGTGTTCCGGTAGTGTCTCTTTGCTCTCTTTCGGCTTAGCTCCGTTTTGCTTCCGGTTGCTTTGGTCTTTATTCAGAAGCTTCCCAACATGATTTTCTTCCATGTTTCATCTTCAAAAATCATCTTCAATACTTGCCCAAGCCATCTCCATCTTTATTTAGCTCAAGATATTCCTTAAACTCACTTAGAACACAAGATAAGTGCACTTTAGTGTAACATTTATGCTTTAAGCTCAATTATAGACACCAAAGGCTTCATATGCTCAAGTATAATATAAATGCTATACTAATACACCTTATAGAGCACAAAACACCTCAAAATAGATATAGAAATATAGTGCAAAATCACACATGAAACCAACACATCATGTATGTACATTAAGCCATTAAATCCCATAATATAGAAGCATAGAATCAACCCATTACACAAGTGTCATCACCCTAAACAAATCTATTCAAACATAATATAATAGAGGATGAAAGAGAGAATAGAAAACTCCTTTTCCATCCTAGCTATTCTTGTACAAAATCCTTGAGTAGGTTTTGATCCAAGTGTTTGAATCCCTCCAAATGAGCTTAAGACTAGGTGAAAAGTGTATGAGTGTGTGTATGTTATGGGTGAAGACTAGGGCTAAGTGTATGTTTGTGTGATGAGTGTGTTGAGATCCTCCTTAGAATTGTCAAAAAGATTTCCACTTTTAAGTCTGAAAATTGGGCTTTTATATCAGCTTTTTACGAACTGCCGGTCACCTAGCCAGTTGACCAGCTTCTTCTTCTAGCTCAACCGTCTTTTTGGTGATGCTCTCTGGACTAGCTGATCGAGTTAACCGGTCGACCGGTTCTGAAGGGATGGTCGTCTGGCTATTTTGCACACCTCCCTGGAGTGGCTGGTCGACCGGCTCATTCTTCTAGGTCGTTCAACTATTTTCTTCCTCCATTCTTTGTTTTTTCGGCCTCTGATCTTCTCTTTTGACCCGTACATCTCCTATCTTCATCATCTATCATCGTCGATCTTAACCCAAAGTTCACCTAAATCATTGAAAATAAGCAATTAGTGTAGCAATTTGTCTCTTAAACTCAATATGTACATTTGTTTATGCTTAAGCCTATTTTTATCAAAAGCATTACACTAATGCATCTTTTTGAGCACTTAATACCTCTTAAACATAGGCAAATAACAATGCAAATACACACAAAAACACAACACATCAATACCCCTAAACCTTCTCCTTGCTTGTCCCCAAGCAAGCCCAATCTTAAGTTTATTTCTAGAGCCTATGCTAAGGGTTACCTAAGAGATTGACTCTCTATCAAAGTTAGTCTAAGAAGCATGAAGGCGGCAATCCTATTGTGGAAAGATCCGTAAGACTCTTTGGATCTTCCCTCTACTCATAAAGGGTCTCGTTCCTTGTGGGAATTTCCCAAGTAGACAAACCACCACGAGCCTTGGATTCTAACACATGCACTTGGGATGTTGAGATTTCGTGCCCATTCAATTAACATGGCCTCCCTAAGATGCACAAAGCCTCAAAGTCAAGAGAGAGAATATACAAACACAATGGCTTAAACAAGCCTTATTCACATATCTATATAGAGGATAGTAGCTAAGTTGACATTGTGTTACTTATGCACTTATTCACAAAACTTTTTGGTACCCTTGGTTTTTTCTCTTTTCATTTTTTTATATAAATATATTTTTTGCACCTTTGTGCCTTTTTCAATTCAAAATTTTCTTAATTTTTCATACTTTGCATTGTATTCACAAAGAGAAAAGAAAAAGAAAGGCTTTGGCACATCAAAAAGAGACAATCAAGGAAGGGCACTCATATCAACAACCCTTTTGTTTTTCAACACTCTTTCTTACCTAGCTATGGGATCGCTACATGAGTCATTCTTAAAGGTCCTCACTCCCCACAACTTTGAAAGGCATCCCCTCCAAGACTTAGTTTTCTAACCACTCTATTCATTTCCCTACAAAGCATCTCATATTCACCAATCAATAGACTCAATCACAATGGTCAACAAAGAAATAAATGACTCAACATGCATCAAAATTGAAAAATTTTCACCATTTTTAAGCACATAATGCAATCTACCCTAAACAAAATATATAACAAGAAAACTAGATTCCCACACCCCCAAATCTAAACTATGCTTGTCCTCAAGCAAATAGATCAAAATACATAAACAAGCAACTTGGCATTACAAAGCAAGTAAAGGTGGTGGGGATAGGGTAAAAACATGGGGAACAAGTGGAGAAAGGATAGATACAACCTTGCATCTTTTTCAAAGCTTTCCACGCCAATGACAAATCACCATACTACTAATCCTGTGACTTACAATTCACAAACACTCACAAAGAAAACAAGATTACTAATATTGCCTATGCATGCTTGCATTGGCATATGCAATAATAAGCAATGGTGTATCTTATGGGACAAAGGATCAGGATTCAACACTTTGATGTGGGTGAAAGAAAAAGGAAGAAGATAAAAAGGAAAGAAAGTAAAATAAATGCAAAAATTACAAAATTGAACTTAGGTTGCCTCCTAGTAGCGCTAACTACCATGCCATCAGCTGGGCAAACACCAACTCATTTTCAACTTCCATAGATGGGGTCTTGAAGCATTAAAACCCCCACACGAGCCATGCTCGGATCATTTGAGTGCTTCAGTCATTGCCCATTCACCATCAACTCTCGGCCATTCTTCATGTCGTTAATCTTGACAGCTCCAGAAGGATAGGCAACCATCATCTCATATGGACCATCCCATCTTGTCTTAAGCTTACCAGGAAAGAGTTTCAATCATGAGTTAAACAACCAAATTTTATTGGAAGGAGAGAATGATTTCTTAATAATGTGTTTATCATGAATTCTCTTCATCCTATCCTTATAAAGTTTGGCATTCTCATATGCCTTGAATCTAAGATCTTCCAATTCCACTAGGTCTAGCTGCCTTTTCTCACCTGCTCTTGTCAAATCAAAATTTAAAGCTTTGATGGCCCAATAAGCTTTATGCTCAAGTTCTACCGGCAAGTGACAAGCTTTCCCACAAACCAATCTATACAAAGACATACCAATAGGAGTCTTAAAGGTGGTACGGTAGACCCACAAAGCATCTTTAGCCTAATAGACCAATCTCTCCTAACGGGCCGAACCGTTTTCTCTAAAATGTGCTTGATCTCCCTTTTGGACACCTCTACTTATCCATTAGTTTGTGGGTGATAAGGAGTAGCTACCACATGGGTGATTGAATATCTCCTCAACAAGGTCTCTAAAGTCCTATGGTGAAAATGCAAACCCCTATCACTAATAAAGACCTTAGGGACTCCAAATCTAGAGAAAATGTTCTCCTTAATGAATTTAACCACTACTCTATGGTCATTAGTACATGTGGGAATAGCCTCAACCCATTTGGACATCAAATCAATGGCCACTAAAATGTATTGGTACCTAAAGGAAGGTGGAAATGGACCCATGAAATCTATGCCCCAAACATTAAACAGTTCACAAGGAAGAATAGGGGATAAAGGCATCATGTTTCTCCTAGAGATAGTCCCAGATTGTTGAGATCTAAAATACTTTTTGCAATACTCTTGGGCATCCCTAAAGAGAGTGGGTCAAAACAGTCCACATTGCTAGACCTTCATGGCAGTCTTTTTCCCACTAAAATGACCCCTACACCCTTTATCATGACACATGCTCAAAACACTCTCAAACTTATCATCGGGCACACGCTGACAAATCATTTGATCTGCACATACTTTAAAAAGATAGGGATCCTCCTAAAAGAAATGCCTAACTTGTGCTAGGGACCTATCTTTTTCTCTCTTCTCCCAATGGGAAGGAAAGCACCCTGTGGCAAGATAATTGACAATATGAGCAAACCAAGATGTGTGATGAGAGACGACAAACAATTGTTCATCGGGGAATGAATCATGAAAAGAAGATGGATCACTAAAAGACTCGCTAACAAGACGGGAAAGATGATCCGCAACTAAATTTTCTCTACCCTTCTTATCCTAGATTTCGATGTCAAACTCTTGAAGGAGGAGTAACCACCTAATCAAACGGGGCTTAGACTCTTTCTTAGACAACAAATACTTCAATGCTGCATGATCGGTGTAGACAATCACTTTGGATCCTAGGATGTATGACCTAAACTTGTTAAGGGAGAAGACTATTGCTAGAAGCTCCTTTTCCCTGGTGGTATAATTCTTTTGGGCTTCATCAAGAGTCTTGCTAGCATAGTACACAACATGGGGCAACTTGTCATTTCTTTGACCTAAAACAGCTCCTATCGCATAATCAGATGTATCACACATAACCTCAAATGGGAGATTGTAGTTAGGTGGTTGGATAATCGGGGATATAGACAATAAGGATTTAAGCCTATTGAAAGCCCTAACACACTCATTATCAAAGTCAAAAGGGACATCTTGTGCTAGGTGTCTATATAAGGGATGTGCAATATGGCTAAAATCTTTAATGAATCAATGGTAGAATCCTGCATGTCCTAGAAAAGATCTAACATCCTTGACACACTTAGGAACAAGCAACGTTTTAATTAATTCTACCTTAGTTGGGTCAACTTGAATACCACTAGATGAAACTATATGACCCAACACTACCCTTCTTTGCACCATGAAGTGGGATTTCTCCTAACTCAACACTAAATTCTTCTCCATACATCGATCTAAGACTAAAGAGAGGCGACTCAAGCACTTTTCAAAACTATCACCAAAGACTAAGAAATCATCCATGAATATCTCTAAATGCCTCTCAATCATGTCACTAAAAATGGCCATCATGCACCTCTAGAAAGTCGCTGGGGCACTACAAAGACCAAAGGGCATTCTTTTATACGCAAAAGTGCCATAGGGATAAGTAAAGTTGGTCTTCTCCTGGTCCTTGGGAAATACGGGGATCTGATTATAACCTGAATAGCCATCTAGAAAACAATAGTAGCTATGCCCAGCCACTCTATCTAAAATCTGATCTAGAATAGGCAATTGGAAATGATCCTTCCTAGTTTTGGAGTTGAGCTTCCTATAATCAATTCAAACTCTCTATCCCGTGGGAGTGCGTGCAGGGATAAGCTCTCCTCTCTCATTTTCCACAACCGTGATCCCAGACTTCTTAGGGACAACATAGACCGAGCTCACCGACTCAATATCGGAGATTGGATAAATTATGCCTGCATCTAAAAGCTTAATGATCTTTTTCTTAACTACTTCGCTCATGTATGGGTTTAGCCTCCTTTGCATCTCTCTAGAAGGAACGGTTCCATCCTCAAGGTGAATACAATGCATACAAACCAAAGGGTCAATATCTCTCAAATCATCAATTTTCCACCTAATGGCCTTCCTATGCTTCCTAAGAACCTCTAAGCGACGCCCCTTATGCTTACTAGAAAGATCGAAAGCTATAATGATCGAAAGGATCTCACTAGGGCTTAGGAATGCATACTTCAAATGATCAAGAAGGGGTTTGAGCTCTAAAGAAGGGCTAGGCTCAACCAAGGGGGACTCAACCTCAACATCATCAAGAATCAAGACTAGAAGGATTAACCTCAAGTGACTTATCAATCAAAGGGCTCTCAATCTAGGAAGTAGAAGCTGCACATTTTCGTTCTAAGGTCTCCCAATCAAAACGAGACAACAATTCCTCAAATTTTCCCAATTCTTCTTTATCGGTCATTGTCCTCTCTGCAAGGTCCTTGACACACGAATCAGTCACATCCACCCTGAAGCACTATTCTCCATCATCTCCTCCTCTTATACTAGCTCCATTCACGACCTCAGCAACCTTTATGGTGGATCTCAATTTCCCAAATTTCATCTCTAATAACCCCGACCTACAATGAATAATAGCATCTATGGTGGCAAGGAAGGGCCGACCTAGAAGAATGGGTGTAGAATGTCTAGAGTTATGTCCTGAATCCATATCTAACACTATGAAGTCAACGGGGTAGACAAACTCTCCTACCTGGACCATAATGTCCTCTATCATTCCCCTAGGTCTACGCTCGAACCTATCAGCTAGCTGAAGAGTAACATGCGTAGGGGATAACTCACCTAGACCTAGCTGTTGATTGACGGAGTAGGGAATAAGATTCACAGTGAACCCTAAATTTAACAAGGCATGATTAATCTGGGTCTCACGAATCCTACAAAGAATAGTGAAGGCTCCGGGGTCACTCATCTTGGGCAGAAGGCCTGAAGTACAAATACTACTCAGCTTCTCTGTAAGCCTCACCTTCTTAAGAATGTTCGACGACCTATGCTCCTTATACAAAGATCCTTAAAGAACTTAGAATGGGACGGGATGGAAAGGATCGTATCTATCAAAGGAATATTGACCTTATGGTCCTTAAGATGCTCTAAAACCTTGAAAAACCTAGAATCCTCACTAGGTGTAGGCCTTTCTAAAGCGGATGGAAAGGGAACTCTAGGTGCTACATCTCTAAACACATGGGAATCATCAATGGGCTCCTTTTTCTCCCGATATGGGTAGGAACTACTACTTTTTCCGTGGTCTTTAATGGGCTCAACCCTTTCAACAGGACCCTTTCTAGAATCCCACTCAACAGGACTACTATGTGATTCTCTAGACTTGGAAGGACTGCTAAGTACAAGCACTGCAAAGTTAACTCGTACCCTATTATCCACTACCCTACTACTCCTAAGAGTGGTGACGACCTTAGCCTAGGCCTGATGGAGATAAGTGGTATCAGTAGAGGAACAGGATTGGACTCTAGGGTTCATCTCCAGTTGAGAAGGCAATTTCCCAAGGACTCTAACGCTCAACTATGTAGCTGTGTCTCAAACCTAGCCATCTGCTGCCTATATAGCTAGCTATCTCTTGCCTATTATCAGCTAACTCCTGCTGCTGACTAGCTAATGCTGGTTGCTAATTCTAAATAAATTGTATTAACTTCACTACATCATTACTAGGAGTCTGGTTACTAGAGAGAGTAGGTAAAGCCTGAGGTTAGAAAGCACTAGTTAGAAACCTGGGGGATATTGAGGACGGGGTCACTGCTGATGTGGAACCTGAGGATGTGAACTAGGCTCATACCAGCCTTGTCTCCAAGAAAATTTTAGGTTGTCCCTCCAACTGGGATATATGTGTTCAAGTATGGATTATACTCACAGGAATAACCTGGTGTGGCATACACTTGCTCTTTCATGAATTCAGGAAATTGAGATGCTAAAGGGCAAGCTATGGTCTTATAAGATGACTCAGAACACAATGCACAAACTTTAATAACTAAAGGGGCGGAGGAAAAACTTATAGAACTAGTCTTATGACCTTGGGATGAAAGAGACAAAGAAATGAATTGATCTAGCTTATTTGTCAAAGCCTTAACCTTAGAGGGTAAATCTAAGGAAACTCCAACCTCACTAACACTTCTCTTGTTGCCTCCCCGACTAGACCTTTCCATGGCAAAATTTTGAAAAGAATTTTTGTTCATTTAAACCTCAAAAGAAGCATTGCATTAGGTCATGATTACCGTACCCGTAGTGTGGACATTGTCTAATAAGATCCTTAAACTTCTCCCAAGCCTCAAGAAAGGATTCTAGATCATGTTGAGACAAAGTCATAATGGTGGTCCTAAGGTCGGCCGTCTTAGCCATGGGATAAAATTTTTTTAAAAAATGTAGATTAAAGCTCAGTCCATGTAGTAAATCAACCGTTAGGTAAGGAATGCAACCAAGCCCTAGCCTTGTCCTTAAGAGAGAAAGAAAACAATCTTAGACGTATGACCTCTTGGGAGACGTTAAGGACATGGAGAGTGGAACTCATTTCAACAAAATCAATGATATGATCTATAGAGCTCTCATTGCTTCTCCCGTAGAAAGAAGGAAGCATAGCCAACCTATTAGGCTTAATCTCGAAGTTTGTCTCCTCTAAACTTGGAATTTGAATAGCCAAATTAGGCTCAAAGGCTTCGGGGAGAAAGAATTGCCTAAAAGTGGGTTCCTCATCTATAGGTGGGTCTGATCTACAGGGTTCTCATCTAAAATGATCTTGGGCTTGATGCCTAGGGTGATCATAAGGTGGAATGGGATTCGTTGGGGGATTGGAAGGATTAGGAGGATGATTGGGATCGGCCATCTCCTCAAAAAGATATCCTAAATTTCTAAAATGTCTAGCAATTCTATCGAGTTCAAGATTTAGAGGAACTCGGAGATTTCTAAGGGATCTCCTACCAAGCATGCACAAACTATCATAACTGCAGCCACTTCAACCCCCAGAAACTTCAATATTCCTAAAACTACAGCAAATAAACCACAATCCTAGAAAGTCTACTAAAAAATAAAGCAAAAAGCTGAGTTAAATAACAAGAACTAATGCAAAATAATATAAATAATAAACAAAATAAGTAGAGACTAAACAAACTATAAAGGATAAGCAATAAAACAAGAAAAGCAACCACCAAAACACATAAACAAAGAATGCAAACCACCGTGCCTTCTCGACAGTGGCATTAAGAATTTGATGTGTCTTCTCTTGAGTGCAAGCTCTAAGGACCCGCAAGCGCACGGATCGATGCATTGTAATGTGAGTGAGAACGGGTGTCGAACCACAGGGAGGCTAAGTTGTGAGATGGATTCTACGTGTATGTTCTAGAGTGTGCGTAAAGAAAACCTAAACTATCTATTTTTGGGATTTTGGATTTTGACTGGTTGGGAGCTCTATCTAAAACGAATTAAACTAAACTATGGGAAAGGAAAGTGGGAGACAAGCTAATTTAGAAGAACTAACAAAAGGAAAGGTGTTAGGGTGACATCTACTTATTAATGGGTGATCCTAGATTCCAATACTATGGGATTACATGGAATGGCTTAACCATCAGTTGCTCTTTCACTAGGTTGCTTAGTTAGTATCCCAATTTCCCCCTAGAACTCGGTATGGGTCCGTCCCTAGGCGACACCTTCTAGAGCTACGGCATGGTCCTTATGACCTAGGGCCGTAAGAGTGACTAACTAGCCTTCTAGGTGACCTAGAACAAACGTACCCTCATACCTAAATCATTGGCTGGATTTAAAGCCAAGACCTAGTGTTGTTGGAGTCGACTAAATCTACCCAAAAACCTATTGGCTAGATTTAAAGCCAAAGGAGACTCGATTAGACTAGCCTTTAATTATGCTTCGTTATTCTAGGGTCACAATAGCGGGATTTGACCTATTAACGCATTCATACATGTTCTAAGCCAAGGTCTTCACAAATAAAGGGACCTATTTGACTACTAAACATCGTCATGCTCGGATTACACCATTAAAAACACTTTTGAACCAACATGTTTGCAATATTGAGGTCATATTACTACTAGGCATGCAAATATACACATGGACATGAATATAAGCAATACCCATTTCATAAGATCCACACATGAACACATAAACATATAGAATGGATTAGAGGTGTTTAGTAGCAAATAGACTTCAATTTATACATATGCAACTCTCATAGGCATATTATCAAACACCTAGTCATGTATTGAGCAATAGCCATTGAAATAGGAAGAACATAGCGTATGTATATACTTTAAGCCATTGAATCCCATAATATAGAAGCATAGAATCAACCCATTACACAAGTGTTGTGACCCTAAACAAACCTACTCAAGCATATCATAATAGAGGATGAAAGAGAGAATAGAAAACTCCCATTCCATCCTAGCAATTCTTGTACAAAATCCTTGATTAGCCTTTAATCCAAGTGTTTGAATCCCTCCAAATGAGCTTAAGACTAGGTGAAAAGTATGTGAGTGTGTGTGTTGTGGGTGAAGACTAGGGCTAAGTGTGTGTGTGTGATGGGTGTATTGAGATCTTCCATAAAATTGGCAAAAAGATTCCCCCTTTTCAGTTTGAAAATTGGGCTTTTATATCAGCTTTTTACGAACTGCCGGTAGACCTAGCCGATCGACCGGCTTCTTCTTCTAGCTAAACCGGCTTTTTGGTGATGCTCTCTGGACTGGCCGGTCAACCAGCTCTGGAGGGGTGGTCATTCGGCTATTTTGAGCACCTCTCTGGAGTGACCGATCGATTTAGCCAGTCGACTGACTCATTCTTCTAGGTTGTCCGGCTATTTTCTTCCTCCATTCTTTGTCTTTCCGGCCTCCAATCTTCTCTTTTTGACCCGTACATCTCCCATCTTCATCACCTATCATTGTTAAATCTTGATCTTAACCCAAAGTTTACCTAAATAATTAAAACAAGCAATTAGTGTAGCAATTTGTCTCTTAAACTCAATATGTGCATTTGTTTACGCTTAAGCCTATTTTTATCAAAAGCATTACACTAATGCATCTTTTTGAGCACTTAATAACTCTTAAACATAGGCAAATAACAATGCAAATACACACAAAAACACAATACATCATTGGCCCTTGCTGCCACGTGTTGCAATCCTATTGAGGGGCAATTTTTACCCCTATCAAGGGGAATTAGGTGACCTTGGAACATTTTCACCTTGATTCATCTTACACACTTTACATTAATTTAGAGGAATAGTGTTCTTAGTTACTTGAAAATTGTTTAGGTCAAATTACTTAAGTTTCCTCGACAAGAAGGTGTAGTCTAGTGGTAGCAGTTCACACTTGATACCTATAAGTCTCAAGTACAAGTCATCTTTAAGGGGTAAATGACGAACCATTATTGATCTCAGTATAGAAATAGAAAAAATAAAGGTGAGTTCTCCGAACAATCCAAGGCATAGTAATCTCAACAAACTATCTAAAAAAATTTCATATTAATTTCTCTAGCCACTATTAACAACCATTTGCATTCCAAAGTAGATTTACATACCCTTAGCCACTATCAACACATTAATTTCTCTAGCCACTATATATATATTACTATGCTCTGGATCCTTTAAGATATAGAATATATGTGAACTTTTGATGAAATCTAGCTTAAAATTATGGAACATAGTGGTAGCAACAAATATTTGTAGATTTACAAAGTTTAAGCATGAAAATTATGCCAAAAAGAAAACAAAGGGAAAACAAATAGGTAGTTGACATAGATATAAAAGGAAAGTATTGATGTGTGGTTTAATGCACAAGTGTATAGATCATTCGTGGTATAACGGATATGAGTGTGAGGATCGTCTCCACGGGGAGGCTTTTTTGCTTGGTTTCTACGTGCTCCTGTGTTAAGGATAACTACGTGCGTGTGTGTCTCTTTAGGATTTGAAGGAAGCTGAGGGTAGAAAATAAAACCTAAACTATAGAAGAACTTAAGCTGCCAAGCTAAGGAAAGAAAACCCATCCAATTAGAAGAGAATCTAAGGTGATAGTGTTGCAACTAAGTTCTGGCTATGATAATGATTCGGTCTATCTATGGCTTGATTGATCTATCGAGGTCCTTAGCTAATTAACCTTCTTATCTTCCAATTCCATGTGGACTCCTTTCCCAAAGCATTGACTCTTAGTAGTATATGATTCTCTAAGCCAATTGTAGTTTTAGGACTTAATAAGCTAAGTTCTCTTGCCAAGCCTCATCAACTAATCTTATTATCCACTAGGACTTGATATGGGTCTATCCCTAGGCTTCGACTTCTAGAGTATAGTGTGGTCCTTATGACCTAAGTTTTTCAGGCTTAGCTAATTAGGTCCTTGATAAGGTTGATTAGATCTAACCCTAATGTTTAAATAGTCAGATGGGTTTAAAGCTATAACCTAGTCTATTTAGAAGACAAGATACTCACTTCTTTTGAGTAACCAATGCTCTTCATCTTAAGGATATGTGGATGAATTGATGAAGTTGGGGTACGATGCTTTGATATACCATGAGGAGAGGTCTTTAGTGATAAGATTATCTGCCTCATATGTTGGGTGTTGTGTGCTAATTAATCAGGACATTCATGTGCAACAACAGAGTCTATGTGCCCCTATGGATTTGTCCTTTTGGTCATCATAGATCTAGATGTAGTGATATTATACTTTAGGGGTATATTGATCATTTGGCTTGTGGGTTGCTCCCTAAATCAAGAGATCTATGACCAATTGATGATCACTATTTTGGACTAAAGTTCCAAGGTTCTAAATGTAGTATTGGAGGTGATGGTACGTATTTGGACCGGCCTTAACTATGGGTATGCATATAGGGGTATTTTGGTCATTTTGCTCGGTTGGTCAAAGACGGAAGTTACTTAGTGTAATAAGCTCCTGCTTAGCCAGTATTATCCTTAGAGTGCGGCTTTGGTCTTTTGGAGAAGTAGACCGAAGTCAAAATAGCCACAGCATCGCCAAAGTACTAGCGATAGCATTTTGGTCATTTTGGGAGCCAAGGGTAATTATATCTAATGTGTGTCATTTGTGCGTGTTTGTACATAGTGTTTGCATAGACATTTAGAGGTGTTCTAGAGCATAATTGAGTACATTTAGTGTAGAGTTTATGCATATTTGTTAATATTTGTACATAATGTATTTAGATGCATAAATATTATACCAAGTGTTGTATCTTGTGCTTTAGACAAGTTTGGGATGGGTCAAGCTTAAACGAGGAAGAAACGAGCTAAATGTGAAGGTCGGGAAAACCAATGATTGAAGATTGAAACAGAAGTCTGTACCAATCAACTATACCGACTGACCGGTAGGATCAGCCGATTGATCCAAAGAGCATGAAAACGAACCGGTTGACCCTTCTTGTTACCAGTTAGTCGATAGGGTCCCCATTGATTGCATTGAAAAGCTATAAATAGCCCATTTTAGGTCATTTTTGGGGGGACGAACTTTATTTTCTTAAACTCTAATAAACCTTAACCTTATACCCACTTCACCAAACACCTAAAACCACCATCCCACACTAATCCAAGCTAGGATTGAAGCTTGTAACAGGAGATTGAAGAATTTTGCTTTGGATTTGAGCAAGGGTTTAAAGGGGAGTTCCTTATTCTTTTCCTTATTCTTGTAAATATGCTTTGTAATTCAAGTAAATCTAGGGTTGATTGATGTTGTATATTCAATTAGGGCTTTGAATAAAGGATTTATGTGTATCTTTGGCTCTTAATACATGCTTTTTCATCTAAATGTGGCATTATTCAATATGTCCATGTATTGAAAATCAAACATGTTTATGTGTTTATCAAAATACCCAAGTGAACTTGCACGTGTTATTTGTGCTTCAAATGCTTTTATCTACTTATATGGGTGATGTAATTATGCTTAATTCATGGTTTTGCTTTGTAGAGTAGGCTTTAGGTTTAAATCTAGCTAATAGCTTATATGCTTTGCTTAGCTGAGTATAGGTGCTAGTCCTAGGCTTTAAACCTAGCCAAGAGAAAAAGTTAACCTAGACTAGAGTATCCCTCACCTACGTTAGTGTTGGTTAATCGAGCCCTAATTTCACGTAGTGTTTAGGTGCTAGTCCTTACCTTTACACCCAGCCAAGAGGATAAATTCTAAGCGCAGATTGTGCAGGCTAAGAGGGATTAACCCTTAGCTTTAAACCCAGCTAACGGGTTGAACTACTAGAATTGGTTAAGAGACTACCAATCAACACAACAGCAGTAAAAGTCCTAAGCCGTATATAGACCTAATTCGTTATCATAGCCTGAGTCTAGTTGCAACGCAGTCACCTTAGATCCCTTCTTCTTTGTTAGGTTTCTTTCCTTAGCTTGGCACCTTTAAGTTTCTTCATAGCTTAGTTTTTATTTTTCTTTTCTTAAGCTCCCTTCATATCCTAAAGAAAGGGCACATACACACATGTAGCCAGTTTTAGACACCCGAGCACATTGAGGCCAAACTAAGGTAGGCTCTCTTTGGAGACAATACCCGTACTCGAATCTGCTATTCCATGAACGATCTGTACGCTTGCAGGTGTAAAACTCAACACGATCAATGTCCTTTGGTTCCTTCACTAGCCATTACTCTATTGGGTACATAATTGAGGATTTAATATATGTAGATTGCTTAATTAAGATATAAGTTTGGAATATTAAGAAGCAAATTATTTATTATCCAGGTTATCTTAATATAACTCATAGATATCTTAATTGGATAAGCGGGGACCACATGGAAGATATTTGGTGTGTGCATGATATGGAATATTTGAGTTTCTGTATCTCAAAGAAATATTCCTTATTTAAAAAGTTTAAGGACGAGCATTATAGACAATCTATAATATTCCTTGAATCTTACCCATTTTAAGGTTGCTTAGTACTATATACAGTACTAGATAAGAAAGACTAGTTCTTGAGCCTCTTTGATTATTCTCTCTCATGTTGTTTATGCAATAATTTTCACACACTAACACCAAGAGCACACACTAAATCAAATATTCTCAATTTAGCCTATAATCTAACTTGCCTACTACATAGCTAAGTGTAGAGTGAGGGATATGGTGGAAAAAACCACTAGAATGCTATTTCGAGGAGGATTTAATGCAAAAAAGACAATTTTCAATTGATTCATGCTACGAGGGTAATGATATCTTCATCTATACCCATTTATTTTTGCGTCGTTATATTGATTCCTATTCGTATAACATGTTTTGTGCTATTTTTTGCTACTGATGTGTTTGTTTTGTGTGTTTATGTATTGTAAGTATATACTTGTTTTGAGGTGTTTTGAGCTTCATTTGGTGTACTAGTATAGCATTTAGGTCACACTTGTGCATATTAGAGTTTACATGTTCATAGTTGAAGTTAAGACTTAAATGCTATACTAATGTGCATGTATTGCTTGTTTCAAGTGTGATTTGGAGAGATAATTAGAGTTTGATTGAGGGTGTTGGTGTGTGGAACAAAGCCAAAAGTGTTTTGGACATAAAGGAATGAAGAAAAGTTCATTTGGAAGTGGCTGGGCAAAAGAAGGAGTGACCGAGGCGAAACTGAGCGCAACGTGAGCCAAATTTAGAGATTGCAACCTAAAAAGGGCATGGAAAAATTTTGGACATGTTTTAGGGTGCAAATGATGACTTGGGAGATCCCCCACAACGATACGAAGCCATGAAAAAAATGGTGCACGAATCGGAGCCAAAACGAGCAAGATATGATATTTTACTGTCAAGACCGGTCGACCTCCTGTCAAGGCCAGTCGACCTAGCCGGTCGACTGGCCGAATCAGTATCTGGGCCAATTTTAGCTGGATGACCAGTTGGGCCCCCGGCTGGACGTGCTGAAAGCTCTATTTAAGCCACTTTTCAGCCGTTTTTTAAGGAGAACAACACCCAAATCAAACACCCATTTCCCAAAACCCAAAATCCACCAAAAAAATCACCCCACACACTCATTTCTAAACACATTTAACACTTGGAATCAAGGATCCAAGAGGACCAAACACTAGGATTTGGGGCATAGCTCATGGATTGTAAAGTTTGGCTATAGATAGAAGGGTATCTCTTTTTTATCCTAAGTCTAATTATGTTTGATTAGAGCTATGTATGGTGATTATTCTTGTATTTATGGATTGATTAGTACTTTTTATTAATGGTAACTTGATGGATTTATGTATATATGCTTTATGCTTAGGGCTTCAAAGGCTATTTTACATACATGTCTATGTGTTTGTTGAAATACATTAATGATGTAGCATATGTATATTGAAGTCTATTATGCTATTAACCATCTCTAAATCATTATGCTAGCATGTATATGTGTTTGTGTCATGATTACATGAAATGCATATGTTTATATATATGTCTATGTGTGTGTTTACATACTTAATAGCATGAATAACTTCTATTGCATACATGTCGGATGCTATAGCTTAAATTGGTGTAATCTAAGCATGTCTATGTGTTTAGTAGTAGAATATTCCAGAGTATTCTCAAATGCCATGCCCTAGATGTGTTTGCTTTGCACTTAAACATTAATATCCACTATTGTGATGTGATCGATGGTGCAAGACTTGTAACTAGCCTAGGTCGAGTCCCCTTTGGCTTTAAATCTAGCCAATAGGAGTCTGAATAGGTTTAGTTGACCTCAGTTCACTTAGGAAGGCTAGTTAGTCCACCCTAACACCCTTGGTTCATAAGGATCGTGCTGCAGCTCTAAGTGGGGCGAAGCTTAGGGACGGGCTCGCACCGAGTCCTAGGGCCAGATCGGGGAACTAATTGGAGGACTAAGTGCTAGGGTTAGATCGATCTACACTCACCTAGAATCTTATTGGCTAGCCCTAATTCCTAAGTCATAAAGACCACGCCATACTGCTAGGCATCGCCACCTAGGGATGGACCTGCACTGAGGCTTAAGGTACTAATTAGGAGGCTAATTATAGATCTAGATTAGAGGATTTAGTATAATCCATCAAGTAACCTTAGAAAGATGTAGTAATCACCATAAACAAGGCTTAATCACCTTAGTCTCCCATTTCTGACGGTTGAATCCCCTTAGATCACTTGATTCCCTCTTCACACGCATAAATCTTTTATTTCCTTTTCCTTAGTTTAGCTTTACTTTTCCGAGCTCCCTTTAAACCAAAAATCCCCCAAAAAAGAGTATAATTTAGGTCCCAACACGTAGCTTTTTGGACATGCATAGCTTAGGACACCATACATGTTACGCCTCCCCATAGATTCGATCCCGCACTCACATACACCGTACTACACACGACCTGTATGCTTGCGGGCTATTTAGGCTTGTGCTACTCAAATAGCGTATCAAGTTTTTGGCGTTGTTGCCGGGGAGGCAACGTTTGTTTGGTTTCTTAGTTTTTGTGTGTCTTAGCTTGTTATGTGTTGTTTTATCTTTTCTTTTCATGTTTTTATTGTTTTCGTATATAAAATAAAAATTAAAAAAATTGTTGAGCATTGTGAAGAGGTTTACTTGTGTCAATTAATCATGAATGATCCTAATGCATCATGGTGGTCACTTGTATCCTCTTCCCCACCACCCGAGCATATTCCCTTTGCATGTTGCATTTGTGGAAGTTTTATGCATCCAACTATTTTCTGTCCCCATGAAAATTCCCCACTAGGGCTAGTGCTAATTATGACCCCCATAGTCATGCATCATCTCATGTATCTTCATTTAGAAATCATGACTATAGCGATGCATATTCTTATTATTCCAATCTATGTGGAAGTCGTGCTTATGATTCCAATATTTGCCTTACCTTCCACCCTTATCCCAGATTGCATGCTACACCCTATGCCTCTAGCAATCATATGCCCATGCATGCATCTCCATCTAGGGAGCAATATCATGCATCTTTATATTGGTGTCAAGATGACTCTTCATTTTTTCCACCTCATTTGTTTGAAAGTCCATCTCCTCTATTGTCATTTCCTACCCAAACATCCTCTGAGTTTTATTATGGTTGTGCTTATAGTGACCTCAATCAAGATATTTACCATTTTCACTCGATTGAACCCTCTTCCGTAATGTCTTTATTCTTGGAGCAATTAGATCAAATGCTTGAGCAATCCCAATACCTTTAGAGTGAGTTGATAGGATAGAGATGAAACCTAAGGATGAGATGACTAGGGGTGGAAATGATAATGTATTGAAGAGACAACTAGAAAGAGAGGTTGATAGAGAGATAACATCTTGTAGTGAGGATAAAGATAAGCTTAATGATAACTTGGTTCTTGATGACTCTTATGAGTATGTTTTAGAGGAAGTAGTACCCTATCCTCTTAAGCTTTCAACGTCTTCCATTGAGTCATGTGAGCCTTTTCTTTCTACTCATCCCACACATTTCATACACTTAGAGGTTGAGTCTTATGATCATAACACTTATTTGCATTTCGAGTTTATATTTAGGGAGTCTAGGGTACACACCTCCTTTGAGCATTCACGATCCATGACCCGAAATCCTTTAAGTCCCCATTGTCCCCTCCATGTATGTCTACCCTATATGAGAAGCATGATGGTGAGATGACACCCACTAATGATGAATGTATTGTTGAATTTAAAGAGACTGTAGCTGGTGAAGGTTTAAAGTCATCCATTAGGGAAAACAAGACATCAATTTCGGAGATTTTAGATGATAAGTTTCTTGGAGTTAAAAATCATGATGTTGAAGAGAATAGCAACTCTAAGAAGACACATAAGAAAGAAAGTGGTGTGCTTGGAAGAATGATCTATGGGTCTCTTTAAATGTTTGATGATTCATTGATGGAAATAGAGCCCATAAGGGTCAAATCTATCCCTCACAAGGAGTTAGAGCGACCTAGGCTTGAACATATTATATCTTCTGGAGAGAAAAAGTGTAGTACTTCATCATCCCTTACCCTTGCCCTTCCTTCTTCGAGAGTCGTTCCAACCCCCATTTTCTATTCTGTTGAGTCTCTATCTTTGGAGCTCATGTTCATGCCATCATGCATAGAACATTTTCATCTAGGGTTAGAAAGCACATTTCCCATGTTGCATGTATTAGACCTATCTTTGACCCATGGGGAAGGTGTGTTCCTGGCCCTTGATTGTGAGAAGAAGGCAATGTGGTGGTTAGTTAGAGAACAAGCGGGGTAATCTTCCATCTTTATGCATGACACCTTTAACACTTGCGCACACATTTTCATTTGATGTTTCTGGGTGGAATCTTGAAAAGAGGTGCACCGTGTATTCATTACCCCATCATATAGTGCATGACCCTTTTCCTTCTACTATTTGTGCGTGGTTGAATGTCCGGCAATTTGTGCCTCACAATTTTAAACATGTATTGCTCTAACACTAGCGCCTGGCTGGAGGCGTTAAACCCAGAGCTGCGAGGAGGCACCCAAGACATGTTTATATTCCATTTTCTTTCCTTGCTTTTCCTTTTCTTTTATTTGCATTTAGTATTATCTATCTTTCATTTCAATTGCTTTTTGTTTTTCTTTTTCATCATCCTAAGTGTTGATCCTCACTTCTATCATTTCCCATTCTTCGTATACCTTGTTTATCATTTGATGATCCAATGTAAGCTCGCATGGCAAATGCTACTAATCTTGTGCTTTGTGAATGTTTGCCACGAGAAACAGGGTTAGTAGACAAATTATTGATCATTGGCATCAGAAGAGCTTCAAAAGGAACGCAAGGTTGTATCTATCCTTTCTCTACTTGACCCCTTTTATCTACCTCGTCCCCACCACCCTTACTTGCTTTGTGTTGCCATTTTGCTTGTTGAGTGGTATTGTTCTATTTTCTTGAGGACAATTAAAGTTTAGGTTTTGGGGTGTGGGAATTTGGTTTTCTTGTTATATGCTTTGTGTAGGGTAGATAAGCATTATGTGCTTAAAATGCTAAAAATTTTTTGATTTTGATGCATGTAGAGTCGTTTATCTCTTGGTTGATTGGAGTGTTAGCTTTTGTTATTGATTTAAATGATTGGTGAATATAAGTTGCATTGTGGGGAAATGAATGGAGTGGATTGAAAATTGGGTCTTGGGAGGGATGCCCTTGAAAGTTGTGGGGAGTGAGGACCTTTAAGAATAACCCTTGTCGCTACCCCATAGCTTGGTAGGAAAGAGTGTTGAAAAAGGGTTGTTGATTTGAGTGCTTTTCCATGATTGGTTATTTTTGATGTGCCAAAGCCTTTATTTTCCTTTGTTTTTGTGTAAATGCAATGCAAAGCATGAAAAATCCAAAAAAAATTGAAAAAGGCAAAAAGGTGCAAAAATATCGAAAAGCAAAAAAAAAGTGAAAAAGAGAAAAAGCCAAAGGCACCAAAAAGTTTTGTGAATAAGTGCATAAGTAACACAATTTCAACTTAGCACAAGTTATCCTCTATGTAACTATGTGAATAAGGCTTTTTATAATCCATTATGTGTGTATATTCTCTCTCTTCTTGTCTTTGAGGCTTTGGGCATATTGGGAGCCTACCTTAGTGAAGGGGGCACAAAATCTCGACATCTCGAGTGCGTGTGTTAGAATCCTAGGCTTGTGGTGGTTTGGCTACTCGGGAACTTCCAACGAGGTTCAAGGCCCTTTATAATTAGAGGGAGGATTTGAAGAACTTGAGGATCTTTCCATAATAGGAATGCCCCATTCATGCTTCTTAGGCTAACCATGATAGTGACTCAATTCCTTAGGCAACCCTTTGAATTGACTATAGAGGTAAACTTAGGTTTGGGCTTGCTTTGGGACAAGCAAGGAGAAGGTTTGGGGGTGTTGATGTGTTTGTTTTGTGTGTTTATGTATTGCAAGTATATACTTGTTTTAAGGTGTTTTGAGCTTCATTTGGTGTATTAGTATAGCATTTAGGTCATACTTGTGCATATTAGAGTTTATATGCTTATAGTTGAAGTTAAGACTTAAATGCTTTTATTGCTTGTTTTAGGTGTGATTTGGAGAGATAATTAGATTTTGATTAAGGGTGCATGGAGTGTGAAACAAAGCCAAGGATTTTTTGGACATAAAGGAATGAAGAAAGGTGCATTTGGAAGTGACCAGGCGAAAGAAGGAGCGACTAAGGCAAAACCGAGCGCAACGTGAGCCAAATTCAGAGATTGCAACCTAAAAAGGGCATTGACAAATTTTGGACATGTTTTAGGATGCAAAAGATGGCTTGGGAGATCCCCCACAATGATAAGAAGCCATGAAAAGAAAAGGTGCGCAAATCAGAGCCAAAACGAGCAAGATATGGACATTTTACTGTCAAGACCAGTCGACCTCCTGTCAAGGCTAGTCGACCGGTTGAGGTCGATCGGCCGGATCAGAATCTGGGCCAATTTCAGCAGGATGACTTAGCCCCAAAGCCAGACGATCTGTAGGGCCCTCGGCTGGACGCGCTGAAAGCTCTATTTAAGCCACTTTTCAGCCCCTTTTTGAAGGAGAACAACACCTAAATCAAACACCCATTTCCCAAAACCCAAAATCCACCAAAAAAATCACCTCACGTACTCATTTCTAAACACATTTAACACTTGGAATCAAGGATCCAAGAGGACTAAACACTAGGATTTGGGGCATAGCTCATGGATTGTAAAGCTTGGCTATGGAAAGAAGGGTATCTCTGTTTTATCCTAAGTCTAATTATGTTTGATTAGAGCTATGTAGGGTGATTATTCTTGTATTTATGGATTGATTACTACTTTTTATTAATGGTAACTTGATGGATTTATGTATATATGCTTTATGCTTAGGGCTTCAAAGGCTATTTTACATGCATGTCTATGTGTTTGTTGAAATGCCTTAATGATGTAGCATATGTATATTGAAGTCTATTATGCTATTAACCATCTCTAAATCATTATGCTAGCATGTCTATGTGTTTGTGTCATGATTACATGGAATGTGTATGTTTATATACACGTCTATATGTGTGTTTACATACTTAATAGCATGAATAGCTTTTATTGCATACATGTCGGGTGCTATAGCTTGACTTGGTGTAATCTAAGCATGTCTATGTGTTTACTTAATAGCATTAATATCCGCTATTGTGATGTGATCGATGGTGCAAGACTTGTAACTAGCCTAGGTCGAGTCCCTTTGGCTTTAAATCCAGCCAATAGGAGTCTGGATAGGTTTAATTGACCTTAGTTCACTTAGGAAGGCTAGTTAGTCCACCCTAACACCCTAGGTTCATAAGGACCACACCGTAGCTTTGAGTGGGGTGAAGCTTAGGGATGGATTCGCAGCAAGTCCTAAGGCCAAATTGGGGAACTAATTAGAGGGCTAAGTGCTAAGGTTAGATCGATCTACACTCACCTAGAATCTTATTGGCTAGCCCTAATTCCTAAGTCATAAAGACCACGCTGTACTGCAAGGCATTGCCATCTATGGACTGACCCGTACTAAGGCTTAGGGTACTAATTAGGAGGCTAATTATAGGTCTAGATTTGAGCACTTAGTATAATCCATCAATTAACCCTAGAAAGATGTAGTAATCACCATAAACAAGACATAATCACCTTAGTCTTTTATTTTCGACGTTTGAATCCCCTTAGATCATTTGATTCCCCTTTCACAAGCATACATCTTTTATTTCCTTCTCCTTAGTTTAGCTCTACTTTTTCGAGCTCCCTTTAAACAAAAAATCCCCCAAAAAAGAGTATAGTTTAGGTCCCAACACGTAGCTTTTAGGACACGCATAGCTTAGGACACCATACACGTTATGCCTTCATGTGGATTCGACCTCACACTCGCACACGCCGTGGTATACACGAGCCGTGCACTTGTGGGCTATTTAGGCTTGTGCTACTCAAATAGCGTATCAGCTACCATATCTTGATTATGGGTTTAAAAATAGAAATCGAAAACTTAATCTTGCATGAGGTACCACTAGATACAACAAGTGGTATCAGAGCATAGGTATTGTCATACACATGGCTATGGCCTTAGATAGCTTGATAAATTAATATAAAATGTGATAATCATGAGGGTGGCAAGATTTATGTATTTCTATGGTGTATGTATTATGGGCTAACCTTTGTGGTTGTAGCTTGTGTGTAATTTTTGGTCCTAATGGATGGTTCGAATGTATGGTTTTATTTTCTTACGTAGAAAGTTAAATGATAAGTTCTTAATAAGTGTTTAATTTATATATTAGATGCACTTAATTTGGGAATAGAATGCTTCTTAATCGATGTTTTTAATGTAATTTTGCATAATTGTGCTTAGGAAAAGGAGCTGGATGCATTACATATGGATATAGAAGCTTTTTGGACGTGTTTGTAGCGGTCAAAGTTGACATCGTCACGTGGAAAAATGCCATTTAATTGCTATGCGAGTTTGACTGGGTTGACCAAGATGAAAGATATTTTTTCTGGGCTTTTGGAAGGAATTAGATTAAACATTAGCAGACTTTTTATTTTGTTGGAACTTATATTTTAGGCTTTTACTTTTTTATTCTTTTTGGGCCAGGTTTCCATATCCAACAAGAAAAATAGGTTAGGGTTTTTCTTATATAAATACCTCTTATTTGCACTTTGGGAGGTAGACAGCTTTAAGCAGACAGCTTTTAGCATACAACAGTAAATTTTCTCTTTATTCTTTGGGCAACATTCATGGACAAGGTATTCTAATTTTCTTTTCTAGTCGAGGACTAATCAAGATTTTGGTTCATCAAATTCGTGAGATCTAAGTATTTTTATTCCTTTCATTCTATTTTGGTATTTGCGTATTTACTATTTCAAGAATTAATATTATTATGTGATTGTTTAATTTTGTGCATGATTATTCAATTGCATGACAATAGGTAGCCAGTCAGATTAATTTAATTAATCTAAGTATAGTGGTAACCAGGTTTCCTGTGTAATTACGCAATCTAAATGAGCAATTACCGCGAAAGTATTGACTTTTAGAATCAGGTCTTTCTAGATTTTTATTGCTGCCGGGCATCTCCAGGGATTAGAATGCCTAATAGGTAAGGGGATAGCGGGAAAAATTGTAGGAATTTAGACCATTATCAACTCTGTAAGGAAAGATGAGGTTATTAGGCCGAGCCAATAACTATAACTGATTTATCAAAAAAGTTGAAAGTATTTTTGCATCTAGGATCGAATTTGTTGACCGAAATTGCGATTGTTCCTCAGGCTAGATTTTATTCTTACTGATTTTCTAATTTTATATCCTTCCATTAATTTAGAATTACATATTTTAGTCATTTTAATTTTTATTTACATTTTTTTATTTTCTAGCCAAGTTGCATGCCCACGCAGCTCGACCAGTGGTTTGGACAGTTTTCATTAATTTTACCATTTTGCATTTAATTTCCCCCCTTTTTGATTGCAACTTAGTTGATTAATTTACTTGGTATAATTGACATAAAATATTTTGCCAATCCCTGTGAATTCGACCCTGTTCTCATCACGTACTCTATTTACATTTGTGAGGTAAGAATTGGAATATTATTTTTGGTGGTTTCAATGCCCATCAAATTTTGGCGCCGTTGCCGGGGATTGGTGCTGAAATTTTTTGCTTTTTATGACAAGGTCAGATCATACAGGTGAGTTGCATTTTGATCCAAGATTGAAAAGACCGCAAAGAGCTTGAAAAAAGAAACAAAGTTGCGGAAATAACTTAAGAAACAATTAGAAACATCACAAGCTTTGTCCGAATCATCTAGTGAGTCCAAGAAAATAATAGAACTTTACGTGAATTAGCCGCTGTCCCTTTGAATCAATCACCTCTTTGCATCACTTAGCTGGAGCTTAATGTCAATTTCGAACTAAAATTAGGATTAATTCATCTTTTACCCACTTTTCGTGGGTTGGAGAATGAACATCCCCATAAATATTTTAAAGAGTTCTATATAGTTTGTTCAAATATGAGATCCAATAGTGTAACGGAGGACCAAATTAAATTAAGAGCATTTCCTTTTTCCTTAGCGGATGCGGCAAAAGAGTGGCTATTTTATCTTCCATTTGGTTCCATCACTACTTGGGGAGATATGGCTAGAGCATTCCTTGATAATTTTTTTCCAGCTTCTAGAGCTGCGGTAATTAGGGGAGAAATTTGTGCCATCGAGCAAAGAGATTCGGAGTTGCTTTACGATTATTGAGAGAGATTTAAGGGACTTTGTGCAAGCTGTCCCCAACATGGAATTTCTGAACAATCTCTTATCCAATATTTTTATGAAGGATTGCTTTCAATTGAGAGACGAATGATTGACGCTACTAATGGATGAGCAATTGTCGACAAAACACCTCGAGAGGCTAGAGATTTGATTTCTATCATGGCTACAAATTTACAACAATTTGGGAATGAATACGAACATTCAAAAAGAGTTAATGAGGTAAATGTTTCTTCCTTTGATTCAAAGTTAACTCAACTAACTTCTCTTGTTCAAAGTTTGGTTGCAGGTGGTAGTGTTCCAATTCAAAAATTTTGCGGAATTTGTGCCATGGCGAGACACCCAACTGATATGTGTCCTACGCTCCAAGAAGAGGATCCACAATATGTTAATGCCATTGGAGGTTTTCCCGGTCCACCATAGCAAAGATATGATTCTTTTTCAAACACATACAACCCAGGTTGGAGGGATCACCCACACTTGAGTTATGGAGCAAGGCCACAAAATTTTAATTCGTCAAATTCGCAACATTTCCTGCCATGACCAGCCCCACCATCGCTGCCCACACCTTCAAGTTCAGGTTATTCTCTTGAGGATATTGTGAAATCTCTTGCTCTTAACACTCACCAATTTCAACAAAAAACAAGGGCAAGCATAAAGAATTTGGAGACACAAATGAGCCAATTAGCAACATCTGTAGGTAGGTTGGAGTCCCATGGTAAATTACCTTCTCAAACAGTTGCTAATCCAAAGGAAAATGCATGCGCAATTACTCTACGAAGTGAAAAAAAACTGCTGGACAGCCACTGTCAGACTAGGCGTGGGCACGTAAAGTTGACAGCACCTGAAACAGAGAAAGAAATCGAAAAAGAGGGTGCAAAGCACGATGAAATGATGGCAGATAGCATTGAAACAGAGCCTAAAAGTGGTACGGAGCTGGTGATTAAACCTCCTTGTGGGTGAAAATATCTTAAGGGGGGTGAATTATGATATAAGTACTAATTTTTGTTTTAAAAAATGCTCAAAAAATTTACAACTTCTAACAATCAATATATCAAACACAATGTAAACAAAATAAGCAAGTATAAAAATGGAAGTATAAGGAGAGGAGAAATAAACGATTTAAGGTGGTTGGCCCAACCCTACGTCCACCACCCAAGGATGCTCTCTTTAGGACTTCAAAAATCTCCACTAAGATACTTCTTCAATTCTTGGTGAAGCACAAACCAAGTTCTTACAATCTCTTTGAAGCCTAACTTTAAAGAACCCAAGAGATTCACTCGTTAAGATTTCTCACACTTTACAAGCTTTAAAGATTTTGTCTCACAAAGTTTATAGCTCTCAAAGTGTGTATATACTCAAGAATTAAGAAAAGATTGAATCTGAAATTTTCTTCAAGAAGAAGATGAATAAGCTCTTGAAAGCTCAAATATATTGCAAGAATGGCTCAAAGATGGATTGTATGATGATAAACAATTTAGCACACTTCAATTCTTTGATTAGAATGTGTATTGAATGAGTATTTAAAGAGATTTTGGGGGTTAGGGATTTGGTAGATGAAGAAGAAATGAAGATCTCGGCCAGAACGGTAATAAACGGCTAGTACATTTATTACAGCACCCGTTCAGCCGGCTGACCGGCTGGGTCGTCCGGCTATCCCCTTTCCTGCTTTGACTAGGCTGGATGCCTTAGCCGGTCGACCGACTAGGGGGTCCGGCTTTTTCTTCACATTTCTGTTTTGGCCGGGCAACCCACCCAGGTCAGCCAGTCGACCGGCTGAGGGGTCCGGCCACTCCAAAATGTGAAATAAAGCCAGAGTTTTGCAAAAATCATTTTAAGTTCAATTTTCACAACTCCAAATCATTTTGTAATAATTTGAACCATATGTTTTGATTTGAAATACCTCAAAAGCTCATTTTACCTCTCTATGTGCATTCAAATACATTTGTGCAAATGTTATATCAAATGTGCAAGACTTGAAAATTTTGCTGTAATCAAGAAAAAGAGAGTCTGAGCCAAGTCAACACAATAATATGCATTTCACAAAGAGAGCAAGAAGGAAAATAATATCCGGTATCCCTTATGACTTCTCTTCTCCTCCTTATGCCTTCTCGCCTTCTCTTTCTTCAAATAATGCTTTTTGCACACTTTCTTCAATCTTTCAAAGCTTCAACTAGATATCATCTCATTTTTATAAGAAGCTATTTAGTCAAATAATGCATATATTTTCATCATCAAAATCAATAATGAATATTTAGCTAACAATCTCCCCCTTTTTGATGATGACAAAAATTTTAAGATATGAGACAAAAGTACTCCCCCTTAATATATGCATTCTTTTGAATAGTGTAGTTTGGAAAAATGCTTCCACTATCAAGTTTAAACTCATGCATATTGAAGACATACAAATAGCCATATCCAAACAAGTAAACATATCAACAAACCATAATGTATACCATTCAATAGCCTACAACGCATATACGATTCACCATTCAACCAACCAATTCAATCAACCAAGTAAACATATATATACCATTACCATTTACTTTCATTTACTTCTCCCCCTTTGGCATCATCAAAACCAATATAAAGGTAGGAAAATAAATGAAAGTTAAGATTGTATAAGAGAAATAACTTGTTAACCAAAGTCAAGAATGTGAAAGTCAACTAAAACTAAAAATTGTTTTCAAGTGGAATGAAAAATATTTTTCTGAAGTAAGAAAATCAAGGCACGTGATTATGGTGATCCTTGAGGTATTCCCTCATGTCTGATCTCATAGAAGCCACTTCTAAATCAATGTGTTGCCTCCAAATAGTGAGCTCATCCCACTGGCTTGTCATGGTGGCCCTTATTTCACCCATACTAGTGTTTAACGCCTGAACTATGACAGAATCTGAGCCATCAAAGAAGGGTCTTCCTGTTGACCCCACGAGCTAGAACCAGTACCACGATGAATTTCTCTTCGGCGTTGCTCATCAATATGCACTTGCTCCCTAGATTCTCTCATTACTCGCCTAAGAGTAGCCTCCTTAGTATTTTCCTCTTCTTCAGAGGTACTAACAGCCATGGGTGTTGTTCCTGGTATGCCTATGTCGGGATTACCCTTAATTTTCGGCCCTTCATCTTCTTCTAGTGTGATGTCTACCCCGCCAAGTATATCATCAAGGTTTTGTGCAGTGGGGCCAAAGACAGGATCGGTGAAAGTAGTGCCCTTCTTAGTCCTATGCTTAATTGCAGCTTGAGTGCCTTGGGGCAAATTTTTGAAGGTCTCTCTATTTATGGGCTCCCCATTATACCAGTAAATGCCCATGAAGTTCATATACAACATGTCAAAATTCCAAGCAAACTCTTTATATGGAGCATTTGACGATATGTTGAAATGTGAGAAGATATGCATTAAGGCCATACCATAACCAAGAGTAGTTGTTTTTCCTCCACCTATTCTACTAATATGCAACACATGTTGAAGGATTAGAAAAGGCAAAGCTATCTTCTTTTCCTCCCTAAGGCTATAGTATATATAAGCATCCATGACCGGAATTTTTCCATCATTGATATTTCTAGGAAGAATTACTTCACTCATGATTTTGAAGTGAATCCTTTTATTAATATCAACATCCCTCAATAATGGAAGAATCAACTCTGGATCCTTAGGTCCTACATCCTTCCACATGTATTCTATAACTTTTCCCAGAATATCAGTCTTCCTGATTTCTTCCGGCCAACCTTGACTATTGTAATGGTCTTCCCCATCAACAGGTATATGAAATATTTCATGTAAAGTTTCCTCCTTAAGCACAAAATTTACCCCACAGACGGTAGAAGATAATTCAAGTTTTGGACTTCTACTATGTATCTCAAGATTTTCATAAAATTCAATTACTAATTTATCTTGCACATGACAATGTAGATGTAGAAACGTTAGACCATTTATCAAATAATGGCAAGACATCAGTGCTAGCAAACTCAGAGTCTACGATATATTTACTGTACAAAATCGATTGCTTGCCTTGAATCTTGGATACCGGAGGTGGTGGTGGTAGTGGAGGAGATTGTGTTCTTGGCCTCTTCCCTTTTCTCCCGCGTGCTTGACCTCTTCCTCTCGAATTCACCATAATTTCGCATTGTTTTTGCAAGACTAATCGGTAAAAACTTGATTTTTTGAAGTGGGTAAACAAATTATAGGAAGAATTTTTGGAAGAAAACGGTTGAAAATTGAAGAATTTGAGATGGGTTTTGGAGAAATTTTGGCTAGGGTTTAGAGAAATTGAGTGAATGAAGCGAATTTGGGGTGAAAACCCCCAACTTTTAACCCTGTCCGCGTTTAGCCAGTCGACCGGCTGGTCGCGGGGGGTCGACCGGCTAGGTCGACCTACCGGATCAAAGGGCTCATCAAAAATTGTATTTTAGCCGAACGCCTAAGGCCTTAGTCGGTCTACCGGCTTGGTTGGTCAGCTGGGTCAGAAAGTGCACAAATTGCTTATTTTTCATACCCAAGCCACATAAACACATATATATGTAATTTAACCACATTTTATCATTCCAATCTCTCTCCTAATCTAGCAAAATTGATCCTCATGCAAAGGTTTAGTGAAAATATTAGCAACTTGATGTAAAGTATCAACAAATTCAAGTATTATATCACCTTTTTGTACATGATCTCTAATGAAATGGTGCCTAATCTCAATATGCTCAGTCCTTGAATGTTGAATTGGGTTTTTAGTGAGATTAATTGCACTAGTATTATCACAATATATGGGAACATGATCATACTTCAATCCATAATCAAATAAATTTTGTTTCATCCATAAAATTTGAGCCACACAACTACCAACTGTAATATATTCAGCTTCGGTAGTAGAAATAGCAACACTATTTTGTTTCCTATAAGACCAAGATACTAAGGAATGTCCTAGGAATTGGCATGTTCCACTAGTGCTCTTACGATCTATTTTGCAACCAGCATAGTCAGCATCAAAAAAACCATATAGATCAAATGACATTCCTTTTGCATACTAAAGTCGTAGATTAATTGTTCCCTTAAGATATCTAATGATTCTTTTTACAGCTGTTAAGTGAGTTTCCTTAGGATTAGATTGAAATCTAGCATATAAGCACACTGCAAACATGATATCAGGTCTAGAGGCAGTTAAATATAATAGGCTACCGATCATACCTCTATATTTCTTCTCGTCTACTGATTTACCCTTCTCATCCTTATCTGGTTTTTTTTAGGGGCTCATGGGAGTTCCAATCTCCTTTGCATCTTCAAGTCCAAATTTCTTGATAATTTCCTTGGTGTATTTGGCTTGATTTATGAAGATCCCCTCTTTTGCTTGTTTGATTTATAGTCCAAGGAAGAAGGTTAATTCTCCCATCATGCTCATCTCAAATTCCTTGTGCATGCACTTTGAAAAATTCTCACATAAAGAAATATTAGGAGCACCAAAAATTATATCATCCACATAGATTCAGAGAAGTAGAATGTTATTGTCTTTTCTTTTGATAAATAGGGTTGAATCAAGTTTTCCTCTTTCAAAATTGTTTTCTACCAAAAATCCACTAAGTCTTTCATACCAAGCTCTAGGAGCTTGCTTTAAACCGTATAAAGCCTTTTCTAGTTTAAAAACATGATTAGGAAAGCAAGAATCTTCAAAACGGGGAGGTTGTTCAACATAAACTTCTTCTTCAATGAATCCATTTAAAAATACACTTTTCACATCCATTTGACAAAGCTTAAAGTCCACGTGACATGCAAATGCAAGTAACATACGAATGGATTGAAGTCTAGCTATAGGAGCATAGGTTTTAGCGTAATCAATTTCTTCTTCTTGATTGTATCCTTGTGCAACTAGTCTAGCCTTATTCCTCGTCACTTTTTTGGCTTCATCTAGTTTGTTTCTGAATACCCATTTAGTTCCTATTACCGGTCTATCTTTAGGCCTTTCAACTAGCTTCCATACTTTATTTCTCTCAAATTGATTAAGGTCTTTTTGCATGGCAAATATCCAATTTTCATCAGGTAGAGCTTCTTTTACATTTTTGGGTTCTATATGAGAGATAAATGCATGATGCTTACAAAAAGTACTAATATTACACCTAGTTCTTACACCTTCATTTGGATCACCGAGAATAAGATCTTGAGGATGGTTTCTTACGAACTTCCAACTTTTTGGTAGGTCTTCATGAGGTTCTTTTGTTTTAGCATCTTTGTTTGAGCATTGTTTGATTTCCTCATTTGCTTGCAACCTCTTTTCTTTATGTTCTTCTTCTTGCTTTGTTGGTTTTTCTTTGTCTTTTGGAGTTGGATCTTCAAGCATTGTCTTTTCCAAAAGATAACCTACATCATCAATTTCCTTTCTCGGCTTAAATGGATTAGTCTCATCAAATGTAACATGTATTGACTCTTCCACAACAAGAGTTCTTTTATTATATACCCTATATGCTTTGCTCTTTGTGGAATAACCTAAGAATATTCCTTCATCAGATTTAGCATCAAATTTTCTTAAGTGGTCCTTAGTATTTAGGATAAAGCATTTACAACCAAATATCTTGAAGTATAATATTTTAGGTGTTTTGCCATGCCATAGTTCATATGGAGTTTTGTTTAAGATAGGTCTAAACAATACTCTATTTTGCACATAGCATGCAGTATTTATGGCTTCACTCCAAAAATATGTTGGCAAGTTGTGTTCTTTTAGCATAGTCCTTTCCATTTCTTGTAATGTACGATTCTTCCTCTCCACTACCCCATTTTGTTGAGGAGTACGAGGGGCCGAAAAGTCATGCTCAATGCCATGTTCATCACAAAAGTTCATGAAAGGAGTATTCACATATTTGGTGCCATTATCACTACGGATGCAAGTTATAAAATAGCCTTTCTCATTTTGCACTTTTCTACACAATCTTGCAAATTCATTGAAGGCATCATTTTTATGTGCAAAAAACATGACCCATGTAAATCTAGTGTAATCATCAACTACAACAAATGTATACCTAGATCCTCCTAAGCTTACCACATCAATGGGTCCAAACAAATCCATATGTAATAGTTGTAATGCTCTATTTGTTGAAACTTTATTTAGGGATTTGAAGGATGTCTTATGTTGTTTTGCTAGTTGGCAAGCATCACAAATTTTATCTTTTTCAAATTTTAGCTTTGGTAGGTCTCTAACCAGATCATGCTTTGACAAATCATTCAATAAGCTCATGCTAGCATGTCCTAATCTTCTATGCCATAACCAAGCATTATCATGCACAACGGGTAAACATTTAACATGTTGACATATAAGTTGATCAATTTCAATAGTGTAAACATTTTCATTTCTCTTAGCTACAAATAACACATTATCATTTCCACATTCAAACACAAGGCATTTAGAAGATTGAAATACAACTTTATGACCTTTGTCACATAATTGACTAATGCTAAGTAGATTAAATTTTAGACCCTCTACTAGTAGGACATTGTGTATAGCAAGAGAGTTTTTGTTACCAATGCTTCCTTTTCCAATAAATTTTCCTTTGCCATTGTCCCCAAAGGTAACGTCACCTCCTTTTGTCCTTTTTAATTTGTAGAAAAGTGAAGAGTTCCCCGTCATGTGCTTGAACAACCACAATCCAAGATCCATTTTATTTTGCTTGAATTGCTTTTATTGCATACCTACACACATGAAATTCAAATGCAATTCTTTATTTTGGGGTCCCCAACACCTCGAGTCCTTGGCGTTAGTTTAATTTTTGTTTTTGACCACCCATTTAGGTCTTTTCCAATACGGACATGTGATCCTTTATCATGAATTTTCTTGTAATAACAATGAGTAGATACATGTCCTTTCTTTTCACAATAGGTACAAATAACATTTGACTTTGGTGAAGAGGAGGATGTAGAGGTAGAAGCCTTGACAAAATAGGTTTTGAAATACTTTTGATTAATACTAGGTTTGTATCCAATACCACTCTTATCAAAAGACATTTTTTGACTTCCAAGAAGCTTTTCAAAATTTTCTTTCCCATTTTTAAACTTTTGAACAATTCCATTCAAATCCATATTTTTTCCTTTTTAAATCTTTAACCTCTTTTTCAATCTTTACAAAATCTTTGGCATATGAATCATTTTCCTTTTCTAAGATGTCTATTTTTTCAATAAAAGAAGCATTTTTCTTTTCCAAAATTTCTTTTTCATTAAGAACAAGTTTCAAACTTTTATGCATTTGCTTGTTTTTTGCCAAAGCTAAGGATAAATCATCATGTAATTTAGCAAATGCATCTTTTAGTTCATCAAAACTATATTCCTCTTCCTCTTCTTCACTAGATGAATAATAAATAGATGAAGAAGGTGAAGATAGTACCTCATCCTCATTGGTCATGAGATAAAAGTTGGCTACCTCATGATGCTCTTCCTTATCTTCTTTGGTTTCGGAGAAATCCCACGTGGCCTTGAGCGCCTCACCTTCCTTCTTCTTTGAAAGCTTAGGACAATTTGCTTTTATATGCCCCGGGTTGTTGCAATTAATGCACTTCAATTCATCTTTTGCATCTTTTATCTTTTTGAACTCTTTGCCTTCTTTTTCTTTCTTCTTCCAATTTGTGTTGCTTGAAGAAGCCCCTTTTCTCATCTTTCTGAATTTCACAAATCTTTTGAAATTTTGGGCTAGAAGTGCAATTTCTTCATCTTCCTCATTGTCACTTGATGGGTATTTTGATGCAACGAGGGCAATGGACTTCTTTGCTTTCTTCTCTTCTTCTTCATGATCCTTTATCTCAAGCTCACGAGTCATGAGTGACCCAATGAGCTCATTTAGCTCCAATGTATTCAAGTCCTTAGCTTCCTTTATTGCCGTGACTTTAGGTTGCCATGATGATGGCAAGCTCCTTAGCACTTTCTTACCTTCTTTACATTAGAATAATCCTTGCCAAGAGCTTTCAAACCATTAGTAATTTCAACAAATCTAGAAAACATTTGCTCAACATTTTCATTTGGAAGCATCTTGAATAATTCATATCTATGTACAAGCACGACAATCCTAGATTCTTTCACTTGGCTAGTTCCTTCATACGTTACTTCTAATTGATCCCAAAGTTCTTTAGCCGAAGTGCACCTCATTACTCTAGCAAACTCGGTGGCATTCATAGCATTGAATAAATAATGTAATGCTTTTTTATTTAACTCAAATAATTTAATATCTTCATCATTTCATTCATTTTCCAGTTTGGGTATTCTCCTATCACCCTTTAATTTTGTAGGTAAGGTAGGCCCATTTTCTATGATTTTCCAGGCTTTATAATCATGTGATTGTATAAACACTTTCATCCTCATTTTCCAAAATGCATCATTTGTTCCATCAAAAGGGGGTGCTTGTTTAATAGAAATTTCCTCCACATTTGCTAGAAATTCTACTAGTTGTTAAACTATATGTAGAACCCTAGCTCTGACACCAATTGTGGGTGCAAATATCTTAAGGGGGGGTGAATTAAGACATAAGTACTAATTTTTGTTTTAAAAAATTCTCAAAAAATTTACAACTTCTAAGAATCAATATATCAAACACAATGTTAGCAAAATAAAAAAGTATAAAAATGGAAGTATGAGGAGAGGAGAAACAAACGATTTAAGGTGGTTCGGCCAAGCCTACGTCCACCGCCCGAGGATGCTCCCCTTAGGACTTCAAAAATCTCCACTAAGACACTTCTTCAATTCTTGGTGAAGCACAAACCAAGTTCTTACAATCTCTTCGAAGCCCAACTTCAAAGAACCCAAGAGATTCACTCTTTAGGATTTCCCCACACTTTACAAGCTTTAAAGAATAAATCTCACAAAGTTTATAGCTCTCAAAGTGTGTATATACTCAAGAATTAAGAAAAGATTGAATCTGAAATTTTCTTCAATAAAAAGATGAATAAGCTCTTGAAAGCTCAAATATATTGCAAGAATGGCTCAAAGATGGATTGTATGATGATAAACAATTTAGCACACTTCAATTCTTTGATTAGAATGTGTATTGAATGAGTATTTAAAGAGATTTTGGGGGTTAGGGATTTGGTAGATGAAGAAGAAATGAAGATCTTGGCCAGAACGGTAATAAACGGCTAGTACATTTATTACAGCACCCGTTCAGCCGGCTGACCGGCTGGGTCGTCCGGCTATCCCCTTTCCTGCTTTGACTAGGCTGGATGCCTTAGCCGGTCGACCGACTAGGGGGTCCGGCTTTTTCTTCACATTTCTGTTTTGGCCGGGCAACCCACCCAGGTCAGCCGGTCGACCGGCTAAGGGGTCCGGCCACTCCAAAATGTGAAATAAAGCCAGAGTTTTGCAAAAATCATTTTAAGTTCAATTTTCACAACTCCAAATCATTTTGTAATAATTTGAAAAAATATGTTGTGATTTCAAATACCCCAAAAACTCATTTTACCTCTATGTGTGTATTCAAATACATTTGTGCAAATGTTATATCAAATGTGCAAGACTTGAAAATTTTGCTTTAATCAAGAAAAGGAGAGTTTGAGCCAAGTCAACACAATATATAGGCATTTCACAAAGAGAGCAAGAAGGAAAATAATATCCGGTACCCCTTATGACTTCTCTTCTCCTCCTTATGCCTCTCACCTTATCTTTTTTCAAATAATGCTTTTTGCACATTTTCTTCAATCTTTCAAAGCTTCAACTAGATATCATCTCATTTTCACAAGAAGCTATTTAGTCAAATAATGCATATATTTTCATCATCAAAATCAATAATGAATATTTAGCTAACACTCCTTTTCCTGAGAGATTCATAAAGTCCAAAAAAGAGAACGAAGAGAAGGAGATTTTCGAGCTTTTTCGCAAGGAAGAGGTAAATATTCCCTTACTTGATACGATTAAGCAAGTACCTTGAATTGCAAAGTTTCTAAAAGAATTGTGTACAAACAAAAAGAAACTCATTGCGAATGAAAGAATAAGTGAGGGGGACAATGTCTCCACCGTACTTAAAAAGAATTTGCCTCCGAAATGCAAAGACCAAGGTATGTTTGCTATTTCTTGTCAAATAGGCTCTCTATGCATTAAGAAAGCCATGTGTGATTTAGGAGCTTCCATTAATGTCATGCATAAGTCCATTTATTCTACATTGAATGCGGGACCCTGGATAGTAGGACCTTTGAAAGAAACATGAGTTGTTATTCAATTAACTGATAGGTCTTTGATTTAACCTGAAGGTGTCCTAGAAGATGTTTTAATATGAGTAGATGATTTGGTCTGTCCTGCTGATTTTTATGTGCTTGATATGGAAGAAGATTCATCTTCCAAGTCTTGTGAAATTTTGTTAGGCAAACCATTCCTTAGTACAGATAAAACTAAAATTGATGTGCACAAAGGTATTCTCACTATGGAGTTTGATGGCGATATTGTTAAATTTGATGTTTATAATGACATGAAAAATCCTAGTGAGGTGTCTTGTGTTTTTGCTTTAGAAATAGTTAATGATAATAAGCTAAGTGTTACTTCTTGTGAAAGTCCTACTCTTAAAAAGCTGAAAGAATTTAAGAAGACCTTTGCATGTAGCACTAACTTGCAAGAATCAATTTCCAAGCAGAAAATTCAAGGGAAGCCAATGGGAAAAATTCAAAGTCGATTGAATCCACCTATGGTGGACAAGAGGGGTGCACATAGGAAGTTACAACCCCAAGAGTTGGAGAAGAAGAAAAGCAATGTTTGTGGGAGGGCAAAAATTTGCAAGAAAAAGAAAAAGAGTTTATAAGAAAAAGTTATTAATGGAAAACAATTTTTAGTTGGACAAAAAGTTTTATAATATCACTCTGGTTTTAAATTGTTTCCTGATGATCCACAGACGAAATAGGTAGGTCCTTTCGTTATTACTAAATTGTTTTCTTGTGGTGCAGTTGAAGTGAAAAGTTTGAGCAATGACAAAGTCATCAACATTGATGGACATCATTTGATGTCCATCTATGAGAGAATTGAGCAAAAAAAGCCACCAGATAAAGCTTAGATGAATTGGTTATGTCAAGCCAATCACGTTAAATGAAGGCGCTGGTGGGAGGCAACCCATAGAGTTAGAAATTTCAATTTTGAGTTTTCTAGTTAATTTCCAATTTTTACAATTTATATATATATATATTTAGGAATTTTTCTTTTATTTTTTTTATTTGCTTCTTCCTTGAGAATCTTAACTTTGGTCTAAATGTGTTCTATGAGAGTTTTGATACTCACAGGTAGAAGTTGCTTTGGAATTGTGGTGAATTTTTGAGTTGTTTTCTGAAAAAAAATTGGGCACTAGATGATTAGGCGTGCCCACACAAAGGCAAAGGTGCTGTTTTGATGCAAGCATAAAAGTCAAACAAACTAATTATATCTTATTTTCAAAGTGCCTAACCTCACATGCTCCAAAATCTGATTTTTCGCGAAGTATTACCCTTTGTTATTCAAAGTTGGTGCCAAAAAAAAAAGAATGACTCATAGCCGGTTCCACCACCTTCTGCACCTCTTTTAAGGGAAGTTCTCTTATTTTTTATTTTTCTTTTTCCCTCAATTTTGTTTTATCTTTCTTTTATTTTATTGTTTTCTTTTCTTTACACATTGAGGACAATGTGCATGATAAGTCTAGGGTAGGAGTGCTTCATTTTAGTCATTTATTTTGAGTCTTTTTGGTGTTTAGATATGTTTTCAATGTGGTATATTGAGTCTTGTGAATATATGTGTTTTAGTTAGTATTTCTTGAGTCTTTAAAAAGAAAAAAAAAGAGAAAAACTAGAAAAATTACCAAAAAAAAAATTTTGGTTAAGTGTTTTGTAAAAGTTTTTTTTTTGGAGTCCATTAATGTCTTAGGTTTGACAGTTTTTTTTTCTCCTTTATTTTTTAGAGTCAATCTAGTAAGTTTTTAAAAGCTCTTTTTGTCAAATTATTTTTCTTTTTACTCAACTTTCTTCTTTGTGAACTTGGCATTTCTCTTAGAAAGAGTCTAATCCTCATGCTTGGGAAACTTGTTTTTGCAACAGTAAGTTGGTACATACGGTAAATCCATCCCCATTGTATTTAGTTGTCTTTGATAGTTATTTTGAACACGCCATGCTTGAACCTTGCTTAATCTTAACTTGGGCTAAAAATGTGCATGTGCTTAAATTGAAAGCCAATGCTTAGTTTGAGTTTGATGGGTGCTTGCCTTGATTTATTTTTGTGGTAAAATTGTGAAAAAGTGTGTGCCTAGGAAAGTTATGTCGGGGTTGAGGTCCCTCCTGTAAAAGTGCTGAAAGTCAAATTGTGAAAAAAAAGGTGCCAAAAGAAAAGTAAAATAAAAAGCGCCTTTTTACTCTACTGGTCTTCAAAAAAAAGAAAAAAAGAAAAGAAAAAGAATTGTGACCAATTGAGTAACCAGGGGCATTCATCACAAATATTTGTCATTGCATAAAAATGTTGAGTGACATTCTAGGCAAATTATGAAAGTTATGTATGAAAGTGAATGAAAGCAGTTGAAGTGATCTGGCCTTCCAGCAGCTGGGCTTAGGTACAAACTTGTTTTTTGAGGAAAATTGCACATTGAGGCAGTGCTTTTGATTTCTCTTCTTTGCATTGGCATAATCATACTTGGCTTTAATCATTTGTGTGTGTCTTAACTAGTGCAAGGTTCATTTACGTAGTGTTTGAGTGCTATTCGGGTAACTTGTACGTGTGGTGGTAATTGCTTTATCTTGCTAAAAACTGGCTTGCCTTTGTTTTCTTTCTCGAGTTTCTTTAAGTTGTGGTGGAAGGACTTTTGAAGGTTTGCATGCCTAAGTTTGTTTTGTAAGAAGGTTGAGTTGTTTTGAAGCTTGGTGGAAATTTCTGGTGGAAATACAACATGTGGCCATGTTTGTTTGCTGAAAATTATTTGTTTTTGGGGGAATTCTGTTTATTAAAAAGTTGGGGTTTTCAAGGCTATTTGATTGAGTCAAGTCTTGTTCTTTGAAGTGCTGCATGCCTTGAATATGTTTGCTAATGTGTGTTTGTAGAATGAGCTACTGCTTTGTAAAGATAGGTAAAGGAACAACAATATTATGCTTGGAATTATTGCCTTATTTCTTGAATAGGATTGTTCTTGGTTTGAAAAAGTTAGCATATGATCCTTACAAAGCTACATTCATGGTTGATCTCGCATGTGAATTTTTTTTTTTAACTGTTTTCATGCTTGAGGGCAAGCATGGCTTAAGTGTTTAATTTATATATTAGATGCACTTGATTTTGGAATAGAATGCTTCTTAATCGATGTTTTTAATGTAATTTTGCATAATTGTGCTTAGGAAAAGGAGCTAGATGCATTACATATGGATATAGAAGCTTTTTGGACGTGTATGTAGCGGTCAAAGTTGACATCGTCACGTGAAAAAATGCTATTTAATTGCTACGGGGGTTTGACTGAGTTGACCAAGATGGAAGATATTTTTTCTGGACTTTTGGAAGGAATTAGATTAAATATTAGCAGACTTTTTATTTTGTTGGAACTTATAGTTCAGGCTTTACCTTTTTATTCTTTTTGGGCCAGGTTTCCTTATCCAACAAGGAAATATGTTAGGGTTTTTCTTATATAAATACCTCTTATTTGCACTTTGGGAGGTAGACAGCTTTTAGCAGACAACAGTAAATTTTCTCTTTATTCTTTGGGCAACATTCATGGACAAGCTGTTCTAATTTTCTTTTCTAGCTGAGGACTAATCAAGATTTCGGTTCATCAAATTCGTGAGATCTAAATGTTTTGATTCCTTTCATTCTATTTTGGTATTTGCATATTTACTATTTGAAGAATTAATATTATTTTGTGATTGTTTAATTTTGTGCATGATTATTCAATTGCATGACAATAGGTGGCCAGTTAGATTAATTTAATTAATCTAGGTATAGTAGTAACCAAGTTTCCTGTGTAATTACACAATCTAAATGAGCAATTACTGCGAGAGTATTGACTTTTAGAATCAGGTCTTTCTAGATTTTTATTGCTGCCATTAGATAGATCCTACAGGCATCTCCGGGGATTAGAACGTCTAATAGGTAAGGGGATAGCGGGAAAAATCATAGGGATTTAAACCGTTATCAACTCTGCAAGGAAATATGAGGTTATTAGGCCGAGCCAATAACTATAATTGATTTATCGAAATAGTTGAAAGTATTTTTGCATCAAGGATCGAATTTGTTGACCGAAATTGCGATTGTTCCTAGGCTAGATTTTATTCTTGCTGATTTTCTAATTTTACAGCCTTGCATTAATTTAGAATTGCATATTTTAGTCATTTTAATTTTTATTTACGTTTTTTTATTTTCTGGCCAAGTTGCGTGCCCACGCAGTGCGACCAGTAGTTTGGACAGTTTCATTAATTTTACCATTTCGCATTTAATTTCCCCCCCTTTTTGATTGCAACTTAGTTGATTAATTTACTTGGTATAATTGGAATAAAATATTCTCCCAATCCCTGTGAATTCGACACTGTTCTCATCACGTACTCTATTTAAATTTACAAGGTAAGAATTAGAATATTATTTTTGGTGGTTTTGATGCCCATCATTAAATGTAGCTTCAATTTGAGAGAAGCATAAGGGTGGAAATTGGGATGTATTGGTCGCCAAATTTATGCTTGTTGTCATAGATAAAGCTTGTATATGTTGTTTTTCTATGTAATTCCTTGTAATATATCAATTTGGAGCCGAAATAGTTGCTGTGCACAAAGTTCAGGGCACTTTAGAAGAACTCATTGACCTTACTGGTCAACTAGTAGGACGCCTAGGCTTGACCAGTAATGCTGTAGAGCTTTCTAGGAGAGCTGGTCGACCCAACTGATCGACCAACATGAGGCCTTTGCTCGATGATGTGTCTTTTGAGTGCAAGCCCTAAAAGACCTGTAAATGTATGGATCATGTAGAATAATGTGTATGAGTACGGGTGCCGAACCACAGGGAGGCGTGAATTTGTGGAAGAAATTTTATGCTAGCCTGCTCTAGAAAAAGCTTAAAAAGAAGACCAAAACTAACATATTTTTGTATTTTTTGGATTTTTAGGAGCTAAGGGAGAAAGATGAAGACTAAAATATAAATGCACCAAAGAAAAAAAGGAATGAACTAAGCTAACTTAGGGAACTGAAATAAGGGAAAGGTGATTGGGTGACCTACACTTGAGAATGGGTGATTTAAGGATTCATAGATTGGCTTTCTACATAAAGCTTCTAGTACTAAGCAACTAACTAGTGTCCTAATTACACCCTAGGAATTGTTGTGGGTCTGTCTCTAACATGCACACTTAAAGCTACAGTATGGTCCTTATATATCTAAGGCCATAGGAGGGACTAGAAAGCTACCTAGGTGCCCTAGAACAATCCTACCCTAGTTCTTAAACCATTAGCTGGATTTAAAGCTAAGACCTAGGGTTCTTAGGGTTGACTAATGCTCTGTTTGTTATAGTCTTATTTTAAGATACTTATTTTATTGAAATGAGGGTATATCTTATAAGATTTAAGAAATCTTATCATGCATCCTATGAAAATTTAAAACAAAACCATACTTTTTATGTTATAAGAAATAACCAATCCTTCCTATCTTATTTTTTAGAGCTATAGAATACATGGTGCATATGATAAAATATCTTAAATCTTATAAGATATCTCCAAATTTCAATAGAATAAGCATTTTAAAATAAGATCATTCCAAACACACTATAAGCCTATCCGGACTCTTATTAGCTGGATTTAAAGCTAAAGAGGACTCAATATAGACAAGTCCTAACTTATGTACTATCATTCTAGGGACACTAAAATGGATTAATACCTAGTAAGTGCAGTCCTACATGTTCTAAGGCAAGGTGTTGTGAATATGACGTCCTATCCACGATACAAATACTAGCGAGTTTGATTTATGCCATTGAAAGCATTCAAGTATCAACATGTAGCATTGATTGAGCATGTATTCACTATAAGGCATATTTCATACTGACATAGACATGAATAGAATCAACCCACTTCATATTATCCATAATCACACACATACACATGCATAATCTGAGGATTAAAAATGTTTTATAGCTAATACAACTCAAGCTATAAACATATAACTCATTCAAGCATTACATCAAACACATGGAAATGAATTGATATAAAGCTTCTAAAAATAAGAACAAAGTATGTATATATATAAGCCAATAAAATCCCATAACAAAGAGTATATACATCATCCCATTACACAAGTTAGGTACCCTAAATTATCTACTCCAGCATGAAGTAAATAAGAATGAAAGAGGTTATAGAAATCTCCTCTTTCATCCTCTCTTGTTTCTTTACAAACTTGAGCAAATCTTCTCTAAGTATTGTTTGAATCCTCCAAAATCATCTAATTTCAAGTAGGTGTGTATATTAGTGTGTGAATCAGAAGTGGGTGAGAATAGGGTTTTGTGTGTGAGAAATGAGTGTGTGTATGGGTCTATGAAAATTCCTTTTAAAAGCTGAAAAGTCGAGTTTTTGTAGTATCTGCCGCGCACAGCCAACCGACCTAGTCGACTGACTGGCTTCTCTTTTTAGCTCGTCCGACTTTTCAAATGATGCTCTCTAGAGTTGGTCGACTGGCTCTTTAGGGGAATTCGACCGGTAATTTTGGGCTCCTCTCTGGAGTGGCCAATGGACGTAGCCGGTCGACCGGCAATTTTTCTAGGTCAACCGGTTCCTCCAATTAGCCTTCTTTTGTCTCTTTCTTGCTCTCGGCCTTTATCACACGACCCGTACCTCTTCTATCTTTATCGTCTATCCTCGTTGAAGCTCTGTTTCCGTCCTATAGCTCACCTAAGGCACAAAATCAAGCATTTAGTATAGCATTAGACTTAGAAACTTAACCATGTATATTTGCTTACACTTAAGCTTAACTCTGGTATATGTGTTATACTAATGCATCTTTTAAAGCTCAAGATACCTCTCAAACATAGGTAATTAACAACATAAACACACACAAAAACTCAACACATCAACATCCCCAAACCGTCTCCTTACTTGTCCCCAAGCAAGCCCAATCTTAAGTTTTATTTCTAAAGTTGATACAAAAGGTTACTTAATGGGTTGACTCGCTATCAAAGTTTGTCTAAGAAGAATGAAGAGATCCCTAAGCCTCGTTGGATCTTCCCTCTCCTCATAAGGGGTTTCGTTCCTCATGGGAATTTCCCAAGTAGCCAAACCACCACAAGCATAGGATTTTAACTCATGCACTTGGGATGTTGATTTTTGATGCCCCCTCAACTAACATAGCCTCCTCAATATGCACAAAGCCTCAAAGACAAGATGAGAGAATATACAAATGTCATGGCTTATAAAAGCCTTATTCACATATCTACAAAGATGATAGCATGTGCTAAGTTGACATCGTGTCACTTATGCACTTATTCACAAAACTTTTTGGTGCCATTAACTTTTTCTATTTTTCAAAATTTTTTTATACTTTTTCACTTTTTTGCCTTTTTCAATTTTTTTTTTGGATTTTTCATGCTTTGCAATGTATTCAAATGAAAAGAAAATAAAATGAAAGGCTTTGACACATAAAAAAAACTAATCAAGGAAGAGGCATTCGCATCAACACCCCTTTCTTTCAACACTCTTTCCCAGTAAGCTATGGGGTGGCTGCAAGGGCCATTCTTAAAGGTCTTTACTCCCCACAACTTTCAAGGGTATCTCCTCCAAGTCTCAATTCTGTGTCCACTCCATTCACTTCCCTACAATGCTACTCACATTCACTAATCGATTGAATCAACCACAATAGCCAACACAATAATCAACCAAGAAATAATCAACTCAACATGCATTAAAATTTGAAAAATTTTCAGCACTTTATTTTTACTAAATAATGCAGTCTACCCTAAGAAAAACATGAAATCAATAAGACTCAACTCCCACACCCCCAAACCTAAACTTTGCTTCTCCTCAAGCAAATGAAGTAAAGCACATAAACAAGCAAATTGGCATTACAAAGTAAGGAAGGGTGGTGGGAATGGGGTAAAAACATGGGGAACAAGTGGAGAAAGGATAGATACAACCTTGCATTTTCTTCAAATTCTTCATGCCAATGATAGATCACCATACTATTAACCCTGTCACTTACAATCCAAAAATGTCCAAAGAAGATAAAGTTAGTAGCGTTGCCTATGCATGCTTCCATTGGCATGTACACTAACGAGCAATAGTGTATCTTAATGAACAAAGGATCGGGACTCAAAACTTTGGTGTGGGTACAAGAAAGATAAAAGAAAGGAAAATGAAATAAGTGCAAAATGGGAAAATTAAACCTAGGTTGCCTCCTAGTAGCGCTAACCACCATGCCATCAACCAGGCAAACACTAATTCTTCTTCAACCTCCATATATGGGTTCCTAAAGCATTAAAACTTCTACACGAGCCATGCTCGGATCATATGTATGCTTCAGGCGTTTCTCGTTCACCATTAACTCTCGGCCATTCTTCAAGTCCTTGATCTTGACCGCTCTGGAAAGGTAGGCTATCAATACTTCATACGGACCATCCCATCTTGACTTAAGTTTACTTGGAAAGAGCTTCAAACGTGAGTTAAATAACCAACTTTATCGGAGGAAGAGAATGATTTCTTAAGAATATGTTTATCATGAATTCTCTTCATCCTATCCTTATAAAGCTTAGCGTTCTCATATGCCTCAAACCTAAGCTCCTCCAATTCTGCTAGGTTAAGCTTTCTCCTCTAACTCGCTCTTGGCAAATCAAAATTTGAGGCTTTGACTGCCCAATAAGCCCTGATGGTTTGTGTTTTTGTGTGTGCTTGCATTGTTATTTGCCTATATTTAAGAGGTATTCAATGCTCTAAAAGATGCATTAGTGTAGTGCTTTTGATAAGAATGGGCTTTAGCGTAAACAAATGTGCATATTGAGTTTAAAAGACAAATTGCTACATTAATTACTTTGGGTTAAGATTGAGATTGAACGATGATAGGTGATGAAGATGGGAGATGTACAGGTCAAAATGAGAAGATCGGAGGCCGGAAAGACAAAGAATAGAGGAAGGAAGTCAGCCAGCCGACCTAAGAGAAGGAGCCGGTCCACCGGTTAGGTCGACCGGCCACTCCAGAGAGGTGCTGAAAATAGCCGGACAACCACCCCTCCAGAGCCAGTTGACCGGCCAGTCCAGAGAGCACCACCGAAAAGCTGGTCGAGCTAAGAGGAAAAGCCGGTCGACTGGGTAGGTCGACCGGCAGTTCGTGAAAAAGCCGATATAAAAGCCCAATTTTCAGACTAAAAAGGGGGATCTTTTTGATAATTGTAGGGAGGATCTTTTCATGCCTATCTCCCAAACCTTAAATCCTGTCTCACCAACCTCTCACACATACATATTCACACACTTTTCACCTAGATTCAAGCTTGCAATTAGGGTTTAACACTTGTAATTGCAAGATCAAGACAAGGATTTCAAGAGCAAAGCTAAGCATGAAAGGGAGGTTTATCTTTCTTGTTTTATACTTAGTTTTCTCTATTCTAGAATAGATCTTTTATGGGTGATTGAAGCTTGGATTATGGGTTGATTAAGTACGACTTTGCTATGAGATTTTGATGGTTTAATATATATGTTTGCCTTTAATGCTTCAATGGCTACTTACATGCATGTCTATGTGTTTGTTGGTATGCCTAGGTGAAAGAACATATGTACTTAGAGGCTTGATTGCTATTTAACACTTCTAAATCATTGTATGAGCATGGCTAGATGTTTATGTGGTGATACCATGAAGTGGGTCTTGTAGCTATACATGTCTATGTGTGTTTTTACATACCTTAATATCAATTTTAGCTTCTATAACATACATGTTGGATTCTAATGCGTAAATTGGTATGACCTAAATATGTCTAAGCATTTAGGACTAGAATATGCTTTATATTCATTTGTACCATGCTCGAGAACATGTGTGATGTGCTTTATTGTTAAATCCTACTTGCGTGATGCTATGATTGGTGGTGCTTCACTAGTAATTAGACCTAATTTAGTCTCCTTTGGCTTTAAACCCAACCAATAGGTGTCAAGCTAGTTTAATTGACCTTAGAAAGCCTAGTTCTTGGCTTTAAACCTAGCCAATGAGTTAGAACCTAAGGTAAGACCAATTATCATCACCTAGGAACGTAATTAGCTAATCCGTGCCCTAGTTCATAAGGACCACACTATACTTCTAGGTAGCTAGCACCTAGGAATAGACCTGCACCGAGTCTAGGGATTGTAGGATAGGTTGATTAGATTCCTAGCTTAGAGCACCTTTCTTAGAGAAAACCATCAAAGGTAGTCCCATAGCAAAGTTAGTACCCAAATCACCCATAGTTAAGCAGATTTCACCCATTGTCCTATTTCTTGTGTTAATTCCCTTTTTACTTGCTTGTTTTCTCCTACCTTTATTTTATTTAGTTTGTTTAGAATAGTTTAATTTACTTTGAGCTCCCTTCGCATCTAAAACAACCTTGTTTTCTTTCTAGCTTTCTAGGACACACACTTAGCTTTCATTCCCCATTTCCTACCTCCCTGAGGGATCGACCCTGCTTTTGCACATTAGACTACATGACTTAAGCACTTGTAGGCTTTTAATTAAGGCTTAATGCTTAATTGGCAAAAAGAAGCATCAAGCCCTATGCTTTAGTTCTACCGGCAAGTGACAAGCTTTCCCATAACCAATCGATATGGAGACATACCAATGGTGTTAGGAATAGGGTCCCAAAGTTAGTCATCTATTGTATTTCTAAAATTGTTTACATACGAGTTATGTTAATAATTTTTGGCCATTACCTCATATCGCACCATCTTCTCTTATTTTGATCATGATGTAGCTCCTTGGAACAATTGTGTGGGATCATGTGAATGAGGCATGGTCTGATTGTTTTGTAACCGAATGATGGAATTGGTACTAGGACGTCAATTCCTTCGAGTAGAGGTTATTGTTTGTCACATGGGTTGGTCTTCCTCATGACCAATAGGTGTTGAGACACTGGTGTGACATACAGGTAAGGTGTGGAGACACGCTTACTAAACATGACTCGTTTACAAGCATCCTATGGTACTTACCCTACTGTCAAAGGATTGCTTGTGGTGCACATGGTTGTAATATTCCCTTCAACTTGAGACTGCCATAGATGCTTACGAATTACTCCTCGAACTTTGGTGCCATACTACCCGAATTTCCAATTTGGTGACGAAAGGTTACTAGGTGCGAGCAAGTGTCGTGAAGCCAATGTGCAGGACAACATGGGATTGACCTGCTCCGGGTATTGAGAGAATGATGTTCCACCTAGTCCTAACTCGTTAAAATCTTTGGCTAAAGCTTTCTGCGTGATGTGTCACGGAGACATGTCGTGATAAGTCATGACAAGATTAGGACTTAATGTGGAATAACTAATTAGGGGTTTGACAGTTGACCATGCTCCTAGGGTTGTTTTGGAATATCAAGGGTCATAGGGGATACGCCATAGTGCGCAGGTTCATTGATAGTTGTCTTGCAATTTTTCAGCTTATCCGGACATTGGGAACCATTGTTAGGAGGTATCTTCGATTAGTACAGAGATTATCCTTATATTACCAACTTAAGTTTGAACCTACGGAGTCACGCAAAAGGTCAAGAATTTTATTGATGGATTCATCTAATATATTTAATTGAGAATTAAATATTTCATTATTTAATTGTGAATTAAATAAAGGAATTAATAATTAGTGTATTTGAATATTTATTAGATACTAAATATTTAATATTAATTATTAAAAGTTCACGGATTTAATTTTATCTATTTTCTGCTAGCACAGAAAATGTGGCATGAATTAAATCTTGGGCTAAATGGGTTAAGAATTAAATGGAGATTTAATTTATAATCGGGTTAAAAGGTTTAGGCCCAATTGGGTTAAAGGAAATGAGCCTGGGACTTATAAAGACTCAACTCCTTTTGTTCTATAAAAGGAGACGTGTACGTAGTGTACGTATTTTTATTAAGGGCTATCAGTTTTTCCTATAGAGAGAAAAATATTCCTCCTCCCTTGAAAAAATAAACCCTAGCCTCCATTATTATTTCTTGGCTGCGTACGAAGAGGAGGAAGATCAAGCTTCTGCAAGGCTACTTGTCAAGAACACATATTTGTGTCATGAATATCTAGGTACTAATCATGTTCTCTGTGAAATTTTTAATTTACAAGAGCCTGATCCTGGAAGAATTTGTGAAAGAGTTTTGCAAAATTCCTTCAAATAGGAGTTTTAACAGCGGTAAAGTTAGCCCACAAAGCATCATTTAGCCTAATAGACCAATCTCTCCTATCGGGTGTAACTGTTTTCTCTAAAATGTGCTTGATCTCCCTATTGGACACGTCTACTTGTCCATTAGTTTGCGGGTGATAAAGAGTAGCTCCCTTATGGGTGACCAAATATTTTCTCAACAAGGGCTCTAAAGTCCTCTGGCAAAAGTGCAAACCCCCATCACTAATCAAGACCCTAGGGACTCTAAATCTAGAGAAAATGTTCTTCTCAATGAATTTAACCACCACCCTATGGTCATTAGTGCATGTCGGAATAGTCTCAACCCATTTGGACACTGATACGCTATTCGTGAGCACAAGCCTAAATAGCCCGTAAGCACACGGGTCGTGTGTAGTATGGTGTTTGCGAGTGCGGGGTCGAATCCATGAAGAGGCCTAACATGTATGGTGTCCTAAGCTATGCGCGTCCTAAAAGCTACGTGTTGGGACCTAAACTACACTCATTTTGGGGATTTTTGGTTTACGGGGAGCTCGGGAAAGATAAATCTAAGCTACAGGCAAGAAAATAAAAAAAAAATGGTATGTATGTGATGGGAGAATCAAGCGACCTAAGGGGATGCTAACATATGGAAATAGGGAATAGGATGATTATGTCTTGTTTATGGCGATTACTGCATCTTTCTAGGGTTACTTGATAAATTTAGTTGCTCTCGTTTACTCTCCTATTTAACCTCCTAACTACACCCTAAGACTCAGTGCGAATCCATCCCTAGGTGTCGACCCCTAGAGCCACGGCGAATGGTCTTTATGACTTAGGGCCATAGAGCTAGCTAGTTAGGATTCTAGGTGACTTAGATCAATCTAACCCTAGCGTCTAAACCGTTGGCTGGATTTAAAGCAAAGACCTAGTTCGTCTAAGGTCGACTAACCTACCCTGAAACCCATTAGCTGGATTTAAAGCTAAAGGAGACTCGACCTAGGCTAGCCATTAATTATGCACCACCGATCATAATCAAAATAGCGGGTATTAATGTTTGAGCGCAAAGCAAACATATCTAAGGCATAGCGTTCGAGAATATTCCGGGGTATTCTACTACTAAGCACATAGACATACTTAGATTACACCAATTTAAGCAATGTCACCCGACATGTATGCAATAGAAGCTATTTATGCTATTAAGTATGGTAACCCATACATAGACATGTGATGTGTGTCATTTGTGCATGTTTGCATCTAGTTTTTGCATGCATATTTAAGGGTGTTTAGAGTATAATTGAGTGCACTTAGTATAACGTTTATGCATATTTGTTAATATTTGTACATAATGTATTTAGGTGCATAAATACTATACTAAGTGTTATATTCCATGTTTTAGGAGTGTTTTGGAAGGGTTCAAGCTTATGCGAGGAGGAAATGAGCTAACGGATGAAGACCGAAAGAAAAGGAATAAAGAAGAGATCATTCTGATCCAGCCGGTCAACTTAGAAGAAGTAGGTCGACCGGCCGCTCCAGAGAATAAAGAATTTAAGCCGGTCAAGTTCCAGAAAGCATCATGATTTAAGCCGGTTGAGTAAGAAAGAGAAGCCGGTTGACTGGCTAGGTCGACCGGCTGTGCGCTGAAGCTGTTTATAAATTGCTCGTTTCAGCTCATTTCTGGGGGAGGAACTTTAATTTCTTAAATCCTAATAAACCCAAACCCTTTACCCACTTCACCAAATTCCCTAAACCACCATCTAAACCCCATACCAAGCTAGGATTGAAGCATTAAACAAAGATTTGAAGGATTTGTACGGATTTGGAAGTAAGAATTTAGGGAAGTTCTTCTTGTTCTTTCTCTATTTCTTGTAAATATGTTGCTAGATTAGGCTAGATTTAGGGTTGATTGTTGTTGGATATTAGATTAGCGCTTTGAATAATGGATTTGTGTAGATCTTTGGCTCTTAATACATGTTTATTTACATAAATTTATGTCATGATTCAATATGTCTATGTATTGGAAATCAAACATGTCTATGTGTTTGTTAAAATGCCTAAGTGAATATGCATGTGTTATTTGTGCTTCAAATGCTCTTATCTACTTATATGGATGATGTAATTGTACTTAATCTCATGGCTTTGCTTAGTAGAGTAGGCTTTAGCTTTAAATCCAGCTAATAGGTTACATGCTTTGCTTAGTCGAGTTTAGGTGCTAGTTCTTGGCTTTAAATCCAGCCAGCGGATAAGTTAACCTAGACTAGAGTATCCCTCACCCGCGTTAGTGTTGGTTAATCGAGCCTTAATGTCACGTAGTGTTTAGGTGCTAGTCCTTGGCTTTAAATCCAGCCAAGAGGATAAGTTCTAAGCATGGATTGTGTAGGCTAGTAGGGATTGGCCCTTAGCTTTAAATCCAGCTAATGGGTTGAACCACTAGTATTGGTTAAGAGAGCCCCCGATCAACACAACGGCAATAGAAGTCCCGAGCCTTAGATAGACCTCATCCATTATCATAGCCCAAGTCTTGTTGCAATGCAATCACCTTAGGTCCCCTTCTTCTTTATTAGTGTTTCCTTCCTTAGTTTGGCTCCTTTAAGTTCCTCCATAGATTAGTTTTTATTTTCCTTTTTTTGAGCTCCTTTCCATCCCAAAGTAAGTACACACATGCACGTAGCTAGTTTAAGGCACCCGAGCACATAGAGACTAAACTAAGGTAGCCTCCCTGTGGATTCGACCCCGCACTTGCACACACTATACTACACACGTCCCGTGCACTTGCGAGCTATTTAGGCTTGTGCTCAAATAGCGTATCAAGTTTTTGGCACTGTTGCCAGGGAGGCACAGTATTGGTTCTTTGTGTGCTTTTGTGTTTACGATTGGTTGCTTGCGTGTGCACTATCTTTACTTGCTTTCGATTTTTCGAAAACTAAAAAAATTTATATTCTTTTGCTACTAAGAGTGGTGACAACTTTAACTTGAGCTATATGGGGACAAGTGGGGTCAGAGAAGGAATAAGAGTAGACTCTAGGGTTCATCTCTGGCTGCGAGGGCAATTTCCCGGGGTCTCTAGTGTACATTTGATTGGCAAGCTGCCCTAATTGTGCCTCTATCCTAGACATATGCTGCTTATAGATAGCTAGATCTTGTTTATCATCCACTAATTCTTACTATTGACTAGCTAGTGTCTGCTATTGACTAGACAATGTTTATTGTTAATGCTAAATAAATTGCATCATTTTCTCCATCATATCAATGCTAATAGACTGGCTACTAGAAGGGGTAGAGAATGCCTCAAGCTGAGGAACACTAGGGAGCCTTGCTTGATTGACATTGTAAAACCCCAGAAGATTAGTAGGATGTAGTCTCTGTTGGAATGAGGCTTAAGGCTAGGAATGGGAAGACTCAGACTAACCCTGTTTCCATGAAAAATTTGAGTTGTCTCTCCAACTCGAATTGTATGTGTTTGAGTATGGGTTGTGCTCTTGTGAGTTGCTCTATGTGGCATGGACTCTCCCCTGAATAAACTTGGGAAACTATGGCTAGAAACAAGCTACAGTCTTGTGAGATGACTCAGAACACGATGCACATACTTCAACTATCGATTGATGAAGGACGAACCTATGAAACTAGTCCTACGACTTTGTGAAGAGAGGCTCAAAGTGATGAATTAGTCTAGCTTATTAGTCAAGGCTTCCACTAATGTGTTGGTTTTTTGTGTGCATTTGCATTGTATTTATATACTTATTTTGAGACGTTTTGAGCTTATTTGGTAGCATTAGTATAGTACTTAAAGTATATTTGTGCATAAGCATTGCTAATTGCTTATAGTTGAGTTCCAAGGTTAAATGTTACACTAAATGCTTAACTTTAAGTCTTAGGTGAGAATTAGAGTGATCGGAGCTTGATTGATGATGCTTGGGATGTGAAGTAAAGTTTGGAGGTGTTTTAAAGATAAAGAAATGAAGAAATGGCACTTCGAAGGCTCTTAAATAAAGGACAAAGCAAACAAAGAAGACCGGGAGCAAAATAGCAGAGTTTTAGGCCTAAAACAGATATTGTAGGTCGACCTCCATTGTGTATAATAGGTCCCCCAGTCGAAGACCAGTCTATCGGCTAGGTCCTCTGGCCTAATCAAAATGTTGCTCATTTTAGCCAGTCAACCTCCCGCGGAGGTCAGTCGACTAGTTGGTCCCCCATCTTGCATAAGAAAGCCTTATTTAAGTGCACTTTTCAGCAAAAATTGGGAGATTAACACCCAATTTCATACACCTACTTCATACCCATTAAACCTTAACCTATTCCCACATTCACGCATCTTACACACTCAATCCCACATCAGTTCCATCCATAAACAGGCTTGGATTTGAGGATCAAACAAAGATTTAGAAGGCTTTAGAGCATGCTTTTTAAAGAGCAAGCAAGACTAGTAAGAGAGCTTTCCATTATGCTCTTTATCCTTGTTTATACTATGTTAGATTAGCTCTATTTTAGGGATGATTGTTAATTTATAGTGGGTTAAGGATCTAAATAGTTGTTTTGAGATATTAATGATTATATATACAAACTTTGTTCTTATATTTCTATGGCTTGAAATTAAACATGTCAATATGTTTGATGAAATGCCTTAATGAGTTTGCATGTGTAGCTTGTGCTTAGATTCTAATAGTAAAGGCCTTATCTTAGCCTTAATCTATGCTAATGGCATGAGTCCTACTTGCAACTACATTTTTGTTGATCAATTAAGCTCTTAGTGCCTTTATTATAGTAAGTAATCACCTAGAATGAAACATGGCTATAAAGGTGCCACTATCACTTGTTTGACCTAAGAGACTTAATTCCAGTTTGAAACAAAACTAAAAGCTTAGACTCCCTATTAGGAAATTAATCAACACCTAAAGGACTTAGATACTAAACCCAAAATCCTTATCTAGTTTGGACAGACCTACACTTTTAATTGGGCCCAGGTAGGGATAGGGTTGCATTGATAGCTAGAAGTAGTAAGGCTACTAAACTAAGCCTGCAATTAGAGTGAGCAACCCATCAATAACCTCAAAATAAGGATAGGAACCTAAATCCTTTTCAAAAGAGCACTCACCCTAAATCCTTGTAAAACCTTGCAGATTCCCTCTTCCATAGCTTTTTTAGACCTCCATACCCTTTAGTTAGGTTACTTTTCCCTTAGCTGGGTTTAAATTCATGCTCCACTCAATTCAAAAATCCTAAAAAAAAAGTAGGAAGGACCACATGTAGCTAGTAGAGGATACACTTTCACTTAGAACCACGCACGTTCTAGCCTCCCCATAGACATGACCCTGCACTCGTATGCGGTATATTATCATGACCCATGCACTTGCAAGTAACACTTTTAAAGCTTACATCATCTACCTTAACAAGAAGATTTGAAGAAACTCCTTCCTCAGAAACACCCCTTCTATTAGCTCCCTAATTAGACCTATCTATAGCAGTGTTTTGAAAAGAGTTCTCGGCCAACAAATCTATTTTCTCCTAGGCTTTACTAGGTCTCAAATCAAATAATCTACCACCGAAGGTGACATTTACCATCATCATGTTTTACTCATTGAAGCCTCTAAAGAAATATTGGAGGAGATCATAGACACCATACCCATGGTATGGATAATGCCTAAAAAGTTCATTGAATTTTTCCTATGTCTCGTGGAAAGTCTCTAATTCGTGTTGGGAGAAAGTCATAATGATAGCCCTATGCTCGGTGGTTTTGGCCATAGGAAAAATTTTTTGGCAGAACCTAGATTGGAGCTCATCTCTAGATGTAATAGACCACTAGGTAAAGAATGATACCATGCCCTAACTTTATCCTCAAGGGAAAATGGGAACAACTTAAGGCGAATGACTTCTTGAGACACATTAGGGAAGTGAAGAATAGAACTTAGCTCTACAATGTCTCTGATGTGGTCCAAGGGAGTCTCATTACTCCTCCCATAGAAAGAAGGAAGCATCGCCAAACATGCCAAGCTTAATCTCAAAATTTGCTTCCTATAACCCCGTAATATGGATAGCCAAGTTAGGCTTGAATGCGTTGAGGAGGAAGAATTGCCTAGTAGGTCTGGCTTAAGGGGCTCTTACATAAAATACTCTTGGGCTTGAGGATTCCCATGGTGATCATGCAATGGAACGTGATTCATATACAGAATGGGAGGAATTGAAGGATTAATAGGATCAGCCATCTCTCCTGGAAATCACCTAAATTTCTAAAATGATGTGCAATCTTATTTGGTTCAGGATTAAATAGAACTAGGAGATTCCTAAGTGATCGTCTACCATGCATGCAACACTATTCTAACTCTGGACACTTCAACCCCTAAAACTTTAAAATTTCCTAAAACTATAGCAACAAAGCCACAATATTATGGAGTCTACTAAAAATAAAAAGCAAAAGCAAACTAAAAATAAGTAAAAGAAGCAAACAAGGTATACTAAGAAAATAAAGTAAAGAAAAAGAAAATAGGCTCACTAAACAAAAGCAAGATAAGTGACTGTGAAAATAAACTAACAAGATAAAGCAAGAAAAACAAACAAAGCAAGCAACTACTAAAACACACAAGCAAAGAACATAAATCAACTGTGTCTCCTTCGTATTGACGCCAAAAACTTGATCGTCTCAAAGTGCATAAGCCCCAAAGACCTACAAACCTATGGATCGAATGCAGTATAGTGTTTCTGCAAGTGTGGGTGTCGAATCTTCAGGGAGACACATCATGGAATATATCTTATGTGTGTTCTAAAAAGTGCCCAAAAGAAGTCCTAACATAACTATCTTTTTTGAGTTTTTGGATTTAATAGGAGCTTAAACTAAAGGAAATAAAATTATACTAAAGGAAAATGGGAATGAAAGACAGAGGAAACAAACTAATCTAGAGGGAACGAATAAATGGAAGGGGTTAGGATGGCTTTTGCTTGTTATGGGTTATTCTAAACTCAAATGCTAGGGGATTTAGGATGATGGCTTAGCTAAATTTGTTGCTCGATACTAGGAAACTAGCTTTCTAATTTATCCCTAAGACTCGGTATGGGTCGTCCCTAGGTCGATTGCCCTAAGAGTCACAGCATGGTCCTTATGACAAAGGGCCCTAGGGTTGACTAATTAGATTCCTATGTATTCTATAATGAACCTATCTGAGTACCTACACCGTTGGCTAAGTCTAAAGCCACAACCTAGTGTTGCTAGGGTTAACTAAACCTATCCAAAAACCTAATGGATGGGTTTAAAGCCAAAGGAGACTCGATCTAGGATAGCCCTAAATTACGTGCCGTTATTTTAGGGTTGCCAAAGCGAGATTTGATCAATTAGCGCATTCATACATGTTCTATAGTATGGCGTTGATGAATATTAAAACATACTCAACTACCAAATATTAGCATACTCAGGTTACACCAACTAAAGCATTAGGAACCAATATGTATGCATTATTGAGGTCATATTCACTACTAGGCATCTAAACATGCACATAGACTTAAACATAAGCATTATCCACTTCATATAATCCACACATAAACACATAGTCATGATTATTAAATGGATTAAAAGTGTTTAGTAGAAAATAGACTTCATTTTATACATATGCTACTCACATAGGCATATTATCAATCACCTAGACATGTAGTGAATAACAGCTATTAAAACAAGAAGAACAAAGCGTATAAAAAATTAAGCCATCAAATCCCATAACATCAGAGTAAATAACCAACCTATATTACAAGCTAAATCACCCTACACAAGTCTACTCAAACATAATATAAAATAGGATGAAAGAGAAATATAGAAACTCCCCTTTCATCCTTTATGTAGCTTTACAATCCTTTGAGTAAATCATGAAATCCAAGTGTTAAATCCCTCAAAATAAGCTTGAATCCAAGTGGGAAGTATGTGTGCAAGATGGGTGAGCTAGGGTTTAGTGTTTGTGAAAATTGTTTGTTAAGTGTGTGTGAGTTAATGATTCATAAATGCTAAAAAAATGGGCCCAATTTATAAGCATCCATGTTAGTAATGGTAGACCTTACCGGCTGGCCGATAACATATAGGGTCGACTGGTTCTTCTAATTGCTCTCTAGAATAACTGGTTGGTTAGTAGGTCGACTGGTTCTTCTAATTTCTCCCTAGAAATAAATGGCTAACCTTACTAGTCAGCCTATAAGGTCAGCCAGTAGGCTCAGCTAGTATGTAGCATTCTTTGTTCTTTGGATTTGCCAATTAACTCTATCAATCAGCCAGTAACAGCCCTCTATTCTTTGGATTTGCTAACTGACTGGTTAGTCAACAGCCTCTAGGGGTTGACTAGTAGCTCTTATTTGCTTTAATCTTTATCTTTTTTGTCTTGGGCCTCTTTCCCATGACCTATAAACCTTCTATCTTCATCATATATCATCGTACAAACGTCGTTTTCAATCCAAGTCTCACCTAAATCATTAAAACAAGCAATTAGTGTAGTCTTTTTCTATCAAACTCAACTATGTACAATTATCTTCACTGAAGCCTAATTTTATCACATGTTCTACACGAATGCCACTTTATAAGCACAAAACACCTTAAAAGCAAAAGCAATATACAATGCAAACACATAAAACCAAAGTACATCATATAATCTTTGGGAAGCATGAGAAAAAGGTAATAAATTTGAGGATAAAAGATTGATGGCTATACATGAAAATCTCAAGTTAAAGACAAAGGGAGATATAAAGCTAGAGACAGAAAGTCATAAGGGGTGCTAGCTTGTTTCTTATATTATTCTTGTATGTTGTGTATATCCTTGAGTTCACACTTAAAACTCAAAATCCTTAAAAATCTTTTTTAATCCTAAACATTTTTTTTTCTCAAAATCATATTTCAATGCTTAAATCATGTATTTCAAAAGTCACAAATTTGTATCTTGAAATCTTTTCAAAAAATAATTGATTGCTTACTTTTGTTAAGTTTTCTAAACGTATATCTTTGGCTTTCTCTTTCATTTTGAAATTATTCTATATTGTCAAATCTTCTCAAGTTTCAAAAATTCTTTCAAAGATATTTTCAAACCTTCCTTTTTGATTATAAATCCTCTTTATTGACTTTGAAATTGCTAAATACTTGTTTTATCAAAAAGGATTCAAAGGAAATTAGAAAAGGGCAAAAATAATGTTTTTCTGGTATAGGTCAGACCCTCAGCTGGGCTCCTAACTAGGACCCAGTGTAACTGCCCTTGAATTACTATCTTCTAGATCCCACTGGACTCCCAAGGTGAGTGACTAACCTATACGATGAGGATAGGCAGAATGTCAAAGGTCCTGGCTAGACTTTGCACCAATTGGCCCGCCGTAGTGATTGATGTTAATCTACTGTGTTTAAAAAGCAGTCGTTTAACATATTTTTGTCAAGTTTTTCAATTTTCTCACACCATATATGATTTTCTCTCATACTTGACATTCCTATGGCTATTTGATGTGTGTCATTTTTGTGTGTTTGTACATATTTTTTGCATGTACATTAAGGGTGTTCTAGAACATAATTGAGTGCATTTAGTATAGAGTTTATGCATAATTTTGAATATTTGTACATAATATATTTAGATGCATAAATGGTATACTAAGTGTTATATCTTATGTTTTAGGTGAGTTTTGGGATAGGTCGAGCTTAAACAAGGAAGAAATGAGCTAAATAGTGAAAGTCAGGAGAACAAAGATTAAAGATTGAAGAACAAATGGAGCTATTGATTGGGCTAAAGAAAGAACCGATGGACCAGTAAGGTTAGCGGGTAAACCAGAGAACAGAGATTTGTACTAGTGGAGCGTACGGGTCAGTTGGTTGATTCAAAAAGCATTAGAAAGAATAGATTAATCCCCTATGTTACCGGCTAGCCGATAGGGTCTCCCAGTACTCGCAAAACATTTATAAATAGCCGTTTAAGGTCATTTTTGGGGGAGGAACTTTTATTTGAAAAACCTTAATAAACCTTAGCCCTTTTCCCATTTCATCAAATGCACAAAACCACCATCCCACACCAAACTAAGTGAGGATTAAAGCTTGTAACAAAAGATTGAAGGGCTTTGCTTTGGATTTAAGTAAGGGTTTAAAGGGGAGTTTCTTATTCCTTTTCTTATTCTTGTAAATATGCTTTGTATTTGAGTTAGATCTAGGGTTGATTGGTATTGTATGTTAGATTAGGGCTTTGAATAAAGGATTTGTGTATATCTTTGGCTCTTAATATATGCTTCTTTACATTGATTAATGGCACAAATCAATATGTCTATATGTTGATAGCAAAATATGTCTATGTGTTTGATAAAATACCTAGGTGAAGTTGTATGTGTTATTTCATGCTTAAATGCTATCAGTAGTGATGTCACCTTAGCCTTAATCCACGCTAATAGCATAAGCCCCATTTACAACTATGTGTGTTGATTAATATGCTCAATTAATGACTTGTGCGGTAGGAGCATACTTCTAGTCTGAAACATTACTAAAAGGGAACCTACTAGCACTAGTAAATGCTCTAGGAGTCTAACCTCCAATTTGAAACAATACTAATAGGTTAGCTTTTCGAGTAGGACGTTAATCAACACCAAAGAGCAATCAAGCCATAGATAGATCAAATCGTTATTGTAGGTCGAGTCTAGTTGTAACACGATTACCCTGGATCCCCTTCTAGATTGTAGGGCTTTTTTTTCTTAGTTTGGCACCCTAGGTTCCACCATAGTTTTGATTTATTTTCCTTTTTTCGAGCTCCCTTCTTTCTTGAAGAAAATGCCCACATGAACATAGCTAGTTTTAGGGACTTTTGTATTTAGAGACTGAACTAAAGAGCCTCTTTAAGGAAGAATGACTCGTACTTACATGCTTCACCACACACGACCTGTGCACTTGTAGGTGTAGACGTATCAAGTTTTTGGTGCTGTTGTCGGAGAGGCATGATATTGGTTCTTTGTGTGCTTTTGTGTTTTTGATTAGTTGCTTGCATGTTGTTCTATCTTTTCTTGCTTTCCTTTATTTGAAAAACCACCAAAAAAATTGAAAATTTTTGAAAATCCAAAAAGAAAAAAATTTTGGAAAACACAAAAAATATTTGAATTGAAAAGAGGTTTACTTGTGTTACTTGAGTATGGATTGATCCAATGCTTCTTGGTGGTCACTTGTATGCTCTTCCCTATCTCTTGTATATGCTTTTAGTGCTTGTGTTCTATACGGTAGTTGTGAGCATCATTTTTCTAGTTGGTCCCTGGCATATCAAAATCCCCAGTTTGGGTTAACCCAAGGCGTGATCCTTATAGTCATACATCCATTCATGCATCTACATCTAGTTATTATGATTATAGGGAGCCACATCACGCACATTTGTTTTAGGGCCAAGATGACTCTTTATCTTCTACACCTATTAGTTATGAATACTTCCCTACCACACCATCTTTCCTAACTATGCTTCTTCTGAGTTTTCTTATGGCTATACTAATACTAATTTTGTTCAAAATGCCCACTATTTCAACTCAGTTGAACCCTCTTATCTTAGATCTTTTTCACATGAGGAAAGGTATGAATGCCTTAAATCCTTAATTCATTCCAACCTTGAGAGACTAGAGGAGATAAACGAACAATTCTCTAGAAAAGTCATGTGCTTGAATGGAGAAGTTGAGAATGAGCAACCGATGATTAAGAGTGTTGAGATACCTTTAGATCAAGTTGAACGGATGGGAGTGATACCTATGGATAAAGCGGTTATTGGTGAAAAAGATGATGTTTGGGAGAAAGAGGTAGAGGGAGATGGATGGAGAATTTGCATCCTGTAGTGAGGAAGAAAATGAGCTTAATAGTACTTTGGTTCTTGATGCCAAATTTGGGTACGTTGAAATAATACTAATAGGTTAGCTTTTCAAGTAGGATGTTAATCAACACCAAAGCGAGCAATCAAGCCATAGATAGATCAAATCGTTATTGTAGCCCGAGTCTAGTTGTAACGTGATTGCCCTCAATCCCCTTCCAGATTGTAGAGCTTTCTTTTCTTAGTTTGGCATCCTAGGTTCCACTGTAGTTTAGGCTTATTTTCCTTTTTTCGAGGACCCTTCTTTCCTAAAGAAAGCACCCACATTTATGTAGCTAGTCTTAAGCACTTTTGTACATAGAGACTAAACTAAGGAGCCTCCCTGAGGAAGAATGATCCCGTACTTGCACGCTTCACTACACATAACTTGTTGACTTGTGGGTGTAGACATATCAAGTTTTTGGTGCTGTTGTCGGGAAGGCATGGTATTGGTTCTGTTGTGCTTTTGTGTTTTGATTAGTTTCTTGCATGTTGTTCTATCTTTTGTTGCTTTGCTTTATTTGAAAAACCAAAAAAAAAAATGAAAAATTTTGAAATCCAAAAAAAAAAAATTGGAAAATAGAAAAAGAATTTGAATTGAAAAGAGATTTACTTGTGTTACTTGAGTATGGATAGATCCAATGCTTCTTGGTGGTCATTTGTATCCTCTTCCCTATATCTTGTATATGCTTCTAGTGCTTGTGTTCTATACGGTAGTTGTGGGCATCTTTTTTCTAGTTGTCCCCTTGCATATCAAAATCATGAATTTTGGGTTAACCCAAGGCATGATCCTTATAGCCATATATCCATTCATGCATCTGTATCTAGTTATTGTGATTATAGGGAGCCATATCATACACATTTGTGTTAGGGTCAAGATGACTCTTTATCTTCTACACCTATTAGTTATGAACACTTCCTTACTACACCATCCTTTCCCACCTATGCTTCCTCTGAGTTTTTTTATGGCTATGCTAATACTAATTTTGATCAAAATGCCCACTTTTACCAGTCAGTTAAACCCTCTTATCTTAGGTCTTTTTCACATGAGGAAAGGTATGAATACCTTAAATCCTTAATTCAGTCCAATCTTGAAAGAGTAGAGGAGATAAAAGAACAATTGTCCAGAAAAGTCAAGTGCTTGAATGAAGAAGTTGAGAACGAGCAACCTGTGAGTGAGAGTGTTGAGATACCTTTAGATCAAGTTGAAGGGATGGGAGTGAGAACTATGGGTAAAGAAGTTATTGGTGAAAAAGATGATGTTTGGGAGAAAAAGGTAGAGAGAGAGATGGATGGAGAGTTTACATCCTATAGTGAGGAAGAAAATGAGCTTAATGGTACTTTGGTTCTTAATGACAACTCTGGGTACTTTGAAACAATGCTAATAGGTTAGATTTTTTAGTAGGACGTTAATCAACACCAAAGAGAGCAATCAAGCCACAGATAGATCAAATCATTATTGTAGCCCGAGTCTAGTTGTAACGCGATTACCCTGGATCCCCTTTCAGATTGCAGAGCTTTCTTTTCTTAGTTTGGCATCCTAGGTTCCACTGTAGTTTAGGTTTATTTTCCTTTTTTTGACCTCTCTTCTTTCTTAAAGAAAGCACCCACATGCACGTAGCTAGTCTTAGGCACTTTTGTACATAGAGACTGACCTAAAGAGCCTGCCTAAGGAAGAATAATCCCGTACTTGCACACTTCACTACACATAACCCGTTGACTTGCGGGTGCAGACGTATCAAGTTTTTGTTGCTATTGTTAGGGAGGCATGGTATTGGTTTTGTTGTGCTTTTGTGTTTTGATTAGTTGCTTGCATGTTGTTCTATCTTTTCTTGCTTTCCTTTACTTGAAAAACCACAAAAAAAATGAAAAATTTTGAAATCCAAAGAAAAAATTTTGGAAAATAAAAAAAAAATTGAATTGAAAAGAGGTTTACTTGTGTTACTTGGGTATGGAGAGATCCAATGCTTCTTGGTGGTCACTTGTATCCTTTTCCATGCCTCTTGTATATGCTTCTAGTGCTTGTGTTCTATACGGTAGTTGTGAGCATCATTTTTCTAGTTGTCCCCTTGCATATCAAAATCCCAAGGCATGATCCTTATAGTCATACATCCATTCATGCATCTACATCTAGTTATTATGATTATAGGGAGCCACATCATGCACATTTGCCTTAGCGTCAAGATGACTCTTCATCGTCTACACCTATTAGTTATGAACACTTCCCTTCCACACTATCTTTTCCCACCTATGCTTCCTCTAAGTTTTTTTATGGCTATGCTAGTACTAATTTTGATCAAAATGCCCACTATTTCCACTTAGTTGAACCCTCTTCTCTTAGGTCTCATTCACATGAGGAAAGGTATGAATACCTTAAATTCTTAATTTATTCCAACTTTGAGAGACTAAAGGAGATAAAAGAACATTTCTCCAGAAAAGTCAAATGCTTGAATAGAGAAGTTGAGAATGAGCAACCTGTTAGTGAGAGTTTTGAGATACCTTTAGATCAAGTTGAAGGGTTGTGAGTGAGACCTATGGATAAAGAGGTTATTGGTGAAAAAGATGATGTTTGGGAGAAATAGGTGTAGAGAGAGATGGATGGAGAGTTTACATCCTATAGTGAGGAAGAAAATAAGCTTAATGGTACTTTGGTTCTTGATAACAACTCTGGGTATGTTTCAGAGGAAGTGTTACCCTATCCTTTTATGCTTTTACTGGCCCCTATTGAGTCATGTGAACCTATTTTTCCCTATCTTCCTATGTGTCAACCATGTTTGGACGATGAACTTGATGTTATTATTGCTCAATTCAACTCTAATGCTTTTTAAGGGAGATGATTGCTGATCGTAAACCTTTAAGAGTGTCACCTGCAATCACACGAGTTGCGGTAGTATAGCGCGTGCAAGTGCAGGATCGTGTCTACTGGAGGGCATCTAAGTGTGGTTATAATGTAAAAGTGTGTCCTACGCTGGCTACGTGTGGCCCTATCTATGCTTTTTAGGGTTTTTGGATTGATTAGAGCTCTAATTTAAACCTAAACTCAGGAAAAATAAACCTAACTAATAAGAATGGTGGTATAAATAAGCTATGGAAGTAAAGATCTACAAGGGTTTGGGAGAACTTAGGGGTGATTACTCCACTGGTATAGATTTGAGTTCTTAACCTTGTTTTGAGGCTATTAATGGTTTGATTTCTCTAATGGCAGGCTTAGTTTATTATACTTACCACATCTAACTATCGGTGCAATCCTATACCTAACTTGGCCCAATTAGAAACATAGGTTTGTCCTAGCTAGCTATGGCTTTTGGGTCTAGTTATAAGTCCCTTAGGTGTTGATTAATGTCCTAATAGGGAGTCTAACCTGTTAGTTATGTTTCAAAATAGAGATTAAGTCCCTTAGGTCAAGCAAGTGATAGTGATACCCTTTTAGCCATGTTTCATGCTAGAGGTGATTACCTACTATATTAAAGGCATGAAAAACGCAGTTAATCAACACAAATGTAGTTTTAAGTCGGGCTCATTCCATTAGCATGGATTAAGACTAAGGTGAGGCCACTACTATTAGCATCTAAGCACAAATCACAAATGCAAAGTCATGGAGGCATTTTATCAAACACCTTGACATGTTCAATTTGAAGCCATAAGAATACAAGAACAAAGCATGTGTATACAACCATCAATATCCCAAAACAAGTGTTAAAATCCCTAACCCATTACAAAAATAGCAATCATCCCTAATCTAGAGCCATCTAACATAGTATAGATAAGAATAAGGAGAAGAATGTAAAGCTTCCTCATTATCCTTGCTTGTTCTTTACAAATCTTGCTCCAAAACCCTCCAAATCGTTGTTTGATCTTCAAATCCGAGCTTGTTTATGGATAGAATTGATGTGGGATTGAGTGTGTGAGGTGGATTTTAAGTGGATTTGGGGTTTCGAAAAAATGGGTGGGTGAGAAGGTTGGTGTTCCCCTTCAAAAGTTGCTAAAAAATGACATAAATAGAGCTGTAATTGCATCCAGCCAGGGGGCCCAGCCGATCGACCAACTTTGGGGCTAGGTCATCTGGCTAGAATTTGCCCAGATTCTGATTTGGCCGGTCAACCAGCCTTGACAGAAGCTTAGCCGATCTTGACAATAAAATGTTCATATCTTGCTCGTTTTGGATCTGATTCACATACTGTTTTTTCTATGGCTTCATATCTCAGTCGGCGTTCTCCCAAGCCATCTTTTGCACCCTAAAACATGTTCAAAATTTGTCCATGTCCTCTAAATTTGGCTCCCGTTGCGTTCGGTTTCACATCGGTCTCTCTTTCCTTTGCCCAGCCACTTCTAAATACATCTTTCAAGCCTTGTTTAAGTCCTAAACACTTTTGGCTTTAATCCACATCCTAAATACCACTAATAAAAGTCCAATCATCTCTTTGAATCTCACCTAAAACAAGCAACAAATGCGCATTAGTGTAGCATTTAAGTTCTAACTGCAATTATAAGCATGTAAACTCTAATATGCACAAGTATGACATAAATTCTATACTAATACACCAAATGAAGCTTAAAACACCTCAAAACAAGTATATATATGCAATGCATAAGCACACACGAAACTAACACATCAACACTCTCAATCCTTCTCCTTGCTTGGCCCCAAGCAAGCCTAAACCTAAGTCTATCTCAAGGTTGGTACAGAGGGTTGCCTAGAGGATTGATTTGCTATAAAGGAGAGTCTAAGGAATATGAAGGGGTAGTTCTTTTCGTAGAGGGGTTTCCAAGCCTATCCTCCCCTTATTCACAAGGGGTCTCGTACCTTCAGGAAGTTCCCAAGTAGCCTTAACCTCTACAAGCTTAGGACTCTTACGCACGCATACGGGATATTGATACTTCATGCCCCCTCAAGTGACATGGCTTCCCCAATATACACAAAGCCTTAAAGATAAGGAAAGAAAGAATGTAGAAACACAATGGCTCGTAAAATAATGTAAAGAGCCTTATTCACAACACAACAAAAATAAGAAACGATAACTTGTGCTAAGTTGACATTGCGTCACTTAAGCACTTATTTAATGAACTTCACTTTTGCGTATTTTTTATGCCTTTGGCTTTTTCTCAGTTTTTTAATTATTTTTTTTTTTCTTTTTCAAGATTTTTTCCTTTTTCCATTTTTTTTTTGGAATTTTTCATACTTTCATAATATGAGCAAAAAGAAAAGAAAGAGAAAGGCTAAACAAAAAGAAAAGAAAGAGAAAGGCTAAGGCATATGGAAAAAAACCAATCAAGGAAGGGGCACTTATATCAAAAACCCTTTTTCAAACTCTTCTTCTAGCCAAGCCATGTAGTACCTACAAGGTGCATTCTTAAAGGTGCTTTCTCTCATAACTTTCAAATGGCATCTCCTTTAAGTCTCGGATCTTCCTCCACTCCATTGACTCCTTACAATGCAAACTTAGCTTCACCACTCAATCAAATCAATCACAAGAGCCAACACTCCAATCATCGAAGAGATAAACAACTTTATATGCATCAAAATTGAAAAATCTTCACCATTTTTAAGAATATAATGCATATCTACCTTAGTTAAAGCGTAAAATAATAAAACCAAACTCCCACACCTCCAAATTTAAACTATGCTTGTCCTTAAGCAAATAAAATAAGGCCATACAACAAGCATTAGGCATCATAAGGCACGTAAGGGTGGTGGGGACTAGGTGCATAAGAGGGGACAAGTAAAGGGTGGATAGATACAACTTTGTGTAGCATTAAGTCGTGCATGCCATGTTTTGATGATTGTGTCCATTAACTTCCTTTGTACCCAATTTCTACTCAACTCAAAAGATCTACAGAAGAAATCAACAAATACGACATTAAAAGCTCATAATGGCAAGTGTAAATGACAAGGCTTTATGTATGGAAATGAAAATGACAAGAAAAGAAATGAAAAATGAAATGTGCTAAGAAAAGAAAAAGTAAAGAACTCATTAATCAAACTCTAACTATCAAAATTTCTAGGGTCCTTCCTTGTAGCGTTAGATTTTACACCCCCAGTCGGGCGATAATGTTAAGTCCAGTAGTGCTTAAAATCCTTGGGCACGTACTGCTAGATAAGCAAATTAGCCCAAAAAGGCAAATGAATGCAACAAATTAAAAATGCAATCAATACCACGCATTTGACGCCTCAAAGATCAGAATTCACACCCTGAGAATGTGTACACAGGATCATGTTGGGTATTCTCAGATAAAAGAAATGGATCAAGAAATGTGCATCTCATGGAGTAGGTTGTAACAGATGATGCACCAACACACTCTTCTATGCCTGGGTCGAAAACTCAAATCTCTTCTCTCAAACTCAACTCATTAGTAGCTAACCTAAACACTAGCGGAGTCCAGGGAGAAAATAAAGCATTATCCTCTATATGATTGTGAAAAAAAAAGCATAGATGAGGACTTCAAAAGAGGAAGAAGCACACTCGATGAAAGCTTGGGACTACTTTCAACTTGGGAAGGATCTATGGCAATGGTCTCACTAAATCTAAGAGTAGATGAGATAATGGAAGAGGCATTCAATTCAGAAAGATAGATGCTAGAGTTAAGTAGAGCAATAATCTCATCAAGCTCACCAATATCACTCGAGGCTAAGAGTGAATTGAAGGACTCCTCGACATAGGAATCAGGAGTATCTTCTAAAGAAAGCATATCACTCTCTAAGTGAGTCTTACTAAAAGCCTCTAAATTCCACTGTTTGATGATCATTTCAAGCATCGCTTTATCTTCTAAGGGCAAGAAAGAATCATGGGAATTATCATAATTAGAAGTAACAAAATCTATGAAGAAATAATTCTCCTCATCACCCGCTCTATCCTTAGTGGTTGACTCGACACCCCTAACCTTTGCCTTTAAATTCCTAAATGTGATCTCAATGATCCTTATCCTACAATGAATTATTGCATCAGCAGTTGTGAAAAATGGTCGCCCTAAAAGGATAGGTTTCATATTCCTACTGTTATGACCTAGATATATGTCTAGAACAATGAAATCCACATGATAGTAAAATTCTCCAACTTTAAACATGACATCTTCAATATCCCTCGAGGTCTTCTCTCACTCTGATTGGCGAACTATAAAACCACACTGGTGGGCTTCAACTCCTCCAAACCTAAATTTTTATACACTAAAAAAGGAATAAGATTGACACTAAAACCTAAATCAAGTAAGGCATGGACTATCGGTGATCATTAATAGCATAAGAAGTAGTAAAGGCTCTAAGATCACTAAGCTTATGTGGAACACCTGTGGTACAAATGTTACTAACCCTCCTTGTAAGCTTCACCTTCTCAGGTAGGTAGGTGGCTAACTCTTCTTAATGCATAAATCTCTAAAGAATTTAAAATAAGTTGATATCTTCTTAATGGCCTTAACTAAAGGTAGAGTGACATTAATATCCTTAAGAGGCTCTAAGATCCTCGATTCTTTGTCATCCTCAATTTTCTTGGAGCTCTTTAATGCTAAGGGAAAAGGAACCCTAGAAGTAACATCATGAAATTCAACAACCTGTTTCCTTTCCCTACACAGTGGATCAATACTCACCTTAATGTGATTTCTCTCTTTCTCTTCAGACTATCTACTTTTCTTCATAGGTACACTAGTCTCTCCATTAACACATGTTGTTTCAGGCCTAGCTTTACTCACGGACTCTCCCACTTAATTATCTATAACCCTACCACTTCTCAAGGTTGGAACGACCTTAGCCTATGCATAATCACTCGAAGAAGGGCAAGAAATGCTACACAAATTTCTAGGGCTCAGTTCAAGATAAACAAGTAGCTTCCCTAGGTCTCTATAGCAAACTTGTTCAGTAAGATGTCTTGTTTGATTCTTTCAATCTCCTATTGTGCTATGAAACATCTGTTATTAGGCCTGTATCATCTCAATAAGTAAGTCTATCTTACTGTCAACTACAGGCTAGACAGGTGAAGCAGGACTAATGGGAGTAGGTTGGCATGACTACTGTGACAAACTAGGATACCTAGGCTCAAAAACTGCCTTATGAAACCCTGGAGGACTAGGAAGTGATGGACTAGGATGATTCTAGAATGAATGAGAAGAACTTGTGTTGTTGTGAGACTGCACTGTCCTGGAATGATCACGACACCCAAGTCTGATAGCGTGAGAAGTAGTGGATAAACGACCTTGATTGGCAAGAATGTGTTCTTATATCAACTCAGGGAACTGTGAGACAAGAAGCCATGCTATGGCAGTATGGCCAGCCTCAGAGCACAAAGTACACACCTCTACAAGGCTAAGAGGATGAGGAAAAGATGCACTAGGAGTAGACCTATGAGTAGATGTAGCTCCTAGAGATAGAAATTGGTCAAACTTCATAGTAAGAGCTCTTACCTCAGTAGCTAAATCTATTATGAGTCAACCCCGAACACACTAATAAGAGTGGTATTCCTCGTTCCTTTCCCTACTCTCTCAAAATTAGCAGTCTGGAATGAGTCCTCTACCATAACCTCTAGTTTTGACCAAGCCTCCTCGGGTGTCAAATCTAAGAACCCCCCATCACTTGAAGCATTGACCATTGGCCTACAAGATGAAGTCAAGCCTAAGTATAAAAATTGAAGCAATTCATATAAATCATACCTATGATGTAGGCATTGGCGACAAAGCTCACTGAATCTCCCTCAAGTCTCGTGAAGGGGCTCTAATTCTTGTCATGCAAATGTCATGATCTCTACCCTAAGAGTGGCTATCCTAGATATTGGCAAAAATCTTTGAAGGAACTTAACTTGAAGCTCATCCCAGCTACTGATAGAGTTTTGGAGTAAGGACTTGAACCATTGCCTTGCTTTATCTTTTAAAGAGAAAGGGAACAATCTAAGCCAAACGTTCTCGGAAGAGACATCCCTAAAATGAATGGTAGAGCATATCTCAAGAAATACACCTATATAAGTATGGGGATTCTCATTATTACAACCATAGAATGATGGAAGCATTTGCAAGGTCTTGGGCCTAATCTTAAAGGTCGCATCTCCTAAGGTTGGTAGTTGAATAGGCATGCAAGGTTGATAATTTTCGACCTCGAGATATTTCCTTAAGGTCTTGTCTCTAGTTGAAGGATCAGGATTAGGATTACCCATCTATTCAAGAATGCAAAATAAACTAATTCTCCTTCCACACTTCAACCCCCAAAACTTCAATTCAACAAGTAATTACCTACCACAAACACCTAATTCCTCAGGAAAACGCAAAAGAAAACACAAACACAAGAAGTAAACTATACTAGCAACATCAAAATTAGTAAAATAAACACACAATGAAAATAAGTATGTACATGATAAAGAAACAAGAAATGTATATACAACACGTGACTAATAAAAACACACAAAAACAAGGAAATCAACAACCGCGTCTCTCTGATAACGGCACCAAAAACTTTTCTTTAAGAGTGTTACCAACAAGTGCATGGTTCGTGGTAGTATAGCGCGTGCTAGCGCGGGGCCATGTCTATAGGGAGGCTATCTAAATACAGTTCTAATTTAAAATTATGTCCTACGCTAGCTACGTATGCTCCTACCTACTCTTTTTAGGGTTTTTGGATTGATTGGACATCGAATTTAAACCTAAACTAAGGGAAAATAAACCTAACTACTGAGAATAGTGGTATATATAAGCTATGGAAGTGAAGATCTACAAGGGTTTGGGAGAACTTAGGAGTGATTGCTCCGTTGGAATAGATTTAGGTTCTTAACCTTGTTTTAAGGCTATTAACGGTTCGATTACTCTAATGGCGGGCTTAGTTTACTAGACTTTTCACGTCTAACTGTCGGTGCAATCCTATCCCTAACCGAGCCCAATTAGAAGTATAGGTTTGTCTTAGTTAGCTATGGCTTTTGGGTCTAGTTCTAAGTCCCTTGGGTGTTGATTATTGTCCTAATAGGGAGTCTAACCTTTTAGTTATGTTTCAAACTAGAGATTAAGTCCCTTAGATCAAGCAAGTGATAGTGGTATCCTTTTAGCCATGTTTCATGCTAGAGGTGATTACCTATTATATTAATGGCATGAAAAACACAATTAATTAACACAAATGTAGTTGTAAGTAGGGCTTATGCCATTACCATGGATTAAGGCTAAGGTAAGGCCACTATTATTAGCATCTAAGTAGAAATTACACATGCAAACTCATTGAGGCATTTTATCAAACACCTTGACATGTTCAATTTCAAGCCATAAGAATAAAAGAACAAAGCATGTATATATAACCATCAATATCTCAAAACAACTGTTAAAATCCTTAACCCAATAAAAAAATAGCAATCATCCCTAATCTAGAGCTATTCTAACATAGTATAGAAAAGAATAAAGAGAAGAATGTAAAACTCCCTCATTATCCTTGCTTGTTCTTTACAAATCTTGCTTCAAAACCCTCCAAATCCTGGTTTGATCTTCAAATCAAAGCTCATCTATGGAAAGAATTGATGTGGGATTGAGTGTGCATGGGTTTTAGTGGATTTATGGTTTACCTAAATGGGTGCGTGAAAGGGTTGGTGTTCCCTTCAAAAGTTGCTAAAAATGACTTAAATAAAGACGAAATTGTGTCCAACTAGGGGCCAGCTGGTTGACCAGCTTTAGGACTAAGTCATCTGGCCAAAATGGGCCCAGATTCTGATCTGGTCGGTCGACAGAAGCTTGAACAGTCTTGACAGTAAAATGTTCACATCTCGCTTTTTGATAATTTAGGCTTTCTTTTCTTTTTTCTATCATTCTTAGTATAGGATTGATAATATTACATGTGGTCTATCCTAGTGCATATTTTCAAAAAATTCTGCCAAGAAAACATGCTAGGAAAATAAAAAAATCACATAACGCACACAAGAACAAGCTTAAGAACATATATAACATAATTAGTATTTGCAAAAATATGAAAAGCTAACCTCTTGAAGTGTGGGGCCTTTGATGAAGCTATATCCATCATGAGCTTTGTTCCCGCTCACAGATAAAGCCACCAAAAAAACAAAATTACTATAAGGGTGTCACAATAGGCAACGCCCTAGTCTTCTTCCCTATGATTAAAGAGACTTATCTTGAGAGAATAGCCTTTTGTGTGGGAATAAGCAAAGTAATGGGCTCTTGAAAATCTAGAGCAAAAACCACATAATAAGTGTGTACTATATGTTATAGTATTCTTTTGCCAAAATGGAAAAGATCAACTACAAAATTTTTGGATGCTAGAAATAGTTTAAGGTATTGCCTATTTATAGAAAACGTTTGGCACCTAAACCTTGTCAACTTTCCATGTGGGAAACTTTTTCCTAGTAGTAAATGTTTGCCACATGTCATGGAAGTTACTTGTATAATTTGAATTCTTCTTGTAGTAACTTTCTAGCATGCCTTGGAAGATTGGGCCAAGCCCACAATCCAAGCCCAACACATAATCCATAATCCATGTGGAGGCCCAAGCCCAATAAGAAACCATCCAAGCCTAATTAAGTTACCTTGGACTCTAAAGAAAGCCCAAACCTAATTCTAAGCTTTGGCCCAATAAGGCTACTACCACAATATGGATTTCCCCTTTTAAGATTACTCTATCAAAATCATTTCAACTAGGGAAGAGACCAAGATGTCAGAATTAACCTTGGCTTTCAAAAATAATTAAAAATGTCCTTGCCCGATCTAGGCGTCATAATAATTATTTTTAACTCCAATTTATTCCACCATAAGATCAAAGTTGCACTCCAAGAATAATTGCTATTTTCCAAAAGCTTATCACAAAAGAATGTGTAACTTTGTCTTTGACCTACTAAATAATCGACCATATCACCCCTCTATGTATACCCACAGCTAAGGTCGGTCCTTTGGCTTGTGTACTATTATCTACTTAGCTACATCTTTTTCCATTGGGTTTCTTGTCCTATTGCCAACCATCCTTAGTCATAGATTCTCTTGATCTAGGTACCGACCCTCAAACCATACGACCAATCCTGGTAGAATGCCCAATACTACGATTTAGTTACGAACTCATTTCATGACGTGGCTAAATCTAAACTTGGACCTATTGTGTGTCTAGCCTCACTATGCACTCAAGTCATTAGTCCAAGTCAAGGGGCCTTTATACATACATCAGTAAAACATACCAGAGATTATATGTAAGAAACTCATAATGCCATTTAACAAAATGATTATACAATGTTTAACATTTAAAATGTCGTACACAAGTGAGCTTTAGGGCATACAAATCCTAACAATCTTACACTTGTACTAAAGATCACTTCTACACAACCTAATACCCGTAGACTCCAAATGTGTGGTAAACATTTTCTCTGGAAGAGTCTTTGTAAATAGTTCCGCCAGGTTATCGGCTGAAGCTATCTTTTCAACTAATACATCTTCTCTTTAGATAAACTTACGAATCAAATAATATTTTCATTCAATGTGTTTACCTTTTTTGTGATTCCTGGGCTCTTTGCACTGTGAAACAGCACCGTTGTTCTTGCAATCCAATGTTATTAGTCTGTGAGCTGTCAGAATGACTTGTAGGTCTAAAATGAACTTTCTTAGCCATGCTACCTCTTTCGTAGCCTCAGATATTGCTACATACTCGGCCTCCATAGTAGAGTCAGTAATACAATTTTGCTTCACACTTTTCCATGAAATATCTCCTCCTGACAGAGTGAAAACTTATCCAGAAGTAGACTTCCTGGAATCTCTGTTGGACTGGAAATCCAAGTCTATATAGGTTAATGTCATTAGATCATCCGCACAGTATTCCAACACATAATCCTTAGTCTCTTGCATGAACTTGAATATATGCTTAACCATGACCCAATGTGCGAGTCCAGGGTTTGACTGATATCTATTAACTATGCGAACAACAAAGAAGATATTTGTTCTAGTATATAATATGGCATACATGAGGCTTCCAACCACTGAAGCATAAGGAACTCGCTTCACGCTCTCTATCTCCTTAGGTGTTTTACAACATTGATCTCGAGATAGATAAACTCTATGTCTAGAAGGTAATGAGGCCTTCTTTGAGTTTTGCATGTTAAACCTGACCAATATCTTCTCAATAAATGAAGCTTGACATAGGCTAGCCTTCTGTTCTTACGATCTCACATAAGCTTGATGTGTATAATATAACTAGCTTTTCCTAAATCCTTCATTTGAAATTGACTAGAAAGCCAAACTTTGATGGATGATAACATCCCCACATCATTTCCAATTAGCAGGATATCATCCACATACAGAACCAGAAAAGCTACAGCATTTCCATTACGCCTCTTATACACGCGAGGTTCATCAATATTTTCATCAAAATCATAAGATTTAATTGCTCGTTCAAATTTGATATTCCATGCTCTAGATGCTTACTTTAATCCATAAATGGACTTCTTTAGCTTACAAACCATATGCTCCTAGCCTTTAGCAACATATCTATCTGGTTGTGTCATGTAAATGGTCTCGTCACACTCTCTATTAAGAAAAACTATCTTGATATCAATTTACCATATCTCGTAGTCATAATGACATGCGATGGCAAGAAATATCCTGATGGATTTAAGCATGGCTACTGGTGAGAAAGTTTCCTCATAATCGATCCCTTCTTTTTTTAGTTTAACTTTTTGCCACCAAGTGCAACTGAAAGATCCCAGACTCTATTAGAATACATAGATCCTAACTCTAAATTCGTTGCCTTATGCCATTAGTCAGCATTTATGTCAGAAGCTGCTTCATCATAACTTGTGGGATCCACCACCTGATCCTCTGAAGAAGTTTGAAAGAACTCTCCATAGTATCTATCAGGAGGATTGGATATCCTCCCACTACAATGAGGCTCTGATATATTAGGTGTAATATGCTATTCTTTTTCATTTATAGCTACCACAAGTGTTACTGGAGATTCTTGTAAAATCTCTTCTAGAATAACTTTAGAATCTGGTGTTTTTTGGATCATTTCATTATTCTTGAAGTATCTAGCATAGGTGCTTATAAACACCTTTTGCTCCTTAGAATTATAAAAGATTTCAACTTTAGTTCCTTTAGGGTACCCAATAAAATAGCACAACTCAGATCTTGGTTCCAACTTTGAAGCATTACCATTAAGTACTTAAGCCAGACAACCCCAAATATGGAGATGATTTAAACTAGGCTTAAGTTCGGTCCACATTTCTTGTGGTGTCTTAGGTACTGATTTAGATGGTACCAAGTTCAAGGTATATGCTATTGTCTCAAGGGCATGAAAGATAAAGGTAATGATACATGACTCACCATTGACATAACCATATCTAGTAGGGTACAATTTCTTCTCTCTACACCATTTTGCTGGGGAGTCCCTGGTGTAGTCAATTGAGACACAATTTGTTCTTGTGTAAGGTACTCCCTAAACTCACCTGAGAGGTATTCGCCACCTTGATTAGATCGAAGGGCTTTGGTACATTTATCTAATTTTCGCTCTGCCTCAGCCTTGAACTCCTTAAATTTCTCAAAGGATTCATACTTATGTCGCATCAGATATACATATCCATATCTAGAGTAAGCATTAGTGAAAGTAATAAAATACTCATAACCTCTTCGTGCTAGTTTACTCATAGGACCACACACAGGTATGAACTAATTCGAATACTTTCGTGGCCCTTTCTCCTTCAGAAGAAAATGACTATTTGGTCATCTTCTCTTTGAGGCAAGATTCACATGGAGGTAGATCTTCAAGATGTAATGAGCTAAGATGCTTATCATCGACTAATCTCCGAATTTGCTTTAGACTAATATGTCTTAAGCGTAGGTGCCAAAGATAAGTATCATTGGTTGAAGAAACCTTTCTTTTTTTGGAATTAGTTCGTTCTATATTATGCAGGGAATTTGTAATAGGTTTCATATAGAACAAGTTATCATGCATGTTACCAGAACAGATAATATTTCCATCTCTACTGATATCAACCCCAAAATGGAAATTGATGCAAAAATCATCTAATATTAATTGCAAAAATAGAAATAAGGTTTTTACGTTCATCTGAAACAGAATAAATATTTTTCAAAAATAACTTCCTATTACATGGAAAATTTAAGCACATTCTTCCACTACAGCAGCCCATACTTTTGCTCCATTACCCATACTCAGAGCAAATTCCCCTTTAGCTGGTTCTTTCATTTATAGAAATCAATGCAAAGAATTACAAATATGGTTAGTGTCTTCAGAGTCTACAATCCAAGAATCAGTAGAGTTAATCACAAAACATGTTTCAATGTAGAACAAAAGAGGTTACCTATCTGGTATCGTGCCAAGTACTTCAGGCAATCCTTTCTCCAATGCCCATTTTGTCCACACTTAAAGCATTTGTCCTTGAGTTTTTCACCTGTTAACTTTTTGGGCTGTTCACCATTTCTCTTCGTTTTCCCTCACCCACGTTTTTACTTCCCCTTTCCTTAGAACTTTCTCGCTTTCGGGTTAAGTCCAGAAGTGGATGTTTGAACTATTGTTACGTGGCCCATATTTTTCATTATGGCTTTTGCACCTAGGAGCTCTTTCATTAATTCTGTCATATCCATCTTCATCTTGCCCATATTATAATTAAGCTTGAACTGGGTGTAAAACGGTGGTGGAGTCTAAAAAATCATGTCTACCTTTGACTGTTCATCTATGTTTGCTCCTAGGATCTTAGCAGTATTGAAGTAATCCATCATTTTGAGCATATGCTCTTTGATAGATGCTCCTTCTGCCATCCTCTGATTTATAATTTCTCTAAGAGCACTTTTCCTTATAAGCTTGCTCTTACTGGCAAACATTGAGGTCATGATTTCTTTTGCAGTTTCCATATGATAATGCTTGCTTTGCAAAATATCTAACATGAAAGCCATCATATAACACTTGGCCATACTATTGACCTTCTACCATTTTACCTCAGCATCTTTCTAGGCTTCAAAAGTGTTCGCCCTCACAATAGGACAAAGAGTTGTTAGGACATACTTGTACTCTTCTGTGGTGAGTACTATGTCCAAGTTTTATTCTCAGTCCACAAAATTCGGTCCAGTGAGCTTGTGCTCTTTAAGAATTGTAGCTAGTGGATCAAACGAAGACATTTTTTTGGATATACAACAACATAATCATAATTATTTTATAAGTATGGAATTTATGCATGTATAATATGTATGCTATCTTTGCAAATAAAACATACAAGTACTTTTATATCATTTGCCTTTGAGTAGATTAACCTTTAAACTACTCAATGTAACAGTGTCTTAACGTCCTTACAAGAACTCCACCGATGGGATGGTCAAATTTATGAATGTAAGTTAAGCGCCACCGCTTATTTGAATTGATAATTATCTGGATGTGATCCAATTAAATAGTTCAATCACCATTTTGTTTGGCTTCTTGAATCCAGTAGCAAACTCTATCGATGGGATCACTGAACCTACCATTTAAGTTGAGTGTATACTGACTCCTTATGTTCATTCCCCGTAAAATTCTTGATTTAAGCCCTTTAATAAGGTAGTGACTTTAATCAATGTTGCGTGAGGCAATCTTTAGTGAAGAATTCCACTGATAGAATGGCCAAAATCACTAACATCCTTTTGAATAAACATTATAAATTGACCTTGCTAAATCTTGATAAAATGTCACCCTCCGATGGGGAAGTTAATGACATTTACCATTAGCGTGAATCGGATATGGAAAGCCATGGGGTATTTGCAGTCCCCTTTCCCACTCAATATTTTAACATAAGGGTTTTCTCTATTTTTGGTATTCTTGCCTTTTGTTTTAGATCTCAACATGCTTTGGATTTGAGCAACACTTTGGATTTTGCGAATCCTCTTTGTGTTACTAAAACATTGCAATACTATAATAGATTATTTACCTAAATCTAGGTGTATAAACCCCTGGGTTGTCATTTGTATATATCAACTTAAGTTTTTCATTTTGTCATGAGATTGAATGGCATCTTTAGACATAATTGCTTATAATTATCTTGTCTATGCCAATCTTTATATAAATGAACTTAACTATCTTTGAGAATTAATACATAGGATTGGCCAATTTTTAAATCCTAATGAGTAGACAATTTCTAGGTAGTAGTCATGCAAATATGTTAAAACATATATCAATGCATTATAAACATCCACCCAAATATGTGAGAATCCCTCTTTGATGGCTTCCTACAATCTTCAATCCAAAAGCACAAAATAGCAATCTTTGCTGCAATTTCTCCCAGAGCTGGTCAACCGTAAAGGACGAGCCGGTAGACTGGCAAGCTCGACCAGCTAAGACAAAGTTACTCCTGTATGCTATTTTTGCTCTATTATCTCCTTGGTCTTTAAAGATTACAACAATAATATATTTTGCTATTGTCAATACAAGCTTACAATCATAAAAGAAACATTACAAGGATATGAAAACATCCTATGTTTCTTTTAAATGAAGCTACAACCAATAACCATAAAGATTTATACATGAAATCGCTTATGGCCAAGCTTGGTTGACTGTACACGAAACTCTATCTTGCATGCATATGAACTATCAAAGTGATTTTATATCAACTGCACATACAAGCATAAAACCACAAGTATATGCAACACAAGATTTCCTAATCTTGCCACTCACAAGATGACTAATATATTTATGCAAATACAATGTTCTTGCATAGTTTAAGCATGTTATGTATGAGTCTAAGCTCTAATACCAATTGTCGGATTGATAAAATTATATGTGGTCTATCCTAGTCCATATTTTCAAAAATTTCTACCAAGAAAACATGCTAGGAAAATAAAATAACCACATGACACACACAAGAACATGTTTAAGATCATATACAACATAACTAGTATTTGCCAAAATATATAAAGCTAACCTCTTGAAGTGTAGGGCCTTTGATGAAGCAATAGCCGTCACAAGCTTTGTTCCTGCTCACAGACAAGGCCACCAAAAAAATATTTACTATAAGGGTGTGACAACGCCCTAGTCTTCTTCCCTATGATTAAAGAGACTTATTTTGAGAGAATAGCAGCTTGTGTGGGAAGAAGCAAAGTAATGTGCTCTTGAAAATCTAGAGCAAAACCACACAATGTGTGTACTATGTGTTGTAGTATTCTCTTGCCAAAATGGAAGAGATCAACTGCAAAATTTTTGAATTCTAGAAATGGTTTAAGGTCTTGCCTATTTATACGAAATGTTTGGCACCTAAACGTTGTAAACTTTCCATGTAGGAAGCTTTTTCCTAGTAGTCAACATTTGCCACTTGTCATGGAAGTTACTTGTACAATTTCAATTCTTCTTGTAGTAACTTTCTAGCACATGTCTTGGTAAATTGGGCCAAGCCAACAATCCAAGCCCAGCACATAGTCTATAATCCATATGGAGGCCCAAGCCCAATAAGAAACCATCCAAACCCAATTAGCTTATCTTGGACTCTAAGGAAAGCCCAAACCTATTTCTAAGTTTTGGCCTAATAAGGATATTACCACAATATGGAATTTTCTCTTTCAATATTACTTTGTCAAAGTCATTTTAACTAGGGAAGGGACCAAGAAGACACAATAAACCTTGTCTTCCAAATATAATCAAAAATATCCTTGCCCGATCTAGGTGACATAATAATTATTTTTTAACTCGAATCTATTCCACCATAAGATCAAAGTTTCACTCCAAGAATAAATGCTATTTCCCAAAATCTATCACAAAGGAATGCGAACTTTGTCTTTGACCTATTAAATAATAGACCATAATGCCCCTCTATGTACACCCACAGCTAAGGCCGGTCCTTTAGTTTGTGTACTATCACCTCCTTAGCTGCATCTTTTTCTATTTTGTTTCTTGTCCTATTGCCAACCATCGTTGATCATGGATTCTCTTGATCTAGGGAGTGACCCTCAAGCCATATGACAGATACACCGATAAAGGTAGTATCATAAGATCTAGATTTAGATGATAAATTTGGACAATCCCAAAGAGGGCACATAGTTTCCCTATTGCATATGCATTTCCAATTAATTAGAACTTAGTACTCAATGCACAAGGCTGTTGATCCTGATAAAGTAAAATCTCACCTACAGTGAATCAAAGTACCAAACCCCAACTTCATTAGTCATCCATATATGCTCAAGAATAAGAGCAATAATCATTTAGTAGCAGTGAGTATCTTGTTTTCTTTCTTTGATAGTATGTCTCTAGAAAACATACTCACAATGGTCTTGTCCAGTACGTGACATTAGTACTATCAAGACAAACACGAAAAGTCCTCCAATGACCTAGGTAGATCACCCTCAATAAGAAGACTTGCTCAATATAACCTTATCTTGGTAGAGTGCTCAACACTATGATTTGGTTACGGACTCATTTTGTGATGCGACTAAATCTAGACTTAGACCTACTGTGTGTCCAACCTCACTGTGCACCCAAGTCATTCGTTCAAGTCAAGGGACCTTTATACACAAATCAATAAAACATACTGAAGATAATATGTAAGAAACTCATAATGCCATTTAAGAAAATGATTATACATTGTTTAACATCCAAAATGTCATATACAGGTGAACTTTATGGCATACTAATCCTAACACTTAGTAGGTTAGATTTTGGCTCCCGTGCTTATTCTTGCTCCTTCCTGTCATTTGTGCATCAATCCTTTATCCCTTGCATACATCCTTGTTTATCATTTCAAATGTCAATGTGAGCTCACATAGCATTATCTTTTAATCTCTACTTTGTTTTTTAAGAATTAGTACTTTCTGTAAAGATAGAGGCTAGTAGATATTTAAACATCTTTGGCATTTTGGACTTCTATGCAAACAAGGTTTTATCTATCCATCTTTTACTTGTCTCTTTTTGTCCCCTGCATATTCCTATATGTGTTTTATGTTTCATGTGGTTGCTTGTCATGTGCTTAGTGCCATTTGGTTAAGGACAACCAAAGTTTAAGTTTTGGGGTAAGGTTGTTCCTTTATTGTTTACATATCATTTATGGGGTAGATTTGCATAGCATACCTTGTTTTTGCTCAAAATGTGTTCAATTTTTTCAAATTTCTGCATGTTTTGAGTTGGTTTATCTCCATGTTAATTGGAGAGTTGGCTTTTGCTATTAACTTAATTGATTGGAGAAGATGAGGGTGTATTGTGGGGAATGAATGGAATGTGAGGTATGACCTAGACTTTGAAGAGAACCTTTTTGAAAATTGTGGGAAGTGAGCAGTTCTAAGAATGCACCTAGTAATTTTCCAACAACTTGGTCGGAAAAAGTGTTTTTAAGGTTTGTTGATATGAATGCCCCTTCCTTGATTGATTTTTTTAGTGTGCCTTAGCCTCTTCTTTTTCTTTTCTTTTTGTTTATGTTATGGATTGAAAAATGCAAAAAATAAAAAATGGAAAAAAGGCAAAAATGAGGAAAAAAAGTGAAAAATAACAAAAAGCAAAAAGGCAACAAAAAGATGAAAAGTGAAGTATGTTTAATAAGTGTCAAATGACACAACGTTAATTTGACACAAGTATTCTCTTTTGGTATTTCATTGTGTTGTAAATAAGGCTCTTATGTCAACTGTGAGCCATTATACTGTACTTTTCTCTTCTTCGTCTCTGTGGGGCTAAGTGCATATTGAGAGACCATGTTAGTTGATAGGGCATGAAGTATTAACATTTCGGGTGCGTGAGTTAGAATCCTAAGTTTGTGCAAGTTTTAGCTACTTGTAAAGTTCCTAAGGGGTGTGAGAACCCTTGTGATTAAAGGGAGGATATGAAAAAGGCTAGGGAAATCCTTACACGAAAGGAACGACCCCTTATACCCCTTGGAGATGAAAAGTTAGCAAGTCAATACAACCTAATGTGTCCTGGTTTTACGTGCGTTTGCATTACTTGTTTCTATGTTTTTAGAGGTGTATTATGCTATATAAAGTGCATTAGTGTAGCTTTACATTACATTTGTGAAACTTAGGATGCTATTATGCATAGTTGAGCTTAAAGAGTAAACACCACACTAAAGTGCACTTATTTTATGTTTTAGGTGAGTTTGAGGATTGTTTGGAGATTAATGAAGATGGAAATGGCTTCGGAAAGAATTGAAGAAGATTTTGAGGATGAAAAGTGGAATAAAATCAAGTTCGAAGGCTTTTGGACAAAGGCCAAAGCAACCAGAAGCAAAACAGAGCGAAAACGAAGCCAAAAGAGAGCAAATAGGCATGATCGAAACACTAACTTTAGTGGACTTGTGTACCGCCTCTCTATTCCATTGAAAATAGAAAGCAATCTTCTACTATTAGAATAGAGGTCCTTCGATACCGGTGCACTGATTAGGTGTTCCTGTAGTCGTGGAAAATTGGTTATATAAGCCCTCTTTTGGTCATTTTTAAGTGAAGAATAAGTGATATTATTTTACACCCATCTCCCAAAACCATGATCCTCTCATCTTTCATCTCTCACACACTCTTCCATACTCAAAAGCACTTTGGAATCAAGCCTCCAAGAGGATCAAACGCAAGGATTTGAGCATAGCTCTTGGATCGTAAAGATATGGCTTTGGATAAAAGGGTAGCTTCTTTGTCTTTCTTTTATCCTAAGTTAATGTATGTTTTATTAGAGCTATGTAGGGTGATTTACTCTTGTATTATGGATGATTACTACTTTTTATTAAATGGAACTTGATGGATTTATAAATATATGCTTTGTGCTTAGGGTTTCAAAGGCTATTTTACATACATGTCTATGTGTTGTTGAAATGCCTCAATGATGTAGCATATGAATATTGAAGTCTATTTTAAAATTAACCATTTCTAAATCATTATTCTAGCAATGTGTTTGTGTGGTGATTGCATGAAGTGGGTATGCTTATATACTTGTCTATGAGTGTGTTTGCATATCAAATAGCATAAATAGCTTCTATTGCATATATGTCGGGTGCCATTGCTTAAATTGGTGTAATCTAAGCATGTCTATGTGTTTAGTTGTAGAATATTTTGGAGTATTCTCGAATACCATGCCCTAGATATGTTCGTTTTGTGCTTAAATGTCAATTTCCGTTATTGTGATACGATCGGTGGTATACAACTAGTAACTATCCTAGATTGAGTCCCCATTGGCTTTAAATCCAGCCAAAAGGTGTCCCGTTAGGTTTAGTTAATCTTAGTTCATTTAGGAAGGCTAGTTAGTCCACCTCGATGCCCTAGGCTCATAATGACTATGCTATAGCTCTAGGTAAGAAGAAACTTAGGGATGGACTCGCACCGAACCCTAGGGTTAGATTGGAAACTAATTATAGGTCTAAGTGCCAAGGTTAGATCGATCTAAATCACCTAGAACCTTATTAGCTAACCCTAATTCCTAAGTCATAAAGGCCACGCCATACTACAAGGAATTGACATAGAGGGACGGACCCGCACTAAGGCTTAGAGTACCAATTAGGAGGCTAATTACAAGTCTAGATTAGAGCACTTTTTATAATCTATCGAGCAACCCTAATAAGAAGTTGTAATCACATATAAGCAAGACATAATCACCCTAGTCCCCCATTTCTGACGTTTGACTCCCATAGATTGCTTGATTCTGTCATCACACACATACATCTTTTATTTGCTTGTTTTAGCTTAGATTTTCCTTTCCCAAGCTGCCTTCAAACCAAAAATCCAAAAATATTGTAGGTAGGAACCTGACATGTAACTTCTTAGGACGCACATAGCTTAGAACACCTTACGCATTAGGTCTCGCCATGGATTTGACCCTACACTCGCATACACTATGCTACACGCGACCCGTGCGCTTGTGGGCTATTTAAGCTTGTGCCGTGAGATAGCGATCAAGTTCTTAGGACCGTTGCCAGGGAGGTGACGATTGTTATCGTTTCTTTGTCTTTGTGTGTTTTAGTCTGTTGCGTGTTGTTTTATCTTTTTTTTTTCCTCATGTTTTCTTTATTTAAATAACAAAAGAAAAATCTAAAGAAAAAAGTTTTGTTGAGCATTGTGAAGAGGAATTCTTGTGCTTAATTGAATATGAATGACCCGAATGCTTCTTGGTGGTCCTAAGTATCCTCTTACCCATCACTTGAACGTGTTCCCATTGCATATGGCGTTTGCAGAAGTCGTATGCATCAAACTTTCTTTTGCCCCTATGACAATTCCCAGCCGAGGGTGAGTGCCAATTATGGCCCTTATATTCATGCATCATGACATACATCTTCATTTAGAAATCATGACTATAGAGATGCATATTCGTATTATTGCAATCATTGTGGAAGCCATGATCATGATTCCAATACTTGCGCTACCTTCCTCCCTTATCCTCGATTACATGCTACACCCTATGGCCCTAGCAATTATACGCCCTTGCATGCATCCTCATGCTATTATCATGACTCTAGGGCGCAATATCATGCATTGTCATATTGGGGTCAAGATGACTCTTCATTCGGTACACCTTGCATTGAGAGTTCGTCCTTCACATTGTCTTTTCCTATCCACCCATTTTCCGAGTCCTATAATGGTTGTGCTTATAGTGACCCCAATCAAGATGTTTACCATTTTCACTTGGTTAAACCCTTTTTCGTTATGTCTACACTTTCGGAGCAATTAGATCAAATGCTTGAGCAATCCCAATCTCTCCTCCGATCTAATCAAGAGGGACTAGAGAGCATTAAGCGAGAATCCAAATCTCTAGAAGAGTGCTTGAAGAGAATGGTTGAGAGTGTGAAACTCATTAGTGAAGGTCTTATTCCAACCAAATACTTTGAAAAAACAACCCATTCCTTATCCTCTGCGAGTGGAAATAAAATGGAGATTTTATATAAATTATCTCAAGCCTATTTTTTCATAAGAAACAGTGTATTCCTAATAGTTTTATTTTAGTTAGGAATATGACAAATCAAGTCATATTAGGAACCCCTTTCCTTCATAAAATCTTTCCAATTAAGGAAATAACTACTAATGGAATAATAGGTAGTTTTGAAGGAACTGAAATAAAATTTGAATTTATTAAGGATCCAATAACTAGAGTTCTTAATGAAATGGTTGAATTAATAAAAGCCAAAGGTAACCAATTAAATTACCTTAATCAAGAAATTAATATCTTAACAATAAAGGAAAAACTTACTAATCCAAAATTACAAGAAAAAATAAAATTGATAATAAATCAATTCTTGGCAGATATTTGTACTGACCATCCTAATGCATTTTGGGATAGAAAGAAACATATTGTATCTTTACCTTATGTTGATAATTTTGATGAAAAACAAATAACTACTAAATCTAGACCATGTCAAATGAGTAGTGAGGAATTAGAAAGATGTAAGGAAGAAATAAATACTCTCCTTAATAAGGGATTAATCAGAAAATCTAGTTCGCCTTGGAGTTGTACAGGATTTTATGTTAATAAAAAATCAAAAATTGAAAGAGGAACTCCTAGGTTAGTTGTCAATTATAAACCTCTTAATAAAGTTCTTAAATGGATTAGATACCCTATTCCTAATAAAAAGGATCTTATTGATAAGGTTCATGATGCTTGTGTATTTTCAAAATTTGACATGAAATCAGGATACTATCAAATACAGGTAGTTGAAGAAGATATGTATAAAACTGCATTTGTTGTACCTTTTGGTCATTTTGAATGGAATGTAATGCCATTTGGATTGAAAAATGCACCTTCTGAATTTCAGAATATTATGAATGATATATTCATACCTTATAGTGATTTTATGGTTGTTTATATTGATGATGTCTTAGTATTTTCAAAAGAGATTGAAACCCATTTCAAACATTTAAATATTTTCAAAAATCTTCTTATTAAAAATGGGTTAGTCGTTTCAAAACCAAAAATACAGGTTTTTCAATCTAAAATCAGATTTTTGGGTAATAATATTGAAGATGGGAAAATAATTCCTATTGATAGGAGTATTGAATTTGCTTTTAAATTTCCTGATATTATTACTGATAAAACCCAACTTCAAAGATTTCTTGGCAGTTTAAATTATATTCAGCCTTATTATAAAAACTTAGCTATAGATACTGCTATATTATATGATAGACTTAGGAAATCCCCTTCCCCTTGGTCAGATAGTCATACTGAGGCAGTGAGAGTGATCAAATCAAAGGTCAAATAGTTGCCCTGTTTAATGCTGGCAAACCCACGATGGTGTAAGATTGTGGAGACTGATGCGTCAGATATTGGCTATGGAGGAGTTCTCAAACAAGTTCATCCTTTAACAAAACAAGAATATCTTGTTCGTTTTCATTCTGGCAAATGGAGACCAAGCCAGGAAAAATATGCTACTATTGCAAAAGAAATACTTGCGATCATCAAAAGTGTTTTAAAATTTCAAGATGATCTTCTTAATCAAAAGTTTTTAATAAAAATTGACTGTCAATCTGCAAAATTCATGTTTAATCAAGATTTCAAACATGATGTTTCAAAATATATGTTTGCTAGGTGGCAAGCTAATTTAGCCCCTTTTGATTTTGAAATCAAACATATTCAGGGAACGAATAATACTTTGCCTGATTTTCTTTCACGTGAATATTTGCAAAGTGATGCAACCCCTTGATAGGGGAGGTCAAGGCCGTGGAAAATATGTCCATGGTGGTGCAGGTCAAGGCCGTGGCAAATATGGTCATGGTTGTCGTGGCAGGGGAAACAAAGCCCCAGATTATTCCTATGCAAATAAAGCACTGGAATTAGTTGTTGAAGAGGCAGAAGTTCGGAGAAATAGACTTCGAGCTCAGAAGTTTGATATAAAACTTCCCCATCCCAGTTCACCAATATATTCAGAAACAATCAAGTTTCTTGAAGAACTGGAGAGAAAAGCAGGAGAAGGAAATATAAGTTCTTTCGCTTCAGCTCTGAATACAGAGTATGATGATTCTGTGCAATATACACAGAACTCACAACAGGAAATAATCCTGTATCTGTCACAGAAGGATCTGACATATAAGCAGGATCCGTGGTTACTCATGCAAAAATATCTTGATGAGTTTTCTTTTCTAGCTCAGTCATATAAGGCTAGGCATCATTATGAGAAAATTCTCATGGAGACCAAGTCTGCTGACTTTGAACACTTCAAAAAGAATGGGAAAGCAGATATGATGTCCAGAGACATTGCTTATAGCAAGATCTCTATCAAGAGCATTATAAATGCTGAACAGTGGGGACTATCAACACATAAACTGAAGTCCTATGTGGTATCATCATAGCAAGGTCCCATTCAATATTCATATTGGGATTACGTTGAAGCCTTCTCAAAGGTATTTTACTTTGAGAATGACCAGCACAAACATTCTTGGTTCGTGAAGATTGTTGGTACTATTCTGAATAAGGAGATTCCATCTTGGTTTATAATTTGGTGGAATTTCTTTGGTCCAAGCCCAGCCATCCTCCCAGAACCATTCAAAGGACTATATACTGAATGGTTGGAGTATTCACTGCAGGTCCAGAATTTTGAAGACCGACAACAATACGTTGAAGGCACGGCGTCGATGTATTTCTTTTTGAAAATTTCAATCCCCTGGATAGTTAGGTGGGTTCCAGAAGTGGGTCATGCAAATCAGCATATTCCATGTTTAAAGAGGGTATTCTTCTCCAAATTCTGGCACAAGATGATCCAGACAGATCCAACAACTCAGAAGTTGCATTCTCAAGATCTGATTAGCGAGATTGAAGCTAAACTCCAACAGTATAAGAAGGAGTTGCAGGAGAAGAAGAAGAAGATACTTCAGGAAGCTCCAACATCACCTTTTGAACAGTTTGCGATCAGATTGCAGAAGGAGAATCCAACAATCTCATCCCAAGAGATCATGATGGCGTATATGGATCAAATCAAGGAAGAAATGGTCCAGTTCACTCAAAAAGGTGAATCGTCATCCTCGCCGTGGGAGATGTCAATGTAGGCGTCACAATAACCGCAGGGAAGCAGATATTACTGCCTTGCAGGTCAGTCCCAGGATCCAGAGGAAGAAGGAAACTATTCCTTGAAAGACGTGTTCGAATCAGTGAAGGACGCGTTAAAGGGTCCACTTCAAATAAAGAAGACGCAGGAGGAATCTTCTAGCAGTAAACCCAGACAAGAATAGTGTAGGGTTAGGTAGTGTCAAGTTTGTCGTATAGGACAAATCATGTCTACTTTCTATTGTAGATAAACAGTAGGTTTTACTTTTTACTGTTTGTAATTATTGTGTTTCCCCGGATTCGAAATCTGTGAAGTCCGTGGAAAGTTGGATTTAATTTTTCTTTCACATCCGAGCACCCAAGTGTCTATAAAAACCAAGTCTCAGATCAAGAGAGGGAGAGTGCAGTTTTTTATTTTTTCTCTTTTATTATTGTAATTTTGTTTAAATTAATAAAAGCTCAGAGTTTTCATTCAAGATACTATTCTTTTTATTTTTCTGTCATTTTATTTTTTTATTTTTGTGTTGCTTGATCAGCCTAATGACAGGCTGAGATCCTGATGAATTAGAATAATACCACCATACCATAAGAGCATGTCTTAGGCCAATCTCAGACCTAGAGGATAACCCTCAAATACTCCGCTGTCATCATTAAGGTCTTAAGATTATGATATATCTGAGATAGATTTGGAATTATGGTCCGAAATATATGGGAGATCTCTAGAGTGACTCGGCCAGATGCCGTTTGCCGTGGTTGAAGGCATGTTGGCGTTGTGGCCTTTCTTCATCACTCAGGATGAAGATCTATCTGTGTATCAGGTAAACGACCCATGGTTCTACTTTTGATCTATTTCCAGATATAGCCAAAGCTTAAAGACTCATCCATGTCCGCGGATTGCTGTTATTTGCGGTCTTATTCCCTTGGCCTACTTAAATTTTGAGATGCCCTTAGAGTGAGTTGAAGGGATAGAGATGAGACCTAACGATGATGTGACTGGGGGTGAAAAAGATGATGTGATAGAGAGACAATTAGAAGAAGAGGTTGATGGAGAGATAACATCATGTAATGAAGATAAGGATGAGCTTGATGATAGCTTGGTTCTTATGAATCTTATGGATATGTTTTAGAGGAAGTAGTACCATATCCTCTTAAGCTTTCAACGTCTTCCATTGAGTTATATAAGCCTATCATTTCTTCTCATCTAATACTTCACATACACTTAGAGGTTGAAACTCGTGATCATAGCACTCATTTGCATTTTAAGTCCTCATTTAGGGAGTTTAGGGTACACATCTCTCTTGAGCATTTATGCATACATGACCCAGAATCCTTTGAGTCCCCGTTGTCCCCTCTATATGTGAACATCTCTTATGAGAAGACATAATTTTGAGATGACATCCATTAGCAATGAATGTGTGGATTTGATGAAACTTTAGGTAGTGAAGATTTAGAGTCATCCATTGGGGAAAACAAGACATCAATTTTGGAGTTTTTAGATGATAAGTCTCTTGGAGTTAAGAATAATGGTGTTGAAAATTATAGCAACTCTAAGAACACATATAAAAAAGAAATTAGTGTGCTTGAAAGAATGATCCACGGGTCTCTTTAGATGTTTGATGATTCGTTGATGGAAATAGAGCCCATTAAGATCGAATCCACCCCTCGTGAGGAGTTAGAGCCACTTAGGCTTGAGCATAATCTATCTTGTGGAAAGGAAAAGTGTAGTTCTTCCATGTCCTTCACCTTTGACTTTCCTTCTCCAAGTGTCGCTCCTACTCCCATTTCCCATTTTGTTGAGTCTCCCTCTTTGGGGCTTACTATTGTGCCTTCATGCATAAAACACTTTCTTCTAGGGTCAGATAGCACTTTTCCCATGTTGCATGCATTAGACTTATCCTTGACCTATGGGGAGGGTATGTTTCTAGTCCTTGATTGTGAGAAAAAGGCTATGGGGTGGCTAGTTAAAGAGCAAGAGGGGTATGAGCTTTCACACTTATGCATGACACTTTCCACACTTGTGCACATATTTTCATTTGATGTTTCAGGATGGGAGTTAGAAAAAGATTGCATTGTGCATTCATTGCCTCATCATTTGTTGCATGACCATTTTCCTTCTACTGTTTATGCTTGGTTGAATATCCAGTAATTTGTGCCTCGCAATTTTAAACATGGCTTACTCTAACATTAGTGCCCGACTGGAGGCGTTAAATTTAGCGCTACTAGGAGGCACCCTAAACATGTTTATATTCTATTTGCTTCCTTATTCTTCTTTTCTTTTACTTTTTAATTATTCTCACTCTTTGCTTTAATTTTCTTATTATTTGTTTTCTTTTTCACCCTTTCCAGTGTTGATCCTTAATTCTACCATTTCCCTTTTTTGGATACACCTTGTTTATCGTTGTTGATAACAATGTAAGCTTGCACGGCAATGCTACCAATCGTGTGCTATGAGTGTTTATAGTTTTTGAAAAATAGGGTTAGTAGATAAATGATAAATCATGGCATCAACAAACTTCAAAAAGAACACAAGGTTGTATCTATCCTTTCTCCACTTGTCCCCTTTTATCTACTCCATCCCCACTACCCTTACTTGCTTTGTGTTGCCTATTCGCTTGTTGAGTATTATTGTTTTATTTGCTTAAGGCCAAGCAAAGTTTAGGTTTGGGGGGTGTGGGAGTTTGCTTTTATTGTTATATGCCTTGACTAGGGTAGATGTGTATTATGTGCTTTAAAATGATGAAAATTTGATGCATATAGAGTTGTTTATTTCTTGGTTGATTGTTGTGTTGGCTTTTGTGATTGACTCAATTGATTGGTAGAGATAGGGTTGTGTTATGGGGAGTGAATAGAGTGGAGGGAGAGCCGAGACTTGGAGGAGATGGCCTTGAAAGTTGTGGGGAGTGAGTGCCTCTAACAATGCAATTTGTAGCTACCCCATGGCTTGGTTCGAAGAAGTGTTGAAATAAGGGTTTGGGTATAAGTGCCCCTTCCTTGATTGGTTATTTTTTATGTGCCTTAGCCTTTCTTTTTCTTTTCTTTTTGTTGTGAAATACAAAAAGTGTGAAAAATCCAAAAAAAATGAAAATAGCCAAAAATCTTTAAGAAGCCAAAAAAAAAAAACAAGCAAAAAAGCCAAATGGCAACAAAAGTGTGAAAAGGTGAAGTTCATCGATTACGTGTTTAAGTGACACAATGTCGACTTAGCATAAGTTATCGTTTCGTTCTTTTGATGCATTGTGAATAAGGCTTTTTCATCATTTATGAGCCATTCTGTTTGCACATTCTTCCTCTTCTTGTCTTTGAAGCTTTGTTTATATTGGGGAGGCCTTGTTCGTTGAAAGGGCACAAAATATCAACATCCCGCGTACGTGTGTTAGAATCCTAGGCTTGTGGTGGTTTGGCTATTTGGGAAGTTTCCACAAGGTTCGAGGCCCTTTATGAGTAGAGGGAGGATCCAAAAAGGCTTGAGGACCCCTCTACAAAAGGAATGACCCCTTCACACTCTTTAAACTCTCCTTGATAGTGAGTCAATCTCATAAGCAACCCTTTGTATCGACTTTAGAGATAAACTTAGGTTTGGGCTTGCTTGGGGACAAGCAAAGAGAAAGTTTGGGGGTGTTGTTGTGTCTTGGTTTTACATGTGTTTCCATTACTTGTTCCTATATTTTTAGAGTGTGTTATGCTATGTAAAGTGCATTAGTTTAGCTTTACATTACATTTGTGCATATTAGGATGCCATTGTGCATAGTTGAGCTTAAAGAGTAAATACCACACTAAAGTGCACTTATCTTATGTTTTAGGTGAGTTTGAGGATTGTTTGGAGATTAATGAAGATGGAGATGGCTTAGGCAAGAATTAAAGAAGATTTTGAGGATGAAAAGTGGAAGAAAATCAAGTTTAAAGGCTTTCAGACAAAGGCCAAAGCAATGGGAAGCAAAACAGAGCAAAAACGAAGCCAAAAGAGAGCAAATAGGCGCTACCGAAACACTAACTTCAGAGTATCGGTGCACTGCCTCTCTATTCCGTCAAAAATAGAAAGCAATCTTCTACTACTACAATAGAGGTCCTTTGGTACTGGTCCACCAATTAGGCGTTCCTATAATCTCGGAAAATTGGCTATATAAGCCCTCTTTTGGTTAATTCTAAGAGAAGAATAAGTGATATTCTTTTACTCCCATCTCCCAAAACCAGAATCCTCTTATGTCCCACCTCTCACACGCTCTTCCATACACAAAAGCACTTTGGAATCAAGCCTTTAAAAGTATCAAACACAAGGATTTAGGCATAGCCCTTGAATTGTAAAGATATGGCTCTGGATAAAAAGATAGCTTTTTTGTCTCTCTTTTATCCTAAGTTAATGTATGTTTGATTAGAGCCATGTAAGGTGATTTACCCTTGTATTTTGGATGATTACTACTTTTTATTAAATGGGAACTTGATGGATTTATATATATATATGCTTTATACTTAGGCTTTTAAAGGCTATTCTACATACATGTCTATGTGTTTGTTGAAATGCTTCAATGATGTAGCATATGTATATTGAAGTCTATTTTGCTATTAACCATTTCTAAATCATCATGCTAGCATGTCTATGTGTTTGTGTGGTGATTGCATGAAGTGGGTATGCTTATATACATATCTATGCGTGTGTTTGCATATCAAATAGCATAATTAGCTTCTATTGCATACATGTCGGGTGCCATTGCTTAAACTGGTGTAATCGAAGCATGTTTATGTGTTTAGTAGAAGAATATTCCAGAGTATTCTTGAATACCGTGCCCTAGATGCATTTGCTTTGCGCTTTAATGCCAATTTCTGTTATTGTGATGCGATTGATGGTGCAACTAGTAACTAGCCTAGGTTGAGTCCCTTTTGGCTTTAAATCCAGCCAATAGGTGTCAGTTAGGTATATTTGATCTTAGTTCACTTAGGAAGGCTATTTAGTCTACCATAATGCCCTAGGTTTATAAGGACTACAACGTAACTCTAAGTAGGGTGAAACTTAGGGACGGACTAGCATCGAGTCCTAAGGTTAGGTTGGGGAACTAATTATAGGTCTAAGTGTTAAGGTTGGATCGATCTAAATCACCTAAAACCTTATTAAGTAACCCTAATACCTATGTCATAAAGACCACGCCATTTTTCTAGGGATCGCCACCTAGGGACGGACCGGTGCTGAGGCTTAGGGCATCAATTAGGAGGCTAATTACAAGTCTACATTATAGCACTTTGTATAATCATCAAGAAACCCTAACAAGAAGTTGTAATCACCTATAGGGAAGAAATAATCACCCTAGTCCCCTATTTCTGATGTTTGACTCCCTTAGATTGCTTGGTTCCCCTGTCACACACAGACACATCATTTATTTCCTTGTTTTAGCTTAGATTTTCCTTTCTCGAGCTCCCTTCAAAGCAAAAACCAAAAAATATCATAGGTAGGAACCTAACACGTAGTTTTTTAAGATGCATTAGCTTAGGACACCTTACGTGTTAGGCCTCCCCATGGATTCGACCCCGCACTTACACACACTATGCTATACGTAATCTGTGCGCTTGCGGGCTATTTAGGCTTATGCCATGAGATAGTGATCACAGCCAACAACTCTTTGAAAAGCATGAGGATAGACTTGGTTCAGGCTTGTTTGGGGACAAGCAAGTGGAAGGTTTGGAAGTGTTAAAGCGAATCATTTCTGTGTGTTTGTACATAGTTTTTGCATGCACATTTTAGGGTGTCCTAGTGCTTAATTAAGTGCATTTAATATAGATTTTATGCATAATTATTAATATTTGTACATAATATATTTATATGCATGAATACTATACTAAGTGTTATATCTTATGTTTTAGATGAGTTTTGGGATGGGTCGAGCTTAAACGATAAAGAAATGAGCTAATAATGAAGGTCGGGAGAACAAAGATTGAAGATAAAATGGAGCTACTGACTGGGTTAAAGAAAGACGGTCAGTAGGTAAAATCAGAGAACATAGGTTTGTACCTGTACCAGTCGAGCATATCAGTTGATCGGTAAGGTCAGCTGGTTGATCCAAAAAGTATGAGAAGGAACCGGTCGACCCTCCTTATTACTGGCTGGTCGGTAGAGTCCCCCAGTACTTGTACTGGAAAGTCTATAAAAAGCCTGTTTTAGGTCATTTTTGGGGGAGGAACTTTAATTTCAAAAACCCTAATAAACCCTAACCCTTTTCCCACTTCACCAAACACCCAAAACCACCATCCCACACCAAACCAAGCAAGGATTGAAGCTTGTAACAAGAGATTGAAGGGTTTTGCTCTGGATTTAAGAAAGGGTTTGAAGGGGAGTTTTATATTCCTTTTCTCATACTTGCAAATATGATTTGTATTGGAGTTAGATTTAGGGTTAATTGATATTGTATGTTAGATTAGGGCTTTGAATAAAGGATTTGTGTATATTTTTGGTGATGTGTTATGTTTTTGTGTGTGTTTACATTGTTATTTGTCTATATCTTAAAGTTGTATTAAGCTTATATAGTTGCATTAATGTAGTACTTACACTAAATATAGGCTTAAACGTATACAGCTATACATAGTTGAGTTTAAGAGGTAAATGCTATAGTAATGGTTTGTTTTGGATGTTATAAGTGAGATTGAGAATTGTTTGGAGATCAATGAAGATGGAGATGGTTTGAGCAAGGATTAAAAACATAATTGAAGATAAAATGTGGAAGAAAATCATGTTAGGAAGCTTCCAGACAAAAGCCAAAGCAACCAAAAGCTAAACAGCGCTAAAACAAAGCCGAAAGAGAGCAAATATGCACTACCGGAACACTAGCTTGTGAGTACTAGTGCACCAGCTCACTATTTTGCCAAAAATAGAGAGTAAGCTTCTACTACTGGAATAGAGGTCCCATGGTACCGATGCACAGATTAATTGTTCCGGTGGTCGTAGAAAATTGGCTATATAAGCCCACTTTTGGCCATTTTATGAACAATAAGTCATTTTCTTTCACAACTATCTCCCAAACCCTAATTCCTCTCTCTCCAACCTCCAACACACACACACACACTCACACACTTTTCACCTAGATTCAAGCTCATTTTGAGGGTTTTAAACATTTGAATTGAAGTCTACTGAAAGATTTTGTACAAGAATTGCTAGGATGGAAGGGGCGCTTTCTAGTCTCTCTTTCATCCTATTTTATATTATGTTTGAGTAGATTTATTTAAGATGATAATACTTGTGTAATAGGTTGATTCTATACTCTTATATTGTGGGATTTAAGGGCTTAATATACATACACACACACACACATATATATATATTTACATATGCTATGGTTTTTCTTGTTTCAATGGCTATTGTTCAATACATGTCTAGGTGTTTAATAATATGCCTATGAGAGTTGCATATGTATAAATTGGAGTCTATTTGCTACTAAACACCTCTAATCAATTCTATAAGTATGTCTATGTGTTTATATGTGGATCTTGTGAAATGGGTAATGCTTCTACTCATGTATGTGTATGTTTGCAATGCCTAGTAGTGAATATGACCTCAATATTGCATACATGTTCACTCCAAAGTGCTTTTAATGGTGTAATCCGAGCATGATGATGTTTGGTAGTCGAATAGGTCCTTTTATTCTTGAACACCTTGGCCTAGAACATGTATGAATGCACTAATAGGTCAAATCCCGATATAGTGACCCTAGAATGATAAGGCGTAATGTAAGGCTAGTCTAAATCGAGTCTCATTTGGCTTTAAATCCAGCCAATAGGTTTTTAGGTAGATTTAGTCGACTCTAGTGGCACTAGGTCTTGGCTTTAAATCTAGCCAACGATTTAAGTACTAGGGTAGGTTTGTTCTAGGTTACCTAGAAAGCTAGTTAGTCATTCTTAAGGCCCTAGGTCATAAGGACTACGCCGTAGCTCTAGGAGGCGTCGCCTAGGGACGGACCCATACTGATTCCTAGGGAGAAATTAGACACTAATTAAGGAACCTAGTTAAAGAGCAATCAATAATTAACAAAGAGTATGAAAATAAACCCATTACACATGTATAGTCACCCTAATCTATCTACTCAAGCATAAGATAAAATAGGATGAAAGAGGTTTGAGAAAGCTCCCTTTCCATTTTTGCTTGTTCCTCCACAATCTTGGTCAAATCCTCACCAAATGATGTTGTAATCCTCCTAAATCAACTTAGATCTAGGTGTGTGTATATGTGTTAATGAATGTACTAGCGATGAGTGAAGGTAGGGTTAGTGTGTGAGAAGTGGATGTGTGAATGAGAGGTGAAAAAGGGGTTGAAATCTACTAAAAAAGGGTTGAAAAAGAGCTTAAATTGTATAGCATAAGCGACCAGCCGAGGACCTTAGCTGGTTGACTGGCCTAGCACTTAGGTGAACCATCCTAAGGGCCTTAGTTTCTATTTTGGCTGGTCAACCATGCCTGTTGACTGGCCCTGGAAAGGGGGTTGACCGGCCAGGTCAAAGGCTTGGCCAATTTTTCTCGCATTGTGTCCGTTTCATTCCAACTGCTTTTTTCTTCGCCTGGTTGCCTTCAAAAGCTTCTTTTATGCTTCTCCCACATCCTGAACACCTCAGGATTGACTCCAACATCAATTCTCGATCAACTAATGTCCCGAGCTTTTGGCCTAACTTTACAAAACATGAGAAATAAGCATGCATTAGTGTAGTGTTACTCTTTAAACTCAACTATGTACAATTGTATGCACTTAAGCCTATCTCTAGCATATGTACTGCACTAATGCATCTCTTAAAGCTTAAAACACCTACTAAACATAGATAAATGATGATACATATACACACAAAAAAACAACACATCACCCTTCTTTATAAACGATGTCAAGCATGACTTCTTTACTCGCCCTTGTAATTTCACCGTGTTTGGCGTACATAATTTAAACAACATATACATAAAATATGGGTTTCACATTTTAATTTTTAGACAGTTCCAATCCGATATGGGACATAAAACCCATATAGAGGGAACTTTAATTCATGCGTGTAAATGTCAAAACAAATTGATGTGTTGTGCTTTTGTGTGTGTTTACGTTGTTATTTGCCCATGATTAAGGGGTGTTAAGTGTTATAAAGATGCATTAGTATAGTGCTTATGATAAGAATAGGCTTAAGTGTAAGCAATTGTATGTAGTGAGTTTAAGAGACAAATTGCTACACTAATTGCTTGTTCTTAATGATTTAGGTGAACTTTGGGTTACGATCAAGATTAGACGTTGATAGGTGATGAAGATGGGAGATGCACAGGTCAAAGAGAGAAGACCGGAGGCCAAAAACACAAAGAATTGGGGAAGAAAGTCAGTTGGAAGACCTAGAAGAAGGAGCCAGTCGACCTACCACTCCAAAGAGATGCCCAAAATAGTCGGTCGATCGACTAGGTCGACCGGCCACTCTAGAGAGATGCCTAAAATAGCCAAACGACTATCCTTCGAGAGCTGGTCGACTGGCTAGATCGACCAGCTGGTCTAAAGAGCATCATCCAAAAGCTGATCGAGTTAAGAAAAGGTTGACTGGCAAAACGTAAATGCTAATATAAAAAAACCCAATTTTCAGACTAACAAAAAAAAAAAAGAGAAAGAGTTTGAGAGGAATTTTCAGAGACCCAACATGCACCCATCACATACACAAAAAGCCTTAGTCTTACCACCTCTCACACACTCACAATCACACATTTTATCACCTAGAAGCTAATGGATTTAGAGGGTTTCAGACGTTTGGATTCAAGTTTGCTTAAAAGCTTTGTACAAGACTAGCTAGGATGAAAGGGAAGCTTCATAATCTCTCTTTCATTCTATCTCTTATTATGATTGAGTAGACTTGTGTAGGATAATTTAGCTTATGTAATGGGTTAACTATATACCCTTATGATATGGGATTTGATGGTCGAATATATACATGTTTTGATTTTCTTGTGCAAATGGTTATTTTCTCATTCATGTCTAAGTGTTTGATAAAATGCATCGATGAGTAGCATGTGTATAAATTGAAGTCTATTTATTACTAAATTCATCTAATCCATGTTATAATAATGTCTATGTGTTTAAATGTTGATGCTATGAAGTGGGTAATTCTTATATTCATGTCTATATGTATATTTGCATGCCTAGTAGTGAATATTACTTCAATAACGCATATATGTTGGTTGTTCATCACTTCTAATGGTGTAATCCGAGCATGACGATGTTTTGTAGTTGAATAGATCCCATTATTTACGAACACCTTGGGCAAGAACATATATGATGTGCTAGCAATTCAAATCCTACTGTAGTGACTTTAGAATGATGGCAAGTAATTTAGGGCTAGCCTAGGCCGAGTCTCCTTTGGCTTTAAATCCAGCCAATAGGTTTCAAGATAGGTTTAGTCGACCTTAGCAACACTAGGTCTTGGCTTTAAATCCAACAATGGTTTAGGTACTAGGGCAAGTTCATTCCAAGTCACCTAGGAAGCTAATTGGTCACTCTTAAGGCCCTAGGTCATAAGGACCATGCCGTAACTGTTGAAGGCGTTGCCTAGGAACGGACTCGTACCCACACTGAGTCCTAAAGGGAAATTAGGACACTAATTTAGCAACCTAGTTAAGAGCAATTACTAAAGTAAGCCATTATCCTTTAATCCCATAGCATCTGAGTGTAGAATCACCCATTCATAAGTTGAAGTCACCCTAACACCTTTGCATTTGTTAGTTCCCTATAGATTAGCTTGTTCTTTACTTCCATTCCCATAGTTTAGTTTAATTTTCTCTAGCTACAGCTCTCGACCATCTAAATTCCCAAAAATAGATAGTTTAGGTTTCTTTTTAGGCATACTCTAAAACACACACATAGAATCCATCTTACAACATAGCTTTCCCATGGAATCGACCTCGCACTTGTACACTTTACTACATCGATCCGTGCGCAGCAGATCTTTAGAGCTTGCACTCAAAAGACATACCAAGTTCTTAGCACTGTTACCGGGGAGGCACAATGCTTTACATTCCTTGTTTATGTGTTTTGGAAGTTGCTTTGTTTCTTTTCTCTATTTTTCTTTATAGTTTGTTTAGTTTTTGCTTATCTTGCTTCTTGTTTATATCATCTTATTTTGGTACTTGTTTATTTATTCTTGTTTTCATTTTTAATAGACTTTCTAGGATTGTGGTTTATTTGCTATAGTTTTGGGAATACTAAAGTTTTTAGGGGTTGAAGTAGCCGGAGTTAGAATAGTTTGTGCATGCTTGGAAGGAGATCCCTTAGAAATCCCCTAGTTCTTCATAATCCCGAACCCAATAGAATTGCAATATATTTTAGGAATTTAAGAGATCTTCTTGAGCAGATGGCTGATCCCAATCATTCTCCTAATCCTCCCATTCCACCTCATGATTACCATGGGCATTAAGTCCAAGATCATTTTAGATAAGAGCCCTATAAACTGGATCCACTTATAGATGAGGAGCCCACTCTTAGGCAATTCTTTCTCCCCGAAGCCTTTTAGCATAATTTGGCTATTTAAATTCTAGATTTGGGGGAGGCGAACTTCGAGATTAAGCCTAATATATTGGCCATGCTTCCTTCTTTCTACAAGAGAAATAATGAGAGTTCTCTAGAGCATATTACTGATTTTGTTGAGATGAGTTCCACTCTTTATGCCCCCAATGTCTCCTAAGAGGTCATACATCTAAGATTGTTTTCTTTTTCTCTTAAGGATAAGGCTAGGGCTTGGTTGCATTCCTTACCTAATGGTTGTATTACCACATAGGCTGAGTTTCAATCTAAGTTCTTTCAAAAATTTTATCCCATGGCCAAGACGGCTGACCTTAGGACCGCCATTATGACTTTCTCCCAACATGATCTAGAATCTTTTCATGAGGCTTGGGAGAGGGTCAAGGACCTTCTTAGACAATGTCCACACCACAGGTACGATAATCATGATCTATTGCAATATTTCCTTCAAGGCTTAAATGAACAAAATAGGGTGATGGTTAATGCCGCCTCCAATTGTGCTTTCTATCTTTTGAGACCGATTGAGGCATTGGAGAAAATGGAGTTGATGGCAGAAAATTCTTTTCAAAATTATGCCATGGAAAGGTCTAGTTGGGGAGGCAACAAGAGAAGTGTTAGTGAAGTTGGAGTTTCTTTAGATTTACCCGTTAAGGTAGAGGCCTTAACGAATAAGCTAGATTAATTCATTTCTTTGTCTCTTTCATCCCAAGGCCATAGGACTAGTTCTATAGATTCTTCCTCTACCCCTTTAGTTGTTGAAGTTTGTGTAGTGTTTCGAGTCATCTCAAGAGACCATAGCTTGCCCATTAGCATCCCAATTTCTTGAATTCATGAAAGAGCAAGTATGTGCTACTCAAGGTTACACTCGTTAGTATAATCCATACTCCAACACATATAATCCGGGTTGGAGGGACAACCCAAAATTTTCTTGGAGACAAGGTCAGCATGAGTCTAGTTCATATCCTTAGATTCTACCTCAGCAGCGACCCCATCTTTAATATTCCCCAGGTTTCTATCATCTTAATTAGCCCTGTCTCACTGGTGCTCCTCAACCTCAGGCTTTACCTATCCTTTTAGTAGCCAACTAACTAGTAATGACATGATAAAGATAATGTAGTTTATTCAGAATTAGCAGTAGGAATTAACAGAAAATAAGCAGCAAATGGCGAGGTTTGAGGCATAATTAGGACAGATTGCTAGTAAGTTAAACACTAGAAATCTCGAGAAATTGACTTCTTAACCAGAGGTGAACCCTAAAATCTAGTCCTATTCCTCCACTAACACCACTTATCCCTCTCAGGCCTAGGCTAAGGCTATCACCACTCTTATTAGCGGTAGGGTAGTAGATAATAGGGGTAGGAGTTGACTTTGTAGTGCCTGCACCTAGTGGTCTTTCCAAGTCTAGAGAGTCATATAGTAGTCCTGTTGAGAGCGATTCTACAGAGGGTCCTGTTGAGAGAGTTGAGCCTACTAGCGACCATGGAAAGAGTAGTGCCTCCCGCCCTCATCAGGAGGAAAAGAAGCCTATTAATGATTCCCATGTGTCTAGAGATATTGCACCTAGAGTTCTCTTCCTATCCGCCTTAGAGAGGCCTACACCTAGTGAGGATTCTAGGTTTTTCAAGGTTTTAGAGCATCTTAAGGACCTTAAGGTCAATCTTCCTTTGATAGATGCAATCCTTTCCATCCCCTCATATTCTAAGTGTTTTAAGGATCTTTGTAAAAGGAAACATAGGTCATCGAACATTTCTACGAAGGTGAGGCTTACGGAGAAGGTGAGTAGTATTTGTACTTCGGGCCTTCCGATCAAAATGAGTGACCCTGGAGCTTTCGCCATTTCTTGTAGGATTAGAGAGACCCAGATTGATCACGCCTTGTTAGATTTAGGGTCTAGTGTGAATCTCATTCCCTACTATGTCTATTAGTAGCTATGTTTAGGGGAGTTATCCCCTGCACATGTTACTCTTCAGCTAGCTAATAAGTCTGAGTGTAGACCTAGGGGTGTTATAAAAGATGTTATGGTCCAGGTAGGTGAGTTCTTGTACCCTGTTGACTTCATAGTGTTAGATATGGATTCAGGACATGACTCTAGACATTCTGCAACGTTCTTCTAGGTCGCCCTTTCCTTGCCACTGCAGACGCCATTATTCATTGTCGGTCGGGGTTATTAGAGATGAAATTTGGGAATTTGAGGTCTACCATGAAGGCTGCCAAGGTGGTGAATAGGGTTAGTATAGGAAGAGATGATAGAGAAGAGTTCTTTAGGGTTGATGTGATTGATTCTTGTATCAAGGACTTTGTAGAGACCGATAGAGGAGATTTGAGAAAATTTGAGGAATCGATGTCTAGCTTTGATTTAGACACCTTAGAGTGGAAATGTGTAGCTTCTACTTCTGTGATTGAGAGCCCTTTGATTGATAAGTCACTTAAGGTTGTTCCTTTTAGTAGTAATTCTATTGACATCCACATTGATGATGATGAGGTTAAGTCCCTCTAGGTTGAGACTAGCTCTTCTTTAGAGCTCAAACCCCTTCCTAATCATTTGAAGTATGCATTCTAGGCCCTAGTGACACTTTTCCGATCATCATAGCTTCCAATCTTTCTAGTGAGCATGAGGAGCATCTCTTAAAGGTTCATAGGAAACATAAGAAGGCTATATGGTGGAAAATTGATGATTTGAGATGTATAGACCCTTCGATTTGCATTCATTGTATTCACCTTGAGGATGAAGCCATTCTTTCCAAACAGATGCAGAGAAGGCTAGACCTACACATGAGCGAAGTAGTTAAGAAAGAGATCATTAAGCTTTTAGATGTAAGCATTATTTATTCGATCTCCAATAGTGAGTGGGTTAGCCCAGTCCAAGTTGTCCCTAAGAAGTTCAAGATCACGGTTGTGGAGAATGAGAGAGGAGAGCTTATCCCTACACGTACTCCTACGGGTTGAAGAGTTTGTATTGATTATAGGAAGCTTAACTTCAAAACTAGAAAAGATCATTTCCCATTGCCTTTTCTAGATCAAATTTTAGATAGAGTAGTTAGGCATGGTTATGATTGTTTTCTAGATGGCTATTTGGGTTATAATCAGATCCCTGTGTTTCCCAAAGACCAGGAGAAAACCATCTTTGCTTGTCCCTATGGCACTTTTGCTTTTAGGAATGCCCTAGCGACTTTTCAAAGGTGTATGATGGCCATTTTAAGCGACAAGATTGAGAGGCATTTTGAGATATTTGTGGATGATTTCTCAGTCTTTGGTGATAGATTTGATGAGTGCTTGAGTCACCTCTCTTTAGTCTTAGACCAATGTGTGGAGAAGAATTTAGTGTTGAGTTGGGAGAAATCCCGCTTCATGATACAACAAGGGATAGTGTTAGGTTATATAGTTTCATCTAGTGGTATTCAAGTTGACCCGGCTAAGGTAGAATTGATTGACGAGTTGCTTGTTCCTAAATGTTTCAAGGATATTATATCTTTTCTAGGACATGTAAGATTTTACCGTAGATTCATTAAGGATTTAGCCACATTGCATGTCCCTTGTCTAGGCTCCTAGATGTCCCTTTTGACTTTGATGATGAGTGTGTTAGGGCTTTCACTAGGCTTAAATCCTTATTGTCTACATCCCCAATTATCCAACCACCTAATTGCAGTCTCCCATTTGAGGCTATATGTGATACATCTAATTATGCGATAGGAGCTGTTTTAGGTCAAAGGAAGGATAAGTTGCCCTATGTTGTGTACTATACTAGTAAGACTCTTGATGAAGCCCAAAAGAACTATACCACCACAAAAAATGAGCTTCTAGCAGTAGTCTTTTCTCTTGACAAGTTTAGGTCGTACATTGTAGGGTCCAAAGTTATTGTCTACACCAATCATGTGGCATTGAAGTATTTGTTGTCCAAGAAAGAGTCTAAGCCCCGCTTAATTAGGTGGTTGCTCTTCCTTCAAGAGTTTGACATCGAAATCCAAGATAAGAAGGGTAGAGAAAATTTAGTTACGGATCATCTTTCCCGTCTTATTTGTGGGTCTTTTAGTGATCTTTCCCCTTTTCATGATTCATTCCCTGATGAGCAATTGTTTGCCATCTCTCATCACACATCTCGGTGTGCTCATATTGTCAACTATCTTGCCACAAGGCGCTTTCCTTCTTATTGGGAGAAGAGAGAAAGAGATAGGTTCCTAGCACAAGTTAGGCATTTCTTTTGGGAGGATCCCTATCTTTTTAAAGTGTGTGCAAATCAAATGATCCACCGATGTGTGCCCGAAGACGAGTTTGAGAGTGTGTTGAGCATGTGTCATGATGAAGGGTGTGAAGGTCATTTTAATGGGAAGAAGACCGCTGTGAAGGTCTTGCAATGTGGATTGTTTAGGCTAACTCTCTTTAGGGATGCCCAAGAATATTTCAAAAAGTGTTTTAGATGTCAACAATCCGGGTCTACCTATAGGAGAAACATGATGCCTTTATCCCCTATTCATCTATATGAGTTGTTTGATGTTTGGGGTATAGATTTCATGGGTCTATTTCCACCTTCCTTTGAGTACCAATACATTTTAGTGGCCATTGATTTTGTGTCCAAATAGGTTGGGGCAATTCCCATATGCACTAATGAAATGACCATAGGGTAATGGTTAAATTCATTAAGGAGAACATTTTCTCTAGATTTAGAGTCCCTAGGATCTTAATTAGTAATGGGGGCTTGCATTTTCGCCATAGGACTTTGGAGGCCTTGTTGAGAAGATATTCGGTCACCCACAAGGTAGCTACGCCTTATCACCCTCAAACTAATGGACAAGTAGAGGTGTCCAATAGGAAGATTAAACACATCTTAGAGAAAATAGTTAAGGCTGATAGGAGAGATTGGTCTATTATGCTAAATGATGCTTTGTGGGCTTACCACACTGCTTTTAAGACTCCTATTGGTATGTCTCCGTATAGATTGATTTATGAGAAAACTTGTCACTTGCCAGTAGGATTTAAGCATAAAGCTTATTGGGCCATCAAGGCCTTAAGTTTTGATTTGGCAAGAGTGGGTGAGAAAAGGAAATTAGACCTAGCAGAGTTGGAAGAGCTTAGATTTGAGGCGTATGAGACTGCCAAGCTTTATAAGGATAAGATACAGAGAATTCATGATAAACAGATTATTAAGAAATCATTCTCTCCCTCCGATAAAGTTTGGTTGTTTAACTCACGATTGAAACTCTTTCCAGGTAACCTCATGACAAGATGGGATAGTCCGTATGAAGTGTTGGTTGCCTACCCTTCCCGAGCAGTCAAGTTCAAGGACATAAAGGATGGCCGAGAGTTGACGGTGAATGGGCAACACCTGAAGCATGCATATGATCCGAGCATGGCTAGTGTGGAAGTTTTAGTGCTTTAGAATCCCATCTATGAAGGATGAAGATGAGTTCGTGATTGCCTAGCTTACGGCATAGTAGTTAGCGCTACTAGGAGGCAACCAAGGTTCAATTTTTCAATTTTGCATTTATTTCACTTTTTTTCCTTTTTGTTTTCTTTCTTTTTCTTTCACCCACATCAAAGTGTTGAATCCCGATCGTTTGTCCCATAAGATCACCGTTGCTTATTATTGTACATGCTGATGCAAGCATGTATAGGTAATACTACTAATCTTATTTTCTTTGTGAGTGTTTATGAATTGTAAGTCAAAGGATAAGTAGTATGGAGATTTATCATTGGCATGGAAAGCTTTGAAGACAATGCACGATTGTTTCTATCCTTTTTCCACTTGTTTCCTATGTTTTACCCCATCCCCATCACCCTTACATGCTTTGTAAAGCCAATTTGCTTGCTTAAGTGTTTTGCTCCATTTGCTTGAGGATAAGCAAAGTTTAGGTTTGGGGGTGTTGGAGTTTGGTGTTAGGATTAGTATGCCCTAAACCTCACTTGGATATAACATTTTGGATGTTAAACAATGTATAATCATTTTGTTAAATGGCAATATGAGCTCCTTACATATTATCTCTAGTATGTTTTATTGATATATGTATAAAGGTCCCTTGACTTGAACTAACGACTTGGGTGCGCACTGAGGCTGGATGCGTAGTAGGTCCAAGTCTAGATTTAGTTACGTCATAAATTGAGTCCGTAACTGAATGGTAGTGTTGGGCACTCTACCAGGATAAGGTTATATTGAGCAAGTCTTCTCGTTGAGAGTGATCTACCTAGGTCATTGGAGGACTTTCCAGATTTGTCTCAATAGTACGTGTGTCACGTATTTGACAGAACCATTGTGAGTATGTTTTCTAGAGATGCACTATCAAAGAAAGAAAACAATATAGTCATTGCGACTAAATGATCATTGCTCTTAATCTTGAGCATATGTGGATGAACTAATGAAGTTAGGGTTTGGTACTTTGATTCACTGTGGGTGAGATCTTACTTTATTAGGATCAACAGCCTTGTGCATTGAGTGCTAAGTTCTAATTAACTGGAACATGCATATGCAATATGGAATCTATGTGCCCCCTTGGGATTGTCCATATTTATCATCCAAATCTAGATTTAGTGATACTACCTTTATGGGTGTATCGGTCATATGGCTTGAGGGTCGCTCTCGAGATCAAGAGATTCCATGACCAATAGATGGTTAGTAATAGGACAAAAGACCCAAAAGAAAAGATGCAGCTAAGGAGGTGATAGTACATAGGCCAAAGGACCGTCCTTAGTTGTGGGTATACATAGAGGGCCATTATGATTAGTTATTTAGTAGGTGAAAGACAAAGTTTACATTCTTTTGTGATAAGCTTTTGGGTAATAGCAATTATTCTTGGAGTGAACTTTGATCTTACGGTGGAACTGATTGGAGTTAAAAATAATTATTATGTCGCTTAGATCGGGCAAGGTCATTTTTTATTATTTTTGGAAGCCAAGGTTAATTTTGTCTTCTTGGTCCCTTCCTTAGTTAAAATGACTTTGAGAGAGTAATCTTGAAAGAACAAATTCCATATTGTGGTAATAGCCTTATTAGGCCAAACCTTGGAACTGGGTTTGGGCTTTCTTTAGAGTCCAAGATAACCTAATTATGCTTAGATGGTTTCTTATTGGGCTTAGGCCTCCACATGGATTATGGACTATGTGTTGGGTTTGGATTATGGGCTTGGCCCAATCTTCCAAGACATGTGCCAGAAAGTTATTATAAGAAGAATTCAAATTGTACAAGCAACTTCCATGACATGTGGCAAACATTTACTACTAGGAAAAAGTTTCCCACATGGAAAGTTTACAAGGTTTAGGTGCCAAACTTTTTCTATAAATAGGCAAGAACTTAAACCATTTCTAGCATTCAAAAATTTCGTAGTTGATCTCTTCCATTTTGGCAAGAGAATACTAGAACACATAGTACATACTTATTGTGTGGTTTTTTTTGCTTTAGATTTTCAAGAGCATATTACTTTGCTTCTTGCCACACAAGAGGCTATTCTCTAAAGAATAGTCTCTTTAACTATAAGGAAGAAGACTAGGGAGTTGCATATTGCGACACCTTTATAGTAAAATTTTGTTTTTGGTGGCCTTGTTCATAAGTGGGAATAAAGCTCGTGATGGTTTTAGCTTCATCAATGGCCCCACGCTTCAAGAGGTTAGCTTTACATTTTTCAAATACTAGTTATGTTCTATATATTCTTAAGCATGTTCTTGTGTGTGTTATGTGGTTATTTTATTTTCCTAGCATGTTTTCTTGGTAGTATTTTTGAAAATATGGGCTAGGATGGACCACATGTAATTTTATCGATCCTACATTTGGTTTTCTTTTTATATATCTTACTTAAGGTGGATTGCATTATGTGCTTAAAAATGGTGAAAATTTTTCAATTTTGATGCATGTCGAGTCATTTATTTCTTTGTTGATTATTGTATTGGCTATTGTGATTGACTATATTGATTGGTGAATATGAGATGCATTGTGGGGAAATGAATAGAGTGGTTTGAAAGCTAAGTCTTGGAGGGGATGCCTTTCAAAGTTTTGAGGAGTAAGGACCTTTAAGAATGACTCATGTAGCTACCCCATGGCTTGGTAGGAAAGAGTGTTGAAAAAGGGTTATTGATATGAGTGCCCCTTCTTTGATTGATTCTTTTTGATGTGCCAAATCCTTTCCTTATCTTTTCTTTTTGTGAATACAATGCAAAGTATGAAAAATCTAAAAAATTTGAAAAAAAATTGAAAAAGGCAAAAAGGTGCAAAAATATGTTAAAAAAAGTGAAAAAGAGAAAAAGCCAAAGGCACCAAAAAGTTTTGTGAATAAGTGCACAAGTGACACAATGTCCACTTAGCACATGCTATCATCTTTATAGATATGTGAATAAGGCTTTTTATAAGCCATTGTGTTTGTGTATTCTTGTTTCTTGTCTTTGAGGCTTTGTGCATGTTGGAGACACCTTGATAGTTGAAGGGGCACAAAATATCAATATCCCCAGTGCGTGAGTTAGAATCCTAGGCTCGTGGTGGCTTGGCTAATTGGGAAATTCCGACAAGGAACGAGACCCCTTATGAGTAGAGGGAAGATCCAAAGAGGCTTAGGGACCTCTCCACAATAGGAATACCCCATTCATGCTTCTTAGACTAACCTTGATAGAGAGTCAATCCCATAGGTAACCCTTTGCATCAGCTTTAGAAATAAACTTAAGATTGGGCTTCCTTGGGAACAAGCAAGGAGAAGGTTTGGGGGGTGTTGATGTGTTGTGCTTTTGTGTGTGTTTGCGTTGTTATTTGCCCATTATTAAGAGGTGTTAAGTGTTCATAAAGATGCATTAGTGTAGTACTTACGATAAGAATAGGCTTAAGCGTAAACAATTGTACATAGTGAGTTTAAGAGACAAATTGCTACACTAATTGCTTGTTTTTAATGATTTAGGTGAACTTTGGGTTAAGATCGAGATTGGACTTTGATGGGTGATGAAGATGGGAGATGAACGGGTCAAAGAGAGAAGACTGGAGGCCGAAAAGACAGAGAATAGAGGAAGAAAGTTAGCCGAACGACCTAGAAGAAAGAGCTAGTCGATCGGCTAAGTTGACCGGCCACTCTAGAAAGATGCCCAAATAGCTAGAGCGTCACCAAAAAGTTGGCAGAGTTAAGAGGAGAAGCTAACTGGCAAAGTGTAAATGTCAATATAAAAAAACCCGATTTTCAGACTTAAAAAAAAAGAGAGAGAAGGAATTTGAGAGGAATTTTCAGAAACCCCATACATACCCATCACACATACACAAAACCCTAGTTTCATCACCTCTCACACACTTATAATCACACATTTTATCACCTACAAGAAAGTAGATTTAGAGGGCTTCAGACATTTGGATTCAAGTTTGCTCAAAAGCTTTGTGCAAGACTAGCTAGGATGAAAGGGAAGCTTCATGATCTCTTTTTCATTCCATCTCTTATTATGATTGACTAGACTTGTGTAGTTGAATAGATCCCACTATTCATGAACACCTTGGCCAAGAACATGTATAAATGTGCTAGCAAGTCAAATTCCGTTGTAGTGACCTTAGAATGACGGCAAGTAATTTAGGGCTATCCTAGGCCGAGTCTCCTTTGGCTTTAAATCCAGCCAATAGGCTGCATGATAGGTTTAGTCGACCTTAGCGATACTAGGTCTTGGCTTTAAATGTAGCCAATGGTTTAGGTACTATGATAGGTTCATTCTAAGTCACCTAAAAAGTTAATTGGTCACTCTTAAGGCCCTAGGTCATAAAGACCACGTCGTAGCTCTAGGAGGCGCTGCCTAGGGACGGACCCATACTGAGTCCTAGGGGGAAATTAGGACACTAATTTAGCAACTTAGTTAAGAGCAATTACTAAAGTAAGCCATCATCATTTAATCCTATAGCATCTGAGTATAGAATCACCTATTCATAAGTTGAAGTCACCCTAACACCTTTGCATTTGTTAGTTCCATCTAGATTAGCTTGTCCCTACTTTCCATTTCATAGTTTAGTTTAATTTTCTCTAGCTAGAGCTCTCGACCATCCAAAATCCCAAAAATAGATAGTTTAGGTTTCTTTTCAGGCATACTCTAGAACACACACATAGAATCCATCTCACAACATAGCCTCCCTGTGGAATCGACCCCGCACTTGCATACACTTTACTACATTGATTTGTGCGCTTGCAAGTCTTCAGAGCTTGCACTCAAAAGACACAGCACAAATCTGCTCATGAAGAATCAGATTTAGTGGAAGGATCAACATAAGACAAATTTCTTAGCAAAAATAACCATCAGATGCTATTCTCGGGCTTGTTTTGCGACTTTTTGTCACCCCTTTTTATAAAAAATGGGCTATATCTACAAAACAGAGTCAACAAAGGAGGAACAACATAAGAATATCTTATACAATAATTGACACATGCATATCTACTCGTGTGTCCATGTTGGTCCTCTTCTTAAGTGGGTAATTAATTCTTTCATGAGCCCACAAATTTCCCTTTCTAGGATTCATTGTGTATTTCTCCTGGATTTTACCATGATGGAAATTCAATGGGATTTATCCACAGTTCCCACATATGATGCCAATATAATTCGGCAAAGAATTAGATAAAGTGTTGTTGGACCTTGTTCTCCAACAACACGACATCTCCAGCAATGAGAGACCTGCAACATAAGGCTACACACCTGTGGGAGTCCGGTGTTAGCGTCTTGATGGTCAAGTCAGTAAGCATTTACTAAAAATGTATACTAGAGAAAGAGAAAGAGAGAGAAAAGATAGAGAGCCCCGATCTTTTGAGCCTCTTTTTCAAGTATATTGGTTTACCTTTCTTTGATGTGCTATGAGGCTATTTATAGAACCTTCTTTAGGACAAGTGGCCCTAAGAGATATCTTTGAACTAGTATGCAGAGAGAGCTCATCGGGACAGATCTCATTAGCTCTCGAGTTCATGAAATGATGCCTAGTAATTAGGATATGACCTCATGGTCTAGAAGACACCTCATAGTCATGATACAATGTCCTCTAATGATTGGGATGACATCTGGGCCAAGACAACTTCACAAGTAACTGTATTTAGGTAATTCCAACCAAGCCGAATTAGGCCAAGGTAGGGCGTAAAGTAAAAAACTCATAATAAGTGTGTACTATGTTGATATGTATGTGTTGTGTGTGTTTGTATATAGTGTTTGGACATAATTGACAAGGTGTTTTTAATCTTAATTGAATGCATTTGGTGTGTGTTTATGCATGAATTAGAGATATTTGTGCATAAGAAGTCAGTGTATAAATGCCACACTAAGTGCTTTATTTCAATGTTTTAACTGCGATTTAGGAGATATATGATTAAAGAGGTAGATGGCAGAAAAAAGCTTGAAAAGGTTTTGGGGATGAAAAGAACAAGAAAAAAGGGTTTAGAGGCTTTCAACAGAATATACAAATGTAATGGCTTATAAAAACCTTATTTAGATATATACAAAAAGGATAGCTCGTGCTAAAGTTGAGATTGTGTCACTTATGCACTCATTCACATAACTTTTTTGTGCCTTTGGCTTTTTATCTCTTTTCCAATTTTGTTTCTATTTTTCAACTTCTTTTCTCATCTTTTTGCACCGTTTTTGCCTTTCTCAAATTTTTTTTTGGATTTTTCATACTTTACATTGTATATACACAAAAAGAAAATAAAAAGAAAGGCTTAGACATATAAAAAAGAACCAATCAAGGAAGGAGCACTCACATCAATATTCCTTTTTCAACACTCTTTCCTACCAAGCTATGGGGTGACTACAAGGGGCATTTTTAATGGTCCTCCCCTTACAACTTTCAAGGGCATTCTCTCCAAGACTCGGTTTTCAATCCACTCCATTCACTTCCCCACAATGCTTCTTATATTCAACAATCAATTGAGTCAATCACAATAGCTGACATAATGATCAACCAAGAAATAAACAACTCTACATGCATTAAAATTTGAAAAATTTTAACCATTTTAAACCAAGTAATACAATCAACCCTAAGAAATTTGGCATCACAATAAAACCAAATCCTTACACCCCTAAACCTAAACTTTGCTTATCCTCGAGCAAAAAGAGTAAAGTACATAAACAAGCAAATTGGCATCACAAAGCAAGTAAGGGTGGCAGGGATAGGGTAGAAACATGGGGAACAAGTAGAGAAAGGATAGATACAACCTTGCATTGTCTTCAAACCTCTCTATGCCAATGATACATCACCATATTATTAACCCTGTGACTCATAAACCATCAACAATCATAAAGAAAACAAGGTTAGTAGTATTGCCTATACAAGCTTGCATTGGCATGTACAATAATAAGCAATAGTGTATCTTATAGGACAAAGGATTGAGATTCAACACTTAGGTGTGAGTGCAAGAAAAAGTAAGAAAACAAAAAGAAAGGAAAATGAAACAAGTGCAAAATTGCAAAATTTAACCTAGGTTGCCTCCTAGTAGCGTTAACCACCACGCCGTCAGCCAGGAAATCCTCTTCTCTTCTTCAACCTCAATAGATGGGGTCCTGAAGCATTAGAACCTCTACACAAGCCATGCTCGGATCAGTTGTATGCTTCAGGCGTTGCCCGTTTACTTTCATCTCTTAGCCATCCTTCAAATCCTTAATCCTGATTACTCCGGAAAGGTAAGCAACCAAAACTTCATATGGACCATCTCATTTGACTTGAGCTTACATGGAAAGAGCTTCAAACGTGAGTTAACCAACCAAACCTTATCAGAGGTAGAGAATGGTTTCTTAATAATGTGTTTATCATGCAATCTCTTCATCCTATCTTTATAAAACTTGCCGTGCTCATACATCTCAAATCTAAGCTTCTCTAACTCCACTATGTGTAGCTTCCTTTTCTCACCCGATTTTGCCAAATCAAAGTTTAAGGCCTTGATGGCCTAATAAGCCCTATGTTCAAATTCTACCGGCAAGTGACAAGCTTTCCTATAAACTAATCTATACGGAGACATACCAATGGGAGTCTTAAAAGCAGCAAGGTAGGCCTACAAAGCATCATTCAACCTAATAGACCAATCTCTCCTATTGGGCTCAACGTTTTCTCTAAAATGTGCTTGATCTCCCTAAAGGTGATCTACTACTAAATTCTCACTACCCTTTTTATCCTGGATTTCAATGTTAAACTCTTGAAGAAGGAGTAACCACGTAATCAAACAGGGCTTAGATTCTTTTTTAGCTAACAAATACCTCAATGCCATATGATCGGTGTAGACAATGACTTTGGACCCTATGATGTATGACCTAAACTTGTCGAGGGAGAAGACAACTACTAAAAGCTCTTTTTCTATGGTGGTATAGTTCTTTTGGGCTTCATCAAGAGTCTTACTAGCATAATACACTACATGGGACAACATGTCTTACGTTGACCTAAAATAACTCATATTGCATAATCGGATATGTCACAGAACCTCGAATGAGAGATTATAGTCAGGTAACTGGATGATTAGGGATATAGACAACAAGGATTTAAGCCTACTAAAAGCTCTCATTTTCTCATCATTAAACTCAAAGGAAACATCTTGTGCTAAGAGTCTAGACAAGGGATGCGATAAATGGCTAAAATCCTTAATGAACCTATGGTAGAATCTTGCATACCCTAGAAAAAATCTAACATCTTTAAGACACTTAGGTACAGGTAACTTCTCAATCAATTCTACATTAGATGAGACTACATGTCCCAAAACTATCCCCTACTACACTATGAAGAGGTATTTCTCCTAATTTGACACTAAGTTCTTCTACTCCCTGCTCAAAACTAAGTTCTTCTCCACACAACAGTGTAAGACTAAAGAGAGATAACTCAAGCACTCATCAAAACTATCACCAAAGATTGAGAAATCATTCATGAATATCACGAAATGTCTCTCAATTATGTCAATAAAAATGGCCATCATACATCTCTGAAAAGTCGCTGGGCCATTACATAGACTGAAGGGCATTCTCCTATAGGCAAATGTGCCATAAGGACAAGTAAATATGTCTTCTCCTAGTTCTCGAGAAACACGGGGATTTGATTATACCCAAAATAGCCATCTAGAGAGCCATAGTAGCTATACCTAGCTACTCTATCTAAGATCTGGTCTAGAAAAGGCAATGGGAAATGATCCTTCCTAGTTTTGAAGTGGAGCTTTCTATAGTTAATACAAACTCTCTAACATGTAGGAGTATGAGTAAGGATAAGCTTATGCATAGGGATAAGCTCTCCTCTCATTCTCTACAACTGTGATCCCGGACTTCTTAGGGACTACATGGACGGGGCTAACCCACTCACTATCAGAGATCGGATAACAAATACCTACCTCTAAAAGCTTAATGATCTCTTTCTTAACTACTTTGCTCATGTGTGGGTTTAGCCTCCTTTGCATTTCCCTAGAAGGAATGGCTCCATCCTCAAGGTGAATATAATACATGCAAACTTAAGAATCTATGCCTCTCAAATCATAGATTTTCCACCCTATGGCCTTCCTATGTTTCCCAAGAACCTTTAAGAGATGCATCTCATGCTCTCTAGAAATATCAAATGCTATGATAACTGGAAGAGTCTTACTAGGGCTTCGGAAGTCATACTTCAAATGCTCCAGAAGGGGTTTGAGCTCTAAAGATGGGCTAGGCTCAACCAAAGGGGACTCAACCTTAACAACATCAATGGGGACATCAGTAGAATCAACAATATAAGAAATAATCTCAAGTGACTTATCAATCATGGAATTCTCAACTAAGGAGGTGGAAGTTACACATTTTCGCTCTAAGGTCTCTAAATCAAAGCTTGACAATAATTTCTCAAATTTTCTCAATTATTCTCCATCAGACATAGTTTTCTCTATAAAGTCCTTGACATAAGAATTAATCACATCCATTCTAAAGCACTCTTCTGCTCCTACAATGGCCTTCTTCACCGTCTCGGTAACCTTTATACTAGATCTCAAATTCCCAAATTTTATCTCTAATAACACCGACCTATAATGAATAATATCATTTGCAATAGCAAGGAAAGGGTGACCTAATAGAATAGGGGTGGAATGCCTAGAATCGTGACCCGCATCCATATCTCATGCTATAAAGTCAACAAGGTACACGAACTCACCTACCTGGACCATAACATCCTCTACCACACCCCTAGGTCTACGTTCAGACTTATTAGCTAGCTGAAGAGCAACATGTGTTGGGGATAACTCACCTAGACCTAGGTACTGATAGATGAAGTAGGGAATGAGATTCACACAAGACCCTAAATCTAGCAAAGTGTAATCAATCTGAGTCTCACAGATCCTACAAGGAATGGTGAAAGCTCTAGGGTTACTCATCTTGGCCAAATGGCATAATGATGTGTTGTGATTTTGTGTGTGTTTGCATTGTCAGTTACTTATATTTTAGAGGTGTTGAGTGCTCATAATGATGTATTAGTGTAGTGCTTTTGATAGGAATAGGCTTAAGCGTGAACAAATGTGCATATTGAGTTTAAGAGATAAATTGTTACACTAATTGCTTGTTTTCAATGATTTAGGTGAACTTTCGGTTAAGATTAAGATTGGACGATGAAAGATGATGAAGATGGGAAATGCACGGGCCTAAGAGAGAAGACCAAAGGCCGAAAAGATAAAGAATAGAGGAATAAAGTCAACCGGACGACCAAGGAAGAAGAGCCGGTCGACCGGCTAGGTCGACCGGCCACTCCAGAGAGGTGCCAAAAACAGCCGGACGACCCCCCTTCCAGAGCCGGTCGACCGGTTAGGTCGACTGGCCACTCCAGAGAGCATCATTAAAAAGCCGGTCGAGTACTCCAGACGATCGACCGGCAATTTGCTGAGAACCTATAAATAGGGCTCGATTCTGCAGAAAAAAAGGAGGAGAATTTTTTAGAGATTAACACACACTTCACACCTAAAATTCTCACACACTTAACCCTAGATCCCACCCATTTCACACACACTTTTCACACATTTCTCACTAAGAACCAAGCTTGATTTGGAGGGTTCAAACATTTTGGAATCAAGTTTGCTCAAAAGCTTTGTACAAGATTAGCTAGGATGAAAGGGAAGCTTCGTTATCTCTCTTTCATTCTATTTCCTATTGTGATTGAGTAGACTTGTGTAGGGTGATTTAACTTATGTAATGGGTTCATTATATACTTTTATGATATGGAATATGATGGCTGAATATATATACATGTTTCGAATTGTCTTGTATAAATGGGTATTTTCTCATTCATGTCTAAGTGTTTGATAAAATGCCTAGATGAATAACATGTGTATAAATTGAAGTTTGTTTGTTACTAAACACATCTAATCCATGTTATAATCATGTCTATGTGTTTATATGTGGATGCCATGAAGTGGGTAATGCTTTTATTCATGTCTATATGTATATTTGCATGCCTAGTAACGAGCATAACTTCAATATCGCATATGTGTTGGTTGTTAATTATTCCTAATGGTGTGAACTGAACATGACGATGTTTGGTAGTTGAATAGGTTCCATTATTCACGCGCACCTTGGCCTTGAACATGTGTGAACGCACTAGCAAGTCAAATCCTGCTGTAGTGACCTTGGAATGACGAAGTATAACTTAGGGCTAATCTAGGCCGAGTCTTCTTTGGCTTTAAATCCAGCCAATAGGTTTCCGGATAGGTTTAGTCGACCTTAGCAACACTAGGTCTTGGCTTTAAATCCAGCCAAAGGTTTAGGTACTAAGGTAGGTTCATTTTAAGCCACCTAGGAAGTTAGTTAGTCACTCTTGAGGCCCTAGGTCATAAGGACCACGCCGTAGCTCTAGGAGGCGCTGCCTAGGGACGGACCCGCACCGAGTCCTAGGGGGAAATTAGGACACTAACTAGCAACCTAGTTAAGAGCACTCATGATAGTTAGCCATCATCCCTTAATCCCATAGCATTTGAGCATAGAATTACCCATTCATAAGTCAAAGTCACCCTAACCCCTTCTCAAGTGTTAGTTCTCTCTTGATCAACTTGTGTTCCCATTTTTTATATTCATAGTTTAGTTTTATTTCCTTTACCTAGAGCTGCCGATAATCCAAAACCCTAAAAATATGTCTAGTTTAGATCTTTCTTTTTGGCACTTTCTAGAACACCAAGCATAGAATTCACTCACATTATTCACGCCTCCCTGTGGTTTGACACCCGCACTTGTATACACTATATTGCACGATCCGTACGCTTGCGGGTCTTTTAGAGCTTGTTCTCGAAAGACGACACCAAGTTCTTGGCGCCGTTGCCGGGGAGGCACGGTGATTTGCATTCTTTGCTTACGTGTTTTGATAGTTGCTTTTCTTACTTTCTTGCTTTTTCTTTATAGTTTGTTTAGTTTTTGCTTATCTTGTTTACTGTTCATATTATCTTGCTTCAGATTTTGTTTATCTATTTCAGCTTTTGTCTTTATCTTTAGTAGACTTCTTAGGATTGTGGTTTATTTGCTGTAGTTATAGGAATACTGAAGTTTTTGGGGGTTGAAGTGGCCGGAGTTAGGATAGTTTGTGCATGCTTGGTAGGAGATCCCTTAGAAATCCCCTAGTTCCTCTTAATCCCGAACCCAATAGAATTGCTAGACATTTCAGGAATTTAGGAGATCTTCTTGAGGAGATGACCGATCCCACGCATCCTCCTAATCCTCCCAATCCCCCAATGAATCCCATTCTACCTCATGATCACATTGGGCATCAAGCCCAAGCTCATTTTAGATGGGAGCCCCGTAGACCGAATCCACCCATAGATGAGGAACCCACTCTTAGGCAATTCTTTCTCCCCGAAGCCTTTGAGCCCAATTTGGCTATTCAAATTCCGGGTTTGGGGAGACGAACTTTGAGATTAAGCCTAATATGTTGGCTATGCTTCCCTCCTTCTATGGGAGAAGCAATGAGAGTCCTCTAGATCATATCACTAATTTTGTTGAGATGAGTTCCACTCTCCATGTCCCCAATGTCTCTCAAGAGGTCATACGTCTAAGATTGTTTCCTTTCTCTCTTAAGGACAAGGCTAGGACTTGGTTGCATTCCTTACCCAATGGTTGCATTACTACATGGGCTGAGCTTCAATCTAAGTTCTTCCAAAAATTTTATCCCATGGCCAAGACGGCCGACCTTAGGACCGCCATTATGACTTTCTCCCAACATGACCTAGAATCTTTTCATGAGGCTTGGGAGAGGTTCAAGGATCTTCTTAGGCAATGTCCACACCATGGGTACGGCAATCATGACCTAATGCAATACTTCTTTCGAGGCTTAAATGAACAAAATAGGATGATGGTCAATGCCACCTCCGGTGGTGGCTTCTATCTTTTGAGATCGACTGAGGCATGGGAGAAAATAGAAATGATGGCCGAGAACTCTTTTCAAAATTTTGCAATGGAAAGGTCTAGTCGAGGAGGCGACAAAAGAAGTGTTAGTGAGGTTGAAGTTTCTTTAGACTTACCCGCTAAGGTTGAGGCTTTGACAAATAAACTAGATCAATTCATTTCTTTGTCCATTTCATCCCAAGGTCATAGGACTAGTTCTTTAGGTTCTTCCTCCGCCCCTTTAGTTGTTGAAGTTTGTGCATTGTGCTCCGAGTCATCTCATGAGACCATGGCTTGCCCTTTAGCATCCCAATTTCCTGAATTCATGAAAGAGCAAGTGTGTGCCACACAAGGTTATTCTCGTGAGTATAATCCATACTCGAACACATACAATCCGGGTTGGAGGGACAACCCAAAATTTTCTTGGAGACAAGGACAGCATGAGTCTAGTTCACATCCTCAAGTTCCACCTCAGCAGCGACCCCGTCCTCAATATCCCCTAGGTTTCTATCATCTTAATCAACCCCGTCTCACTAGTGCTCCTCAACCTCAGGCTTTACTTGCTTCCTCTAGTAGCCAACGTCCTAATAATGACATGATGAAGATAATGCAGTTCATTTAGAACCAACAACAGGAATTGGCAGAAAATAGGCAGCAAATAGCGAGGTTTAAGGCACAGTTAGGACAGATTGTTAGTCAATTAAGGGCTAGAGACCCTGGGAAATTGCCTTCTCAGCCGGAGGTGAACCCTAGAGTCCAGTCCTGTTCCTCCACCGATACCACTTATCCCCCTCAAGCCCAGGCTAAGGCCATCACCACTCTTAGGAGCGGTCGGGTAGTGGATAATAGGGTAGGAGTTGACTTTGCAGTGCCTGCACCTAGTGGTCCTTCCAAGTCTAAAGCACCACATGGTAGCCTTGTTGAGGGAAATTCTAGAGAAGGTCCTGTTGAGAGAGATGAGCCCATTAGAGATCATGGAGAGAGTAGTACTTCCCGCCCACATCGGGAGGGAAAAGAGCCTGTTGATGACTCCCATGTATCTAGAGGTATAGAGCCTAGAGTTCCCTTTCCATCTACTTTAGAGAGACCTACACCTAGTGAGGACTCTAGGTTTTTCAAGGTTTTAGAGCATCTTAAGGACCTTAAGGTCAATCTTCCTTTGATAGATGCGATCATTTCCATCCCCTCCTATTCTAAGTTCTTTAAGGATCTTTGTACAAGGAAACGTAGGTCATCGAACATTCCTAAGAAGGTGAGGCTTACGGAGAAGGTGAGTAGTATTTGTACTTCGGGCCTTCCGCCCAAGATGAGTGACCCCGGAGCCTTCACCATTCCTTGTAGGATCCGTGAGACCCAGATTGATCACGCCTTATTAGATTTAGGATCTAGTGTGAATCTTATTCCCTACTCTGTCTATCAGCAGCTAGGTCTAGGTGAGTTGTCTCCTACACATGTTACTCTTCAGCTAGCTGATAGGTCTGAGCGTAGACCTAAGGGTGTGATAGAGGACGTTATGGTCCAGGTAGGTGAGTTTGTGTACCCTGTTGACTTCATAGTGTTAGATATGGATTCGGGACATGACTCTAGACATTCTACACCCATTCTTCTAGGTCGCCCCTTCCTTGCCACCGTAGATGCCATTATACATTGTAGGTCAGGGGTATTGGAAATGAAATTTAGGAATTTGAGATCCACTATGAAGGTTGCAGAGGCAGTAAATAGGGCTAGTATAGGAGAAGAGGATGGAGAAGAGTGCTTTAGAGTAGATGTGATTGATTCTTGCATTGAGGATCTTATAGAAAAGACTATGACCGATGGAGAAGACTTGAGGAAATTTGAGGAATTGATGTCTAGTTTTGATTTGGAGACCTTAGAGAGGAAATGTGTACCTTGATTGAGAGCCATTCAACTAATAAGTCACTTGAGGTTAATCCTTCTAGTCTCATTTCTAGTGATGTCCCCATTGATGATGTTGAGGTTAAGTCCCCCTTGGTTGAGCCTAGCCCTTCTTTAGAGCTCAAACCCCTTCCTGATCATTTGAAATATTCATTCCTGGGCTCTAGTGAGACCTTTCCGGTCATCATAGCTTCCGATCTTTCTAGTGAGCATGAGGAGCGTCTATTAGAGGTCCTTAGGAAACATATGAAGGCTATAGGGTGGAAAATTGATGATTTGAGAGATATAGACCCTTCAATTTGCATGCATCGTATTCACCTTAAGGATGGAGCCATTCCTTCTAGGGAAATGCAAAAGAGGCTAGACCTAGCGGAATTGGAAGAGCTTAGATTCGCGGCGCATGAGAACGCTAAACTTTATAAGGATAGGATGAAGAGAATTCATGATAAACACATTATTAAGAAATCATTCTCTCCTTTTGATAAAGTTTGGTTGTTTAACTCACGATTGAAACTCTTTCCAGGTAAGCTTAAGACAAGATGGGATGGTCGATATGAGGTGATGATTGCCTATCCTTCCGGAGCAGTTAAGATTAAAGACTTGAAGGATGGCCGAGAGTTGACGGTGAATGGGCAACACCTGAAGCACGCATATGATCCGAGCATGGCTCATGTGGAGGTTTTAATGCTTCAGGATCCCATCTATGGAAGTTGAAGATGAGTTGGTGTTTGCCTGGCTGACGGCTTGATGGTTAGCGCTACTAGGAGGCAACCTAGGTTCAATTTTATAGTTTTGCATTTGTTTTAATTTCTTTTCTTTTTATTTTCTTTCTTTTATCTTTCTTGCACCCAAACCAAAGTGTTGAATCCCAATCTTTTGTCCCATAAGATACACCACTGCTCATTATTGCACATGTCAATGCAAGTATGCATAGGTAATGCTACTAATCTTGTTTTCTTTGTGAGTGTTTATGAATTGTGTCACAGGATTAGTAGTATGGTGATTTATCATTGGCATGGAAAGCTTTGAAGAAAATGCAAGGTTGTATCTATCCTTTCTCTACTTGTTTCCCATGTTTGCACCCTATCCCCACCACCCTTACTTGTTTTGTAATGACGATTTGCTTGTTTTTGTGCTTTAATCTTTTTGCTTGAGGACAAGCAAAGTTTAGGTTTGGGGGTGTGGGAGTTTGGTTTTCTTGTTATATATTTTACTTAGGGTAGATTGCATTATGCATATAAATGGTAAAAATTTTTCAATTTTGATGCATATAGAGTCATTTATTTCTTTGTTGATCATTGTGTTGCCTTTTGTGATTGACTCTATTGATTTATGAGGATGAGAGGCATCGTGGGGGAATGAATAGAGTGGTTTGAAAACTAAGTCTTGGAGGGGATGCCCTTCAAAGTGGGACGGGAGTGAGAACCTTAAAAGAATAACCCTTGTAGCCACCCCATAGCTTGGTAGGAAAGAGTGTTGGAAAAGGGTTATTGATGTGAGTGCCCCTTCCTTGATTGGTTCTTGTTGATGTGCCAAAGCCTTTCTTTTTCTTCCTTTTTGTGAATACAATACAAAGCAATTGAAAAAAAAAATGATGAAAAAAAAAAAAGAAAAAAGGTGCAAAAATCTATATAAAAAAAAATGAATGAAGTGAAAAAGAGGAAAAGCCAAAGACACCAAAAAGTTAGTGAATAAGTGCAAAAGTGACACAATGTCAACTTAGCACAAGTTATCATCTTTGTAGACACGTGAATAAGGCTTTTTATAAACCACTGTGTTTGTATATTCTCTCTTCTTATCTTTGAGGCTTGGTGTATGTTAGGGAGGCCATGTTAGTTGAGGGAGCACGAAATATCAACATCCCGAGTGCGTGAGTTAGAATCCTAGGCTTGTGGTGGATTGGCTACTTGGGAAATTCCCATGAGGAACGAGACCCCTTATGAGTAGAGGGAAGATCCAAAGAGGCTTAGGGATCTCTTCACAATAGGAATGCCCCCCTTCATGCTTCTTAAACTAATCTTGATAGCGAGTCAATCCTTTAGGCAATCCATTGTATCAGCGTTAGAGATAAAATTTAAGATTGGGTTTGCTTGAGGACAACCAAGGAGAAGGTTTAGGGGTGTTGATGTGTTGTGATTTTGTGTGTGTTTGCATTGTCATTTACTTATATTTTAGAGGTGTTGAGTGCTCATAATGATGTATTAGTGTAGTGCTTTTGATAGGAATAGGCTTAAGCGTGAACAAATGTGCATATTGAGTTTAAGAGATAAATTGCTACACTAATTGCTTGTTTTCAATGATTTGGGTGAACTTTGGGTTAAGATCAAGATTGGACGATGAAAGGTGATGAAGATGGGAAATGCACGGGCCTAAGAGAGAAGACCAAAGGCCGAAAAGATAAAGAATAGAGGAATAAAGTCAGCCGGACGACCAAGGAAGAAGAGCCGGTCGACCGGCTAGGTTGACCGGCCACTCCAGAGAGGTGCCAAAAACAGCCGGACGACCCCCCTTCCAGAGCCGGTCGACCGGCTAGGTCGACCGGCCACTCCAAAGAGCTTCATTAAAAAGCCAGTCGAGTACTCCAGAGGCAGACGGTCGACCGACAATTTGCTGAGAACCTATAAATAGGGCTCAATTCTGCAGAAAAAAAGGAGGAGAATTTTTGAGAGATTAACACACACTTCACACCTAAAATTCTCACACACTTAACCCTAGATCCCACCCACTTCACACACACTTTTCACACATTTCTCACTAAGAACCAAGCTTGATTTGGAGGGTTCAAAAATTTTGGAATCAAATTTGCTCAAAAGCTTTGTACAAGATTAGCTAGGATGAAAGGGAAGCTTCGTTATCTCTCTTTCATTCTATTTCCTATTATGATTGAGTAGACTTGTGTAGGGTGATTTAACTTATGTAATGGGTTAATTATATACTTTTATGATATGGGATATGATGGCTGAATATATATACATGTTTCGAATTGTCTTGTTTAAATGGGTATTTTCTCATTCATGTCTAAGTGTTTGATAAAATGCCTAGATGAATAACATGTGTATAAATTGAAGTTTGTTTGTTACTAAACACATCTAATCCATGTTATAATCATGTCTATGTGTTTATATGTGGATGCCATGAAGTGGGTAATGCTTTTATTCATGTCTATATGTATATTTGCATGCCTAGTAACGAGCATAACTTCAATATCGCATATGTGTTGGTTGTTAATTATTCCTAATGGTGTGAACTGAACATGACGATGTTTGGTAGTTGAATAGGTTCCATTATTCACGCGCACCTTGGCCTTGAACATGTATGAACGCACTGGCAAGTCAAATCCTGCTGTAGTGACCTTAGAATGACGAAGTATAACTTAGGGCTAATCTAGGCCGAGTCTTCTTTGGCTTTAAATCTAGCAAATAGGTTTCCGGATAGGTTTAGTCGACCTTAGCAACACTAGGTCTTGGCTTTAAATCCAGCCAAAGGTTTAGGTACTAAGGTAGGTTCATTTTAAGCCACCTAGGAAGTTAGTTAGTCACTCTTGAGGCCTTAGGTCATAAGGACCACGCCGTAGCTCTTGGAGGCGCCGCCTAGGGACGGACCCGCACCGAGTCCTAGGGGGAAATTAGGACACTAACTAGCAACCTAGTTAAGAGCACTCATGATAGTTAGCCATCATCCCTTAATCCCATAGCATTTGAGCATAGAATTACCCATTCATAAGTCAAAGTCACCCTAACCCCTTCTCAAGTGTTAGTTCTCTCTTGATCAACTTGTGTTCCCATTTTTTATATTCATAGTTTAGTTTTATTTCCTTTACCTAGAGCTGTCGATAATCCAAAACCCTAAAAATATGTCTAGTTTGGATCTTTCTTTTTGGCACTTTCTAGAACACCAAGCATAGAATTCACTCACATTATTCACGACTCCCTGTGGTTCGACACCCGCACTTGTATACACTATATTGCACGATTCGTACGCTTGCGGGTCTTTTAGAGCTTGTTCTCGAAAGACGACACTTAACGTACAAATACTACTCATTTTCTCTGTGAACCTCACCTTTTTAAGAATGTCCGATGATCTACGTTTCCTTATACAAAGGTCTTTGAAGAACATAGAATAGGAGGGAATGGAAGGGATCCATCTATCAAAGCAATATTAATCTTAAGGTCCTTAAAATGCTCTAAGATCTTGAGAAACCTAGAATCCTCACTAGGCATGGGCCTCTCTAAAGCAGATGGGAAGAGAACTCTAGGTACAACATCTCTAAACACATGGGAATCATAAATGGGCTCTTTTCCCTCCCAATGTGGGAAAGAAGTACTACTCTCTCTCAATAGGGCTCTCTCTAGAATCCCCCTCAATAGGGCTACAATAAGTCTCTCTAGACTCTGAAGAATTGCTATGTGCAGGCAGTGCATAGTTAACTTTTACTCTATTATCTACTATCCTATCACTTCTAAGAGTGGTAACGGTCTTAACCTAGGCATGAGGGGGATAAGTGGTGTCAGTGGAGAAATAGGACTGGACTTTAGGGTTTACTTCTGGCAGAGAAAGCAACTTTCTGGGGTTTTTAGTGCTCAACTAGGTGACAAGCTACCCTAACTATGCCTCAAACCTAGCTATTTGCTGCCTATAGCTAGCCATCTCTTGCCTATTATTTGCTAACTCTTGGTGCTGACTAGCTAATGCCTGCTGCTGATTCTAAATAAACTGCATTAACTTCATCACATCATTACTAGGAGATTGACTATTAGAGAGAGCAAGGAGTGCTTGTGGTTATGGAGCACCAAGAAGCCTGGATTGATTGACATTATAAAACTCTAGAAGGTTAGAAGGACAGGGTCGCTAGTGAAGTGAGGTTGGGGGATATGAATAGACTCATGCTGACCTTGTATCCGAGAAAATTTTGGGTTGTCCCTCTAAACAAGATTGTACGTTCTCGAGTACGAATTATACTCACGAGAATAACCTTAAGTAGCACATACTTACTCCTTCATAAATTCGAGAAAATAGAGTGCTAAAGGGTAAGCTATAGTCTCATGAGAAGACTCGAAACATAAAGCACACACTTTAACTACCAAAAGGGTGGATGAAGAACCTATGGAACTAGTCTTATAACCATGAAAAGAAAGAGACAGATGATCGTAAACCTTCAAAAGTGTTACCCACAAATGCAGGAGTCATGGTAGTATAGCATGTGTAAGTGCAGGGTCGTGTCTACGGGGAGGCTATCATAATGTGTGGCTCTAAGTGTAAGCGTGTCCTACACTCGCTACGTGTAGTCTGACTAACTCTTTTTAGGGTTTTTGGATTGATTGAAGCTCTAATTTAAACCTAAACTAAGGGAAATAAAACCTAACTAATGGGAATAGTGGTATTAACAAGCTATGAAAGCGAGGACCTATAAGGATTTTGGAGAACTTAGGGGTGATTGCTTTTTTGAAATGGATTTAGGTTCGTAACCTTGTTTTGAGGCTATTGATGGTCCAATTACTCTAATGGCAGACATAGTTTACTAGACTTACCACATTTAACTACCGATGCAACCCTATCCCTAATCGGGCCCAATTAGAAGTATAGGTTTGTCCTAGGTAGCTATGGCTTTTGGATCTAGTTCTAAGTCTCTTTGGTGTTGATTAACGTCCTAATAGGGAGTTTAACCTTTTAGTTATGTTTCAAACTAGAGATTAAGTCATAGAGGCAATTCATCAAACACCTTGACATGTTCAATTTTAAGTCATAGAAATGTAAGAACAAAGTAGGTATATACAACCATCAAAATCTCAGAACAAGTGTTAAAATAATTAACCCAATACAAAAATAGCTATCATCCATCATCTAAAGCTATTCTAACATAGTATAAACAAGAATAAAGGGAAGAATGTAAAGCTCTCTCATTATTCTTGCTTGCTCTTTACAAATCTTGCTTCAAAACCCTCTAAATTCTAGTTTGATCTTCAAATCCAAGCTTGTTTATGGATGAAATTGATGTGGGATTGAGTGTGTGAGGTGGGTTTTAAGTGTATTGTGGGTTTAGGCAAATGGGTGTGTGAAAAAGTTGGTGTCCTCCCTAAAAAATTGCTAAAAAATGGCTTAAAGGGAGCTGTCGACTGGCTTTGTGGCTAAGTCAACCGGCCTAAATTGGCCTAGATTCTGATCTAGCTGGGAGACCTAGCCGGTTGACTGGCCTTGACAAGAGGTCGATCGCTCTTCACAGTAAGTCCATATCTTGCTCGTTTTGGCTCTAATTCACGCACCGATTTTTCCATGGCTTTGTATCATTGTAGGGGATCTTTGAAGCTATCATTTGCACCATAAAACATGTCCAAAGTTTGTCCATATCCTTTTTTATTGGAAGCTCTAAATTTAGCTCCCATTCTGCTCGGTTTTGCCTTGGTCGCTCCTTCCTTCGCCCAGCCACTTCTAGATGCACTTTTTTCATTCATTTGCATCCAAAACACCCTTGGCTCTATTCCACACTTCAAGAACCCTCAATTAAGCTCTAATTATCTTCCCTAATCTCACCTAAAATAAGCAATAAGCACGTATTAGTGTAGCATTTAAGTCTTAACTTCAACTATGAACATGTAAACCATAATATGCACAAGTTTGACCTAAATGCTATACTAATACATTAAATGAAGCTCAAAGCACCTCAAAATAAGTATATACTAAAATACATAAACACACAAAACAAACACATCAATACCCCTAAACCTTCTCTTTGCTTGTTCCCAAGCAAACCCAAACCTAAGTTTACCTCTAAAGTCTATGCAAATGATTGCCTAAGGAATTGACTCGCGATCATGGTTAGCCTAAGACACATAAAGAGGGTATTCCTATTTAGAGAGATCCTCAAGTCTCTTCGACTCCTCTAACTACTTAGGTGGAATAGAACTGACAAGAGTAGATTGGAATAACTGTTGTGACAAACTAGGATACCTAGGCTCAGAAATTGCATGATGAAATGCTAGAGGACTAGGAAATGATGGATTAGGATGATTCTAGAATGAATAAGAAGAACTTGTGTTGTTATGAGACTACACTATCTTGGAATGATCATGCCACCCAAGTTCAGATACGTGAGAAGGAGTGGATGAGTGACCTTGATTAGCAAGAACGTGTTCTGGCATAAACTCAGGGAACTATGGAGTGAGAAAGCAAGCTACATTGGTATGATTAGACTTAGAGCACAAGCACACACCTTGCTAAGACTCAGAGGATAAGGGAAAGATGCACTAGGAGTAGACCTATGAGTGGATATAGCTCCTACAGGCATAAATTGGTCAAACTTCCAAGTGAGAACTCTTATCTCAGTAGATGAATCATAATTTGAGTCAACCCCGAACACACTACTAAGAGTGGTATTCCTAGTTCCCTTCCCTACTCTCTCAAAATTAGCATTTTGTAATGAGTCCTCCACTATAACCTCTAGTTTTGACCAAGCCTTCTTGGGGGTCAAATCTAAGAACCCCCCAACCACTCGAACCATTGACCATTAGCCTATAAGGTGAAGTCAAGCCTAAGTAGAAAAATTAGAGCAATTCGTGTAAATCATACCCATGATGTGGGCATTGGTGACAAAGCTCATTGAATCTTTCTTAAGTCTCGTAAAGGGGCTCTAATTCTTGTTGTGAAAATGTCATGATCTCTACCCTAAGAGTGGCTGTCTTAGCTATTGGTAAAAATCTATGAAGAAACTTAGCTTGAAGCTCATCCCAGCTAGTGATAGACTTAAGGGGTAAGGACTTGAACCATTGCCTTGCTTTATCTTTTAAAAAGAAAGGGAACAATCTAAGCCTAACGGTCTCGAAAAAGACATCCCTAAAATGAATGGCAGAGCATATCTCAAGGAATGCACCTATATGTGCATGGGGATTCTCATTATTACAACCATAGAATGATGGAAGCATGTGCAAGGTCTTGGGCCTAATCTTAAAGGTCACATCTCCTAGGGTCGATAATTGAATAGGCATGGAAGGTTGATAAGTGCCGAGCACAAGATATTACCTTAAGGTTAGCTCTAGGTGGAGGATCAGCATTAGGATTAGCCATCTATTCAAGAAAGCAAAATAACCTAATTCTCCTTCCATACTTCAACCCCTAAAACTTCAATTCGACAAGCAACTACCTGTCACAAACACCTATATCTTGAGAAAAATGCAAAAGAAAACACAAACACAAGAAGTGAACTAAATTAGCAATATCAAAAGAAGCAAAAGAAACACATAATGAAAATAAGTATGTATATGATAAACAAACAAGAAATGAAGATACAACATGTGATTAATGAAAAACAGACAAAAACAAAGAAACCAACAACTGTGCCTCCCCTGGCAATGGTAATATAGTGTGAGTGTTGGGTCATGTCCACGGGGAGGCTAACTCAGTTTATGGCTCTAAGTGAAAGTGTGCCCTACACTAGCAACGTGTGGTTTTACCAACTCTTTTTAGGGTTTTGGATTGATTAGAGCTCTAATTTAAACCTAAACTAAGGGAAATAAAACCAAGTTAATAGGAATGGTGGCATTAACAAGCTATGGAAGTGAAGATCTACAAGGATTTGGGAGAACTTAGGGGTGATTGCTCATTTGGAATGGATTTGGCTTCCTAACCTTGTTTTAAGGCTATTGATGGTTTGATTACTATAATGGCGGGCTTAGTTTACTAGACTTACCACATTTAACTATCGGTGCAACCCTATCCCAACCCCGGGCCAAATTAGAAGTATAGGTTTGTCCTAGCTAACTATGGCTTTTGGATCTAGTTTTAAGTCTCTTGGGTGTTGATTAATGTCCTAATAGATAGTTTAACATTTTAGTTATGTTTCAAACTAGAGATTAAGTCCCCCCACTGAAGCTAGTATTAGTGGTACCCTTTTAGCCATGTTTCATGCTAGAGGTGATTACCTATTATATTAAAGGCATGAAAAACATAATTAATCAACACAAATATAGTTTCAAGTAGGGCTTATGCCATTAGTATAGATTAAGGCTAAGGTGAGAACACTACTATTAGCATCTAAGCACAAATTACACATGCAAACTCATAGAGGCAATTCATCAAACACCTTGACATGTTTAATTTCAAGTCATAGAAATGTAAGAATAAAGCATGTATATACAACCATAAAAATCTCAAAACAAGTGTTAAAATACTTAACCCATGACAAAAATAGAAATCATCTCTAATCTACAGCTATTGTAACAAAGTATTGACAAGAATAAAGAGAAGAATGTAAAACTCCCTCATTATTCTTACTTGCTCTTTACAAATCTTGCTTTAAAACCCTCTAAATCCTTATTTGATCTTTAAATCCAAGCTTGTTTATTGATGGAATTGATGTGGTATTGAGTGTGTGAGGTGGGTTTTAAGTTGATTTTGGGTTTAGGCAAATGGGTGTGTGAAAAGGTTGGTGTTCTCCTTAAAAAATTGTTAAAAGATGGCTTAAATAGAGTAGTCATTGCTAAGGCCGAGGGACCAGCCGGTCGACCAGCTTTGTGGCTAAGTCAACTGACCTAAATTGGCCTAGATTTAGATCTGGCCAGGGGACCTAGCCGGTTGATTGGCCTTGACAGGAGGTCGATCGGTCTTGATAGTAAAATGTTCATATCTTGCTTGTTTTGGCTTCGATTCGTGCACTATTTTTTCTCATGGCTTCTTATCGCTATGGGGGATCTGCAAATCCATCTTTTGCACCCTAAAACATGTCAAAAATTTTTCCATGTCCTTTTTGGTTGTAAGCTCCAAATTTAGCTCCCGTTGCGCTTTTTGCCTTGATCACTCCTTCCTTCGCCCGGCCACTTCTAGATGCACTTTTCTTCATTCCTTTGCATCCAAAACACCCTTGGATTTGTTCAACACTTCAAACACCCTTAATTAAGCTCCAATTATCTTAAAATCCCTTAATTAAGCTCCAAGCAAACTTAATTAAACACCCTTAAAACAAACCATAAATGCGCATTAGTATAGCATTTAAGTCTTAACTTCAACTATAAACATGTAAACCCTAATATGCATAAGTATGACCTAAATGCTATACTTATACATCAAATGAAGCTCAAAACAACTCAAAACAAGTATATACATACAATACATAAACACACAAACAAATACATCAATAGAGAAGTGAATTGATCTAAATTATTTGTTAAAGCCTCTACCTTAGCGAGTAAATCTAAAGAAACTCCCATGTCACTAACACCTCTATTAGCATATCCTTGACTAGACCTATCCATGGCAAAGTTTTGAAAACAATTTTTGGTCATCAACTCCATTTTCTCCTATTCCTCAGTTGGTCTCATAGTATAAAAGCCACCACCGGAGGCGGCACTGACCATCATCCTATTTTATTCATTTAACCTCGAAAGAAGTACTAGAGTTGGTCATGACTACAATACTTGTAGTGCAGACACTATCTAAAAAGGTCTTTGAATCTCTCCCAAGCCTCAAGATTCTAGATCATGCCGGGAGAATGTCATAATATTGGTCCTAAGGTCTACTATCTTACCAATGGGATAGAATTTTTTAAAGAACTTAGATTAAAGCTCGACTCATGAAGTGATGCAACCATTAGGTAAGGAATGCAACCAAGCCCTAGCTTTGTCCTTAAGAAAGAAACGAAACAATCTTAGACATATGATCTCTTGGGAGACATTGGGGACATGGAGAGTGGAACTCATCTCAACAAAATTACTAATATGCTTTAGAGGACTCTTATTGCTTCTCTCATAGAAGGAAGGAAGCATGACTAACATGTTATGCTTGATCTCAAAGTTCCTCTCCCCTAAACTCAGAATTTGAATGGCCAAATTAGGCTCAAAGGCTTCAAGGAGAAAGAATTGCCTAAGAGTAGGCTCCTCAGCTATGAGCGGGTCTGGTCTAAGAGGCTTTTGGCTAAAATGATCTTAGAATTGATGCCCATGGTAATCATGAGGTGGAATGGGATTCATTAGGGGAATGGGACGATTAGGAGAATGAATGGGATTAGCCATCTCCTTTAGAAGATCTCTTAAATTCCTAAAATGCCTAGTAAGGATTTCCAAGGGATCCTTACTAAGCATGCAAAAATTGTCCTAACTTCAACCACTTCAATTCCCAAAAACTTCAAAAATCTAAAACTATAGCAAATAAGCCATAATCCTTGAAAGAATACTAAAAACAAAAACAAGAACAACTAATAAAGCTAAACAAGCTAACAAGCTAAATACAAAAAATAAACTCAATAGCTCAAAAGAAAACAAAAACAAAGATAGATAAGCATGTACTAAAGTAAGATAATATATACAAGAAGCAAGATAATCAAAAGCTAAACAAACTATGGAGAAAAGGGGAGAAAAACAAATAGAGCAACTACCAAAGCGCACAAGTAAAGAATGCAAACCACCGTGCCCTCCCAGCAAGGGCGGCAAGAACTTGATATGTTATTTTGGAGCACAATCCTAAATATCCCACAAGCACATAGGTTGCATGTAGTATGGTGTGTGCTTATGTGGGGTCGAATGTGTCCTAAGCTATTTATGTCTTAAGGAGCTACGTGTTGGGGTCCTAACTACTATGTTTTTGGTTTTTTGGGATTGAGGGGAGCTTGGAAAAGATAAATCTAAGCTAAGGACAACAAAATAAAAAGGCAGTGTATATGTGTGATGGGAAAATCAAGCGATCAAAAGGGATGCTTACACATGAAATTGGGGAATAAGGTGATTACAACTTGCAAATGGGTGATTACTACTTCTTGTTAGGGTTTGATGGATTAAATTTGGTTGCTCTTATCTAGACTCCTAATTACACCTTAAGCCTCAACACAACTCCGTCCTTAGGTGTCGACCCCTAGAGCCATAGCATATGGTCTTTATGACTTAGGGGCAAAGGGCTAGCTAGTTAGGATTCTAGGTGACTTACATTGATCAAACCTTAGCGTCTAAACCGTTAGCTGAATCTAAAGCCAAGACCTAGTCTATCTAAGGTTGACTAACCTACTCTAAAACCCATTAGCGGGATTTAAAGCTAAGGAAGACTCGACCGAGGCTAGCCATTAGTTATGCATCACCAATCATCATCACAAAAAGCGGGTATTAACGTTTAAGCGCAAAGCAAACACATCCAGGCATAGCTTTCGAGAATATTTTGGAGTATTCTACTACTAAGCACATAGACATACTTAGATTACGCCTTTAAACAATAGCATTCGACATGTAAGCAACAAAAGCTATTTATGCTATTAAGTATGTTAACACACACATAGACATGCATATAGTCATACCCACTTCATGTAATCACCATACAAACACATAGACAAGCTAGCATAATGATTTAGAGATGGTTAATAGCATAATAAACTTTAATATTTATATGAAACTTCATTGAGGCATTTCAAAAAACACATAATGTATGTAAAATGGCCACTGAAACTCTAAGCACAAAGCATATATATATAAATATATATATATATATATATATAAATCCATTAAGTACCCATTAGAAAAGAATAGTAATCAATCCATAAATACAAGAAGAATCACCCTATGTAGCTCTAATCAAACATAATTAGAATTAGGATAAAAGAGAAATACCCTTCTATCCATAGCCAAGCTTTACAATCCATGAAATATGCCTAAATCCTAGTGTTTGATCCTCTTGGTTCCTTGATTCCAAGTGTTAAATATGTTTAGAAGTGAGTGTGTGAGGTGGTTTTTGGTGGGTTATGGGTTTAGGGAAATAGGTGTATGAATTGGTTGGTGTTCTCCCTAAAAAATGGCTGTAACGTGGCTTAAATAGAGCTATCAATGCGCAGGGCTGGGGGCCTAGCCGGTTGATCGAGTTTGGGGCTAAGGCAACCGGTCAAAATGGCCAAGATTTTGATTTGGCTAGACACAATTGCTGCACGATTTAAGCCCTTTTGTAGCCTATCTTGAGCAAATTTTGATCCCTTTTTCATCTCCCATTCATACACCCACTTCTCACACACAAAACCCTACTTACACCCACCTCTAATACATACACTAACACACATACCCACTTAGAATTAAGTTGATTTTGGAGGATTTAAACATCGTTTGGTGAAGATTTACTCAAGTTTATAAAGAAATAAGTAAGGATAGAAGGAGAGCTTTCTCAACCCTTTTTCATTCTCTTTTATTCTATGCTTGAGTAGATAGATTAGGGTACCGAAACTTATGCAATGGGATGATTTTTGTAGTCTTTGTTATAGGATTTGATTGGCTTATATAGATACATACTTTGTTCTTAATATGAATGGCTTTGCATCATTTCATGTCTATGTATTTGATGTGATGCTTGAATAAGTTGTATGTATATAGATTGAGCTATATTTGTTATAGAAAATTTCTAATGCTTAGATTATGCATGTCTATGTGTGTGATTATGGATAATATGAAGTGGATGGGTTAGATTCATGCTCAAATATTGCTATATGTTAATGCTTCAATATATCCAATGGTGTAAATCAAACTTGCTTATGTTTGTATCGTGGATAAGATGTCATATTCACAATGCCTTACCTTAGAATATGTAGGACTACTCGTATTAGATACCAATCCACTTTAGTGTCCCTGAAATGACTGTGCTTTAGTTAGGACTAGTTTAGACCGAGTCTATTTTAGCTCTAAATCCAGCTAATAAGAGTTCAAATAGTCTTAGTAGAACCTAGGAACCCTAGGTCTTAGCTTTAAATCAAGCTAATGGCTAGGGTGGGATCATTCTAGGACACCTAAGTAACTCCCTAATCTGTCCTATGGCCTTAGGTACATAAAGATCACGCTATAGCTCTAAGTGTGCACGCTTTGGGATAGACCCGTACTGAGTCCTAGGATGTAATTAGGATACTAGTTAGTTGCTTAGTTTTAGAAGCCATATTTAGTAAGAAAATATCTCGAATCTCATAAGCATTGAGTTAAAGAGTCACCCGGTCATAAGTGTAGACCACTCTGTCACCTTCCCACATGTTTAATCCCTCTAGATTAACTTAGTTCTTATTTTTCCTTTCTTGCATTCATAGTGTAGTCCTTCATTTCTCTCCTAGCTACCGTTAATCCAAAACACCAAAAATATGTTTAGTCAAGGTTTACTTTTCATCACTTTCTAGGACACCAAGCAAAGGATTCACTTCATAACAATAGCCTCCCTTTGGTTTGATACCCATATTAGAACCCCTATGTTGCACGGTCCATGAGATCTTTTAGGGCTTGCACATTCAAGGGCACATTAAACACCTCTACTTGTCTAATAGTTTGTAGATGATAAGGGGTAGCAACCTTATGGGTGACTGAGTATCTTCTCAATAAGGCCTCAAGTGTCCTATGGCAAAATTGCAAACCACCATTACTAATCAAGACCCTAGGGACTCCAAATCTAGAGAAAATGTTCTCTTTAATGAACTTTACCACCACCCTATGATTATTAGTGCCTGTGGGGATAGCCTCAACCTATTTGGACACATAGTCTACAGCTACTAAAATGTATTAGTACCAAAAGAAAGGTGGAAATGGACCCATGAAATCTATACGCTAAACATAAAATAGCTCACAAGAAAGAATAGGGGATAAAAGTATCATATTTCACCTAGAGATGGACCCAGATTGTTGACATCTAATACACTTTTTACATTACTCTTAGGCATTTCTAAAAAGAGTGGGCCAAAATTGTCCACATTGCAAGACCTTTGTGACAGTATTCTTTCCACTAAAATGCCGATCCACACCCCTCATCATGACAAATACTTAACACAATCTCAAATTCCTCCTCGAGCAGACATTGGTGAATCACTTGATTCGTGCATACTTTGAAAAGATAGGGATCTTTCCAACAGAAATTCCTCACTTACTGATCGTAAACCTTTAAGAGTGTACCCACAATACATGGGTCGCAGTAGTATAGCGTGTATGAGTGCGAGGTCGTGTCTACGGGGAGGCTATCTATGTATGTGGCTCTAAGTGAAAATGTGTCCTCCACTAGCTATGCGTGGTCTTACCTACTCTTTTTAGGGTTTTTGGATTGATTGAAGCTCTAATTTAAACCTAACTAATGGGAATAGTGGTATAAACAAACTATGGAAATGAGGATCTATAAGGGTATGAGAGACCTTAGAGGTGATTGCTCATTTGGAATGGATTTGGGTTCCTAACCTTGTTTTAAGCCTATTACGGTTCAATTACTCTAATGGCGGTCTTAGTTTACTAGACTTACTACATCTAACTATCGGTGCTACCCTATCCCTAACCGGGCCCAATTAAAAGTATAGGTTTCTCCTAGCTAGCTATGGCTTTTGGGTCTAGTTCTATGTCCCTTTGGTGTTGATTAATGTCCTAATAGGGAGTTTAACCTTTTAGTTATGTTTCAAACTAGAGATTATGTCCCCTACGTTAAGCTAGTGATAGTGGTACCCTTTTAGCCACGCTTCATGCTAGAGGTGATTACCTACTATAGTAAAGGCATGAAAAATACAATTAATTAACAATAATGTTGTTACAAGTAGAGCTCATGCCTTTAGCATGGATTAAGGGTAAGATGAGGCCACTATTATTAGCATCTAATCACAAATTACAAATGCAAACTCATAGAGGTAATTCATCAAACACCTTGACATGTTCAATTTCAAGCCATAAGAATGTAAGAACAAATCATGTATATACAACCATCAAAATCTCTGAACAAGTGTTTAGATCCTTAACCCATTACCAAAATAGAAATCATCCCTAATATAGAGCTAATCTAACATAGTATAGACAAGAATAAAGAGAAGAACGTAGAGCTCCTTCATTATCCTTGCTTGCTATTTATAAATCTTGCTCTAAACCCTACAAATCCTTGATTGATCTTCGAATCCAAGCTTGTTTATGGATAAAATTGATGTGGATTATGAGTGTGAGGTGGGTTAGTGAAGGAATTAGGGTTTGGTATAAGGGGTATGGAAGAGAGTGAAAGATTATGACTCGTTCTCTTAAAAATGACCAAAAGAGGGCTTATATAGCCAATTTTTCATGACTACCGGAACACCTAACTAGTGCACCGGTACCAAGGGACCTCAATTCCACCAAAGGAGGGTTTCTCACTGGTTTTGCCAGCCTAGTGAGCCGGTGCACCGGTTCTCTGAAGAGCACTCAGCCAGCTTTTCTTGTTTTGCTCCATTCAGCTTTGTTTTGGCTTCGATTTGCGTGCAATTTTTTCTATCGCTTCGTACTGCTTTTGGGAATCACCCAAGCCATTTTCCTTCATCTTTTGCACCCCATAAACATGTCCAAACTTAGTCCATATCCCCATTGGTTGCAAGCTCCAAATTTGGCTGCCGTTGCGCTCGATTTTGCCTGGTTAGTCCGTTCTTCGTCCGGGAGCTTGCAAATGCAATCGTCTTGCTTTCTTCTCATCCAAAAAACCTTTGGCTTGGCTTCATCACCACATCTTCATCATTTTAAGCTCCATGCATTGTTCTAAATCTCACCTAAAAGACAAGTTAAGTGCACTTTAGTGTAGTGTTTATGCTTTAAGCTCAACTATAGACATCTAAAGCTTAATATGCTCAAGTATGACATAAATGCTATACTAATACATCTAATAGAGTAAAAAATACCTCAAAATAGATATAGAAATAAAATGCAAAATCATACACGAAACCAACACATCAACACCCCTAAACCTTTTCCTTGCTTGTCCCCTAGGAGGCCCAATCTTAAGTTTATTTCTAAAGCCGATACAAAGGGTTACCAAGGGGATTGACTCATTATCAAGGTTTGTCTAAGAAGCATGAAGGGGGTATTCATATTGTGGAGAGATCCTCAAATCTCTTTGGATCCTCCCTCTACTCATAAAGGGCATCGAATCTTATAGGAATTTTCCAAGGAACCAAATCGCCACAAGTCTAGGATTCTAACTTACGCATACGGGAGGTTGATATTTCGTGCCCTCCCTCAACTAACATGGCCTTCCCCTAACATGCACAAAGCCTTAAAGACAATAAGAGAGAATAAACAAATACAATGGCTCATAAAAGCCTTATTCACATATATACAAAGAGGATAACTTGTGCTAAGTTGACATTGTGTCACTTATGCACTTACTCACAAAACTTTTTGGTGCCTTTGGCTTTTTCTCTTTTCCAATTTTTTCAATTTTTCCACTTCTTTTCTTACCTTTTTGCACCATTTTTGCATTTTTTTAATTTTTTTTTTAATTTTTCATACTTTGCATTGTGTAACAAAAAGACAAAGAAAAAGAAAGGCTAAGGCACATAAAAAAGAACCAATCAAGAAAGAGGTACTCATATCAACAACCATTTTTCTTCACTTTTGCTACCAAGCTATAGGATGGCTATAAGGGGCATTCTTGAAGGTCCTCACTTCCCAAAACTTTCAAGGGCATCTCCTCTAAAGCTTGGTTTTCAATCCACTTTATTCACTTCCCAGTATGCAACTCATATTTACCAATCAATTGAGTCAACCACAATAGCCAAAACAACGATCAACCAAGAAGTAAACAACTCCTCATGCATTAAAATTTGAAAATTTTTCACCATTTTTAAGCACATAATGCACATCTACCTTAGTCAAGCATAAAACAATAAAACCAAACTCCTACACCTACACCCTGAAACCAAAACTTTCCTTGTCCTCAAGCAAATAAAATAAGGCCACACAATAAGCAATTAGGCATCACAAAGCATGAAAGGGTGGTGGGGATAAGATGGATAAGAGGGGATAAGTAGAGGGTAGATAGATACAACCTTGTGTAGCATTAAAACGTGCATGGCATGTTTTGATGATTGTGTCCATTAACTTCCTTTGCACCCAATTTCCACTCAACTCAAAAGATCTACAATGGAAATCAACAAACACAACATTAAAAGCTCACAATGGCAGGTGTAAATGACAAGGCTTTATGTATGGAAAGTAATGGACATGAGGGAAACCAAAATGAAAAAAAAAAGAAATGAAAAAAAAAATTGTGCTAAGAAAAGAAAAAGTAAAGAACTCATCAATCAAACTCTAACTATCAAAATCTCTAGGGTGCCTCCTAGTAGCACTGGATTCTACACCCCTAGCTAGGTGGTAATGTTAGGGCCAATAGTGCTTAAGATCCTTGGGCATGTACTGCTAGATAAGTAAATCAGCACAGGAAAAAGCAAATGGATGCAACACATGAAAAGTGCAATCAACATCACATATCTGACATCTTGAAGATCTAAACTCATGCCCTAAGAATGTGTACATAGGATTTTGCTAGGCATCCTTAAATAGAAGAAATGGATCAAAAATGTGCATCTTATAGGGTTGGCTATAACAAATGATACAACAACACATTCTTCTATGTATAGGTTGAACACTTGAATCTCTTCTCTCAAACTCAACTTACTAGTAACTAACTTAAACTTTAGCGAAATCCAGGAAGAAAATGAAGCACTATCCTCTATATGATTGGGAATAATGGGCCTAGATAAGGACTTCGAAAGAGAGGAAAGCACACTCAGTGAAAGCTCGGAAGTACTCTCAACTAAGGAAGGATCTCTGGCAATGGTCTTATTAGATCTAAGAGCAGATGAGAGAATGAAAGAGGTATTCAATTAAGAAAAAGAGATGCCAGAGTTAATCAAAGCAATAATCTCTTCAAGCTCACCAATATCATTCAAGGCTAAGAGTGAATCAAAGGACTCCTCGACACAGGAATCAAGAGTATCTATGAAGGAAAGTACATCGCTTTCTAAGTGAGTCTCACTAAAAGCCTCCAAATTTAACTACTCAATGATCATCTCAAGCACAGCTCTATCTTCTAAAGATAAGAGAGAATCATGGGGATCATTATCACTAGAAGCCACAGACTTTATGAAGAAATAATTCTCCTCATTACTAGCTCTATCCTTAGTGGCGAAGCGGCACCTCTAACCTTTGCCTTCAAATTCCCAAACGTGAACTCAATGATCCCTGTCCTACAATGAATCACTGCATCGACAGTAGCAAAAAATGGTCTCCCTAAAAGGACAGGTGTCATATTCCTAGCGTTATGACCTAGATGCATGTCTAGAACAATGAAATCCATAGGATAGTAAAATTCTCCAACTTTAACCATGACATCTTCAACTATCCCTCGAGATCTTCTCTCATTCCTATCAACCAACTTTCATTCTCTTTTATTATATGCTTGAGTAGATAGATTAGTGTGACTAAACTAGTGTAATAGGATGATTTTTGTATTGTTTGTTATGGTATTTGATTGTCTTATATATATACATACTTTGTTCATTTTGAGAAGCTTTATATCATTTCATGTCCATGTGTTTGATGTAATGCTTGAATGAGTTATATGCATATAGATTGAGTTGTATTTGCTATGGAACACTTCTAATCCTTAGATTATGCATGTCTGTACGTGTGATTATGGATAATATGAAGTGGGTTGGCTCTATTCATGTCTATGTGAGTAGTAAACATGCCTTATAGTGAATACATGCTCAATTAATGCTACATGTTAATGCTTGAATGCTTCAAATGGCATAATACAAACTTCCGTGTGTTTGTACCGTGAATAGGATGTCATATTCAGAATGCCTTACCTTAGATTACGTAGGACTGTGCCTATTGTATACCAATCCACTTTTGTGTCCCTAGATTGACAGTCCATAAGTTAGGACTAGTTTAGACCGAGTCCTTTTTAGCTTTAAATGTAGCTAATAGGAGTTCAGATAGGCTTAGTCAACCCTATAAACCTTTGGTCTTAGCTTTAAATCTAGCTAATGGTTTAGGAACTAGGGTGGGATTGTTCAAGGACACCTAAGTAACTCTTTAGTCCCTTTTATGGCCTTAGATACATAAGGACCACACCAAAGTTTTAAGTGTGCACGCTTAGGGATAGACTTGTACCAAGTCATAAAGTGTAATTGGGGTACTAGTTAGTTTCAAATTATTAGAAGCTATATTTAGTAAGCCAATACCTCGATTCCTATAACATTAAGTTGAAGAGTCACCTGTTCACAAGTGTACGTCACCCTATCACCTTCCCATAGTTTAATCCCTCTAGATTAGCTTAATTCTTACTTTTCCTTTCTAGTATCTATAGTATAGTCCTTTCATTTCCCTTCTAGCTCCAGTTAATCTAAAGCACCAAAAATATGTTTAGTCTAGGTTTTCCTTTTGGCACTTTCTAAGACACCAAGCATAGGATGCACTTCACAACAATAGCCTTCCTATGATTCGACACCCACATTAATACCCTTATATTGCATGATTTGTACACTTGCAGGACGTTTTAGGATTTGTACCTTTAAAGGCACATCAAGTTCTTGGCGTCGTTGCTAGGGAGGCACGGTGGTTTGCATTATTTGTTTGTGTGTTTTGGTAGTTGCTTTATTTGTTTTCCGTGCTTTTCTTTATAGTTTGTTTAGTTTTTGCTTCTCTTGCTTCTTGTTTATATTATCTTACTTTGGTACTTGCTTACCTATCTTTATTTTTGTTTCCTTTCTAACTTTGAGTTTCTTTTCTATATTTCAGCTTGTTAGCTTGTTTAGCTTTATTAATTGTTCTTGTTTTTGTTTTTAGTAGTCTTTCTAGGATTGTGGTTTATTTGCTATAGTTTTAGGTTTGTTGAAGTTTTTGGGGGTTAATGTGGCTAGAGCTAGGATAGTTTTTGTATACTTGGTAAGAGATCTGTTGGAAATCCCCTAGTTCCCCTTAATCCTGAACCCAATAGGATTGTAAGACATTTTTGGAATTTAAGAGACCTTCTTGACGAGATAGTTGATCCCAATCATTCCCCTAATCCTCCCATTCCCCCAATGTATCCCATTCTACCTCATGATCACCATGGGTATCAAGCCTGAGATCATTTTAGAGAAGAGCCTTTTAGATTAGCCCTACCCATAGATGAGAAACCTACTCTTGGGCAATTCTTTATCCCTGAAGCATTTGAGCCTAATTTGGCTATTCAAATTCTGAGTTTGGGGAAGAAAACTTTGAGAGTAAGCCTAATATGTTGGCCATGCTTCCTTCTTTCTTTGGGAGAAGTAATGAGAGTCCTCTAGAATATATTACCGATTTTGTTGAGATAAGTTCCATCTTCCATGTCCCCAACGTCTCCCAAGAGGTCATACGCCTAAGATTGTTTCCTTTCTCTCTTTAGGACAAGGCTAAGTCTTGGGCTCATTCTTTACCCAATGGTTGCATCACTTTATGGGCTGAGCTTTAATCTAAGTTCTTTTAGAAATTTTATCCCATGGCTAAGACGACCGACCTTAGGACTGCCATTATGACTTTCTCCCAACATAATCTAGAATATTTTCATAAGGCTTGGGAAAGGTTCGAAAACCTTCTTAGATAGTGTTCGCACCACGGGTATGGTAGTCATGACCTACTCCAGTACTTCTTTTGAGGTTTAAATGAACAAAGTAGGATGATGGTCAATTTTGCCTCCGATGATGGCTTATATATACTTTGAGATCGACTGAGGCATAGGAGAAAATGGAGTTGATGGCCGAAAATTCTTTTCAAAACTTTGCCATGGATAGGTCTAGTCGGGGAGGTACTAAGAGAGGTGTTAGTGAGGTGGGAGTTTTCTTAGATTTACCCACTAAGGTAGAGGCCCTAACAAATAAGTTAGATCAATTCATTTTTTTATCTCTTTCCTCTCATGGTCATAGGACTAATTCCATAGGTTTTTCCTTCGCCCCTTTGGTAGTTAAACTATGTGCTTTGTATTTCGAGTCATCTCATGAGACCATAGCTTGCCCTTTAGCACCCTAATTTCCTGAATTATGAAGGAGCAAGTGTGTGCTACTTAAGGTTATTCTCGTAAGTACAATCCGCACTTGAACATGTACAATCTGGATTAGAGGGACAGCTCAAAATTTTCTTGGAAACAAGGTCAGCATGAATCTAGTTCACATCCCCAGGTCCTACCCCAGCAGAAACCTTGTCTTACTAACCCTTCAGGGTTTTACCATGTCAATCAACCTAGGCTTCTTACTATTGCTCAACCACAGGCACTCCCTGCCCCCTCTAGTAGTCAGCCTACTAGTGATGATAGGATTAAAAAGATCTTTCCATTGATGTAGCAGGAGTTAGCCAGTTATAGGCAATAGATAGAGAGTCATCAGGCTAGGGTAAATACCCAGTTAGGATAGTTTGCCACACAGTTGAGCACTAGAGACATTAGGAAATTGCCTTCTCTGCTAGAAGTAAACCCTAGAGTCCAGTCCTATTCCTCTACTGACACCACTTTTTCCCCCTAGGCCTAGGCTAAGGCCGTCACTACTCTTAATAGTGGTAGTATAGTAGACAATAGAGTAGGCGTTGACTTTATAATGCCTACACCTAGTGGTTCTTTTGAGTCTAGAGAGCCTCATTATAGCCCCGTTGAGGGGGATTCTAAAGAGAGCCCAGTTGAGAGAGTTGAGCACATTAGAGATCATGGAGATAGTAGTACTTCCTGCCTATATTGGGAGGGAAAGGAGCCCATTGATGATTCCCAAGTGCCTAGAGGTGTTGAACCAAGAGTTCCCTTCCTATCTGCTTCAGAGAGGCTTACGCTTAGTGAGGATTCTAGGTTTTTCAAGATTTTAGAGCATCTTAAGGACCTTAAGATTAATCTCCCCTTGATAGATATGATCCTTTCTATGCCCTCCTATTCTAAGTTCTTCAGGGACCTTTGTACACGGAAGCATAGATCATCGAACATTCCTAAGAAGGTAGGGCTTATGGAAAATGTGAGTAGCATTTGTACTTCGAGCCTTCTGACCAAGATAAGTGATCCTGAAGCTTTTACCGTTCCTTGTAGGATCCCTAGGACCTAAATTAATCATGCCTTGCTAGATTTAGGGTTTCGTATGAATCTCATTCCCTACTTTGTCTATCAATAGCTAGGCCTAGGTGAGTTGTCCCCTATACATGTTACTCTTCAGCTAGCTGATAGGTCCGAGCATAGGCAGAGGGCATGGTAAAGGACGTTATGGTCAAAGTAGGTGTGTTCGTGTACCCTGTAGACTTTATTGTATTAGATATGGATTCCAGTCACAATTGATGTGTTGTGTTTTTGTGTGCATTTATGTTGTTAATTGGCTATGTTTAAGAGGTGTTTTGAGCCTTATAAGATGTATTAGTATAGTACATATACTAAAGTTAGGCTTCAGCATAAGCAAATGTACATAGTCATGTTTTTAAGTCAAATGCTATACTAAATGCTTAATTTTGTGACTTAGGTGAGCTATAAGGCTGAATAAAGCATGGACATTAATGGATGATGAAGATGGATGATGCACGGGTCGAGGGGAGAAGATGAGAGGCCGAAAAGACAAAAGAATAGAGGAAGAAAAGTCAGTCAAACGACCTAGAAAAAAAGCCGGTCGACTGGCCGCTCCAAAAAGCAACCAAAAATTACTGGCCGCTACAGAGAGCTACCAGAAAATGCCGGTTGACTACTCCTCTAGAGCCGGTCGACCAGCAATGCGCAAAAATCTATAAATAGGGCCCAATTTTACAGAGAAAAAGGGAGGACTTTTAGACCCGTCACACACACTTCATACCTACATCTCACACATTTAACCCTAATGCTTACCCACCTCACAAATGCTCTCTCACATATTTATCACCTTCAATCAAGCTTGTTTTGGAGGGTTTCAGACATTTGGGTTCAAGTTTGCTCAAGAGCTTTGTGCAAGATTAGCTAGAATGAAAAGGAAGCTTCATAATCTCTCTTTCATTCTATGTTCTATTATGATTTAGTAGACTTGTGTAGGGTGATTTAGCTTATGTAATGGGTTAACTATATACTCTTATGATATAGGATTTAATGGCTGAATATATACATGCTTTGATTTTCTTGTTCAAATGGTTATTTTCTCATTCATGTCTTAGTGTTTGATAAAATGCCTAAATGAGTAGCATATGTATAAATTGAAGTCTATTTGTTATTAAACACATCTAATCCATACTACAATCATGTCTATGTGTTTATATATGAATGCTATGAAGTGGGTGATACTTATATTCATGTCTATATGTATGCTTGCATACTTAGTAGTGAATATGACTTCAACAATGCATACATGTTGGTTGTTAATTGCTTCTAATGGTGTAATCCGAGCATGACAATATTTGGCAGTCGAATAGATCCTGTTATTCGTGAGCACCTTGGCCTAGAACATGTATGAATGTGCTAGCAAGTTAAATCCCACTGTAGTGATCTTAGAATGACGATAAGTAATTTAAGGATAGCCTAGGTCGAGTCTCCTTTGGCTTTAAGTCCAGCCAATAGGTTTTTGGATAGGTTTAGTTAACCCTAGCGACACTAGGTCTTGGCTTTAAATCTAGCCAATAGTTTAGGTACTAAGGTAGGTTCATTCTAACTCACCTAGGAAGCTAGTTAGTCCCTCTTAAGGCCCTAGGTCATAAGAACACGCCACCTAGGGATGGACTCACAATGAGTCCTACGGGGAAATTAGGACATTAATTTGCAACCTAGCTAAAAGCAATCACCATAGTAAGGCGGCATCCTTTAACCCCATAGCTTCTGAATATAGAATCACTCATTCATAAATTGAAGTCACCCTAACACTTTTGCATTTGTTAGTTCCTTTTAGATTAGCTTGGTCCTCGCTTTCCATTCTCATAGTGTAGTTTTATTTTCTTAATCTTGAGCTCCCATCAATTCAAAATCCCAAAAAAATATGCTTAGTATGGGCTTTCTTTTCTGCATCTTTAGGATACACAAGCACAAAGTCCAATCTAACAACTAGCCTCTTTGAGGATCGACACCCATTCTCAGACAAATTTTACTACACCAATTCGTGCGCTTGCGATTCTTTGGAGCTTGCACTCGAGAGATGACATCAAGTTCTTGGCGCCGTTGTTGGGAAAGCACAGTGGTTTGCATTCTTTGCTAGTGTTCTTAATAGTTGCTTTACTTGTTTTCTTGCTTTTTCTTTATAGTTTGTTTAGTTTTTTCTTATCTTGGTTCTTGTTTATATTATCTTGCTTTAGTTCTCACTTTTCTATTTCTACTTTTGTTTTTCTTTTTGTAGACTTTATAGGATTATGGTTTATTTGCTGTAGACATAGGATTATTGAAGTTTTTAAAGGTTGAAGTAGCCACAGTTAAGATAGTTTATGCATGCTTGGTAAGAGATCCTTTCGAAATCCCCTAGTTTCTCTTAATCCCAAACTTGATATAATTGCTAGACATTTTAGGAATTTAGGAGATCTTCTTGAAGAGATGGCCGATCCCAATTATTCTCCTAATCCTTCCATTCCCTCAATGAATCCCATTCCACCTCATGATTCCCATGGGCGTCAAACCTAAGATCATTTGAGACAAGAGCCCCGTAGACCAGATCCACATATAGATAGGGAACCTACTCTTAGGCAATTCTTCCTCCCTGAAGCCTTTGAGCCTAATTTGGCTATCCAAATTCTGGGTTTGGGGGAGAAGAACTTCGAAATTAAGCCTAATACATTGGCCATGCTTCCTTTCTTCTACAGGAGAAGCAATACGAGTTCTCTAGAGCATATCACCGATTTTGTTAAGATGAGTTCCACTCTCCATGTCCCCAATGTCACCCAAGAGGTCATACATCTAAAATTGTTTCCTTTCTCTCTTAAGAATAAGGCTAGGGCTTGGTTGCATTCCTTACCTAATGGTTGCATTACTACATGGGCTCAGCTTTAATCTAAGTTCTTTAAAAAATTCTATCTTATCGCCAAGATGGTCGATCTTAGGACTGCTATTATGACTTTCTCCCAACATGATCTAGAATCTTTTCATGAGGCGTAGGAGAGGTTCAAAGACCTTCTTAGACAATGTCAACACCACAGGTATGGTAATCATGACCTATTGCGATACTTCTTTTGAGGCTTAAATGAGCAAAATAGGATAATGGTCAATGCCATCTCTGGTGGTGGCTTCTATCTTTTGTGATCGATTGAGGCATGGGAGAAAATGGAGTTGACGATCGAAAATTCTTTTCAAAACTTTGCTATGGAAAGGTCTAGTCGGGGAGGTAATAGGAAAAGTTTTAGTAAGGTTGGAGTTTCTTTAGATTTGCTCGCTAAGGTAGAGGCATTAACGAATAAGTTAGATCAATTCATTTTATTATCCCTTTTATCTCATGGTCATAAGATTAGTTCCGTAGGTTCTTCCTCTGCCCCTTTAGTTGTTGAGGTTTGTGCATTATGTTCCAAACTGTCTCATGAGACTGTAGCTCACCCTTTAACATCCTAGTTTCTTGAGTTTATGAAGTAGCAAGTGTGTGCCACTCAGGTTATTCTTGTGAGTACAACTCAAACACATACAATCTGGGTTAGAGGGACAACCCAAGATTTTTCTTGGAGACAAGGTCAGCACGATCCTAGTTCACATGTCCAAGCTCCACTCTAGCAGCGACCCCGTGCTCAATATCCCCTAGGTTTCTACCATCTTGATTAGCCTCATCTCACTAGTGCTCCTCAACCTCAAGCTTTACTTGCTCCTTCTAGTAGCCAGTCTTCTAGTAATGAAGTGATGAAGTTAATGTAGTTTATTTAGAATCAGTAACAGGCATTAGCTAATCCGGAGTAAGAGTTAGCCGATAGTAGACAAAAGATAGCTAGCTATAGGCAGTAGATGGCTAGGCTTAAGACATAATTAGGGCAAATTGCCATGTAGTTGAGCACCAGAGACCCCAAGAAATTTCCTTCTCAACCAGAAGTGAACCCTAGAGTCTAGTCCTATTCCTTCACTGATACCATTTATCCACCTCATGCCCAGGCTAAGGTCGTCCCCACTCTTAGGAGCGGTACGATAATGGATAATAGGGTAGGAGTTGACTTTGCAGTGCCTGCATCTTGTGGTCTTTCCGAGTCTAGAGAGCCACGTAGTAGCCCTATTGAGAAGGATTCTAGAGAGGGTGTTGTTGAGAGAGCTGAGCCTATTAGAGACCATGGAGAAGGTAGTACTGCCCATCTCCATCGGGAGGGAAAGGAGCCTATTGATGATTCCCATATGTCTAAAGGTGTTGAACCTAGAGTTCCCTTCCCATTTTCTTTAAAGAGGCCTACACCTAGTGAGGATTGTAGGTTTTTCAAGATTTTAGAGCATCTTAAGAACCTTAAGGTCAATCTTCCTTTGATAGATGCGTTCCTTTCCATTCTCTCCTATGCTAAGGTTTTTAAGAATCTTTGTACAAGGAAGTGTAGGTCATTGAACATTCCTAAGAAGTGAGTAGTATTTGTACTCCGGGCCTTTCACCCAAGATGAGTGACCTCAGAGGCTTCACTGTTCCTTGTAGGATTAAAGAGACCCAGATAGATCATGCCTTGCCAGATTTAGGGTCCAGTGTGAATCTCATTTCCTACTCTGTCTATCAGCAGTTAGATCTAAGTAAGTTGTCCTCTACACATGTTACTCTTCAACTAGTTGATAGGTCTGAGCTTAGACCTAGAGGTGTGATAGAGGATGTTATGGTCCAGGTAGGTGAGTTTTTGTACCCTGTTAACTTCATAGTGTTAGATATAGAGAGCTTATCCCTGCACGTACTCCAACGAGATGGAGAGTTTGTATTAATCATAGGAAGCTCAACTCCAAAACTAGGAAGGATCATTTCCCATTATTTTTTCTAGACCAGATTTTAGATAGAGTAGCTCGGCGTAGCTACTATTGCTTTCTAGATGGCTATTCTGGGTATAATCAGATCCCCATGATTTCAAAGGACCAGGAGAAGACCACCTTTACTTGTCCTTATGGCACTTTTGCCTATAAGAGAATACCTTTCAATCTATGTAATGCCTTAGTGACATGATAGAGAAACATTTAGAGATTTTCATGGATGACTTCTTAATCTTTGGAGATAGTTTTGATGAGTGCTTGAGTCATCTCTCTTTAGTCTTAAACCAATTTGTGTAGAAGAATCTAGTGGGTAAGTTGGGAGAAATCCCACTTTATGGTGCAATAAGGAATAGTGTTAGGTCATGTTGTCTCATCTAGTGGCATTTAAGTTGACCTAGCTAAGGCAAAATTGATTGAAAAGTTGTCTATCCCTAAGTGTGTTAAGGATGTTAGATCTTTTCTAGGGCATGCAGGATTCTACCATAGGTTCATCAAGGATTTTAGCCATATAGCACGTCCCTTGTCTAGGCTCTTAGCACAAGATGTCTCCTTTAAGTTTGATGGTGAGTGCGTTAGAGCTTTTGATAGGCTTAAATCCTTATTGTCTACATCCCCGATCATTCAGCCACCTGACTATAGTCTTCCTTTTGAGGTTATGTGTGACACATCCGATTACGCAATAGGAGCTATTTTAGGTCAATGGCAAGACAGTTGCCCCATGTAGTGTACTATACTAGCAAGACTCTTGATGAAGCTCGAAAGAATTATACCACCACAGAAAAAGAGCTTCTAGTAGTTATCTTCTCCCTAGACAAGTTTAGGTCGTACATCCTAGAGACCAAAGTGATTGTCTACACCGATCATGCAACATTGAGGTATTTGTTAGCTAAGAAAAAATCTAAGCCCTGCTTGATTAGGTGGTTGGTCCTTCTTCAAGAATTCGATATTGAGATCCGAGATAAAAAGGGTAAAGAAAATTTAGTTGCAGGTCACCTTTCCTGTCTTGTTAGTGAATCTTTTAGCAATCCATCTCCTTTTCATGATTCATTTCCCGATGAGCAATTGTTTGCTGTTTCTCATCACACATCTTGGTTTGCTCATATTATCAATTATCTTGCCATAGGGCATTTTTCTTTCGATTAAGAAAAGAGAGAAAGAGATAGGTTCCTAGCACAAGTTAGGCATTTCTTTTGGGAGGATCCCTATCTTTTTAAAGTGTGTGCAGATCAAATGATTCGCCAGTGTATGCCCGAGGACGAGTTTGAGAGCGTGTTGAGTATGTGTCACAATGAGGGGTGTGTAGGTCATTTTAGTGGAAGAAGACCGCCGCGAAGGTCTTGCAATGTGGATTATTTTGGCCCACTCTCTTTAAGGATGCCCAAGAGTATTGGAAAAATCATTTTATATGTAAACAATCTGGGTCTATCTTTAGGAGAAACATGATGCCTTTATCCCCTATTCTTCCTTGTGAATTGTTTGATGTTTAGGGTATAGATTTCGTGGGACCATTTCCACCTTTCTTTGGGTACCAATACATTTTAGTAGCCGTTGATTATGTGTCCAAATGGGTTAAGGCTATTCCCACACGCACTACTGACCATAGGGTAGTAGTTAAATTCATTAAGAAGAACATTTTCTCTAGATTTGGAGTCCCTAGGGTCTTAACTAGTGATAGGGGGCTTGCATTTTCACCATAAGACTTTAGAGGCCTTGTTGAGAAAATATTCGGTCACCTATAAGGTAGATACTCCCTATCACGCACAAACTAGTGGACAAGTAGAGGTGTCCAATGGGGAGATCCTGTACATTTTAAAGAAAACGATTAGGGCCGATAGGAGAGATTGGTCTATTAGGCTAAATGATGCTTTGTGGGCCTACCGTACTTCTTTTATGGCTCCCATTGGTGTGTCTCCGTATAGATTAGTTTATGGGAAAGCTTGTCACTTGCCGGTAGAACTAGAGCATAGGGCTTGTTCGGCAATTAAAGCCCTAAACTTTAATTTGGCAAGAGCGGGTGAGAAGAGAAAGCTTGACCTAGCGTAGTTAGAGCTTAAGTTTGAGACGTATGAAAATGCCAAGCTTTATAAGGATAGGATGAAGAAGATTCATAGTAGACATATTCTTAAGAAATCATTCTCTCCCTCCAATAAAGTTTGGTTGTTTAACTCACGTTTGAAGCTCTTTCCAGGTAAGCTCAAGTCAAGATGGGATGGTCCACATGAAGTGTTGGTTGCCTACCCTTCTAGAGCGGTCAAGATCAAGGACTTGAAGGATGGCCAAGAGATCACAGTGAACGGGCAACACCTAAAACATGCATATGATTCGAGCATGGCTCGTGTAGAAGTTTTAATGCTTCAAGATCCCATATATGGAGGTTGAAGATGAGTTAGTGTTCGTCTAGCTAACGACGTAGTGGTTAGCACTACTAGGAGGCAACCTAGGTTCATTTTTGCAATTTTGCACTTGTTTCATTTTCCTTTCTTTTTGTTTTTCTTTCTTTTTCTTTCATCAACATCAAAAGTGTTGAATCTCGATCCTTTGTCCCTTAAGATACATCGTTGCTATTTACTGCACATGACAATGCAAGCATGTATAGGCAATGCTACTAACCTTGTTTTCTTTGTGAGTGTTTATGAATAATAAGTCATACGATTAGTAGTATGATGATTTACCATTGGCATGGAGTGCTTTGAAGAAAATACAAGGTTGTAACAATCCTTTCTTCACTTGTCCCCATGTTTCTACCCCATCCTCACTACCCTTACTTACTTTGTAATGCCAATTAGCTTGTTTATACGTTTTGTTTTAATTACTTGAGGACAAGCAAAGTTCAGGTTTGAGGGTGTGGGGGTTTGGTCATATTGTTTTTATGTTTTCTTAGGGTAGATAGCATTATGTGCTTAAAAATAGTGAAAATTTTTCAAATTTTAATGCATGTAGGGTTGTTTATTTCTTGGTTGATCATTGTGTTGCCTATTATGGTTGATCTCAATTAATTAGTGAATATGAGTGGCATCATAGGGAAGTGAATGGAGTGGAAAGAAAATCGAGACTTGGAAGAGATGTCCTTGAAAGTTGTAAAGAGTGAGGACCTTCAAGAACATCCCTTGTAGCCACCCCATAGCTTGGTAAGAAAGAGTGAAGAAATAAAAGGTTGTTGATATGAGTGCCCCTCCTTTGATTGGTCCTTTTTATTGTACCCAAGCTATTTTTTTTCTTTTATTTTTGTGTGACTACAATACAAAGCATGAAAAATCCAAAAAAATTAAAAAAGGCAAAAAGGTGCAAAAATATCAAAAAGATGAAAAAAAATTGAAAAAGAGAAAAAGCCAAAGACACCAAAAGTTTTGTGAATAAGTGCATAAGAGACACAATGTCAACTTAGCACATGTTATCACCATTGTCTATATATGAATAAGGCTTTTTATAAGCCATTGTGTTTGTAAATTCTTTCTTTTCTTGTCTTTAAGGCTTTACACATGTTGGGAAGGCCATGTTAGTTGGGGGCACAAAATATCAACATTCTAAGTACGTTTGTTAAAATCCGAGGCTTGTGGTAGATTGCCTACTTGGGAAATTCCCATGCAGAATGAGACCCCTTATGAGTAGAGGGAGGATCCAAAGAGATTTGGAGATCTCTCTACAATAGGAATGCCCCCTTCATGCTTCTTAAACTAACTTTGGTAGCGAGTCAATCCTTTAGGCAATCCATTGCATCGGCTTTAGAAATAAACTTGAGATCGGGCTTGCTTAGGGACAAGCAAGGAGAAGGTTTGCGGGTGTTGATGTGTTGTGCTTTTGTGTGCGTTTATGTAGTTAATTGCCTATGTTTAAGAGGTGTTCTGATCCTTAGAAGATGCATTAGTATAGTACATATACTAGAGTTAGGCTTAAGCTTAAGCAAATGTACATAGTTGAGCTTCCAAGTCAAATGCTATATTGAATGCTTAATTTTGTGCGTTAGGTGAGCTATAGGGTGAAAACAAAGTGTGGACATTGATGGGTGATGAAGATAGAAGATGCATGGGTCGAGATGAGAAGATTGGAAGCTGAAAAGATAAAGAATGAAGGAAGAAAAGTCAGCCAGACAACCTAGAAGAAAAGTCGGTCGACTGGCCGCTCTAGAAAGCAACCAAAAATTGCCAATAGTGTTTCTCCTTTAAGCCACAATTGACAAGCCACTCCAGAAAGCTACCAAAAAATCCCGGTCAACTACCCCTCCAATAGGTTGACCGGCAATGAGTAGAAATCTATAAATGGGGCCCGATTTTACAAGAAAAAAGGGAAGACTTTTAGACCCATCATACACACTTCACACCTACATCTCACACATTTAACCCTAATTCTTATCCACCTCACAAACACTCTCTCACATATTTATCACGTTGAATCAAGCTTGATTTGGAGGGTTTCAAACATTTGGATTCAAGTTTGCTCAAGAGCTTTCTACAAGATTAGCTAGGATAAAAGGGAAGCTTCATAATCTTTCTTTCATTCTATTTTCTATTATGATTGAGTAGACTTGTGTAGGGTGATTTAGCTTATGTAATGGGTTAACTATATACTCTTATGATATGGGATTTAATGGCTGAATATATACATGCTTTGATTTTCTTATTCAAAATGTTATTTTTTCATTCATATCTAAGTGTTTCATCAAATGCCTAAATGAATAGCATGTTTATAAATTGAAGTCTATTTGTTACTAAACACATCTAATCCATACTATAATCATGTCTATGTGTTTATATGTGGATGCTATGAAGTGGGTGGTACTTATATTCATGTCTATATGTATGTTTGCATACCTAGTAGTGAATATGACTTCAATAATGCATGCATGTTGGTTGTTAATCACCTCTAATGGTGTAATCTGAGCATGATGATATTTGGTAGCCGAATAGATCCCGTTATTTGTAAGCACCTTGGCCTAGGACATGTATAAATGTGCTAGCAAGTTAAATCCTATTATAATGATCTTAAATTGACCGTAAGAGTCTTATTTGGCTTTAAATCTAGCCAATAGGTTTTCAGATAGGTTTAGTCGACCCTAGTAACACTAGGTCTTGGCTTTAAATCCTGCCAATGGTTTAAGTACAAGGTAGGTTCATTATAGCTCATCTAGGGAGCTAGTTAGTCACTCTTAAGGCCCTAGGTCATAAGGACCACATCATAGCTCTAGAAGGCGCCGCCTAGGGACGGACCTGCACTGAGTCTTAGGGGGAAATTAGGACATTAATTAGCAATCTAGCAAAGAGCAATCACCATAATAAGGCATCATCCTTTAATCCCATAGCATCTGAGTATAGAATCATCTATTCATAAGTCGAAGTCACCTTAACAACTTTGCATTTGTTAGCTCCCGCTAGATTGCCTTGTTTCCTCACTTTTCATTCTTATAATGTAGTTTTATTTTTATTACTCTCGAGCTCCCATTAATTCGAAATCCTAAAAAAATATGCTGAGTATAGGCTTTCTTTTTTGCACTTTTACACGAGCACAGAATCTACTCTACCAACTAGCCTCTTTGTGGTTTGACACCCGTTCTTGCACATATTCTACTACATTGATTCGTGCACTTGCGAGTCTTTAGAGGTTACACTCGAGAGATGACATCAATGATTCTAGGCATTCCACCCCCATTTTATTAAGTCGCCTCTTCCTTGCTACTGCAAATGTCATTATTCATTGTAGGTCGGGGTTATTAGAGATGAAATTTAGGAATTTGAGGTCCAATATAAAGGTTGTCGAGGCAATGAATAGGGTTAGTATAGGAGGAGAAAAGAATGGAGAAAAGTTCTTTAGAGTAGATGTTATTAAATCTTGTGTCAAGGACATTGTGGAGAGAACTATGACTGATGGAGAAGAATTGAGAAAATTTGAGGAATTGTTGTCTAGCTTTGAGTTGGAGATCTTAGAATGGAATTGTGTAGCTTCTACCTCCTTAGTTAAGAGTTCCTTGATTGATAAGTCACTTGAGGTTGTGCCTTCAAGTCTTGATGCTAGTGATGTTCCCATTGATGATGTTGAGGTTGAGTCCCTCTTGGTTGACCCTAGCCCATCTTTAGAGCTCAAACTCTTTCCCGACTATTTTAAGCATGCATTTCTAGGCCCTAGTAAGATCCTTCGGATTATCATAGCTTCTGATCTTTCTAGTGAGCATGAGGAGTATCTCTTAGAGGTTCTTAGGATACATAGGAAGGCTATATGGTGGAAAATTGGTGATTTGAGAGGAATTGACCTTCCGGTATGCATCCATTGTATTCACCTTGAAGATGGTGCCTTTCTTTCTAAGGAGATGCAAAGAAGGCTAAACCTACACATGAATATAGTTAAGAAAGAGATCATTGAGCTTTTAGATACAGGTATTTATTTATCCGATCTCTGATATTGAGTGGGTTAGCCTAGTCTAAGTTGTCCCTATGAAGTCTGAGGTTATGGTTATAGAGAATGAGATAAGATAGCTTATCCCTATGCATACTTGATGAGTTGTGATTTGGTGTGTGTTTGCATCGCCATTTACTTATACTTTAGAGGTGTTGAATGCTTATAATGATGCATTAGTGTAGTACTTTTGATAGGAATAGGCTTAAGTGTGAATAAATGTGCATATTGAGTTTAAGAGATAAAATGCTACACTAATAGCTTATTTTCAATGATTCAGGTGACTTTGGGTTAAGATAAAGATTGAACAATGAAAGGTGATGAAGATAGGACATCCACGGGTCTAAGGGAGAAGACTAAAGGACGAAATGACGAAAAATTGGATGAAGGAAGTCAGCCGGACGCTAAGGAAGAATAGCCGGTCGACCGACTAGGTCGACCGGCCACTCCAGAGAGCTTCGTCGAAAAGCCGGACGATCCCCCCTTCAAGAGCCGGTCGACCGGCTAGGTCGACCGGCCACTCCAGAGAGCCCTTGAAGAAAGCCGGTCAAGTACTCCAGAGGCCGGTCGACCGTATTCGCGAATCTATAAATAAAGCCCGATGCGGAGCAGAAAAAAAGGAGAGTTTTTACACACACTTCACACCTATTCTCACACACACCTAACCCTATTCCCTAGCCACCTCACACACCCTTTTCACATACTTTTCACGAAGAACCAAGCTTCGTTGGAGGATTCAAACGCTTTGGAATCGAGATTGTTTACAAGCTGTGTTCTAAAATCGCTAGGATGAAAGGGGAGTTTCGTTATATCTCTTTCATTCTATTTTCTATTATGTCTAAGTAGGCTTGTATAGGGTGATAAAACTTATGTAATGGGTTAATTTTATACTCTTATGATATGGGATATGATGGCTGAATATATATATATATATATGTTTTGATTTGTTTTGTTTAATTGGGTGTTCTTTCATTCATGTCTATGTGTTTGATAAAATACCTAGATGAGTACATATATATTAATTGAAGTTTGTTTGTTACTAAACACATCTAATCCATGCTGTACTCATGTCTATGTGTTTATACATGGATGTTATGAAGTGGGTAGCGCTTTTATTCATGTCTATATGCGTATTTGCATGCCTAGTAACAAGCATAATTTCAATATCACATGTGTATGAATGTTAGTCAAATCCTGCTGTAGTGATCTTAGAATGACGGAGTATAATTTAGGACTAATCTAGGTCGAGTTTCCTTTGGCTTTAAATCCAGCCAATAGGTTTCAGGGTAGATTTAGTCGACCTTAGCAACACTAGGTCTTGGCTTTAAACCCAGCCGACGGTTTAGGTATTAGGGTAGGTTCATTCTAAGCCACCTAGGAAGTTAGTTAGTCCCTCTTGAGGCCCTAGGTCATAAGGACCACGCCGTAGCTCTAGGAGACGTCGCCTAGGGACGGACCCGCACCGAGTCCTATGGGGAAATCGGGACACTAACTAACAACCTAGTTAAGAGCACTTTTGATAGTTAGCCAGCATCCCTTAATCCCATAGCATTTGAGTATGGAGTTACCCATTCATAAGTCCAAGTCACCCTAATCCCTTTCCAATTGTTAGTTTCTTCTCAATCAACCTGCGTCCCTTTTGTTTTTATTCATATTTTAGTTTTTTTTCATTTACTTAGAGCTCCCGACAATCCAAACCTTCACAAGAAAAAGTACACTTAGTTTAGATCTTTCTTTTTAGCTCTTTTAGGACACCAAGCATAGGATACATTCACGATATTCACACCTCCCTGTGGTTAGACACCAGCACTCGTAAACATCAGTATTACACGATCCGTGCGCTTATGGTCTTTTAAAACTTGCACTCGTAAGAAGACATCAAGTTTTTGGCGCCGTTGCCAGGGAGGCACGGTGATTTGCATTCGGTGCTTGTGTGTTTTGATAGTTGTTTTTCTTGCTTTTTCTTTATAGTTTGTTTGGTTTTTACTTATTTCGTTTACTGCTTATATTATCTTGTTTTAGTTCTCTTTGTTAGTTTAATTCAACTTTTGACTTTACTTTTTTTTTTTAGTAGACTTTTTAGGATTGTGGATTATTTGCTGTAGTTTAGGAATACTGAAGTGTTTGGGGGTTGAAGTGGCCGGAGTTAGGATAGTTTGTGCATGCTTGGTAAGAGATCCCTTAAGAATCCCTAATTCCTCTTAATCCCGAACTAAAAGAATCACTAGACGTTTCAGGAATTTAGGAGATCTTCCTGAGGAGATGGCCGATCCCAATCATCCTCATAATCCACCCAATCCCCCAATGAATCCCATTCCACCTCATGAGCACATTGGGCATCAAGCCCAAGCTCATTTTAGACAGGAACCCCGTAGACAAGGTCCACCTTTAGATGAGGAACCCACTCTTAGGCAATTCTTTCTCCCCGAAACATTTGAGCCTAATTCGGCTATTCAAATTCCAGGTTTGGGGGGTATGAACATCGAGATTAAGCCTAATATGTTGGCTATGCTTCCTTCCTTTTACGGGAGAAGCAATGAGAGTCCTCTTGATCACATTACTGATTTTGTTGAAATGAGTTCCACTCTCCATGTTCCCAATGTCTCCCAAGAGGTCATACGTCTAAGATTGTTTCCTTTCTCTCTTAAGGATAAGGCTAGGACTTGGTTGCACTCCTTACCTAATGGGTGCATTACTACATGGGCTGAGCTTCAATCTAAATTCTTCCAGAAATTTTATCCCATGGCCAAGACAGCCGAACTTAGGACTGCCATCATGACTTTTTCCCAGCATGACTTAGAATCTTTTCATGAAGCTTGGGAGAGGTTGAAAGATTTTCTTAGACAATGTCCACACCATGGGTACGGCAATCATGACCTAATGCAATACTTCTTTCGAGGTTTAAACGAAGAAAATAGGATGATGGTCAATGCCGCCTCCGGTGGTGGTTTCTATCTTTTAAGACCAACTGAGGCATGGGAGAAAATAGAAATGATGGCTGAGAATTCATTTCAAAATTTTGCAATGGAAAGATCTAGTCGAGGGGGTAACAAGAGAAGTGTTAGTGAGGTTGGAATTTCTTCAGACTTACCCTCTAAGGTCGAGGCGTTAACAAATAAACTAGATCAATTCATCTCTTTGTCCATTTCATCTCAGAGTCTTAGGACTAGTTCTTCAAGTGCTTCCTCCGCCCCCTTAGTTGTTGAAGTTTGTGCATTATGCTCCAAGTCATCTCATGAGACCCTAGCTTGCCCTTTAGCATCCCAATTTCCTGAATTCATGAAAGAGCAAGTGTGTGCCACACAAGGTTATTCTCGTGAGTATAATCCATACTCAAACACGTACAATCCGGGTTGGAGGGACAATCCGAAATTTTCCTGGAGACAAGGACAGCATGAGTCTAGTTCACATCCTCAAGTTCCACCTCAGCAGCGACCCCGTCTGCAATATCCCCTAGGTTTTTATCAAGTCAATCAACCCCGTCTTACTAGTGCTCCTCAACCTCAAGCTTTACTTGCTCCCTCTAGTAGCCAACCTCCTAATAATGACATGATGAAGATAATGCAATTTATTCAGAATCAACAACAGGAATTGGTAGAAAATAGGCAGCAAATGGCCAGGTTTGAGGCACAGTTAAGACAGATTGCTAGTCAATTGAGCACTAGAGACCACGGGAAATTACCTTCTCAGCCGGAAGTAAACCCTAGAGTCCAATCTTATTCTTCCACTGACACCACTTACCCTTCTCAGGCTCAAGCTAAAGCTGTCACCACTCTTAGGAGTGGTCGGGTAGTGGATAATAGGGTAGGAATTGACTCTGCAGTGTCTGCACCTAGTGGTCCTTTCGAGTCTAGAGCACAACATGGTAACCTTGTTGGGGGAAATTCTAGAGAGAGTCCTGTTGAGAGAAATGAGACCGTTAGAGATCAGGAGAGATTAGTACTTCCCGACCACATAGAGGGAAAAGAACCTATGGATAACTCCCATGCATCTAGAGATATAGAGCCTAGAGTTCCTTTTCCATCCGCTTTAGAGAGACCTACATCTAGTGAGGATTCTAGGTTCTTCAAGATTTTAGAGCATCTCAAAGACCTTAAGGTCAATCTTCCTTTGATAGATGCGATCATTTCCATCCCATCTTACTCTAAGTTCTTTAAGGATCTTTGTACAAGGAAACGTAGTTCATCGATCATTCCTAAGAAGGTGAGGCTTACGGAGAAGGTGAGTAGTATTTGTACTTCGAGCCTTCCGCCCAAGAGGAGTGACCCCGAAGCTTTCACCATTCCTTGTAGGATCCGTGAGATGCAAATTGATCATGCCTTGTTAGATTTAGGATCTAGTGTGAATCTTTTTCCCTATTCATCTATCGATTAGGCCTAGGTGAGTTGTCTCCCACGTATGTTACTCTTCAGCTAGCTGATAGATCTGAGCGTAGACCTAAGGAGGTGATAGAGGACGTTATGGTTCAGGTAGGTGAGTTCGTGTTCCCTGTTGACTTTATAATGTTAGATATGGATTCGGGACACGACTCTAGACATTCTACACCCATTCTTCTAGGTCGCCCCTTTCTTGTCACCGCAAATGCCATTATCCATTGTAGGTCGGGGATATTAGAGATGAAATTTGGGAATTTGAAATCCACTATGAAGGTTGCAGAGGCGGTGAATAGAGCTAGTATAGGAGAGGAGGATGGAGAAGAGTGCTTTAAAGTAGATGTGATTGATTCTTGCATTGAGGATTTCATAGAAATGACTATGACTGATGGAGATGATTTGAGGAAATTTGAAGAAGTGATGTCAAATTTTGATTTGGAGACCTTAGAGAAGAAATGTATAGCTTCTACTTCCTTAATTGAGAGCTGTTTGATTAATAAGTCACTCAAGGTTAATTCTTCTACTCCCATTTCTAGTGATGAACGCATTGATGATGCTGAGGTTAAGTCCCCCTTGGTTGAGCCCAGCTTTTCTTTAGAGCTCAAACCCCTTCCGGATCATCTGAAGTATGCATTCCTAGGCTCTAGTGAGACTCTTCCGATTATCATAGCTTTCGATCTTTCTAGTGAGAATGAGAAGCGTCTCTTAGAGGTCCTTCGGAAACATAGGAAGGCAATAGGGTGGAAGATTGATGATTTACGAGGTATAGACCTCTCTATTTGTATGCATCGTATTCACCTTGAAGATGGAGCCATTCCTTCTAGGGAGATGCAAAGGAGGCTAAACCCACACATGAGCGAAGTAGTTAAAAAGGAGATCATTAAGCTTTTGAATGCAGGCATTATTTATCCTATCTCCGATAGTGAGTGGGTTAGCCCAGTCCAAGTTGTCCCTAAGAAGTCCGGGATCACAGTTGTTGAGAATGAGAGAGGAGAGCTTATCCCTACGCGTACTCCTACGGGATGGAGGGTCTGTATTGATTATAGGAAGCTCAACTCCAAAACTAGGAAGGATCATTTCCCATTGCCTTTTCTAGACCAGATTTTAGATAGAGTAGCTGGGCACAGCTACTATTGTTTTCTAGATGGCTATTCGGGATATAACCAGATCCCTGTGTTTCCCGAGGACCAGGAAAAGACCACCTTTACTTGTCCCTATGGCACTTTTGCTTATAGGAGAATGCCCTTCGGTGTTTGTAATGCCCCAGCGACTTTTCAGAGATGCATGATGGCCATTTTTAGTGATATGATTGAGAGACACTTAGAGATTTTTATGGATGATTTCTCAGTCTTTGGAGATAGCTTTGATGAGTGCTTGAATCATCTCTCTTTAGTCTTAGACCGATGTGTGGAGAAGAATTTAGTGTTAAGTTGGGAGAAATCCCACTTCATGGTTCAACGAGGGATAGTGCTGGGTCATGTTGTCTCATCTAATGGAATTCAAGTCGACCCAGCTAAGGTTGAATTAATTGAGAAGTTGCTTGTCCCTAAGTGTGTCAAGGATGTTAGATCTTTTCTAGGACATGCAGGATTCTACCGTAGATTCATTAAGTATTTTAGTCACGTTGCACGTCCTTTGTCTAGGCTCCTAGCACAAGATGTTCCTTTTGACTTTGATGATGAATGTGTTAGAGCTTTCAATAGGCTTAAATCCTTATTATCAACATCCCCGATTATCCAACCACCTGACTACGCCTCCCATTTGAGGTTATGTGTGATGCATCCGATTATGCAATAGGAGCTGTTTTAGGTCAAAGGAAGGATAAGTTGCCCCATGTTGTATACTATGCTAGCAAGACTTTTGATGAAGCACAAAAGAATTACACTACTACGGAAAAAGAGCTTCTAGCGATAGTCTTCTCTCGACAAGTTTAGGTCATACATCCTAGGATCGAGTAATTGTCTACACCGATCATGCGGCATTGAAGTATTTGTTGTCTAAGAAAGAATCTAAGCCCCGCTTGATTAGGTGGATGCTCCTCCTTCAAGAGTTTGACTTAGAAATTCGGGATAAGAACGGTAGAGAGAATTTAGTTGCGGATCATCTTTCCCGTCTTGTTAGCGAGTCTTCTAGTGATCCATCTCCTTTTCATGATTCATTCCCTGATGAGCAATTATTTGCTATTTCTCATCACACACCTTGGTTCGCTCATATAGTTAATTATCTTGCCACAGGCCGTTTTCCGTCTCATTGGGAGAAAAGAGAAAAGATAGGTTCCTAGCACAAGTTAGGCATTTCTTTTGGGAGGACCCCTATCTTTTCAAAGTGTGTGCGGATCAAATGATTCGCCGGTGTGTGCCTGAGGAGGAGTTTGAGAGCGTGTTAAGCATGTGTCATGATGAGGGGTGTGGGGGTCATTTTAGTGGGAAGAAGACTGCTGCGAAGGTCTTGCAAAGTGGATTATTTTGGCCTACTCTCTTTAGGGATGCCCAGGAATATTGCAAAAGTGTTTTAGATGTCAACAATCCGGGTCCATCTCTAGGAGAAACATGATGCCTTTATCCCCTATTCTTCCTTGTGAGTTGTTCGATGTTTGGGGTATAGACTTCATGGGTCCATTTCCACCTTCCTTTGGGTGTCAATACATTTTAGTGGCCGTTGATTATGTATCCAAATGGGTTTAGGCTATTCCTACACGCACTAATGACCATAGGGTAGTGGTTAAGTTTATTAAAGAGAACATTTTCTCTAGATTTGGAGTCCCTAGGGTCTTAATTAGTGATGGGGGTTTGCATTTTCGCCATAGGACTTTAGAGGCCTTGTTGAGGAAATATTCAGTCACCCATAAAGTAGCCACTCCTTATCACCCGCAGACTAGTGCACAAGTAGAGGTATCCAATAGAGAGATCAAACACATTCTAGAGAAAACGGTTAGGCCTGATAGAAAAGATTGGTCTATTAGATTAAATGATGCTTTGTAGGCCTACCGTACCGCCTTTAAGACTCCTATTGGTATGTCTCCGTATAGATTGGTATTTGGTAAAGCTTGTCACTTGCCGGTTGAACTTGAACATAGAGCGTATTGGGCAATCAAAGCCCTAAATTTTGACTTGGCAAGAGCGGGTGAGAAAAGGAGGCTAGACCTAGCAGAACTGGAAGAACTTAGATTCGAGGCATATGAGAACGCTAAACTTTATAAGGATAGGATGAAGAGAATCCATGATAAACACGTTATTAAGAAATCATTCTCTCCTCTTGATAAAGTTTGGTTGTTTAACTCACGACTGAAGCTTTTTCCAGGTAAGCTTAAGACGAGATGGGATGGTCCATATGAGGTGATGATTGCCTATCCTTCTGGAGCAGTCAAGATCAAAGACTTAAAGGATGGCCGAGAGTTGACGGTAAATGGGCAACGCCTGAAGCACGCTTATGATCCGAGCATGGCTTGTGTGGAGGTTTTAGAGCTTCAGGATCCCGCAGATGGAAGTTGAAGATGAGCTAGTATTTGCCTGGCTGACGGCTTGGTGGTTAGCGCTACTAGGAGGCAACCTAGGTTCAATTTTATAGTCTTGCATTTGTTTGACTTTTGTTTCTTTTTATTTTCTTTCTTTTATCTTTCTTGCACCCAACTTAAAGTGTTGAATCCCAATCCTTTGTCCCGTAAGATACACCACTGCTTCTTATTGCACATGCCAATGCGAGTATGCATAGGCAATGCTGCTAATCTTGTTTTCTTTGTGAGTGTTTATGAATTGTGAGTCACAAGTTAGCAGTATGGTGAGATGACGTTGGCATGGAAAGCTTTGAAGAAAACGCAAGGTTGTATCTATCCTTTCTCCACTTGTTCCCTGTTTGCACCCTATCCCCACCACCCTTACTTGTTTTGTAATGATAACTTGCTTGTTTTTGTTGTGCTTCGTTCTATTTGCTTGAGGACAAGCAAAGTTTAGGTTTTGGGGTGTGGGAGTTTGGTTTTCTTGTTATACCTTGCTTAGGGTAGATTGCATCATGCATAAAAATGGTGAAAATTGAAAAATTTTGATGCATATAGAGTCATTTATTTCTTTGTTGATCATTGTGTTGGCTTTTGTGATTGACTCTATTGATTTATGAAGATGAGAAGCATTGTGGGGGAATGAATAAAGTGGTTTGAAATCTAAGTCTTGGAGGGGATGCCCTTCAAAATTGTGGGAGTGAGAACCTTAAAAGAATGACTCTTGTAGCCACCCCATAGCTTGGTAGGAAAGAGTGTTAAAAAAGGTTATTGATGTGAGTGCCCCGTCTTTGATTGGTTCTTGTTGATATGCCTAAGCCTTTCTTTTTCTTTCGTTTTGAGAATACAATACAAAGCATATAAAAAAAAAAAAAAAGAGGCAAAAAGGTGCAAAAAATCTATGAATGAAGAAAAGCCAAAGGCACCTAAAAGTTAGTGAATAAGTGCATAAGTGACATAATGTCAACTTAGCACAAGTTATCATCTTTGTAGACACGTCAATAAGGCTTTTTAAGCCATTGTGCTTTGTATATTCTCTCTTGTTATCCTTGAGGCTTGGTGCATGTCAGGGAGACCATGTTAGTGAGGGAGCACGAAATATCAATAGCCCGAGTGCGTGAGTTAGAATCCTAGGCTTGTGGTGGATTGGCTACTTGGGAAATTCCCATGAGGAACGAGACCCCTTATGAGTAGAGGGAAGATTCAAAGAGGCTTAGGGATCTCTTCACAATAGGAATGCCCTTTCATGTTTCTCAAACTAATGCTGATAGCGAGTCAGTCCTTCAGGCAATCCATTGTATCAGCTTTAGAAATAAAATTTAAGATTAGGCTTGCTTGAGGACAAGCAAGGAGAAGCTTTGGGGGTGTTGATGAGTTGTGATTTGGTGTGTGTTTGCATCGCCATTTACTTATACTTTAGAGGTGTTGAATGCTTATAATGATGCATTAGTGTAGTACTTTTGATAGGAATAGGCTTAAGTGTGAATAAATGTGCATATTGAGTTTAAGAGATAAAATGCTACACTAATAGCTTATTTTCAATGATTCAGGTGACTTTGGGTTAAGATAAAGATTGAACAATGAAAGGTGATGAAGATAGGACATGCACGGGTCTAAGGGAGAAGACTAAAGGCCGAAATGACGAAAAATTGGATGAAGGAAGTCAGCCGGACGCTAAGGAAGAATAGCCGGTCGACCGACTAGGTCGACCGGCCACTCCAGAGAGCTTCGTCGAAAAGCCGGACGACCCCCCCTTCAAGAGAGAGCCCTTGAAGAAAGCCGGTCAAGTACTCCAGAGGCCGGTCGACCTAGTCTGATGCGGAGCAGAAAAATAAAGCCTGATGCGGAGCAGAAAAAAAGGAGAGTTTTTACACACACTTCACAGCTATTCTCACACACACTTAACCCTATTCCCTAGCCGCCTCACACACCCTTTTCACATACTTTTCACGAAGAACCAAGCTTCGTTGGAGGATTCAAACGCTTTGGAATCGAGATTGTTTACAAGCTGTGTTCTAAAATCGCTAGGATGAAAGGGGAGTTTCGTTATATCTCTTTCATTCTATTTTCTATTATGTCTGAGTAGGCTTGTATAGGGTGATAAAACTTATGTAATGGGTTAATTTTATACTCTTATGATATGGGATATGATGGCTGAATATATATATATATATATATATATATATATGTTTTGATTTGTTTTGTTTAATTGGGTGTTCTTTCATTCATGTCTATGTGTTTGATAAAATACCTAGATGAGTACATATATATTAATTGAAGTTTGTTTGTTACTAAACACATCTAATCCATGCTGTACTCATGTCTATGTGTTTATACATAGATGTTATGAAGTGGGTAGTGCTTTTATTCATGTCTATATGCGTATTTGCATGCCTAGTAACAAGCATAATTTCAATATCACATGTGTATGAATGTTAGTCAAATCCTGTAGTGATCTTAGAATGATGGAGTATAATTTAGGGCTAATCTAGGTCGAGTTTCCTTTGGCTTTAAATCCAGCCAATAGGTTTCAGGATAGATTTAGTCGACCTTAGCAACACTAGGTCTTGGCTTTAAACCCAGCCGACGGTTTAGGTACTAGGGTAGGTTTATTCTAAGCCACCTAGGAAGTTAGTTAGTCCCTCTTGAGGCCCTAGGTCATAAGGACCACGCCGTAGCTCTAGGAGACGTCGCCTAGGGACGAACCCGTACCGAGTCCTAGGGGGAAATCAGGACACTAACTAACAACCTAGTTAAGAGCACTTTTGATAGTTAGCCATCATCCCATAATCCTATAGCATTTGAGTATGGAGTTACCCATTCATAAGTCCAAGTCACCCTAATCCCTTTCCAATTGTTAGTTTCTTCTCAATCAACCTGCGTCCCTTTTGTTTTTATTCATAGTTTATTTTTTTTTCATTTACTTAGAGCTCCCGACAATCCAAACCTTCACAAGAAAAAGTACACTTAGTTTAGATCTTTCTTTTTAGCTCTTTTAGGACACCAAGCATAGGATACATTCACGATATTCACGCCTCCCTGTGGTTCGACACCCGCACTCGTAAACATTGTATTGCACGATCCGTACGCTTGCGGGTCTTTTAAAACTTGCACTCGTAAGAAGACATCAATACTCTTACGGGTTGGTGAATTTGTATTGACTATAGAAAGCTTAACTCTAAAACTAAGAAAGATTATTTCTCATTGCCTTTTCTAGACCAGATCTTAGGTAGAGTAGCTGGGCATAGTTGCTATTGCTTTTTAGATGGCTATTTGGGTTATAATTAGGTCCCTGTGTTTCTCGAGGACTAGGAGAAGACCACCTCTACTTGTCCCTATTGCACTTTTGCCTATAGAAGGATGCCCTTCAGTCTATGTAATGCCCTAGCAACTTCCTAGAGATGTATGATGGACATTTTTAGTGACATGATTAAGAAACATTTAGAGATATTCATGGATGATTTCTCAGTCTTTGGTGATAGTTTTGATGAGGAATTGAGTCATCTCTCTTTAGTCTTAAACCGTTGTGTGAGGAAGAACTTAGTGTTGAGTTGGGAGAAGTCTCACTTCATCATATAGCAGGGGATAGTTTTGGTCGTTTAGTCTTATCTAGTGGAATTCAAATAAACCCAACTAAGGTAGAATTGATTGAGAAGTTACTTGTTCTTATGTGTATAAAGGATGTTAGATTTTTTCTAGGGCATGCAGGACTCTAACGTAGGTTCATTAAGGATTTTAGCTATATAACGCACCTTTTGTTTAGGCTCTTAGCACAAGATGTCTCTTTTGAGTTTAATGATGAGTGTATTAAAGATTTTAATAGGCTTAAATCCTTTTTGTCTACATCCCTGATCATCCAGCCACCTGACTACAATATCCCATTCGAGGTTATAAGAGCTATTTCAGGTCAACGACGAGGTAGGTTGCCCCATTTAGTGTATTATGCTAGTAAGACTCTTGATGAAGCCCAAAAGAACTATACCACAATAGAAAAAAAAGCTACTAGTAGTTGTGTTCTCTCTTGACAAGTTCAGGTCGTACATCCTAAGGCCCTAAGAGATTGTCTACACTGATAATGTGGTGTTAAGATATTTATTGTCTAAGCCCTGCTTAATTAGGTGGATGCTCCTTATTCAACAATTTGATGTTAAGATCCAAAATAAAAAGAGTAGTGAGAATTTAGTAACAAATCACCTTTCCTGTCTTATTAGTGAGTCTTCTATGATCTATCTCCTTTTCATGATTCATTTCCTGACAAGCAATTGTTTACCATCTCTCATCACATACCATGATTTGCTTACATTGTAAATTATCTTGCCACAAGGCATTTTCCCTTCCATTGGGAGAAGAGAGAGATAAGTTCCTAGCACAAGTTAGATATTTCTTTCGAGAGAATCCCTATCCTTTTAAAGTGTGTGCGGATCAAGTGATTTGCTGATGTGTGCCTGAGGAGGAGTTTGAGAGCATGTTGATGTCACAATGAGAGGTGTAGAGGTCATTTTAGTGGAAAGAAGACCGCTACGAAGGTCTTGCAATATGGATTGTTTTGGTCCCCTCTCTTTAAGGATGCCTAAGAGTATTGTAAAAAGTGTGTTAAACATCAACAATTCAAGTCCATCTCTAGGAGAAACATGATGCCTTTATCCCCTATTCTTCCATGTGAGTTATTTGATGTTTGGGGTATAGATTTCATGGGTCTATTTCCACCTTCCTTTAGGTACCAATACATTTTAATGGCCATTGACTAGGTGTCCAAATGGGTGTAAGCTGCTCCTACACATACTAATGACCATAGTGGTGAAATTCATTAAGGAGAACATTTTCTCTAGATTTGAAGTCCCTAGGGTCTTGATTAGTGATGGGAGTTTGTATTTTCACCATAAGACTTTAGAGGCCTTGTTGAGGAGATATTCGGTTACCCACAAGGTTGCTACCTCTTATCAGCTACAAACTAGTGGACAAGTAGAGGTGTCAAATAAGGAGATCAAGCACATTTTAGAAAAAACGGTTAGGCCCGATAGGAGAAATTGTTCTATTAGGTTGAATTATGATTTGTAGGCCTACTGTACTACTTTTAAGACTCCTATTGGTATGTTTTGTATAGATTGATTTATGGGAAAGCTTGTCACTTGCCAGTAGAACTTAAGCATGGCCTTATTAGGCCATCAAGGCCTTAAACTTTGATTTGGCAAGAGCGGGGGAGAAAAGGAAGCTAGACCTACCGAAGTTGGAGGAGCTCAGATTTGAGACAAATGAGAACGCCAAGCTTTATAAAAATAGGATGAAGAGATTGCATGATAAACACATTCTTAAGAAATCATTCTCTATCTCCAATATAGTGTTGTTGTTTAACTTATATTTAAAGCTCTTTCCAGGTAAGCTCAAGTCAAGATGGGATGGTCCATTTGAAGTTTTGGTTGCCTACTTTTCCAAAGTGGTGAAGATCAAGGATTTGAAGGATGGTCGAGAGATGACACTAAATGAGCAAGCCTAAAGCATGCATATGATTTGAGCATGGCTCATATAGAGGTTTTAATGCTTCAGGACCCCATCTATAAACGTTAAAGAAGAGAAAATGATCGCCTGACTGATGGCGTGGTGGTTAGTGCTATTAGGAAGCAACCTAGCACTACTAAAAAAAAAGGCTTTTTGCTACCACCAAAATCAGTTGCTAAATTGCAAAATCGTTCGCTAAAAAGGGTTACCAACTAAGTTTGCGACTGAAGTAGATGGTCGCTCAAGGCCTAGTCGCTAAATTAAAATTAGCGACCAAATTTGAAATCAATCGTTAATTTGCGACTGCTAAGTCGGTCGCTAAACAGAATAGGCAGTAGCTAAAATAGTGTGTGTGTATCAATCTCAAAGTTTTTAGTGACTACTCGGTAGCTAAATTTAGCTACAGATACTTCAGTCACTGAATTTTACTACCGATTTTTCGATTGCTAAATTTAGCTACCAAATACTTTGGTTTCTAAATTTAGCTAACGATACATCGGTCGCTAACATTTAGTCTTCTGTGACTAACGTTTAGCTACCGAACTGTCGGTAGCTAATTTTGTCACCTTTTAGTTTAGCGACCAATTGTTGGTCATTAATTCAATCAATGAACACCTCATGAATTATGGCTGATCCTAAACCCTTAAAATACAAACCTGCTAAACAATTTATGCATCATGTCATCTCATCACACATTTATAAACCCATCAATAACAAAATACATTTAAACACACAAAAGTTAAATAGTATGCCAAATAAAACCTTAAGAACATGCATATACCAAATATTCTATGAAATTACATAGTATTCATCCACACAATGTAGTCTTTTTCATCAATTTAACACAATCACATATTAGAACGGGATTAGAAAGGGATGGACTCAAAGATGGAAACTGAGTAGTCAATCCTGCTGACTCCAACATCAATCTCATTTGCTCCATCATCATAGCCTGTTCACATTGAAGTTTTAGGTCCAACTCCATTTCCTTGCGTTGTAATTGTTGTTGGACTTCTTCTTGCACTTTTCGCGCCATGTCTTGTCGCATTTGCTATATTTGCATCTCGTACTTCTCTTCTTGTTCAGAAAGGCAATCATTCAAATCTACTTGGGAGAGTGAATTATAACCTACGGAAGAAGATGTTGATCCATGCCATTTAGGAGGAACGATTCCTTCGAAGTTGTCAATGGGCAGACCAAATGTTATACCGTTCTTCACACCCACTATTGCTTCATAAAAGGCCTTAGGGTCAAAATAGTTATATGACTGATTAATACTACTTTCTTTTCCCTCATCACCTTGTCTCTTCTAAACAAGAATCTCATTATAATGCTCCCACAAATAATGAGTCTAGGAACACAACTTGTTTTAGAACAACTAACCAAAACATAAATTAATAAGATGTGAACCTAATGTAGCAAAAAGCCAAATACATTATTGAGACTCTTTTTGCTTTAGAGCTAACCCAATCACCAGTTCCTTTATTCTTCTTATGTGTTTGCTCATACAGATCAATCTTTGTAACGTTTGGATTGTTATCACGCTATATAATGCATATCAAAACATGAGAATACAAAACATTAGAGATTTATATATGGCCAACAATATATATTTTATATGCATACGTATACAAACCACTCGAAGCTCCACTTCCTTGAAATTTATAGAGCCAATGGTGTGCAATGAGTATGATCCATCTATTACCCCTTTTGTCCGGTTTGCTTTACCCGCTTCATGTTTTTTCATCCATTTTTCACCTTCCACTTGTCCACAGGATCTTTCTAATCTTGTTGCTCAATCCAATTTGGTGGAAAATCCTTCCAAACATCATGAGGCCTTTCTTGTTCAGATTCTTTTCTAGCAAAATTTCTAGCATTAAATAACAAGCCTTTCATCCTTATGCTACTGTTGATGCCAAATCGAGTATGCAACATTATCTTCCTCAAACGTTTCGAACTTATAATATTGCTGTTTACATTACAAGACAAAAATATTTAGAAACCTACATGAAAAGTAATTATATTAAATTTTACCTAAATATGATAATATAATTAATATTTCTTGTCAATATTACCAAAAAACCTTTCCGCATTAGTAGTTTATAATCTTTAGGAACCTCTTCCCATGACTCCTAAGGACCTTAAAGTGGCTCTTAATCATGTCTGTTGCGCATTTAACCCATTTTGCTCCTTTGTAAGGGTAAATGCTATAATGAAATTAAATTATAAAATGTTACAAGTAATAACTTCATTAACGTGTAATATTCAACTAATGTTTTATGATGCGTACCGTCCATTTATGACATGTAATTGTTCTTGATCCTCAGGATTTGGAGGAGGAGGCAAAGCAGCACCCCGATGTTCCTCATTGGTCATCTCTATCTCATCATCATCATGAAAGTCACTGGCATGCTCTTCTGTTGATAGAATAAGATTAAAAACATATTACAAAAAAAAAATAACAAAATTTTTTCAATTCGAAGATAATCAAAGAATTAATAAAAAAAAGTGTAGAGATAAATTTTTAGGTATTGTTTGGAGTCCTTAATCTATATCTAACATACAAATATATTGGTCAGTCACTAATCTTACAAATAATCCAAGAAGTTAACCAATCTCAACCTATAAGAGAAAGCCAAAATAACTTGATAAATACTCACATATGCTAATTTCAATTTAGTATAAACCATCAAGTGACAAAAGCAAGGAACTTACACATGTTGCCTCTTCAACATTCACTTTAAGAGAAAGGTATCACTTATTTAGAAAATTCTCATAAATAATTACCAATGCTAAGCAATACAACATAACAATCGATGAGTATCGTTTTCCCAAAAAAACAATTCATATCAACGAGCATCATCTTTATCCTCAACATTCTCTCAAGTACTCAAAATGCAGAAAATTGAATCAAACCAAGCCAAATTCTTATTCCACTAGGTGGGATAAAAAACATGTTACCAAGATATACAAGACTAACATTTACCTTGTAGGTAAGATACACAAATGCAGAAATATACGTATTAACATTTACCTTGTGAAGGTGCAGAAGGTATAGAAGGTGCAAAAGATGCAGAAGTATGCAGGAGGGTGGTGTCTACACGAGCCAATGAAAGTGATCCTCATGTCTCAAGAATAAATAATCCATCCCTTCCAATAGTCAAAGATATAGGTGTCTGCTTTTCAAAATCATGTAAAGTGTTCGAACTACCCACCTCAACGTGTGATCTCGATCTCACTGAAGATTTAACATAACATTTAGATACAAATATATAGAGTATAACATAACATGAAAATTAATGAGATTAAACATAAAAAAGTCAGTCATTAATTATTACAAATTACAGTGATATAAAAATTAGTCAAAATCATGATCACCATCCCTGTTAAAATCTTCTTATTTACAGTCTTCATTAGAGTCATCTTCATCAAGGTCAAGGTCATCAAAGTCATCTTCATCATAATCTTCTTCTTCATCTTCTTCATATCCTCCATCACCCTATTCTTCAAATTCTTCATCTTCATTTATAACCCTTCTCTTTTTTGAAGAATTAAAATCCTGGACTAATAGTGCAGTTATATCGACTTCTTCATCCTCTTCTCCTCCATCATAAAGATTGTTAGCACTATCTAACTCGGTGTCAATACCAATTTGAATTGGCTTAGACACTTCATCTTCTTAATAAACACAATCAACAACATTGTTTTCATTGTCATCATAACCAAGATATACAACTGTAGGAAACATCTTTTTCGTGCTTTAATCTTGCAAATTGCCCACCAATTCTCTCTTCAATAGGGTAAGAAGTATAATACACTTGTTGAGCTTGAGATGCTAATATAAATGGCTCATTAGCACTAATCCTTGATTGGTGGTTTGTACCTATAAGGCGATATTTGGGGTGAACTACTGTCCCTTTTTTATTATCAAACCACCTATATTTGAATAAAGTAATTAAATTGAAATCAGTATAGTGTAGCTGAATGATCTCCTCAATTACACCATAATAGTCATACTCGCAGTCATCATAGTAACTCCCTCGTACACATACACCATAAATTTTGTGTTTTCATATCTTGACCTTTTTCCTCAGTGTGGAACTTGTAACCATTCATAAAATATCCTTGATAACTAGTACTAGCTCTACCTAGACCAAAGATCAACTGCTTCAATTGCAAACTAACATCCGTGTTCTCTTTTAACACCTTGGCACGACACCATCAAACTATTCCTTTCACGCAACTTTGCAAGATGATCATCATTAACATTATGATTTGTACAATGCATTTCATTATCAAAATCCCTATGTTGAAGAAAAGAACAAAATGATAATGTTACTAATTTAAATATTATTTATGTTTCAAAAAACGAAACGAACTAAGATTTGAATTTTCTTACTTTATATATCGTTGAACTAATTCTTCATTACAATTATGAAGAATATATAACTGGGCAGCATTAAACTCTTCATCAGTCAAATACCAAGATATCCCTTGCCTAAGTTGACGCCCTGGGTATGTGAATATCGATAGTCTCCCATTTCTTTCCACTTCTCCACCATCATCATTTCTTGGAACTCGATTTCTCTTTGTAGGCATATGAGACTCGAAATACTTCGAACAGAATTGAGATGTCTCTTGAATTAAGTATGCCTCTACAATAGATCCTTCCACACAATTCTTGTTCCTAACTTTTTTCTTTAAGTTCCCTGTACACCTATACAAACACTTCATATTAAAAGATCATCATTGAATTTAATACGTAATACAATATAATTGGATAGAGAATTACCATTCAAACACAAACATCCAACAGTATTGTATAGGACCACTAGCTTTTTCTTTGTAAGGCAAATGAACTGGTAGATGTTCCATTGAGTCAAAAAATCCTGGCTAAAAGAATTTTTCAAGTTTGCAAAGGATTTCTGGGATATTCGTCTCCATCATGTTCACATGTTCTATCTTTAACGTTGCTGTACACAAATCATGAAAGAATATGTTATGCTTGGTTATTGCTTCCTATATGGGTTGTAGCAACAAGTCACAAAAAGTAATCAGCAACAACCTATCCATAAAGACATGACAATTGATGTGTGTTTATCGAGTTTTACACCCGCAAGCGCATGGATTGTTCGTCGTATAGTGGATTCGAGTGCGGGTATCGTCTCCCCAGGGGGGCTGCCTTAGTTTAGTCTCTATGTGCTCGAGTGCCTCAAATTAGCTACGTGCGTGTGTTTGTGCTTACTTTAGGATGGAAAGGAGCTCAGAAAAAGTAAAATAAAAACTAATCTATGGAGGAACTTAAAGGAGCCAAACTAAGGAAGGAAACACTAATAAAGAAGAAAGGGACCTAGGGCGATTGCATTGCAACAAGACTTGGGCTATGATAACGGATGAGGTCTATCTAAGGCTCGAGACTTCTATTGCCATTGTGTTGATTAGGGCTCTCTTAACCAATACTAGTGGTTTAACCCGTTAGCTGAATTTAAAGCTAAAGGCCAATCCCTCCTAGCCTACGCAATCCGTGATTAAAACTTATCCTCTTGGCTGGATTTAAAGCCAAGGACTAGCACCTAAACACTACGTGACATTAAGGCTTGATTAACCAACACTAACGTGGGTGAGGGATACTCTAGTCTAGCTTAACTTATTCACTTGGCTGGATTTAAAGCCAAGGACTAGCACCTAAACTCGACTAATCATAGCATGTAACCTATTAGCTAGATTTAAAGCTAAAGCCTACTTTACTAAGCAAAGCCATGAGATTAAGCACAATCACGTCACCCATATAAGTAGATAAGAGCATTTGAAGCACAAATAATATATACATATTCACTTAGGCAGTTTAACAAACACATAGACATGTTTGATTTCCAAAACATAGACATATTGAATCACACCATAAATTTATGTAAATAAACATGTATTAAGAGCCAAAGATATACACAAATCCATTATTCAAAGCCCTAATCTAATATACAACAACAATCAACCCTAAATCTAGCCTAATCTAGCAACATATTTACAAGAAATAGAGAAAGAAGAAGAAGAAATTCCCTAAATTCTTGCTTCCAAATCCGTACAAATCCTTCAAATCTTTGTTTAATGCTTCAATCCTAGCTTAGTGTGGGGTTTAGATGGTGATTTAGGGTGTTTGGTGAAGTGGGTAAAGGGTTAGGGTTTATTAGGATTTTAGAAATAAAAATTCCTCTTCTGAAAATGAGCTGAAATGAGTTTTTTTATGGATTTCTTCAACGCACAGCTGGTCGATCGGCTCCTCTTTCTTGCTCGACCAGTTTCAATCATGATAGCCAATACAATGATCAACCAAGAAATAAACAACTCTTCATGCATTAAAATTTGAAATAATTTTCACCATTTTTAACCAAATAATGCAATCTACCCTAAGAAAATATAAAAACAAAAGACCAAACCCCCCCATACCCCCAAACCTAAACTTTGCTTGTCTTCAAGCAAATAGAGCAAAGCACATAAACAAGCAAATTGGCATTATAAAGTAAGTAAGGGTGGTAGAGATGGGGTAGAAACATGGGAAACAAGTGGTAGAAAGGATGGATACAACCTTGCATTGTCTCCAAAGCTCTCTATGCCAATGATAAATCACCATACTACTAGCCATGTGACTTAAACTTCACAGACACTAAAAAGAAAAACAAGGTTAGTGGCATTGCCTATGCAAACTTGCATTGGTATGTGTAATAATAAGCAACGGTGTATCTTATGGGACAAAGGATCGAGATTCAACACTTTGGTGTGGGTGAAAGAAAAAGAAAGAAAATAGAAGAAAGGAAAATGAACAAGTGCAAAATTGCAAAAATTTAACCTAGGTTGTCTCCAGATAGCATTGACCACAATGGCGTCAGCCAGGCAATCATCAACTCATCACTAAATGTCTAGGGTGCCTCCTAGTAGCACTGGATTTAACGCCTCCAGCCGGGCGGCAATGTTAGGGCCAACGATGCTTGTAGTCCTTAAGCACAGATCGGCATACAAACCTGTAAAAGCAAAACTCAGAAGAAAAAGGATCATGTGGTATAAGATCAATCAAATCATGCACATGAAAAAAGGATCAATAAGAAACTCGACACATCAAATATAGAAGAAGAATGCTCCAAGGTGTCATAGGGCATGGAAAAATCTAAAGATCTAAGTCCCTTGTTCTTTTCCAATCTTATCCTAGCAAGCTTGGTTTCCACCACTAACCATCCTATTGCTTTCTTTTGATGATCACGGGCTACCCACACCTTGTGCCCATAGGTTGATGAAGCATTTAAAGCATAAAGAATGGGAAGAGTATGAACAAGCCCTACATGAATGTGCCTCAAATGGGATGGCATAAAAATGTGCTCACTATGAAAAGACTTAATGGGAGGAAGGAGGAAAGAATCATCAAATGCAATGGAATTGGATGAGATGAAATCAAAGGAAGCGCAAAAAGGAATATAGGTCATAGGCTTACTCTCACTAAGGGTCGACTCGTGTTCATCCAAGAAATGGTTCATCTCATCAAGTAATTCCCTAGGAGAGAGTTTAGAAAAGGGTTCCAATAAGCATTTATCAAAAATGCCTTAGCACCCATATATCATGATCTATAGTTCCTCAATCTCTTCTTTAAGAGTCTTCATATATTGATCATTTACTCTTACATCGAAACTTACAACTCCAATGGTCTCATCGGGCCTAGAATCAAAGATAGGCATTATGCTCTCCTCAATGGGTGTCTCCAAATCCACTCTAGCTAATATCTCGTCAAATGCTTCAATAAATTCGTCACTAGTGGATATCTTCTCACAACCACATTCATCAATACAAGATTCCATCACATGCACCTTAAAACCTCTATTTTCATCTCCTCCTTCAAGATTAATCCTATGTGTGCAATCATAATGGTCCATGCCTTTCATATCAAGATCAAAAGAATAAACCTCAAAGGACTCATTAAGCCTAGAATCATCATCCCTAGAAGTAAGGACTACGCATCCTCGCACGAAGGTCTCTCAATCAAAGCTAGGTAAGATGCCCTTAAGCTTTCTCAATTCATCATTCTCGATCATAGTCTTCTTAACATTGCCCTCAACAAATAGGTCTATCACCTTAACCATAAAGCATTCTTCCTCATCATCTTCTCCACCAATGCTAACCTTGTTCATTGCCTCTGCCACATTCATAGAAGACCTCAAATTCCCAAATTTCATTTCTAACAGCCCCGACCTACAATGAATGATAGCTTCTGCAGTTGCAAGAAAGGGGCAACCTAAGAGAACGGGAGTAGAATGCCTAGTATCATAACCCACATTCATATCAAGCACTATGAAATCTACAGGGTACACAAACTCTTATGCCTAAACTAACACATCTTCTACTACTTCCCTAGGCCTTCTCTTAGATCGATCAGCTAACTGAAGGGTAACATAAGAGGTGACAAGTCTCCTATACCTAGCTGCCAATAGATTAAGTAGGGAATGAGTTTCACATTAGACCCTAAGTCTACCAAGGCATGATCAGTCTGGGTCTCTCAAATCCTACAAGGAATAGTGAAAGCTCTAGGGTCACTCATCTTGGCCAAAAGCCCTAAAGTACAAATGCTACTCACCTTCTCCGTGAGCTTCACCTTCTTCAGCATGGTTGATGTCCTACGCTTCCTTGCACAAAGGTCTTTGAAGAACTTGGAGTAGGAGGGAATAGAGCGGACTGCATCTATTGAAAGAAGATTGACCTTTAGGTCCTTGAGATGCTCTAAAACTCTAAGAAAAATAGTATCCTCATTAGGTGAAGGCTTCTCTGAGGCAGAAGGATAAGGAACTCTAGGCTCAATACCTCTAGACTCATGAGAATCAACAATAGGCTCTTTCCCCTCCTAATATGGGCGAGAAGTACTCTCTCCATAGTCTCTTATAGGCTCAACTCTCTCAGCAGAACTTTCTTTATGTTCTCTCTCAATAAGGCTATGGCTAGGCTCTCTAGTCTCAGAAGGACCTCTAGGTGCAGGCTCTATGGTATATCTTCTCTCGAGTGCAAACTCTAAATACCCGCAAGCACACGGATCAGTGTTGTAAAGTGTATGCAAGTGCGGGGTCGATTCCTTAGAGAGGCTATGTTGTGAGATGGATCCTATGTGTGTGTTCTAGAGTGTGCCAAAAAAAGAAACTTAAATTATCTACTTTTGGGATTTTGGATTTTTGATGGTCGGGAGCTTTAACTAAAACAAATTAAACTAAACTATGGGAATGGAAAGTGGGAAACAAGCTAATCTAGAAGAACTAACAAATGGAAAGGTGTTAGGTTGACTTCAACTTATGAATGGGTGATATATACTGAAATGCTATGGGATTAAAGAATAATGGCTGACTTTCATAATTGGTCTTAACTAAGTTGCTAAATCAGTGTCTTAATTTCCCTCTAGGACTCGGTGCGGGTCTATCCCTAGGCGGCACCTCCTAGCGCTACGGTGTTGTCTTTATGACCTAGGGCCATAAGAGTGACCAATTAACTTTCTAGGTGACTTAGAATGAACCTACCCTAGTACCTAAATCTTTGGATGGGTTTAAAGCCAAGACCTAATGTCACTAAGGTCGAATAAACCTATCCTGAAACTTATTAGCTGGATTTAAAGCCAAAGGAGACTCGGCCTAGGCTAGCCCTAAATTACTTATCTTTATTCTAAGGTCACTATAGCGAGATTTGACTCGATAACACATTCATACATATTCTTGGCCAAGGTGTTCATGAATAAAAAGATCTATTCAACTACCAAACATTGTCATGCTTGGATTACACCATTAAAAGCAATTAACAACCAACATGCACGCATTATTGAAGTCATATTCACTACTAGGCATGCAAATATACACAGACATGAACATAAGCATTACCCACTTCATAACATCCACATATAAACACATAGACATGATCATAGCATGGATTAAATGTGTTTAGTAATAAATAGACTTCAATTTATACACATGCTACTCATTTAGGCATTTAACCAAACACTTAGACATGAATGAGAAAATAACCAATTGAACAAGAAAATCAAACATGTATATATTCATCCATTTAATCCCATATCATAAAAGTACATAGCTAACCCATTACATAAGTTAAATAATCCTATACAAGTCTACTCAATCATAACAAGAGATAGAACAACAGAGAGTTTATGAAGCTTCTCTTTCATCCTAGCTAATCTTGTACAAAGCTCTTGAGCAACTTGAATCCAAATGTTCAAACCCTCTAAATTCTCTTGATTCAAAGTGATGAAATATGTGAGAGAGTGTGTGGGATGTGGGTGAAGACTAGGGTTAAGTGTGTGTGATGGGTGTGTTGAGATCCTCCTTAGAATTGTCAAAAAGATTCCCCTTTTTAAGTCTGAAAATCAGGCTTTTATATCAGCTTTTTACAAATTGTCGATGGACCTAGCCGGTCGACAGGCTTCTTCTTCTAGCTTGACCAGCTTTTTGATGATGCTCTCTAGACTGGTCGGTCGACCTAACCGATCTACCAGCTCTGGACGGGAGGTCGTTCAGCTATTTGGAGCACATCTCTGGAGTGGCCGGTCGACCGGCTCATTCTTCTAAGTCGTTCGGCTATTTTCTTTCTCTATTCTTTGTCTTTTCGGCCTCCAATCTTCTCTTTTTCACCTGTACATCTCCTGTCTTCATCACCTATCATCGTTCAATCTCGATCTTAACCCAAAGTTCACCTAAATGATTGAAAACAAGCAATTAGTGTAGCAACTTGTCTCTTAAACTCAATATGTACATTTGTTTATGCTTAAGCCTATTCTTATCAAAAGCATTACACTAATGAGTCTTTTTGAGCACTTAATACCCCTTAAACATAAGCAAATAACAATGCAAATACACTAAAAAACACAACACATCAACACCCCTAAACTTTCTCCTTTCTTGTCCCCAAGCAGGCCCAATCTTAAATTTATTTCTAAAGTTAATGCCAAGGGTTACCTAAGGGATTGATTCTCTATCAAAGTTAGTCTAAGAAGCATGAAGGGGGCAATCCTATTGTGGAATGATTCCCAAACCTCTTTGGATCTTCCCTCTACTCATAAGGGGTCTCGTTCTTTATGGGAATCCCAAGTAGCCGAACCACCACGAGCCTAGGATTCTAACGTACGTACTCGAAATGTTGAGATTTTGTGCCCTTTCAACTAACATGGGCCTCCTAATATGGACAAAGCCTTAAAGTCATGAAGAGAGAGAATATACAAACACAATGGCTTAAACAAGCCTTATTCACATATCTACATAGAGGACAACATTTGCTAAGTTGACATTGTGTCAATTGTGCACTTATTTACAAAACTTTTTGGTGCCCTTAGCTTTTTCTCTTTTTCATTTTTTTCATTATATATATATATATATATATATATATATATATTTGCGCCTTTGTGGCTTTTTCAATTCAATTTTCTTTTCGATTTTTCATACTTTGCATTATATTCACAAAAAGAAAAGAAAAAGAAAGGCTTTAGGACATAAAAAAGAACTAATCAAGGAAGAGCACTCATATCAATAGCCTTTTTTCAACACTCTTTCCTACCAAGCTATGGGGTGGCTACATGAGTCATTCTTAAAGGTCCTCACTCCCTACAACTTTTAAGGGCATCCCCTCCAAGACTTAGTTTTCTAATCACTCTATTCATTTCCCCATAATGCATCTCATATTCACCAATCAACAAAGTCAATCACAATGGTCAACAAAGAAATAAATGACTCTACATACATCAAAATTGAAAAATTTTTACCATTTTTAAGAACATAATGCAATCTACCCTAAACAAAAAAAATATAACAAGAAAATCAAACTACCACACCCTCAAACCTAAACTTTGCTTGTCCTCAAGCAAAGAGATCAAAATACATAAACAAGCAAGTTGGCATTATAAAGCAACTAAGGGTAGTGGGGATGGGGTAAAAACATAGGGAACAAATGGAGAAAGGATAGACACAACCTTGCATCTTCTTCAAAGCTTTCCATGCCAATGATAAATCACCATACTACTAATCCTATGACTCACAATTCACAAACATTCACAAAGAAAACAAGATTAGTAGTATTGCCTATGCATGCTTACATTGGTATGTGCAATAATAAGCAATGATGTATCTTATAGGACAAAGGATCGGGATTCAACATTTTGATGTAGGTGAAAGAAAAAGAAAGAAGATAAAAAGGAAAAAAAAGTGAAATAAATGTAAAATTACAAAATTGAACCTAACTTGCCTCCTAGTGGTGCTAACCACCATGCCATCAGCCGGGCAAACACTAACTTATTTTCAACTTCCGTAGATGGGGTCCTAAAGCATTAAAACATCCATACAAGCCATGCTCGGATCATATGCGTGCTTCAGGGATTCCCCATTCATTGTCAACTCTCAGCCATTCTTCAAGTCTTCGATCTTGACTACTCCGGAAGGTTAGCCAACCAACATCTCGTATGGGCCATCCCATCTTGTCTTAAGGTTTCTTGGAAAGAGTTTCAATCATGAGTTAAACAACCAAATTTTATCAGCGGGAGAGAATGATTTCTTAATAATGTGTTTATCATGAATTCTCTTCATCCTTTCCTTATAAAGCTTGGCATTCTCATACGCCTCAAATCTATGCTCTTCCAGTTCCGCTAGGTCTAGCTTCTTTTTCTCACCTGTACTTGCCAAATCAAAACTTAAGGCCTTAATGGCCTAATAACCTCTATGCTCAAGTTCTGCCAGTAAGTGACAAGCTTTCCTATAAACCAATCTATATAGAGACATACCAATGGGAGTTTTAAAGGCGGTACAATAGGCCCACAAAGCATCATTTAGCCTAATAGACCAATCTCTCCTATCAGGCTGAACCGTTTTCTCTAAAATGTGTTTGATCTCCCTATTGGACACTTCTACTTGTCCACTAGTGTTAGGGTGATAAGCAGTAGCTACCTTATGGGTGACCGAATATCTTTTCAACAAGGCCTCTAAAGTCTAATGGCAAAAATGCAAATCTCCATCACTAATCAAGATGCTAGGGACTCCAAATCTAGAGAAAATATTCTTCTTAATGAATTAAACCACTACCCTATGGTTATTAGTGTGTGTGGGAATAGCCTCAACCCATTTGGACACATAATCAACGGCCACTAAAATGTATTGGTACCCAAAGGAAGGTGGAAATGGACCCATGAAATCTATACCCCAAACATCAAACAATTAACAAGAAAGAATAAGGGATAAAGGCATCATGTTTCTCCTAGAGATATACCCAGATTGTTGACATCTAAAACACCTTTTGGATACTCTTAGGCATCTCTAAAGAGAGTGGGCTAAAACAGTCCGCATTGCAAGACTTTCACGCGGTCTTCTTCCCACTAAAATGACCCCCACACCCCTCATCATGACACATGCTCAAAACGTTCTTAAAGTCATCCTCGGGCACACACCGACAAATCATTTGATCTACGCACACTTTAAAAAGATAAGGATCTTCCCAAAAGAAATGCCTAACTTGTGCTAAGAGCCTATCTTTTTCTCTCTTCTCCCAATGGGAAGGAAAACGCCCTGTGGCAAGATAATTGACAATATGAGCAAACCAAGGTGTATGATGAGAGATGGAAAACAATTGTTCATCAGGGAATGAATCATGAAATGGAGATAGATCACTAGAAGACTCCCTAACAAGATAGGAAAGATGATCCGTAACTAAATTTCTCTACCCTTCTTATCCCGGATTTCGATGTCAAACTCTTGAAGGAGGAGCAACCAACTAATCAAGTAGGCTTAGATTCTTTCTTAGACAACAAATATTTTAATGTCGCATGATCGGTGTAGACAATCACTTTGGATCCTAGGAAGTATGACATAAACTTGTCAAGGGAAAAGACTATTGCTAGAAGCTCTTTTTCTGTGATGGTATAGTTCTTTTGGGCTTCATCAAGAGTCTTGCTAGCATAGTACACAACATTGGGCAACTTGTCCTTCCTTTGACCTAAAACAGCTCCTATCGCATAGTCAGATGCATCACACGTAACTTCAAATAGGAGACTGTAGTTAGGTGGATAGATAATCGGGGATGTAGACAATAAGGATTTAAGCCTATTGAAAGGCCCAACATACTCATCATCAAGGTCAAAAGGGACATCTTGTGCTAGGAGCCTAGACAAGGGACGTGCAATGTGGCTAAAATCCATAACAAATCAACGGTAGAATCTTGCATGTCTATGAAAAGATCTAACATCCTTCACAAACTTAGGAATAGGCGACTTTTCAATTAATTCGACCTTAGCTGGGTCAACTTGAATACCACTAGATGAAACTATATAACCCAACATTATCCCTCTTTGCACCATGAAGTGGGATTTCTCCCAACTCAACACTAAATCCTTCTCCACACATCGGTCTAAGACTAAAGAGAGGTGACTTAAGCACTCTTTGAAACTATCACCAAAGACTAAGAAATCATCCATGAATATCTCTAAATGCCTCTCAATCATGTCACTAAAAATGGCCATCATATACCTGTGGAAAGTCGTTGGGGCATTACAAAGACTGAAGGGCATTCGCCTATAGGCAAAAGTGCCATAGGGACAAGTAATGGTGGTTTTCTCTTGGTCCTTGGGAAACACAGGGATCTGATTATAACCTAAATAGCCATCCAAAAAAAAAATAATAGCTATGCCCAGTCACTTTATCTAAAATCTGATCTAGAAAAGGCAATGGAAAATGATCCTTCCTCGTTTTGGAGTTGAGCTTCCTATAATTAATACAAACTCTCCATTCCATGGGAGTACATGTAGGGATCAGCTCCCTTCTCTCATTCTCAACAACTGTGATCCCAGACTTCTTAGGGATAACTTGGACTAGGCTAACCCACTTACTATCAGAGATTGGATAAATGATGCCTGCATCTAAAAGCTTAATGATCTCTTTCTTAACTACTTCGCTCATGTGTTGGTTTAGCCTTCTTTGCATCTCCCTAGAAGGAATGGCTCCATCTTTATGGTGAATACGATGCATGCAAACCGAAGGGTCTATACCTTTTAAATCATCAATTTTCCACCCTATAGCCTTCCTATGTTTCCTAAGAACCTCTAGGAGACTTTCATCTTGCTCACTAGAAAGAACGGAAGCAGTGATGACTGGAAGGGTCTCACTAGGGCATAGAAATGCATACTTCAAATGATCGGGAAGGGATTTGAGCTCTAAAGAGGGAGTAAGCTCCACCAAGGGGGACTCGACCTCAATAATATCAACGGGGACATCAATAGAATCAAGACTGGAAAGATTAACCTTAAGTGACTTATCAATCAAACATCTATAGAGGTAGAAGCTACACATTTCCGATCTAAGGTGTCTAAATCAAAGCTAGACATCAATTCCTCAAATTTCCTCTATCAGTCATAGTTCTTTCTACAAGATCCTCGACACACGAATCAATCACATCCACCCTAAAGCACTCTTTTCCATCATCTCCTCCTCCTATACTAGCTTTATTCACCGCCTCGGCAACCTTCATAGTGGACCTCAAATTCCCAAATTTCATCTCTAATAACCCTGACCTACAATGAATAATGGCATCTGCGATGGCAAAGAAGAGGCGACCTAGAAGAATGGTTGTAGAATGTCTAGAGTCATGTCCCAAATCCATATCTAACACTACGAAGTCAACAGGGTACATAAACTCACCTACCTGGACCATAACATCCTCTATCACACCCCTAGGTCTATGCTCGGACCTATCAACTAGCTGAAAAGTAACATGCGCAGGGGACAACTCACCTAGACCTAGATGCTGATAGACGGAGTAGGGAATGAGATTCACACTGGACCCTAAATCTAGCAAGGCGTGATTAACCTAAGTCTCACGGATCCTACAAGAAATAGTGAAGGCTCTGGGGTCACTCATCTTGGGCGGAAGGCCCGAAGTACAAATACTACTCACCTTCTCCGTGGGCCTCACCTTCTTAAGAATATTCGATGACCTACACTTCTTGTACAAAGATCCTTAAAGAACTTAGAATAGGAGGGAATGGAAAGGATCGCATCTATCAAAGGAAGATTGACCTTAAGGTCCTTAAAATGCTCTAAAACCTTGAAAAACCTAGAATCCTCACTAGGTGTAGGCCTCTTTAAAGCATATAGACAGAGAACTCTAGGTGCTACATCTCTAGACACATGGCAATCATCAATGGGCCCCTTTCCCTCCCGATGTGGGTGGAAAGTACTACTCTTTTCATGGTCTTTAATGGGCTCAATCCTCTCAACAAGACCCTCTATGGAATCCCTATTAATAGGACCACTATGTGATTCTCTAGACTCAGAAGGACTACTAGGTGCAGGCACTGCAAAGTCAACTCCTACCCTATTATCCACTACCCTACAACTCCTAAGAGCGGTGACGGCCTTAGCATGGGCCTGAGGGGCATAAATGGTATCGGTGGAGGAATAGGACGGGACTCTAGGGTTCACCTCCGGTTGAAAAGGTAATTTCCCAGGGTCTCTAGCCCTCAATTGTGTAGCAATCTATCCTAACTGTGTCTCAAACCTAGCCACCTGCTGCCTATAGCTAGCCATCTCTTGCCTATTATCAACTAACTCCTGCTGCTGACTAGCTAATACCTGCTGCTAATTCTGAATAAACTGCATTAACTTCATCACCTCATTACTAGGAGTCTGGCTATTAGAGGGAGCAGGTAAAGCCTGAGGTTAAGGAGCATTAGTGAGAGAAGGCTGATTAACATGATAGAAACCTTGGGGACATTGAGAACGGGGTCGCTATTGAGATGAAACATGAGGATGTGAATTAGACTCATGCTGGCCTTATCTCCAAGAAAATTTTGGGTTATCTCTCTAGTCCGGATTCTATGTGTTCGAGTATGGATTATACTCACGAGAGTAACCTTGTGTGGCACACACTTGCTCTTTCATGAATTCAGGAAATTGAGATGCTAAAAGGCAAGCTATGGTTTCACGAGATGACTCAGAACACAATGCATAAACTTCAAAAACTAATGGAGCAGAAGAAGAACCTATAGAACTACTCTTATGACCTTGGGATGAAAGAGACAAAGAAATGAATTGATCTAGCTTATTTGTCAAAGCCTTAACCTTAGCGGGTAAATCTAAAAACACTTCAACCTCACTAACACTTCTCTTGTTACCTTCCCGACTAAACCTTTCCATGGCAAAATTTTGAAAAGAATTTTCAGCCATCATTTCTATTTTCTCCCATGCCTCGGTTGGTCTCAAAAGATAGAAGCCACCACCAAAGGCGGCATTGACCATCATCCTATTTTGTTCATTTAAACGTCGAAAGAAGTATTACATTGGGTCATGATTGCTGTACCCATGGTGCGGACATTGTCTAAGAAGATCCTTGAACCTCTCCCAAGCCACATGAAAAGATTCTAGATCATGTTGGGAGAAAGTCATAATAGCGGTCCTAAGGTCTGCCGTCTTGGCCATGGGACAAAATTTTTGAAAGAACTTAGATTGAAGCTCAGTCTATGTAGTAATACAACTATTAGGTAAGGAATGCAACCAAGCCCTAGCCTTGCCTTAAAAGAGAAAGGAAACAATTTTAGACGTACGACCTCTTAGGAGACAATAGGGACATGGAGAGTGGAACTCATCTCCATAAAATTAGTGATATGATCTAGAGGGCTCTCATTGCTTCTCCTGTAGAATGAAGGAAGCACAGCCAACATATTAGGCTTAATCTCAAAGTTTGTCTCCCCCAAACCCAGAATTTGAATAGCCAAATTAGGCTCAAAGGTTTCAGGAAGAAAGAATTGCCTAAGAGTGAATTCCTTATCTATGGGTGGATCCGGTCTACAGGGCTCTCATCGAAAATGATCTTGGGCTTGATGCCTAAGGTGATCATAAGGTGGAATGGGATTCATTAGGGGATTGGGAGGGTTAGGAGGATGTTGGGATCGGCCATCTCCTCAACAAGATCTCCTAAATTCCTAAAATGTCTAGCAATTTTATTGGGTTCAAGATGAAGAGGAACTAGGGGATTTCTAAGGGATCTCCTACCAAGCATGTACAAACTATCCTAACTCTGGCCATGTCAACCCCCAAAAACTTCAATATTCCTAAAACTACAACAAATAAACCACAATACTAGAAAATCTACTAAAAAATAAAGGCAACAGTTGAATTAAATAACAAGAACTAAAGTAAAATAATATAAACAATAAACAACATAAGTAGAGACTAAACAAACTATAAAGGACAAGCAAGAAAACAAGAAAAGCAACTACCAAAACACACAAACAAAGAACGCGAACCACCAGGCTTTCCCGGCAACGGCACCAAGAACTTGGTGTATCTTCTCTCGAGTGCAAGCTCTAAAGACCCGCAAGCGCACGGATTAGTGAAGTAAAGTGTATGCAAGTATGGGGTCAATTCCATAGGGAGGCTATGATGTGAGACGGATTCTACGTGTGTGTTCTAGAGTGTGCCAAAAAAAGAAACCTAAGCTATCTATTTTTGGGATTTTGGATTTTTTATGGTTGGGAGCTCTAACAAAAATGAATTAAACTAAACTATGGGAATAGAAAGTGGGAAACAAGCTAATCTAGAAAAACTAACAAATGGAAAGGTGTTAGGGCGACTTCAACTTATGAATGCATAATTCTAAACTCAAATGCTATGGGATTAAAGAATGATGGCTTACCTTCAGAATTTCTCTTAACTAGGTTGCTAAATCAATGTCTTAATTTCCCCCTAGGACTCGGTACGGGTCCATCCCTCGGTGGTGCCTCCTAGATCTACGGTGTGGTTCTTATGACCTAGGGCCTTAAGAGTGACCAATTAGCTTCCTAAGTGACTTAGAATGAACCTACTGTAGTACCTAAATCATTGGCTGGGTTTAAAACCAAGACCTAATGTCGCTAAGGTTAACTAAACCTATCCCGAAACCTACTTGCTAGATTTAAAGCCAAAGGAGACTCGGCCTAGGCTAGCCCTAAATTACTTACTGTCATTCTAATCACTACAACGAGATTTGACTTGATAGCACATTCATACATGTTCTTGGCCAAGGTGTTCGTGAATAAAAAGATCTATTCAACTATCAAACATCGTCATGCTCGGATTACACCATTAGAAGCAATTAACAACCAACATGTACGCGTTATTAAAGTCATATTCACTACTAGGCATGAAAATATACTCATAGACATGGATATAAGCATTGCCGACTTCATAACATCCACATATAAACATATAGACATGATCATAGCATGGATTAGATGTGTTTAGTAATAAATAGACTTCAATTTATACACATGCTACTCATTTAGGCATTTAATCAAATACTTAGACATGAATGAGAAAATAACCATTTGAACAAAAAAATGAAACATGTCTATATTCAGCCATTTAATCCCATATCATAAGAGCATATAGCTAACCTATTACAAAAGTTTAATCACCCTACATAAGTCTACTCAATCATAATAAGAGATAGAACGAAATAGAGTTTATGAAGCTTCTCTTTCATCCTAGCTAATCTTGTACAAAGCTCATGAGCAACTTGAATTGAAATGTGGAAACCCTCTAAATTCTTTTGATTCAAAGTGATGAAATGTGTGAGAGAGTGTGTAGGATGTGGGTGAAGACTAGGGTTAAGTGTGTGTATGTGTGTGTTATGGGTGTGTTGTGATCCTCCTTAGAATTGTAAAAAAGATTCCCCTTTTTAAGAATTACCAGTCGACCGGCTTCTTCTTCTAGCTCGACCGGCTTTTTGGTGATGCTCTCTGGACTGCTAGGTCAACCAGCTCTGGAGGGGTGGTCGTCCGGCTATTTTGAGCACCTTTCTAGAGTGGCCGGTCCACCTAACCGATCGACCGGGTCATTCTTCTAGGTTGTCCGGCTATTTTCTTCCTCCATTCTTTGTATTTTCAGCCTCCAATATTCTCTTTTTGACCTATACATCTCCCATCTTCATCACCTATAATCGTTCAATCTTTATCTTAACCCAAAGTTCTCCTAAATCATTGAAAACAAGCAATTAGTGTAGCAATTTGTCTCTTGAACTCAATATGTACATTTATTTACACTTAAGCCTGTTCTTATCAAAAGTATTACACTAATGCATCTTTTTGAGCACTTAATACCCCTTAAACATAGGCAACATAACAATACTAATACACTAAAAAACACAACACATCACTTTGCATATTCAACTCCTATCCTATTGTCCATTATCTTACCACTCCTAAGAGCTGTGACAACCTTAGCCTGGACTAGATAAGGATAAGTGGGATTAGAGGAGGAACAGGACAGGACTCTAAGGTTAACCTCTGGCTAGGAAGGCAATTTCCCAGGGCCTCCATTACTCATTTGGCTAGCAAGCTGCCCTAATTGTGCCTTCATCCTAGCCATTTGTTTTTTATTTTGTTGAATAATCTACATCAAAAGGTCTACCTTCTCATCGGGAAAAGACTGTGGAACGGGTACAGACTATGCGGAAAGGTCTAGGGTAAGCAGTACAGGGAGTCCCTAAGGCTAAAGAACACTAAGGAGTCTAGCCTGGTTCTCATTATGAAACCCTAGAGGATTAGCAAGACGAGGTCTCTACTGGAATAGGCCTTAGGACTAGGGATGGGAAGACTTAAACTAACCCTGACGCCATGAAAATTTTGGGTTGTCCCTCTAAACCGGTTATATGTGTTCGATTAAGGATTGTACTCTCGTGAATACCCTTGTGTGGCGTAGACTCGCTCTTGAATGAACTCGGGAAACTACGGTGCTAGAGGGCAAGCTACGATCTCGTGAGTACACTCAAAACACAATGCATATACTTCAACCATTGATAGGATGGACGATGAACCTATGAGACCAGTCCTATGACCTTATGAAGAAAGGCTTATAGTGATGAATTGGTCAAGCTTATGCGTTAATGCTCTAACCTCAGTAGGCAAATCAAAAGAAACCCCTACCTCATGAACACCTCTTCTATTGGTTCCCTAGCTAAACCTATCCATAGGCGGTGCCTTGAAAAGAGTTCTCGGCTAACAAATCCATTTTATCCCAAGCTTCATTGGGTCTCAAATTATAGAATCCACCATCGGATACGACATTCACCATCATTTTATTTTGCTCATTCAACCCTCTAAAGAAATATTGAATAAGGTCATAAACGTTATACCCGTGGTGTAGACATTGCCTAAGAAGTTCATTGAACCTCTACCAAGCCTCATTGAAAGTCTCTAAGTCATGTTGGGAGAAAGTCGTAATGGAAGCCTTAAGGTTAGTGGTCTTAGCTATGGGAAAAAACTTTTGATAAAACCTAGATTGAAGCTCACCCCAAGATGTAATACAACCATAAGGTAAAGAATGATACCATGACCTAGCCTTATCCCTAAGAGAAAATGGGAACAACTTAAGGCGAATGACTTCTTGAGACACATTGGGAAAGTGAAGAGTGGAACTTATCTCTACAAAATCTCTAATGTGGTCCAAGGGGCTCTCGTTGCTCCTCCCATAAAAGAAAGGGAGCATTGCCAACATGCTATGCTTAATTTCGAAATTAGCATTTCCCAACCTCGGAATATGAATAGCCAAGTTAGGCTTAAAGGCACTGGGGAGAAAGAATTGCCCTAAGGGGCTCTTATGCACATGGATGCTCATGTGGAGGAACGGGATGCATAGGGGGAATGGGAGGAGGATTAGTGGGATTGGCCATTTCTCCTAAAAGTTCTCCTATGTTCCTAAAGTGACGAACAGTTCTCTCGGGCTCAGGGTGTAAAAGAACTAGAGGATTCCTAAGGGAATGCCTACCTAGCATATAAAGCTATATCTAATCTCCTTCCATTTCTTGCAACTCCCAAAACTTCACACATCCTAAAACTACAACAAACAAAACACAATCCTAAAGTCATTAAAACAAGAAAGTAAACTACTCAAAACAAGCAAAAATAATAAGCAAGTAAACTAAGAAACGAAGGTGAATACAAGGTAACAATTACTAAGCAAAATAAGCAAAAGAAGCAAAATAAAGCAACTAGCTAAAGGACACAAATAAAGCAAACAAACCACCGTGCCTCCCCGGCAACAGCGTTAAAAACTTGATTCTTCTCTTTACTAATTAAGCACTAAGCCTTAATTAAAAGCCTACAAGTGCACAGGCCATTTTGTCTAATGTGCAAAGCAAGGTCGATCTCTCACAGAGGCAGGAAATGGGGAATGAAAGCTAAGTGTGTGTCCTAGAAAGCTAGAAAGAAAACAAGCTAAACTAAGAATTCTTTTTGGTCATTTTAGATGTGAAGGGAGCTCAAAGTAAATTAAACTATTCTAAACAAAATAAATAAAATAAAGGTAAGAGAGAACAAGCAAGTAAAAAGGGAATTGACACAAGAAATAGCACAATAGGTGAAATTCGCATCACTATGGGTGATTTGGGTACTAACTTTGATGGTTTTCTCTAAGAAGGGTACTCTAAGCTAGGAATTAAGCAACCTCTCCTACAATCCCTAGACTTAGTATGAGTCTATCCCTAGGTGCTAGCTACCTAGAAGTAGAGCGTGGTCCTTATGAACTAAGGCACGGATTAGCTAATTATGTTCCTAGGTGATGATAATTGGTTATACCCTAGGTTCTAACTCTTTGGCTGGGTTTAAAGCCAAGAACTAGGCTTCCTAAGGTCAATTAAACTAACTTGACACCTATTGGCTAGGTTTAAAGCCAAAAGAGACTAACCTAGGCCTAATTAGTAATGAAGAACCACCAATCATGGCCAGGATTGACAATAAAGCACATCATACATGTATTTGAAGTGTTAAATAGCAATCAAGCCTATAAGTATATATGTTCCTTCACCTAGGAATATCAACAAACACATAGACATGTATGTAAGTAGCCATTGAAGCATTAAAGGAAAACACATATATTAAACCATCAAAATCTCATAGCAAAGTAGTACTCAATCAACCCATAATACAAGCTTCAATCACCCATAAAACATCTATTCTAGAATAGAGAAAACTAAGTATAAAATAGAAAAAGATAAACCTCCCTTTCATGCTTAGCTTTGCTCTTGAAATCTTTGTCTTGATCATGCAATTACAAGGGTTAAACCTTAATTACAAGCTTGAATCTAGGTGAAAAGTGTATGTGTGTTAAAGGTTGGCAAGAGGGGAATTAAGGTTTGGGAGATGGGTGTGAAAGAATATGCCTTGTTTTATAAAATGACCAAAAACAGGCTTATATAGCAATTTCTGCGACTACCGGAGCACCGGTACCAAGGGGCCTCTATTCCGATAGTAGAAGCTTGCTCTCTGTTTTTGGCAAAATAGAGAGTGATTGCTATCTTGCAACACAAGCCTCCCACAAGTGCATAGAACTTGTGTAGTACAGTGTGTGCGAGTACGGGGTCGAATCCATGGAGAGGCCTAACTCTATGATATCTAAGATAAGTGCGTCTTAAAAGCTACGTGTTAAGGTCCTAACTATAATGTTTTTGGAGTTTTTGATTCAAAGGGACCTTGAGAAAAGTAAACCTAATCTAAGAATAAGGAAATAAAAAGGTGGTAGGTATGTGTGTGATAGGGAATCAAGCGGTCTAAGGGGATGCTAACACGTGGAAATAGGGAATAAGGTGATTACTGCTTGGAAATAGGTGATATCTATGCTAGGGTTGCTTGATGGATTAAACTCAGTTGCTCTCGTCCAGTCTCCTAATTAACCTCCTAATGACGCCCTAAGACTCAATGTGAATCCGTCTCTAGGTGTCGACCCCTAGAGCCACGGCGTATGGTCTTTATGACTTAGGGTCATAGGGCTAGCTAATTAGGATTCTAGGTGACCTAGATTGATCTAACCCTTGCATCTAAACTGTTGACTAGATTTAAAGCTAAGACCTAGTCCTTCTATGGTTGACTAACCTACCCTAAAACCCATTCGTTGGATTTAAAGCTAAGGGAGACTCGACCTAGGCTAGCCATTACTTATGCACCATCGACCATCATCACAATAGTGGGTATTAATGTTTAAGACCAAAGCAACACATCTAGGGCATGGCATTCGAGAATATTCCGGGGTATTCTACTACTAAGTGCATGACATGCTTAGATTACACCAATTTAAGCAATGGCACCCGACATGTATGCAATTGAAGCTATTTATGCTATTTGATATGTAAACACACACATAGGCATGCATATAGGCACATCCACTTCATGTAATCACTACACAAACACATAGACATGCTAGCATAATGATTTAGAAATGGTTAATAGTAAAATAGACTTCAATATATGTATGGTACATCATTGAGCATTTCTATAAACACGTAGACATGAATGTAAATTTGCCAATCAAAACCCTAAGCACAAGCATATATATAAACCCATCAAATACCCATAACAACAATGTAATAATCATCCATAATATGAGAGTAAATCACCCTACATAGCTCTAATCAAACATACATAAACTTAGGATAAAAGAGAGACAAAGAAGCTACCTTTTTATCCAAAGCCATATCTTTACAATCCATGAGCTATGCCCAAATCCTTGTGTTTGATCCCCTTAAATACTTGATTCCAAAGTGATTTGTGTATGGAAGAGTATGTGAGAGGTGCGAGATGAGAGGATTAGGGTTTTTGGGTGATGAGTGTGAAAGAATACAACTTGTTCTCCTATAAAATGGCCAAAAGCGAGCTTATATAGCCAATTTTTGCGACTACAGGAAGACTTAATAGGAGCACTGGTACCAATGAGCCTCTATTCCAGTAGTAGAAACTTGCTTTCTATTTTTGGCACAATAGTGAGTCGGTGCACCGGTGCATTGAAGCTAGTGCTCCGATAGTGCCTCTTTGCTCTCTTTTGGCTTCGTTTTAGCTCCGTTTTACTTTTGGTTGCTTTGGTCTTTGTCTGGAAGCTTCCTAACATGATTTTCTTCCACGTTTCATCTTCAAAATTTTCTTCAATACTTGCCCAAGTCATCTCCATCTTTGTTCAGCTCAAGGCATTCCTCAAACTCACCTAGAACACAAGATAAGTGTATTTTAGTGTAGCATTTATGCTTTAAGCTCAACTATAGACACCAAAAGCTTAATATGCTCAAGTATAATATAAATAATATACTAATACACCTTATAGAGCACAAAACACCTCAAAATAGATATAAAAATACAATGCAAAATCACGCACAAAACCAACACATCAAAGAGGCGGTGCACCGATACTCTAAAACCAATGTTCTGGTAGTGCCATTTGCTCTCTTTTGGCTCTGTTTTAGCTTGGTTTTGCTTTTGGTTGCTTTGGCTTTTGTTTGGAAGCCTTTAAACTTGATTTTCTTCCACTTTTGATCTTTAGTTATACTTCTACTCCTTGCCCAAACCATCTCCATCTTTGTTGATCTTCAAACAATCCTTAATCTCACTAATAATATCCAAAACAAGCCATTATTATAGCATTTACCTTTTAAACTCAACTATATACAGTTGTATACACTTAAGTCTATATCTAACACAAGTACTATATTAATGCAACTCTTTAAGGCCAATACACCTCCAAAATATAAACAAATAACAATGTAAACGTACACAAAAACACAGCACATCAGTCTTTATGACTTAGGGCCATAGGGCTAGCTAGCTAGGATTCTAGGTGACTTAGATCGATCAAACCCTAGCGTCTAAACCGTTGACTAGATTTAAAGCCAAGCCTTAGTTCGTCTAAGGACGACTAACCTACCCTAAAACCCATTAGCTGGATTTAAAGCTAAGGGAGACTCGACCTAGGCTAGCCATTAGTTATGCACCACCGATCATCATCACAATAACGGGAATTGACATTAAAGTGCAAAGCAAACACACCTAAGGCATGGCATTCGAGAATATCCCAAGGTATTCTATAACTAAGCACATAGACATACTTAGATTACACTAATTTAAGAAATTACACCTAACATGTAAGCAATAGAAGCTATTTATGCTACTAAGTATGCAAACACTCACCTAGACAAGTATACAAGCATACCCACTTCATGTAATCACCACACAAACACATAGACATGTTAGCATAATGATTTAGAGATGGTTAATAGCACAATAGACTTCAATGTATGTATGCAACTTCTTTGAGGCATTTTAACAAACATATGGACATGTACGTAAAATAGCCTTTTAAACCCTAACCATAAAGCATATATACATAAATTCATCAATTTCTCATTAATGAAAAGTAGTAATCGATCCATAAATACAAGATATAATCACCAAACATAGCTCTAATCACACATAATTAGACTTAGGATAAAAGAGAGATATCCTTCTATCCATAGCCAAGCTTTACAATCCATGAGCTATACCCCAAATCCTAGTGTTTGATCCTCTTGGATCCTTGACAAGTGTTAAATGTGTTTAGAAGTAAGTGTATGAGGTGATTTTTGGTGGATTTTGGGATTAGGGAAATGGGTGTTTGATTTGGGTGTTGTTCTTCTTCAAAAGTGGCTAAAAAGTGGCTTAAATAGAGCTATTGATGCATCCAGCCGGGATCCCAGCCAGTCAACCAGCTTTGGGACTAAGTCATCTGACCAAAATTGGCCTAGATTCAGATCCGGCCAGTCGACCGGACAAAAGCTTAACCGATCTTGATAGTAAAATGTTTATATCTTGCTCGTTTTGGCTCTAATTTTTTTTCTATGGCTTTGTATCGCCGTAGGGGTTCTACCAAGCCATCTTTTGCACCCTAAAACATGTCCAAAATTTGTTCATGTCATTTTTGGTTGCAAGCTCCAAATTTAGCTCCCGTTGCGCTCAGGTTCACCTCGGTTGCTTCTTCCTTCGCCCAGCCACTACCAAATGCAATATTCTTCATTCCTTTACATCCAAAACACCCTTGGCTTTGTTTCGCACACTAAGAACCCTTAATTAAGCTCCAATTATCTTCCTGAATCTCATCTAAAATTAATAATAAGCACGCATTAGTGTAGCATTTAAATCTTAACTTCGACTATGAACATGTAAACTCTAATATGCACAAGTATGACCTAAATGCTATCCTAATGCACCAAATGAATCACAAAACACCTTAAAACAACTATATACTTACAATATATAAATACACAAAACGAACACATCAACACCGCCAAACCTTCTCTTTGCTTGTGCCCAAGTAAGCCAAAACTTAAGTTTACCTCTAAAGTCGATACAAAGGGTAGCCTAAGGAATTGACTCGTTATCATAGTTAGCCTAAAAAGCATGAAGGAGGCATTCCTGTTGTGGGGAGATTCTCAAGTCTCTTTGAATCCTCCTTCTACTCACAAAGGGCCTCGAACCTCAAGTTCCCGAGTAGCCAAACCACCACGAGCCTAGGATTCTAACGCACACACTCAGGATGTTGAGATTTTGTGCCCCCTAAACTAACATGGCCTCCCCAACATGCACAAAGTCTCAAAGACAAGAAAAGAGCGAATATACACAAACAATGGCTTATAAAAAGCCTTATTCACATATCTACATGGATGATAGCTTATGCTAAGTTGACATTGTATCACTTATGCACTTATTCACAAAACTTTTTGGTGCCTTTGGCTTTTTCTCTTTTTCACTTTTTCTTTTTTTTTTTTGATATTTTTGCACCTTTTTGCCTTTTTCAATTTTTTTGGATTTTTCATGCTTTGTATTGTATTCACACAAAAAGAAAAGAAAAAGAAAGGCTTTGGCACATCAAAACGAGCCAATCAAGGAAGGGCACTCATATCAATAACCCCTTTTCAACTCTCTCTCTTACCAAGCTATCAATGGCTACAAGGGTCATTCTTAAAGGTACTTACTCCCCACAACTTCCAAGAGCATCCCCTCCAAGACCCGATTTTCAATCCTCTCTATTCACTCCCCACAATGCAACTCATTTTCAGCAATCAATTGAGTGAACCACAATAGCCAACATGATGATCAACCTAGAAATAAACAACTCAATATGCATAAAAATCAAAAAATTTAAACCATTTTAAAGCACATTATGCATATCTACCCTATACAAAGCATTCAATGAGAAAACCAAACTCCCACACCCCCAAACCTAAACTTTGCTTGTCCTCAAGCAAAATAGAACAATACTACTCAACAAGCAAATCAGCAACATAAAGTAAGTAAGGGTGGTACGGACGAGGTAGATACAAGGGGTCAAGTGGAGAAAGGATAGATACAACCTTGTGTTCCTTTGAAGCTCTTCAATGCCAATTGATAATGATTCAACTACTAATCCTTGTCTCTTAACAAATCATAAACACTCAAAGCACACAATTAGTAGCATTGCCATGCGAGCTTGCATTAGCATCATCAAATGATAAACAAGGTGTACGAAGAATAGGAAATGATAGAAGTGAGGATCAACATTTTGGAGGGTAAAAAAAGAAAGTAAACAAAAAGAAAAATAAAAATCAAAGAATAATAATACTAAAAGCAAATAAAAGAAAAGGAAAAGCAAGGAAAGCAAATAAAATATAAACATGTCTAGGGTGCCTCCTAGCAGTGCTGGATTTAACGTCTCCAACCGGGCACTAATGTTAGAGCAATACATGTTTAAAATTACAAGACACAAATTGATGGATATTCAACCACGCACAGACAGTAAAAGGAAAAAGGTCATAAAATAAATAATGGGGCAATGGATGTTCAATGCACCCCTTTTCAAGATCCTACCCTGAAACATCAAATGAAAATGTGTGCACAAGTGTGGAAGGTGTCATGCATAAACATGGAAGATCATGGCCCACTTGCTCTTTAGCTAACCACCCTATGGCCTTCTTTTCATAACCAAGGGTTAGAATCACATCCGCCCCATGGGTCAAAGATACGTCAAATGCATGAAACATGGGAAACATACTTTCTAACCCTAAATGAAAATGTTCTATGCATAAAGGCACGAATGTGAGCTCCAAAGAGAGAGACTCAACGGAATGGGAAAGAGGGGTTGGAATGACTCTCAGAGGAAGAAGGTCAAGGGTAAGAAATGATGAAGTACTACACTTTTCCTCTCCACAAGATATAACATGTTCAAGCTAGGTCGCTCTAACTCCTCGTGAGGGGTGGATTCGATCCTTATGGCTCTATTTCCATTAATGAATCTTCAAACATCCAAAGAGACCCATAGATCATTCTTCCAAGCACAATAAATTCTTTTTTTTATGTCTTCTTAGAGTTGCTATTCTCTTCAATATCATGATTCTTAACTCCAAGAAACTTATCATCTAAAACCTCTAAAATTGTTGTCTAGTTTTCCCCAATAGATGACTTTAAACCTTCACTAGCTAAAGTCTCTTTAAATTCAATAATACATTTGTCACTAGTAGGTTTCATCTCACCATCATACTTTTCATATGGGGTTGACACACATAGAGAGGACAATAGGGACTCAAAGGATTTCAGGTCTTAGATGCGTGAATGCTCAGAGGAGGTGTGTACCCTAAACTCCCTAAATGTAGACTTGAAATGAAAATGAGTACTATGATCATGAGACTCAACCTCCAAGTGTATGGAATGTGTGAGATGAGGAGAAAGAAAAGGGTCACGTGACTCAATGGAAGACGTTGAAAGCTTAGAAGGATAATGTACTATTTCCTATGAAACATATCCATAGGAATCATTAAGAACCATTGTGTCTTTAAGCTCATCCTCATCCTCACTACATGATGTTATATCTCTATCAATCTCTCTTTCTAGTTGTCTCTCCAACACATCATCTTTTGACTACAAGAAAGAGATCTAAACAAAGAAAGTTCTTCTGAGTTAAGATAGGAGAGAATTTGGTAAGAAACACAAACAACACTGTGATCATAAAACTTGGAGGAAGGGGGTGGGAAACGACGGGACGGGAGATGGATTTTCAAAGCAATAAGGTAGAAAATATGAAAGTCATCTTGACCCCAATATAAAGATGCATGATGTTGCTCCATAGAATCATGATAATAGGATGAAGATGCATGCATGGTGGTGTGTCTTTTGAGTGCAAGCTTTAAGGACCCCCAAGCACACAGGACATGTATAGTACAGCTTATGCAAGTAGGAGGTCGATTCCACAGGGAGGCTATGTTGTAAGATGGATCCTATGTGTGTGTTCTAGAGTATGTCTAAAAAGAAACCTAAACTATCTATTTTTTTGGGATGTTGGATGATCGGGAGCCCTAGCTAAAGCAAATTAAACTACACTAAGGGAAATGGAAAGTGGAAAGACAAGCTAATCTAAAGGAAACTAAAATGGAAAGATGTTACAGTGACTTCAACTTATGAATGGGTGATTCTATATCAGATGCTATGGGATTAAGGGATGATGGCTTACTTTAGTAATTACTCTTAACTAGGTTGCTGAATTAGTATCTTAATTTCCCCCTAGGACTTGATGCAGATCCGTCCCTAGGCGGTGCCTCCTAGAGCTACGACGTTATAGTTATGACCTAGGGCCTTAAGAGTCACTAATTAACTTCCTAAGTGACTTAGAATGAACCTACCCTAGTACCTAAACCATTGGCTAGATTTAAAGCCAAGACCTAGTGTCGCTAAGGTCGACTAAACCTATGTTGAAACCTATTGGCTAGATTTAAAGCAAAAGGAGACTCGGCCTAAGCTAGCCCTAAATTACTTGTTGTTATTATAAGGTTACTACAGCGGGATTTGACTTGCTAGCTCATTCATGCATGTTCTTGGCCAAGGTGTTCGTGAATAATGGGATCCATTCAACTACCAAACATCATCATGCTCGGATTACACCATTACAAGTGATTAACAACCAACATGTATGCGTTATTGAAGTCATATTCATTACTAGGCATGCCAATATACATGTAGACATGAATGTAAACATTACCCACTTCATAGCATCCATATATTAAGAAGGGTCTCACTAGGGCCTAAGAATGCATACTTCAAATGATCAGGAAGGGGTTTGAGCTCTAAAGAAGGGCTAGGCTCAGCCAAGGAGGACTCAACATTAACATCATCAACGGGGACGTCACTAGAATCAAGACTAGAATGATTAAACTCAAGTGACTTATCAATCAAAGGGTTCTCAATCAAAGAAGTAGAAGCTACACATTTTTGCTTTGATGTGTCTAAATCAAAGCTAGACATCAATTTCTTAAATTTCCTCAAATCTCCTCTATAGGTCATAGTTCTCTCTATAGAGTCCTCGGTACAAGAATCCATCACATCAACTCTAAAGCATTTTTCTCCATCTTTTCTTCCTATACTAGCCCTATTCACCTCCTCGGTAACCTTTATAGTAGATCTCAAATTCCCAAATTTCATCGCTAACAACACCGACCTACAATAAATAATGGCATCTGCAGTGGGAAGAAAGGGACGACCTAGAATAACAGGTGTAGATAGTCTAGAGTCATGTCCCGAATCCATATCTAACACTATGAAGTTAACAGGGAACACGAACTCACCTACCTGGACCATAACATCCTCTATCATACCCCTAGGTTTACGCTCGAACCTATCATCTAGCTAAAGAGTAACATGTGTAGGGGACAACTTACCTAGACCTAGCTGTTGATAGACAGAGTAGGGAATAAGATTCACACTTGACCCTAAATCTAACAAGAAGTGATCAATCTGGATCTCTCTAATCCTAAAAGGAATAGTGAAGGCTCCAAGGTCACTCATCTTGGGCGGGAGGTCCGAAGTACAAATACTACTCACCTTGTCCATAAGCCTCACTTTCTTAGAAATGTTTGATGACTTACACTTCCTTGTACAAAGATCCTTAAATAACTTAGAATATGAGGGAATGGAAAGGATTGCATATATTAAAGGAAGATTGACCTTAAGGTCCTTAAGATGCTCTAAAACCTTGGAAAACCTAGAATCCTCACTAGGTGTAGGCCTCTCTAAGACGGATGGGAAGAGAACTCTAGGTGCAACATCTCTAGACACATGGGAATCATCAACAGGCTCCTTTCCCTACCGATTAGGGCGGGAAGTACTACTCTCTCCATGGTCTCTAATAGGCTCAACTCTCTCAACAGGACCCTTTCTAGAATCCTTCTCAACAAGAATACTATGTGACTCTCTAGACTCTAAAGGACCACTAGGTGTAGGCACTGCAAAGTCTACTCCTACCCTATTATCCACTATACTACTACTCCTAAGAATGGTGACAGCCTTAGCCTGGGCCTGAAGGGAATAAGTGGTATCGAAGGAATACGACTGGACTCTAGGGTTTACCTCTGGTTTAGAAGGCAATTTCCCGGGGTCTCTAACACTCAACTGCGTGGCAATCTGTCCTAACTATGTCTTAAACCTAACCATCTGCTGCCTATAGCTAGCCATCTCTTGTCTATTATTAGCTAACTCCTGCTGCTGACTAGCTAATGCCTGCTGCTGATTCTGAATAAACTGCGTCAACTTCATCACGTCATTGCTAGGAGGCTGGCTACTAGAAGGAACAGGTAAAGCCTGGGTTTGAAGAACACTAATGAGACAGGGCTGATTAAGATGATAGAAACCTGGGGGATATTGAGGGTGGGGTTACTGCTGAGGTGAAACCTGAGAATGTGAACTAAACTCATGTTGACCTTGTCTCCAAGAAAATTTTAGGTTGTCCTTCCAACCCGGATTGTATGTGTTCGAGTATGGATTATACTCACAAGAATAACCTTGTGTGGCACACACTTGCTCTTTCATGAATTCAGGAAATTGGGATACGAAAGGGCAAGCTATGGTCTCATGAGATGACTCAGAACACAATGCATAAACCTCAACAACTAAAGGGGCGGAGGAAAAACCTATAGAACTAGTCTTACGACCTTGAGATGAAAGAGATAAGGAAATGAATTAATCTAAGTTATTCGTTAAGGCCTTTACCTTAATGAGTAAATCTAAAGAAACTCCAACCTCACTAACACTTCTCCTATTACCTCCCCGACTAGACCTTTCCATGGCAAAATTTTGAAAAGAATTTTCTACCATCAACTCTATTTTCTCCCATGCCTCAGTTGGTCTCAAAAGATAGAAACCACGACCGGAGGCAACATTGACCATCATCTTATTTTGTTCATTTAAAACACAAAAGCAATATTGCAATAGATCACGATTGTCGTACCCGTGGTGTAGACATTGTCTAAGAAGACCCTTGAATCTTTCCCAAGCCTCATGAAAGGATTGTAGGTCATGTTAGGAGAAAGTCATAATGGTGGTCCTAAGGTCGGCCATCTTGGCCATGGGATAAAATTTTTGAAAGAGCTTAAATTGAAGCTCAGCCGATGTGGTAATGCAACCATTAGGTAAGGAATGTGACCAAGCCCTAGCCTTATACTTATGCGACCAATCCCTAGCCTTGTCCTTAAGAGAAAAAGGAAACAATCTTAGACGTATGACCTCTTCGGAGACATTGGAGACATGGAGAGTGGAACTCATCTTAACAAAATCAGTCATATACTTTACAGGACTCTAATTACTTCTCTCGTAGGAAGAAGAAAGCGTGGCCAACATATTAGGCTTAATCTCGAAGTTTGTCTCCCCCAAACCCAAAATTTGAATAGCCAAATTAAGCTCAAAGGCTTCGGGGAGAAAAAATTGCCTAAGAGTAGGTTCCTCATCTATAGGTGGATCTGGTCTATAGGGCTCTTGTCCGAAATGATCTTGAGCTTGATGCCCATGGTGATCATGTGGTGGAATGGGATTCATTGGGGGAATGGGAGGATTAGAAGGATGATTGGGATCGGCGATCTTCTCAAAAAGATCTCCTAAATTTCTAAAATGTTTTGTAATTCTATCGGGTTCAGGATTAAGAGGAACTAGGGAATTTCTAAAGGATCTCCTACCAAGCATGCACAAACTATCCTAACTCCGACCACTTTAACCCCCGAAAACTTTAATATTCCTAAAACTACAGCAAATAAACCACAATCCTAGAAAGTCTACTAAAAAAAAAAACAAAAGCTGAAATAGATAAACAAGAACTAAAGCAAGATAATATAAACAATGGACAAGATAAGCAAAAACTAAATAAACTATAAAGGAAAAGCAAGAAAACAAGAAAAGCAACTACCAAAACACACAAACAAAGAATGCAAACCACCGTGCCTCACCGACAACTACGCCAAGACTTGGTGTGTCTTTTGACTGCAAGCTCTAAAGACACACAAGCGCATGGGACATGTGTAGTACAGTGTATGCAAGTGCGGAGTCGATTCCAGAGAAAGGCTATGTTGTGAGATGGATAATATGTGTGTATTCTAGAGTGTGCCTAAAAAGAAACCCAAACTATCTATTTTTTTTGGGATTTTGGATGATCGAGAGCTCTTGCTAAAGCAAATTAAACTACACTAAGGGAAATGGAAAGTGAAGAGACAAGCTAATCTAAGGGAAACTAACAAATGGAAAGGTGTTAGGGTGACTTCAAATTATGAATGGGTGATTCTATACTCAGATGCTATGGGATTAAAGAATGATGGCTTACTTTAGTAATTGCTCTTAACTAGCATGCTGAATTAGTATCTAAATTTCACCCTAGGACTTGGTGCCTGTCTGTCCCTAGGCTATGCCTCCTAGAGCTACGGCGTGGTCTTTATGACCTAGGGCCTTAAAAGTGACTAATTAACTTCCTAGGTGACTTAGAATGAACCTACCCTAGTACTTAAACCATTGGCTGGATTTAAAACCAAGACCTAGTGTTGCTAAGGTCAACTAAACCTATCCTGAAACTTATTGTCTTGATTTAAAGCCAAAGAAGACTTGGCCTAGGCTGGCCCTAAATTACTTGCTGCCATTCTAAGGTCACTACAGTGGATTTGACTTGCTAGCACATTCATACATGTTCTTGGCCAAGCTATTGGTGAATAATGGGATCTATTCAACTACCAAACATCGTCATACTCGGATTACACCATTAAAATCGATTAACAACCAAGATGTATGCGTTATTAAAGTCATATTCAGTACTAGGCATGCAACTATATATATATAGACATGAATTTAAGCATTTCCCACTGGTAGGATTAGTATGCCCTAAAGCTCACTTGCAAATGACATTTTAGATGCTAAACAATGTATAATCATTTGTGTTATATGGCATTATGAGTTTCTTACATATTATCTCTGTTATGATTTATTTATACATGTGTAAAGGCCCTTTGACTTGAACTAATGACTGGGGTGCGCTGTGAGGCTGGACACACAGTAGATCCAAGTCTAGATTTAGTCACGTCATAAATTGAGTCCGTAACCGAATCGTAGTGTTGGGCACTCTACCAGGATAAGGTTATATTGAGCAAGTCTCCTCATTGAAGGTGATCTACCTAGGTCATTGGAGGACTTTTTGGATTTGTCTCGATAGTACGTGTGTCACGTATTGGACAGGACCATTGTGAGTATGTTTTCTAGAGACGTACTATCAAAGAAAGGAAACAAGATACTCACTGCTACTAAATGATCATTGCTCTTAATCTTGAGCATATGTGGATGAACTAATGAAGTTAGGGTTTGGTACTTTGATTCACTATGGGTGAGATCTTACTTTATTAAAATCAACAGCCTTGTGCATTAAGTGCTAACTTCTAATTAATTGTAACATGCATATGCAATATGGAATCTATGTGCTCCCTTTGGGATTGTCCAAATTTATTATTCGAATCTAGATCTAGTGATACTACCTTTATAGGTGTATCGATCATATGGCTTGAGGGTCGCTCCCAAAGTCAAGAGATTCCATGACCAAGGATGGTTGGCAAAAGGACAAGAAGCCCAACGAAATAGATATAGCTAAAGAAGTGATAGTATAAACGCCAAAGGACCGGCATTGGCTACGGGTATACATAGAGGGGCATTATGGTCAGTTATTTAGTAGGTCAAAGACAAAGTTCACATTCTTTTGATAAGCTTCTGGGTAATAGCAATTATTCTTGGAGTGCAACTTTGATCTTATGGTGGAATAGATCGGAGTTAAAAATAATTATTATGTCACCCAGATCGGGCAAGGACATTTTTAATTATTTTTGGAAGCCAAGGTTAATTGTGCGTCTTCTTGGTCCCTTCCCTAGTTGAAATGACTTTGAGAGAGTAATTTTGAAAGAGCAAATTTCATATTGTGGTAGTAGCCTTTTTGAGCCAGAGCTTGGAATTGGGTTTGGACTTTCTTTAAAGTCCAAGATAACCTAATTGGGCTAGGATTGTTTCCTATTAGGCTTGGGCCTCCACATGGATTATGAACTATATATTGGACTTGGATAATGGGTTTGGCCAAGTCTTCCAAGACAAATGGACAACTTGCAAAATACTACAAAAACAAGTGGACAACTTGCACAAGTCTTCCAAGACAAGTTAATAAGTTGCATAAAGGAAATATTACATGGAAATTTTCTCCCACATTGAAATATTAGCAACTTTGGGTGCCAAGGTTCTCTCTATAAATAGACAAGACCTTACACCTTTTATGCAATCCACTTTGTAGTTGATTTCTTCCTTTTTGGCTAGAAAATACTACAACACATAGTACATACTTATTGTGTGATTTTTGCTCTAGTTTTTCAAGAGGATATTACTTTGCTTCTTCCCACACAAGAGGCTATTCTCTTAAGATAAGTCTCTTTAATCATAGGGAAGAAGACTAGGGAGTTTCCTATTGCAACACCCTCGTAGTAAAATTTTTGGCGGCCTTGTTCGTGAATAGGAACAAAGCTTGTGATGGTTTTAGCTTCATCAAAGGCTCCACGCTTCAAGAGGTTAGCTTTTACATATTTTGCAAGTACTAGTTATATTCTATATGTTCTTAAGCATGTTCTTGTGTGTGTTATGTGGTCATTTTATTTTCCTAGCATGTTTTCTTGGTAGAAGTTTTTGAAAATATAGACTAGGATACATCACACTTAATAATATCGATCCTATACCCACTTCATAGCATCCACATGTAAACACATAGACATGATTATAGCATGGAATAGATGTGTTTAGTAATAAATAGGCTTCAATTTATACACATGCTACTCATTTAGTCATTTTATCAAACATTTCGACATGAATGAGAAAATAACCATTTGAACAAGAAAATCAAAACATATATATATTCATCCATCAAATCCCATATCATAAAAGTATATAGTTAACCAATTACATAAGCTAAATCACCCTACGCAAGTCTACTCAATCATAATAAGAGATAGAATGAAAGAGAGATTATGAAGCTTCCCTTTCATCCTAGCTAATCTTGAATCCAAATGTCTGAAACCCTCTAAATCCACTTGCTTCTAGGTAATAAAATTTGTGATTATGTGTATGAACGGTGATGAGACTAGGGTTTTTTTATGGGTGTGTGATGGGTGTATGTTGGGTCCCTAAAAACTCCTCTTAAATAATATTCTCCCTTTTTAAGCCTGAAAATCAAGCTTTTCATATCAGCAACTATGCATTGCTTGTCGACCTAGCCAGTCGACCAGCTTCTCCTTTTAACTCGACTGGCTTTTGGTGATGCTCTCTGGATCGGCCGGTCGACCTGCTCTGGTAGGGTAGTCGTCCGACTATTTGCATCTCTCTGGAGTAGCCGGTCGACTTAGCCAGTCGACCAGCTTCTTCTTCTAGGTCGTCTGGCTGACTTTCTTCCTCTATTCTTTGTCTTTTCTACCTCCAGTCTTCTCTCTTTGACCCGTGCATCTCTCATCTTTATCACCTATCAACGTCCAATCTTGATCATAACCCAAAGTTCACCTAAATCATTAAAAATAAGCAATTAGTGTAGCAATTTGTCTCTTAAACTCAATATGTACAATTGTTTATGCTTAAGCCTATTCTTATCATAAGCACTACACTAATGCATCTTTATGAACACTTAACACCTCTTAATCATGGGCAAATAACAACACAAACACACACATAAGCACAACACATCACATGGGCATATGATTGTTAGGGGCATAGGGCGTCACATACAATCGGGGATAAGGGAGAAAGGTAGGGCAAGTACTGGAATCATGATCATGGCTTCCACATAGATTGCAATAACAAGAATAGGTATCCCTATAGTCATGATTTCTAAATAAAGATACATGAGATGATGCATGACTATGGGGGTCATAGTTAGCACTAACCCCAAATGGGAAATTTTCATGGGGACAGAAAACATTTGGAAGCATAAAACTTCCACAAATGCAAAATGCAATGGGAACACATTCAGGTGGTGGGGAAAAGGATACAAGTGACCACCATGACGCATTAGGATCATTCATGGTTAATTGACACAAGTAAACCTCTTAACAATGCTCAACAATTTTTTTTGAATTTTTTTATTAATCAAAATAAAGAAAACATGAAAAGAAAAGATAAAACTACACATAACGAGCTAAGACACATGAAAACAAAACCAAACAACCATTGCCTCCCTAGCAACGGTGCCAAAAACTTGATACGCTATTTGAGCACAAGCCTAAATAGCCTGCAAGTGCACGGGTCGTGTGTAGTACGGTGTGTTCGAGTACGAGATCAAATTCATGGAGAGGCCTAACATGTCTAGTATTCTAAGCTAAGTGTGTCCTAAAGAGCTACGTGTTGGGGTCCTAATTACAATCTTTTTGGTGTTTTTGGTTTGAGGAGAGTGCAGGAAAGATAAATCTAAGCTACAAAAAAGAAAATAAAAGAGAGATAATCACCCTACATAGCTCTAATCACACATAATTAGACTTAGGATAAAAGAGAGATACCCCTCTATCCATAGCCAAGCTTTACAATCCATAAGCTATGCCCCAAATCCTAGTGTTTGATCCTCTTGGATCCTTGATTCCAAGTGTTAAACGTGTTTAGAAGCAAGTGTGTGAGATGATTTTTGGTGGATTTTGGGTTTAGGGAAATGGGTATTTGATTTGGGTGTTGTTCTTCTTCAAAAGCGGTTAAAAGGTGGCTTAAATAGAGATATTGATACATCCAGCCGGGGCCCACCCGGTCGACTAGCTTTGGGGCTAAGTCATCCGGCCAAAATTGGCCTAGATTCTAATCTGGCTGGTCTCTAGCCGATCGACTTAGCCAGTCGACTGGCCTTGACAGAAGCTTAACCGATCCTGATAGTAAAATGTTCATATCATGCTAGTTTTGGCTCCGATCAACACACCGTTCTTTTCTATGGCTTTGTATCACTGTGTAAGATCTACCAAGCCATCCTGTACACCCTAAAATGTGTACAAAATTTGTTCATGTCCTTTTTGGTTGCAAGCTCCGAATTTAGCTTCTGTTGCGCTCGAGTTCGCCTCGGTTGCTCCTTCCTTCACCTGGCCACTTCCAAATGTACTTTTCTTCATTCCTTTACATCCAAAACACCCTTGGCTTTGTTCCACACACCAAGAACCCTTCTTGAATCTCTCCTAAAATAAGCAATAAACGCGTATTAGTGTAGCATTTAAGTTTTAACCTCAACTATAAACATGTAAACTCTAATATGCACAAGTATGACCTAAATGCTATACTAACACACCAAATAAAGCACAAAACACCTCAAAACAATTATATACTTGCAATATATAAACACACAAAATGAACACATCAATGGTCGATAGGAGTAAGAGAAGACCTCAAGGGATAGTTGATGATGTCACGGTTTAAGTTGCAGAATTTTACTATCCTATGGATTTTATTGTTTTAGACATGCATCTAGGTCATAACACTAGGAATATGACACCTGTCCTTTTGGGGAGACCATTTTTAGTGATTGCCGATGCAATGATCTACTGTAAGACAGGGATTATTGAGTTCACATTTGAGAATTTGAAGACAAAGGTTAGGTGTGCCAAGTCTACCACTAAGGATAAAGCAAGTGATGAGGAGAATTGTTTCTTCATAGAGTCTATTGCTTCTAGTGATGATGATTCCTATGATTCTTTCTTGACCATAGAAGATAGAATTGTGCTTGGCACAATCATCGAGCAGTTGAATTTGAAGGCTTTTAATGAGACTCACTTAGAGAGTGATGTGTTTTCCTTAGTAGATACTCCTGATTCCTGTGTCGAGGAGTCTTTTGATTCACTCTTAGCCCCAAGTGATATTGGTGAGCTTGATGAGATTATTACTCTGATTAACTCTGGAATCTCTTTTTATTAATTGAATACCTCTTCTATTCTCTCATCTAATCTTAGATCTAGTGAGACCATTGTCATAGATCCTTCCTTAGTTGAGAGTAGTCCCGAGCTTCCACCGAGTGTGCTCCTTACTTTTTCAAAGACCTCGTCTGTGCTCATTGTTCTCAATCATATAGAGGATAACGCTTCATTTTCCCTAGATTTCACTAGAGTTTAGGTTAGCTGCTAGTGAGCTAAGTTTGAGAAAAGAAATTTCAGTGTTCAACCCAAGTATAGAAGACTGTGTTGTTGCACCATTTGTTACAACCCATCTCGTAAGATGCACATTTCTTGATCCATTTCTTTTATCTGAGGATGCACAGCACAATCCTATGTACACATTCTTAAGGCATGAGTTTAGATCTTCAAGGTATCAGATACGTGGTGTTGATTGCATTTTTCATTTAATGCATCCATTTGCTGATTTTCTCTATGCTAATTTGCTTATTTGGTAGTACGTGCCCAAAGATTTTAAGCACCACTAGCCCTAACATTACCAACCCGCTGGGAGCATAAAATCTAGTGCTACTAAGAGGCACCCTAGAAATTTTGATACTAGAGTTTGATTAATGGGTTCTTTACTTTTGTTTTTCTTAGCACATTTTGTTTTTCATTTCTTTTCTTTTCATTTTTGTTTCCCTTATGTCCGTTGCTTTCCATACATAAAGCTTTGTCATTTACACTTGCCATTGTGAGCTTTTAATGTTGTGTTTGTTGATTTCCTTTGTAGATCTTTTGAGATGAGTGGAAATTGGGTACAAAGGAAGCTAATGGACACAATTATCAAAACATGGCATGTGCAACTTAATGATACACAAGGTTGTACCTATCCACCCTCCACTTGTCTCCTCTTATCTACCTCGTCCCCACCACCTTTATGTGCTTTGTGATGTCTAATTGCTTGTTTTATGGCCTTATTTTATTTGCTTGAGGACAAGTAGAGTTTAGGTTTGGGGGTGTGGGAGTTTGATTTTATTATTTTTGCTTTGATTAGAATAGTTGTGCATTATATTTTTCAAAATGGTGACAATTTTTCAATTTTGATGCATATAGAGTTGTATATCTCTTGGATGATTGAAGTGTTGGCTCTGGTGATTGAAGTGTTGGCTCTTATGATTGATTTAATTGCATGGTAAAGCTAAGTTTGTATTGTGGGGAGTAAATGGAGTGGAGGGACATCTGAGACTTAGAGGAGATGTCTTTTGAAAACTGTAGGGAGTGAACACCTTTAAGAATGCACCTTGTAGCTACCCCATGGCTTGGTTGGAAGAAGAGTTTGAAAAAGGGTTTTTGATATGAGCACCCCTTCCTTGATTGGTTCTTTTTCATATGCCTTAGACTTTCTCTTTCTTTTCTTTTTGCTAATGTTAGGAAAGTATGAAAATTTTAAAAAAATGGAAAAGGCAAAAAGCTTAAAAAAGCCAAAAAAAATGAAAAAATGAGAAAAATCCAAAAAGGCACACAAAATATGCAAAAGTGAAGTTCATTGATTAAGTGCTTAACTGACACAATGTCAACTTAGCACAAGTTATCGTTTCATTTTTTTGATGTGTTGAGAATAAGGCTCTTTCATCATTTTGTGAGCCACTTTATTTGTACAATCCTTCTCTTTGTATCTTTGAGGCTATGTGGATGTTGGAGGGGCCATGTTAGTTGAGGGGGCATGAAGTATCAACATCTCATGTACGTGCGTAAGAGTCCTAAACTTGTGGAGGTTAAGGCTACTAGGGAACTTTCCAGAGGTGCAAGACCCCATGTGAGTAAAGGGAGGATCCAAAGAGGCTTGGAAACCTCTCTATGAAAGGAACGACCCCTTCATACTCCTTAGACTCTCTTTGATAGCAAATCAATCCTCTAGGCAACCCTCTCTACCAACCTTGAGATACACTTAGATTTAGGCTTGCTTGGGGACAAGCAAGGAAAAGGTTTGGGGGTGTTAACGCATTGCATATATATACTTTTTCTGAGGTGTTTTGAGCTTAATTTAGTGTATTAGTATAGTATTTAAGTCATACTTGTACATATTAGGGTTTACATGTTTATAATTGCGTTAGAACTTAAATGCTACATTAATGTGCATTTGTTGCTTATTTTAGGTGAGATTCAGAGAGATGATTGGACTTTGATTGGTGGGATTTGGGATGTGGATTAAAGTCAAAGGTGTTTGGGACTTAAACAAGGCTTGAAAGATGCATTTGGAAGTGGCTAGGTAAAGGAAGGAGCAACCGAGACGAAACAGAGTACAACAGGAGCAAAATTCAAAGCTTAAAACCAAAAAAAGGACATGGACAAAATTTGGACATGTTTTAAGGTGAAAAGGATGTCTTGGGGGATCCCCGACTGTGATACAAAACCATAGAAAAAAATGGTGGGCAAATCAGAGCCAAAACGAGCAAGATATTGTCAAGACCAATTGAGCTTCTATCAAGGCCGGTTGACCGGCTAGGTCGAGTGGCGAGATTAGAATCTGGGCCAATTTTGGCCAGATGACTTAGCCCCAAAGCCGATTGATCAGCTAGGACTCTCGCTGGACGTGATTTAAGCTCTATTTAAGCCATTTTTTAGCAACTTTTAAAGGGGGCACCAACCTTTTCACCCACCCATTTGCCTAAACCCAAAATCCACTTAAAACCCACCTTACACACTCAATCCCACATCAATTCCATTCATTAACAAGCTTGGATTTGAAGATCAAACAATCATTTGGAGCATTTTGGAGCAAGATTTGTAAAGAGCAAGCCAGGATAATGAGAGGGCTATACATTCTTCTCTTTATTCTAGTCTATACTATTTTAAATTAGCTCTAGATTAGGGATAGGATTGCGCAGATAGTTAGAGATGGTAAGTCTACTAATCCAAGCCCGCAATTAGAGTAATCAAACCATCAATAACCACAAAACAAAGTTAAGAACCCAAATCCATTCCAAAGGAGCAATCACCCCTAAGTTCTCCCAAACCCTTGTAGATCCTCCCTTCCATAGCTTGTTTATACCCTAATTCCTATTAGCTAGATTTATTTTCCCTTAGTTTAGGTTTAAATTAGAGCTCCAATCAATTCAAAAAATCTAAAATGAGTAGGTAGGACCAAATGTAGCTAGCGTACAACACACTTTTACTTAGAGCCATACACTGAGACAGCCTCCCCGTGGACACGACTCTGCACTTGCACACACTATACTATCGCAACCCGTGCACTTGCGGGTAACACTCTTAAAGGTTTACAATCAACACAATCAAAACAACTTTCGCTCATGCTATGCTCAGATTTAATATTCATTAACTGTGAGATTGCTGATAGAGCACTAATAGTTTATAAAACTTTGTTGCATCAAGATTCGGTTCTTCAATCTCGTTCCTTTCCTTCCAGCTAAATTGATGTCCAACAGCTTCCATTACCATGTCCACATAAGGATTTCTTTATTTTGAATAGAAGAACTACTTTGTGTGGGTACATCATCTTTCCCATGTCTTACCCACTTAATATAGCCAATTAAGAACCCGTTACGCAGTAGATGATCTGCTACTTCATCCTTGCCCAAAAACTTCCTTAATTTACACTTTGTACAAGAACATCTAATATTCCTATCATTACTGGCCCATTTTTGTATGCAAAATCAAGAAACTCTTTCACTACAGTAATATATTCATTGGTTATCCAATTGTTCCTTATCCAAGAACACATCCAACTTCGATCTACAGACATTGTCTTCCTAATGAAGTTAAACAATTAATAATTCAACTCATGCAAATACTAGATTAGCCTATATATAGTTGTCAATTACTTGAGATGCACATAGACACTTAAAACACTAGGGTGGCGATTGGTATAAATGAATGAATTTGACAAGAATGTAATGAGTTAAGGAATATAATGAGTTTGGAAATGGAAGAGTCTTAGGAATGAATAGATCGTACTTGGAATACTCTAGGAATAATGGTAGGAATGAATGTATAGATCTATTTTTCATTTCTTATATTTTATTTTGAAAATTATTGTTTTTTATTTTCTATGTTTAATTTTATTTTTTATTTTCTGACTCTATTTTTTATTTGTATTTTGATTTTCCATTTTTTATTTTTTTTATTATTGTTTATTATTGAATGATTTTTGTTTTCTGCTTTCTATTTTATTTTGTTCTATTTTATTTTCTATTTTATTTTTATTTTTCTATTTATTTAATTTTTTGTTTTTATGGTTATATTTTATTTTTAATTTTTATTTTCTATTTCTATTTTATTATCTTTTTTATTTTTATATTTATATTATATTTTAATTATTTTATTTTTTACAATTTTAATTTTATTTTATATTTTTCTAATTTTTTTATTTTTGATTTAAAACAACAAATATTAATTTTTAAAACATATTTTTAGTCTATTAATGTATACACCATATTCACAAACATGGGAATGGTTCATTCCTATGTGTTTACTAAGGAATGGCTATTCCCATGTTTGTGGGATTGGGATTCCCTTAGGATTGGCATTCCCTTAGGAATGGCATTAATTGGTTCATTACCTCATACCAATTGGGGGATTTAGAAAAGAGCTAGGGCTAACGTCCATGTTCCTTATTTGTTGTTGCATACCAATCACCACCTAGTAGTAGTTTGTTTATTACTTAATTTCTTATGCTTACCTACTCGCTTGCCTACTTACTTATGCCTACTTGCTTACTTCCATAACTACTTACTTAAGTAAAAGTAACAAATTTCTTATATAGCACATGATGCTGAAAATAATTGATTACAATGTACAAGCAATTGAAAGAAGATCGGGTTCATAGTTAAAAAGCATCATATGACACCTTTAAACTAATTAATATACAAGATCATTTAGACATTATAAAAAAAAAGTAGCATATAGCATTGGCTTAACAAATAGACAAATATACATACAATTTTTTGCAATCCGGATATATTGTTTCTAACTGAACCATTTTTTTTGCAATCACTTTTATCAAATCGATTGCTTCTAAACTTATTGAATAACTTACCTTTAGTCCCAAGCTCAAACGTTTCTACTCTACAAATTAAATCCCCAAATATGCAATTTGAATGCCAAGCTCAAACCTTTACCAAGTATACCTCCTACACGTTAACAAGAAAGAAAGAAATTAGAGGATAAGAAAATCCCAAGTTTAATGTATCATTCTATTATGATTCACGTAATCAGTACTAAGTAACCAAGGCCTACACATGGTCCATCTCTATATTGAGGAGGTCAAAAGGGCCTAGAAATAAAGAAAGCCAAGAACAAAGAAAAAATATTTTTACTCTATAGATATAAGATTTAGACAATATGTCCCATACTGAACATATTCCTAGGCAGATCCATAATAAGTAAATAGTAATATCTATCTATCTATCCCTTCCAATAGATTGGTTTGAACAAGAGCATAAGAAGACCTCCAATATAGATGAGCAGATGGTCAAAACAATAGAAAAAATTATAGATCTTGTTAAACAAAGAATAAAGTCCATGAGAGTACATAATTGCATGCAATGCAATTGTATGTATCCACTTTTTTTCCTTTTTCTAAGCATTTTTGTTGATTATATCAGGATTCTCCATGGGTTAATTTCTAATGTCCAAAGTCCAAATTCAAAAGCCATGATATTTTTTCTGACATTGTACATCAAGCACAAGACACAACAGCAAACAAAGTATATCCTTCATCATAGCTTATCTTTTTACATGGGAAACAACTCATATGCGTTTCTCTTATTGAATTAACTACATCATTTTGTTTTGCCTCATTGTGTTTGGCATGTTCTTCAACAAGGATGGAGGTGCATAAGCAAATCCTTAGCAATCCTATCACCAAGTGAATGTAATTATTGTAAAAATATGAGGGCCGAGCGAACAAGCAAAAACATAAGCAAATCCTTAGCAATCCTATCACCAAGTGAATGCAATTACTGAAAAATGTGAGGGCGGAGTGAACAAGCAAAAGGATTTAGTAACACATATCTTAGATAAAGAAGCTTCGCATCAACTTCTTCTGTAGATAGAGAAAGCTTTTGAAACATTTTTTATTTACTATAAGGTAACTCTAGAAGAGCTGTAACATTGGACTTCTTGGCTACAAGCCACATTTGCTATGCAAAACTTAGAAATTTCCAGGCTCCAGCTAGATTTACAAAGTAAAAAGAAATTGGGTGGTTAGCCTAACGCATAACAATAATGTGATCATTCTCTTTCACACACCTAGCTTCTTTTGTGCACACACTTGAAATATGACATTTCAACTTGAGAAAGATAAAGAGGGGTGATACAAAGGTGAAAATTTGAAAAGACTAAAAGGGTGTTTGGTTTGGCTTTTTTTCTGGTCAAACCTGCTTTAAGTTTAATTTAAGCTAGTGAAAGTGTTTGTTTTAATTAAAAATGTACTTTTTTTAAGCGGCTTTAAGTAGAAAATAAAAAGCTCCCCAACCCTAGCTTTTGCTTTTTATGGCTTTAAGCACTTTGAAAAAAAGTAAGTTTGACCAAATCATTTACTATCTTATCCTTACCTTTTTATTTTTATTACTAAAATATCTTTACTCTTTTATCTTATATTTTAAATTATATTTTAATGTCCTTAATAGTTATTTTAACTATATAACTTGCTTTTCAACCCACTTTATCAAACATGTAAATACTTCTTTTTATAATAACAAATTGTATTCAAAACGCATAACTACTTAAAGTTGACAATAAAAAAAAGCCACTTAAAGCCAAAAGTGCTTTAAGTAGCTTTTTTATAAGCCAATCCAAACACCCTCTAACAATGGAGCCCACAGTTTGCACTTTTGAATACCCTCAGAGTCTAAGTTACAAATAGCAAGCACTAATTAATTTATGTTAATAAACAACATATTTCGGAAACTTAAAGACCAAGTGATAGATTAGATAAGTTGATCTCATATCATACGTATTTGATCGACAGGAACAGCTCTAACACGAAACCAGCCTATAAAATTTGACTTGACATATAGGTATTATAAAGAAGTGTATGAATATGCATCAAACTGGGGCTACATGTAATATATGTCAATAAATAATGTGCATTTAATATAGTAATAAACATGTATTAAGTTGCTTTTAATGTAATTATTAGACAAAATAGAAATATATGACGATAAAACAACAACAGATCATAAAATTTATTTTCCAATTCTCATTCATTTAAATGTAGCTTGTCTGATAGATTTTGCAAATTGCTAGTCTCAGATCTTCCTAATAAAGATATAGATAATATGTAAGAAAGGATAATAGCCATAAAAGAGTCGATGGGGTAATCCAAGAAATATATGCAATAAAAAGCGCAAATAAGCAATTTTCACCATTCAAGATAACTCTTTGGTGCTTTGCATCCTAGAATACCATAGATTACACTAGCACATACCAGATTCAATTGCTTCTGAATTTACAACTAAAGCTTGCATGTCCTATAATTTTAGCCAAAACATATTACAGTTTCCACTCCATTAATCTTTTAAGAAGGCACTAGTCTTGTTCCAGTAAAGCAACAACTAAAACATACTTCTTAACTATAGAATTCAACCATTGAACCAAATGGCAAAGTGACTGGCCACAGCGAACAGTTTCAGAAATTACCCCCGCAAAGCCTTCTTTATTAGTAAGGCTAAGTCAACAATGCCAAGAAATGAGCAAGACAATTTTCTCAAGATGACAACAATAAGGCCAATGTTATCTGTAAGAAATATCCACATAAAGAACTTCCAACGAATTTAAGAGGGTAGTCACAACTATTCTTGTTGTCAATAAGCACGTATGCCAATGTATATATTAGTGAAGTGCAAGGAGTGAACATTGCAATACGAATTCTTCAAGTTTAGTGAAACGACAGATTATTTCACATGTATAGTCTAACTTCTCAAGCTTTACTCCTCGAAACCTAGCAAGTGCGAAAGCTGAATGTATTCTTGGAGGACAATGATAGAAGCACCAAATAATGCTTCCCCTTTAAACATAAGAATCACAAACTCACTTTTCTCTACCCACCCCTACTCATAGATAACACAAATAAAATGTTTGTATATGTAATTTATCAGCAAGTCCATATTACTGTCTAGTGTGCACTTGTTGAACATACAATCCTTGGAAATAACACAATCTTTTCTATCAACCATTTTGTCATGATTTTGAAGGGAAAATCATAGAACGTTAAGCTGTTAAAGTGTGAATTAAGTGGACATTAGATAATGTGGTTTAAAGTCAACAATAGTGCAGCGAACTTACGTACATTTTTTTGTTGTAAGAAAGCAAGTGGGCCACCTAATTAAGTGAAATAATAGTTTTCTTGGATCAGGAAAGCAGCATAAAACATATAATTATAAGTTGTTACGTAATAACTTCATTAACTTACGAACTCTCACTGTCGCATCTGCTTGGCGTTAACTTCACCCTATCTAATTTTTATTTTCCTCTCTTAACAATATTATTAATTACTATTAGTTTCAATTGTAGTTAACATTTTTACTTTTTCCCTAGTGAGTAAAAAAAAAGGGAGAAAATATGAACGAGGCTTGTTCACTTTCTGGATCAACATTTCTTCAAAAGGAAATAGATTAACCCCCAAAATCAAAGACATAGTGGAGAAAAAAAGAGAGAGAGAAAGAGAGATACCTGGAGAAGGCGTAGTGATGGAGAAAGATAATGGTGGAGAGGTGAGGGAGATGCGATGGTGGATCTATGGATTTCGGGGGCAGGTGACGAGCGAGATTGACGATGGAGGAAGAGATTTTTAGGGATTTTAGGGATTTTGGGGTATGTGATATATATAGTTAAGTTTTTTTCCTTAAATTATAATATTGACCCAAATTTTCTTTTAATTACAATTTGGTAAATTATAAATATTTTATATTTAAATGATTTACTTATTATATTTAAATAATTTACTTATTATTAATATTGTCCTAATAGGTATTTTAGGTTAGATATATAGTTTGGAACTATAAAGTTAAAGTTTAAGAAATTAAATTAACAAAATATACTTAATTTGAATTGTAGTATAATTCTGATTAAGATAGTGAAAAATTAAATTAGAATAGTTTGTAAAATAATTAATATTTGTTATTATAATTTTAATTAATTAATCCTAATAATAAAAATAAAATAATAATAATATAATAATGTAGCTAAAACAATATAATACTAAATACTACTATAATAGTATGTACATTACATAATATGCAATTATATTATTATTAATATGTTAATACACAAATACTATAATTAATGTGATTATATTATATTAAAATGTCATAATTAAAGTTAATTCAACTAATCATAGTTAAGTTAGACATTGAAAAGTTATTTTAGTTAATAAGATTGTGAATACAATTAAAAGTAAAAACGTTTATAGTATAATTAAGACCAATATAGTTAAATACACTGATTTAATTATACATAAGACCATCAATTGACTAGTAAATAGATGCTATGATTAAATTTATTCATTAATTAGATAAGAAAAATTGACTTACAAGAAAATAAACCAAATTAAATTATTAATAGACATATTCATTAATAAAATATAGTTAGATTTGTTAGTATATAGTATTTCTAATACATAATCTTGTAAATATAAATATGAATATATGTATATATATATATATATATACACGTTACACACAGATAAACAATAGCTTGTAAAATATTTGCATTTTTTAAAACTACGATTCTTTCAAGTATTTATTTAAATTTTTTCCAAAATTTTAAAATTTAGCTACCAATTTTGAAATCGGTTGCAAAATTAGCGACCGACTAAAAATCAGTAGCTAAATTTTGTGACCGAGGTAAAATTGGTTGCTCAAATTAGTGATCAAAAACAAAATTGGTCACTAGATTTGATGGGGTCACAAAATTTCGAGACGAAATGCGAATTCGGTAGCTAATTTTGCGACCGAATTGAATGTCGGTCGTTAAATCTGTGGCAATATATATTTTATGACCGATTTCCCATCGGTCACAAAATTACCAATTTTCGTTGATATTTAATGACCGTGCTTTTTCATTTAGCAATCGCATTTTGGTAGCTAATTTTTTGGGCACAAAATTAGAGATGGATTGCAGTCAGTAGCTAAATATCGGTCGCAAAACTTAAATTTAGCGACCGATTTTCCTCGGTAGCTAAATTTCGGTCACTATAGACCTATTTTTTAGTAGTATAGGTTAAATTTTGTAATTTGCACTTGTTTCATTTTCCTTTCTTTTTGTTTTCTTCCTCTTTCTTTCACCCACATCAAAATGTCGAGTGTAGATCCTTTGTCCCATAAGATATACCATTGCTTATTATTTCACATGCCAATGCAAGCTTGCATAGGCAATACTACTAACCTTGTTTTTCTCTGTAAGTGTTTGTGGATTGTGAGTCACAAGGTTGGTAGTATGGTGATGTGTCATTGGCATTGAGAGCTTTAAAGACAATGCAAGGTTGAATCTATCATTTCTCCACTTGTTCCCCATGTTGCTATCGCATCCCCACCACCGTTACTTGTTTTGTGATGCGATTTGCTTGTTTATGTGCTTTACGCAATTTGCTTGAGGACAAGCAAAGTTTAGGTTTGGGGGTGTGGGGGTTTGTTCTTATTGTTTATGCTTTCTTAGAGTAGATTGCATTATTTGGTTAAAAATGGTGAAAATTTTCAAATTTTAATGCATGTAGAGTTGTTTATTTCTTGGTTGATCATTGTGTTGGCTATTGTGATTGACTCAATTGATTGGTGAATATTAGTAGCATTGTGGGGAAATGAATGGAGTGGATTGAGAACCGAGTATTAAAGGGGATGTCCTTGAAAGTTGTGAGGAGTGAAGACCTTTAAGAATGCCCCTTATACCCATCCCAGAGCTTGGTAGGAAAGAGTGATTGAAAAGGGTTGTTAATGTGAGTGCCCCTTCCTTGATTAATTCATTTTGATATGTCTAAGCCTTTCTTTTTATTTTCTTTTTGTCTATATGCAATGTAAAGTATGAAAAAATCCAAAAAAAATTGAAAGAGGTAAAAATGGTGCAAAAAGATCAATAGAAAAGAGAAAAGCCAAAAGCACCAAAAAGATTTGTGAATAACTGCATAAGTGACATAATGTCAACTTTGCACAAGCTATCCTCTTTGTTTATATGTGAATAAGGCTTTTATAAGTCATTGTATTTGTATATTCTCTTATCTTATCTTTAAGGCTTCGTGCATGTTGGGGAGGCCATGATTAGTCAAGGGGCACGAAATATCAATATCCCGTGTATATGAGTTAAAATCTTAGGCTTGTGGTAGATTGGCTACTTGGGAAATTCCCATGAGGAACGAGGCCCCTTATGAGTAAAGGGAAGATACAAAGAGACTTGGGGATCTCTCCACAATAGGAATGCCTCTTTCATGCCTCTTTGACTAAACTTGATAGTGAGTCAATCCCTTAGGTAACTCTTTGCATTGACTTTAGAAATAAACTTAAGATTGGGCTTGCATGGGGTCAAGCAAAGAGAAGGTTTAGGGTGTTGATGTGTTGTGTTTTTATATGTTTGCATTTTCATTTATCTATGTTTAAGAGGTGCTTTGAGCTTTAAGAGATGGATTACTATAGTAGATATACTAGAGTTAGGCTTAAGTATAAGTAAATGTACATAGTTCAGTTTAAAGACAAACGTTACACTAATGCATGCTTATTTCTCATGTTTGGTGAAGTTAGGTCAAAAGGTCGGGACTTGAATTAATGAAGAATTAATGTTGCAGTCAAATTCGAGGTGTTCAGGATGTGGGAGAAGCATAAAAGAAGTGTTTCGAAGCAACCATGTGAAGAAGAGGGCAAACGGAGCGAAACGGACACAACGCGAAAAAATCGCCCAAGCTTCTGACTTGGTTGGTCAACCCCCCCCCTTCTAAGGCTGGTCGACTAGCTTAGGTGACTGGCCAAAATAGAAAGTTAGCCCTCCGGGGCCAATGGACCTCAAGACTAGGCTGGTCAACCGGCCAAAGCCCCTGGCTGGACGCGTATGCTGCACTATTTAATCCCTTTTTCCAGGCCTTTTTGAGTAGATTTTGATCCTTTTTCACCTCCCATTCACATGCCCACTTCTCACACACAAAACCCTACATTCACCCACCTTTAATATACACATTAATACATACACCTACCTAGAATTAAGTTCATTTTGGAGGATTCAAACATCATTTGGTAAAGATCTACTCAAGTTTGTAAAGAAACAAGCAGGGATGAAAGTGGAGATTTCTATACCTCTTTCATTCTTATCTATTTCATGCTAGAGTAGATAGATTAGGGCGATTAAACTTGTGTAATTGGATGATTTTTGTATTCTTTGTTATGGGATTTGATTGGCTTATATATATATATATACATACATACATACTTTGTTCTTATTTTAAGAAGCTTTATATCATTTCATGTCCATGTGTTTGATGTAACGCTTAAATGAGTTATATGTATATAGATTTAGTTGTATTTGCTATAAAACACTTCTAATATTTAGATTATGCATGTCTATATGTGTGATTATGGATAATATGAAGTAGGTTGGCTCTATTCATGTCTATATGAGTATGCAACATGCCTTATAGTGAATACATGCTCAATTAATGCTATATGTTGATGCTTGAATGCTTCCAATGGCGTAATACAAACTTGTGTGTGTTTGTATCGTGAATAGGACGTCATATTCACAACGCCTTGCCTTAGGTTGTGTAGGACTGTGCCTATTAAATACCAATTCATTTTAGTGTCCCCAAAGTAATGGTGCATAAGTTAGGACTAGTTTAGACCAAGTCCCCTTTAGCTTTAAATCTAGGTAATAGAAGTCCAGATAGGTTTAGTCGACCCTAGGAACCCTAGGTCTTAGCATTGAATCCAGCTAATGGTTTAGGAACTATGGTGGGATCGTTCTAGGACACCTAAGTAACTCCTTAGTGCCTCCTATGGCCTCTGGTACATAAAGACCATGTCATAGCTCTAAGTGTGCTTGCTTAGGGATGGACCTGCATTGAGTCCTACGATGTAATTAGGATACTAGTTAGTTGCTTAGTATTAGAAGCCATATTTAGTAAGCCAATATCTCGAATCCCATAGCATTGAGTTGAAGAGTCAGCCGTTTACAAGTGTAGGACACCTTATCACCTTCCCATAGGTTTAATCCCCTTAGATTAGCTTAGTTCTTACTTTTCCTTTCTTGTATCTATATTGTAGTCCTTTCATTTCCCTTCTAGCTCCCGTTAATCCAAAACACCAATAATATGTCTAGTCTAGGTTTTCGTTTTAGCACTTTCCAGGACACCAAGCATAGGATCCACTTCACAACAATAGTCTCCCTGTGGTTCAACACCTACATTAGTACCCTTATATTGCACGATCCGCATGCTTATGGGACCTTTTAGGGCTTGCATCTTCAAAGGCACATCAAGTGTTCAATGGCAAGCATGTTGGATCTTTATTGCTTGTATGGTGTAATCGAAACATGTCTATGTATTTAGTTGGGTATGCCTTTGTGTTAAAAAAATGCCATGCTTGAGAACATGTATTGATATGTGCTTAAACACTTGACCGCTATTGTGATGTATCGATTGATGGCGTGCAATTAATGATTGGACTTAATTGAGTTTTCTTTAGTTGTAAACCCAGTTAATAGGTTTCAACTTAGTTTAATCAATCTTAGATGGACTAGTTATTGGCTTTAAGCCCAGCCAACAGTTTAGTCACTAGGGTAGACTCAATCAACATCATCTAGAAGTCCAATTAACTAGCTCAAAAACCGTAGGTCATAAAGACCACGCTATACTCTAAGCAGAGCTCATTTAGGGATAAACCCGCACCAAGGCCTAGAGAATAATAAGGTAGCTAATTAGGTTACTTGACAAAAGCAACCTTAAAATCAAATCCATCAAATAGTCCCCTATCAAGAGAGTAATAACCCCCATAATAAAGTGAAATTCATCCTAATCCCTAATTCCTTTGCTTGTTTTCCCTTAGTTAGCTATTTCTTCCCTTTTTCCCCTTTCATTCCCCTAGTTTAGTTTCTTTTCTGTTAGATTTAAATTTTGAGCTCTACTCAATCCAAAAACCCAAAATGATAAGTAGATTAGGGCTTTGCTTTAGTAGCTTCCTAGGCCACATAGCTTAGAGCTACTCCCCATCTTAGCCTCCCTGTAGACACGACCTCATACTTGAATGCTTTGCTACCAACGACCCTGTATTTGTGGGCTAATTTTAAGACTTTGTGGGATAACATCATGCTGTAATTAACTTTATGGCCTAGATTTTTCCTTTCTCCATTGTAATTATGTTTATGGCTTTTCTATAGTTAGGTTTACAGCCTTCTCGCCTTTGTTACAATTAGCTTTGTGCCTTTGGTTTTTCCAATTTCCTTACTATAATTAGCTTTATAACGGGATCAATTGTACTAGGTTTATGGTGTAATTGTCAAGAGTGACAACCCTTTGTTATTGAAATTCCTTGCATTAGTTTATTAGTCTATTTCATTTTCTAAAGATTATTTGTAATTAAATTCCGCAGGCTTGATTTCATTGCAACCATGTTGGTCCTTGATTTGATTTTATTACAATTGAGGAATCCATATCATATACCAAAAAATGTCCATGGATAGAGCTCGGGGCAAGAGATAAAGAACTTTCGTGAAGTTACGTGAGGAAGCTACGAGGCCACATAAGCGATGCAAGATGGTTCAACCTTCACGCACAAGGAACACTTGATCAAGACTTTGGCCAAGGGTGTGTAGCTTAGTAAGAGATTTTCCAAGCAAATAGAGGTGTTTGAGTGAGAGAGAGAGAGAGAGAGAATATTTTTTTAGACAAGTTTCTATTTGGGGTAATATGACTTACCTTGTTTTTTGTGTAGGTGGTTTATTTATAGAATAGTCCCTAGGACACATGAGCCTTTGGAATGTTGCAATCGTATTGGGTGTGTGGAGAGAACACATCAAGTGTCAGGTATCGAGAGTTGCGCATGCTTGCATGCTTGATTAGTCTGGTTGGGTCAGATCGAGAATGGGGGAAGGTGATGCCCGATCCCCCATCACCTATTAATTATTAAAATAACAAAAGTTCCTTAAATTCCTAAAAATAATAAATTCATATTAATAAAGAAACTATATAAACTTCTTAAAATCATAAATCCCTATTAATCTTAAAAACTACATAAATTTCTTAAAATCTTAAAAATCAATAAATTCATATTATTTAATCAAACTAAATAAAATTCTTAAATTTCTTAAATCGATGTTAATCATTAAAATAACACAACTTTTCTTAAATTCTTAAAAATCAACAAATTCATATTAATTAAGAAAGCTACATAAATGTCCTTCAATATTAAATTCCTATTAATCATAAAAACTACATAATTTCCAAAGATCCTAAATTCCTATTAATCATGAAGGCTACTTAAATTTCTTAAAATCCTAAATTCATATTGATCATAAAATTACATAAATTTCTGAAAGGCATAAAAAACTAATAAGTTAAAAATAACAACATAATAATAACTATAGTAACTACTATTAATCACTACAAAAACTACAATAACTATTATGAATCACAACAAAAAAAAAATAACATAATCTATAAAATTTATAACATTATAACAAAGCAATATTGTAACTTTTCAACATGACATTATGTAAATAACATAGCAGAACAATTTAATAAAATTACAACAAAAATGACTTAAAAGAACTTATAAATATAATAAAAAAATCAACATAATAACTTAAAAACTTATAATATATAGGGAAATTCTTTGGCCTAGGGCTAATTACGCAAAAAAAAAAAGGTTGGAGTGATGGAGAATTTTTCCCGAGGGAAAGGGGCAGGAAATGAGAGGGGTGTGGGGAGGGGGTGACCGTTCGGGGTTAAATAGTGCGATAATGGATTTTGGAAATCTAAGTTGTGAATTTTGGAAATCTATTTCTAGGGTTTTTCGGATTTCTAAAATCCAAACACGGATTTCTAAAAAGCTTTTCAGTTTCGAAGTTCAAAGACCCCAACTGTCACATTAATTTGCGCTATTTCGCTTACGCAATCTATGAAAAATTGATATCAAATTTTGAAAACCCGAAGTTAGATTTTGAAAATCTGAATGGCCCATTTCCAAAAACACCGTGAAAAGTAGTCTATTTTTGCAACAATGCAAAAAATGGGCCCAGAGATTAAAAAAGAGTCCGCGTTAAACTAATGGCTACTAAGATGGCAGAAAGGTTTGACCAATGAAAAAAAAAAAAATGGGAGAAAGGAAATTGCTCAAAGTCCTGAACCGAAGGATCTAACAAAGCTATCAGCCAGAGAAAAAATTTCATCTTTGGCAGAATGATAAGCAGACACATTAAGCCATAACAATCGGACTCTTCCTAGGTTTTTCATTTTTTTTTTTTTTGGTTAAAGTTGAAAAAAAAAAAAAAAACAACAAAGTGTAGCTTCCGCTTCTTCTCTCGCAACCCCTCGTTGTTCCCGCTTCTTGCGCAAAACAATTTGTTCACAACATTCACCGTTGTTTTCTGTTTTTCTTGACAACCCTTCTCAAAGTTAATTGAAACTATGTTGAACAACTTTTATCCGAGGGTTTTCACCTCCTTTGATATGTTTTTCCTTTCTAAATTTTGGTTATTTGTTGGATGACCTCCTCTCCCCTTATTTTTCTTCTTTGACTTGTGAGATGTAGTCTAATACTATTACCAACGTATATAAGTATTTAGATTTTTGTAGAGTATTAATTATGGGTACTTTAGTTTGTTTTTGATTGTTCATGTCTGAGAGTAGCACTTCATGCAAAAAGTAAAAGTAGTTTTTTGGAAATAAAGATGGCTATTGACACAAAAGACATGCAAATCTTGGCAAGCAATGTTGTTAAAATTTTGATGAAATCGTCTATTGGTTTTCTGAAAAAACATCCAATTGCTTCATGTACTCCGTTATCATTCTTACTTTTGTACGTAATTTTTCCTTCAATCTTCTGGTATTTGATTTGTTCCCTTCCTTTCGTTGTTTCTATTGGTTTTAGTGTTAAATATTGCTCTAGTGTTGGTAGAACCAAAGACATCAACAAGGATGAAAATGGGAATGAGCGGAAATCTTCTAGGAAAATCGAATTCAAAGAAGATGATACTAGAAAATATCATCCCGTGCATGCTCGGTCAGTTAGACGAAGAAGAGCAATGGAGACAATCTCCGAAAGTTGTAGAACGCAAAGCAATCATCAAGAAAAGGGCACAGTTGATTCAATAAGATTTACAAATGATTTGGTTGAAAAAAGTGCCATTGTAGAAGAAAAACCCAAAGATATTAAGGAGGTGGAAGTAGAATCTAGTACTGATCGTGCCAACTATACGTCAACTAATGCTTCTAAAGGATTGAAGACACAGGTTCAGGATGAATCTTTCATAGGGTCTCAGAGATTTGATGGTGGTGTAGTAGAGGTGGCGAGAATAAGTTCTGAAGAAGATGAAGATGAAGACACAAGAGAGGATGAGAGACAGGCTGTACAATGGACGGAGGATGATCAAAAGAATCTCATGGATTTGGGACTTTCTGAGATTGAACGGAATAGAAGACTTGAGAGTTTAATAGCTAGACGAAGATCACGGAAAATGTTGAATCCCCAACTTAGGAGGACACTGATGAACATGGGCGGCAATAACATTTCCAGTCAATTAAGCTCTATTACTATTCCTAAACACAACCCTTTACTCCTTGGAAGTAATCACTTTCCACCTACCCCTGGTTCAGCTCCTTCTGTTTTATTACCAATGCGCAATCCTTTTGACCTTCCTTATGAGCCACATGAGGAGAGACCTAATCTCACAGGGGATAGTTTCCAGCAAGAATTCATGGTTGCTCACCTGAAGGATATAATGCTCTGCAGGCATGAGAGCTTCAGTTTAGGGGCTTTTCAACCTCAAGAATTGAAGCGAGATCTGCATGAGACATCATTGCGTGTTGATCATGGGACGAAGCAAGTGAATGCAAAATCACCTGAGAGTCCGAAAGTGGGCAGTGAACCAGGTAAAATGAAGTCTAGTCTCTTCCCTTGATTCAATAGCCAAAACACATGCATAGAGAGTAAAATAACACCGGAGCAGTTAATTTTCTTATTTTTCCTCTTTTGTTTAGATGAAATTGATTTCAAACAAGTTCTTGCAGACCTGGAAAATGATGAGAAGATAATTACACCAAAAGCATCTCAAGAAGCTGAACCTGAGCTGAAAATCGAGAATATGGGCGATCAGGTCACAGTACAAGCCTCTGAACAGAGAGCTGACTCAGTTTCCATTCATCATGAAGAATTGGACGGTGAAGTTCAGACAAAATCAGTGATAGTAGAAGATTATCACAGTAGGCAAAGCTCACCCTCTTCATCAGAAGAGGATGAACCATTTCGTAGGATAGATAAAGACGCAATTTTAAAATCCCTATCTTCCCTAGCTCCAAGGAGCATAGCAATTGATAAGGAGGGTGAAGGCCAAATAAACGACATTTGTTGTGATTATGGTCCATCAGTTCCCAAGAAGACTATAAGTGAACAAATTGATTGTGCTGATATGGATATGAATCACACTCCTTCTCATTCTATTGCTTCTGACGTACAGGTTGAGGTCTCAGAAGTTGGTTCACCTCTTTTGACAAGTGATGGGAACATTTCATCCCTAGATGAAGAGATATCAATTTGTGATGGGAAGATTGAAAAGGCAGTGCAGTCTTGCGATGAAGACTTGCTGGTGACCTCATCGCACCTCTGTGGAGTGGATGAAAATGAATCAAGGTCAAGGGAAATACGTGAGGTTAGTGAAGAAGATATTATTGGGGTTGGATTTTCAAGAGTTAGTGAGAAGTCTGGAAAACCTATTGCATCACCTTTGATGGGAGAAAGAGTTGTTGAACAAGATTCCATCTTTCCACAATTCCTTTCACCTTTAAGAAATAAACCATCTCAAGAAAGCAAAGCCAATACAAGAACCGTAAACTCTAATATTCATGAAGAATTCCAATCATCAAGTCCTGATCTTTTACAAGGCTCAATGACTGAAGTTCTGGCCTTCCTGTTACATGAAAAGGTGCAGCAATCAACTGGAACATCCCCAAGTCACCCCTCTTGTAGTACTGAATCCGATAACCTGGAGGTTAGCATGTTTCTTTTCTGCATTAATTTTTGTTATTAATACTTGACTAGTCCAAGGACTGGTTGTGGTTCTAAGAAAATAGTTTTAGAGTTTTAGGTTCGCCATCTGAGCAATTTGAAGTTCTCATGGTGATAGTAAAATTATAAAAGATTTATAAATGATTAATTAGTTGGATAATGAGGATGAGCCAATAAGCAGCTAGTTTGATGGAGGTCTAACAATTTGGTGTATATAGATGGCAAACTAGTCCTTGTTGTAAAGACTGCGTACGGAAACTAAAACAGAATTGTGACCCAAGTTAACAACATTTGGTAAACAACAAAATTACCGTGCTCATTTTGTTTTATACTTTTCATGATGCTTTCTACTCTTCTTAGCTTAATAAGTTCTCACAAATCCACAAAATTGTAACTTTGATTCTCACAAATCCACAAAAGTGTAACTTTGAGGTATGTTGAAGTCTCTCTCTTTCACTTTGATTGCATATCGATAAAGTAAATAATAAACTTTTGCAACGTCAAAAACCTTTTCACATATTCTAGACATCCTGACTTGAAACAGAACCAACTTTGCTATTTGTTTCCTTCGTATTGCTTTATACTATTTGCTTTTTATTTTTTATTGTTATTATTATCAGCTTTGGGTTTTGATGTAGAGCAAGTTAAACAATTTGTTAGCATCTTTTAGAGCATTCAAGCACATACATTGACATTTAGTTCTCAAATTCCTAGCCTTATTACAATTCATAGCCATTTGTAAATTTCTTCAAATTTTTCATGCTTCCTATCTTCTTTTAATTTTACAATTGATAGCCACACTTGGACAAGAATGGCAAGCTGATAGAAGTTGAATATGCAGAATGGCTTCCATTTGAATGAGGAATTTTTTTCTTCAATATCTGGTTAAACAAAATCCTCGCAATTATCTTCGTATGACAAAGTAGAATTATTATGTGACAAACTTTTCTGTGTCCCTTTTATTGCATTTACATACACTTTCTTATTTTATTTTGTACATAAACTTAAGGTCTCTGCTTATTTTAAATTATCTTTTTGCTTTAATTCTGTGATGTCTATCTATGCATGTTCACTCATTTGTTTTTCTTGTGTTGGTGAAAAAATTAAGCATGAGAAGGGAATTGAACTGACCATTTCACGAATTTGGATGCGAAGCAGGAACAATCTCAACCAATCAATATGTCCAAAGAACAGTCGGGCACAATTTTGTCTCATCAAGGTCGCCATGTGACCAGCTGCACCGACAATAAAAATACCTTTCTGGAAAGAGGACACGAAGATAGAGAACTAAAAAATCAACAAAATACCCCAGACATGTTGAATCTGGTTAAAACTAGTGATTCATCGGCTGCTGAGGATATTGCTCATCAACCAGAAGATCCTGATATCAGGAATGAAAATACCATTCAAAAAAAAGGACATGAAGACAGAGAATTAGAAAATCAGGGAAGTGCCAGGGATAGCTTGAATCTGTGTAAAACTAGTGATTCACTGATTGCTAAGGATATCAGTAGTCAACCAGAACAACTCGATATTAGGACCGAAAATACCATTCAGGAAAGTGGACATGAAGATACGGAATTAGAAAATCAGGAAAATACCGAGGACATTTTGAATCAATGTGAAACTTGTGATTCATTAACTTCTGAGGATATTGGTCGTCAACAAGAACTTGATATGAGGATTGCAAATACCATTCATGAAAGAGGACATGAAGACAGAGAATTAGAAAATCAGGAAAATACCTGGTACATTTTGGATCGATGTAAAACTAGTGATTCATCAATTGCTGAAGATATTAGTCGTCAGCTAGAAGAACCAAACATCAGGACTGTTATTCAAGTTAAAACTTTAGTTCAGGACAATGGCTATTCAAGGTCCTCAGAAAAGTTCAAGGGAGCCACTGAATATCTATCTCAGGTAGAAGATGTCGCAAAGACGTCCCAACTAGTGCAGAGCAATGAGATTCAAGACATAAAAGTTATCCAAACTGATGGTAGTGCATTATCCACATTGCCCGAATTAGGGGTAGCATCTGTTTGTACCGATTCAACACTATCTATATTACCAGGTCCTAAATCGCAGGAAAATGCAGGGATGGATCAATCATATGCATCAAACTCTGCGAAGTTGGTGCATATAAGAGTCCAAGAGTCTGATAGAGATATGAAGTACCATAATGGACAGAGTGTGGCTACAAACGAAAGTTCAAAGGCAAGAGATCCTCAAAATGCACTGCACCCAACATGGGATTCCGGATTGTATTCTGGCAATGGTCATAATGCTGTAAGTTTTTCTGGTTGGTGAGCTAATAATTTTCCAGCTTCATGACACAGATTTTGAGATTTGACAATTCTCTATATAAGCTACGAACTGATATATCCAATAATGTTAAAAGTTTATATCCTGACTAAGAGGCTTGTTTGGACTTGCTTTTCTAAAAGCATTTTCTTTTATAACTTTTTGAAAAAGTACTTTGAGAAGCTAAAATTTATGACTTTTTGAAAAAGTTGATTTTGAACTTTTTTTAGAGTTTTAGTTATTTCTTGAAAGCAAACTCAAATACTTATTGCAAAAAAATATGTGTGTGTATGTTTTTTTAAAGGAAAGGTGCTTTTTCATAAAAAGTCAATTCAAACATGTCCTAAATTTTATATTTTATGTTGTACGTGATGCTTACATCAAAAGTTTGTTTGTCTTGTGCAACTACAGCATGAACACGTGAAGGATGAAAATGGTTTTTGCTCTTATGGTATTCCTCCAATATGATGAACACACCTTCGTTACGATCACAAACATTGAATTACTAATTTTATGTGGTATTAATTACTTTTGAAAGAACTTATACAATGTTTATTGAGAAGAATTTCAAAAGTTATTAGGGTACCATTCAATTGGTTTGTTGATCGGTAGCATTGCCACCAAGTGGACCAATGGGCACAATGGTACTATTGGTTGAAAGTACCAATTGAACGGTTAGTCTACCAGCTAAGCTAGCGACGGTCAATGCCTCAACCATCAGCACAACTAGTGAGCTATTTGACTAACCGGTTAAGAGTATATAACAAGTTTTTGAATAATGTCTGGTAGTTATTTTTCAACAATTGTGTCTGTACAGATTCAGACATAGATTTGCCTTCTAAAATCTTCACATATTGCTAGAAGCTAGATCTATTCTTGTTTGGTTTAATGTAGAAAATAAATTAGGAGAACTGGTTATTTTGCTATTTCTAGTAAGTGCCAAGTGACCTAATCTGCTTGTGCAAGACAACTTAGGTTGTAGGCTTCATTGTTTTATAGAGGATATTAGTTTTATTTTTTGCATCCTAAATTAGTGGGGGAAAAATAATTCTTAAGGAAAGTGGCAATATTGCTGAACACCTTGAGCCTAGAGTTTTCCATAATGTGTTCATTGATATCACTTTAGGTACATAAGCCTTGCATAGCCTGCAAGCGCACGGGTCGTCTATTGTATAGCTTGTGAGTCTAGGGTCGAATCCACAAGGAGGCCAATTGTGTGTGGTGTCCTAAGTAAGTGTGTCTTAAAGAATTACATGTTGGGTGCCTAAATTACGATCTTTTTGAGTTTTTGGGATGGAATGGAGTGCGAGAAAAGTAAATCTACCCTAAAGGCAAGAAAATAAATGCGTGTGTATGTGTGTGACGGGGGGTCAAACAATCTAAGGAGAGTCAAATGTCAGAAATGAGGGATTAGGGTGATTACAACTTGCTTATGGGTGATTATTACATTCTTGCTAGTGTTGCTTGATGGATTGTTTGGGTTGCTCTTATCTAGACCTCCAATTAATCTCCTATTGGTACCCTAGGACTTGGTGTAGGTCCTTCCATAGGGACGTTTACCTAGAGCTATGGCGTGGTCCTTAAGACCTAGGCATTAGGGCTAGTTAGTTACGGTTCTAGGCTACTTGATCGATCTAACCCTAGCGTCTAAACTGTTTGGCTAGATTTAAAGCCAAAACCTAGTCTGTCTAAGGTCGACTAACCTACCCTGAAACTTATTGGCCAGATTTAAAGCCAAAGGAGACTTGACCTAGGCTAACCATTAATCAATCTCCATTAATCGTCCATCACATTAGCAAATACAACCTTAAAGCGCACATACAAACACATTTAGGGCATGGTATTCGAGAATATTCCGGTATATTTTACTACTAAACACATAGACATGCTTACATTACACCAATTTAAGCATAGCACTTGACATGTACGGAATAGAAGCTATTCTTGCTATTAAACATGTAAACACACACGTAGACATGTATGGATGCACTATCCAACTCATATAATCACCACACAAACACAGAGACATGCTAGCACTGTGGAAAATATGAAAAACACAAAATATGGAGAGAAAATATGAAAAGGTTGAAGATGGTTGGAGCCACCACCAATGTTGGTTCTAGAAGAGAAATACTTATAAAAACTACATTGTAAATTCTTGATGTTTCATGAATACAATAGAAGAGTCTATTTATAGGCATGATAACTTGGTGAGCAAGATTAAAAGCTAGACTAATAAGGTAACAAGAATTTTAAGGAAGCTAGAATAATAAGAAAACCAATTTGACTAATTACCTAATCTAGACTATTGTCTAATTTAGTACCATAAGATAAGGGAATACATTAACAACCAAAATATTCTTCAATAGCCCCCCTTAAACTCAAGTGGTCTAATAGAGACCAACTTGAGTTTGATAACCGAATTGCTAAGTAGTATCCGCAACGTTGAATAAACTGATCATGTAATGAGTTCATCTGTGTCAAAACTCGAGCTAGAAGAACGAGAAAATTGGAACACCTGGAATGCGACCTAAACTTGAAGGTGCATCTACGACGAGTTGCTTGGAACAAGAACCATGAATGCCAGGAACCTTGAACAAATACTCAAATGAGCCAAAAACCCAAGAGCAGGTGCACAAACGAGCCAAAAACTAAGAGTAGGGGCTTAAATAAGCGAGAAACCAAGAATAATATTCAAACAAGCCAAGAACCAAGAATAACTAAGAACAGGATTGAGCTCAAACGAGCTAAAGCAAAAATTTCACAAAAATAAGAACAACCAAGAACAAAGAATCAAGAGCTCACATGAGCTAAATAGCAAGAGATATGTGAGAATTTTACTAAACCAAAAACAACCAAGAACTAAGAATCAAGAGCACAAACAAGCTAAAATAACTAGATACAGGTCATGTAAATAACATAGTATGCCAACAAATTCATATAACAATGGTAAGGACAGTTGTTGACACGAAGGCAGATGCCTGATGGACAAGCCAGAACCAAGAATCAAGATCGGAATGGTCTAAATAAGATTGCAGCAGAATAGTGATGATACCAATGAGATAACAATGAAACAGGCCACCAAGATGGTGGCTCTGATGCCATGTGAAAATTAAAAAGAAAGTAGAAATGATAAAATATGGGGAAAAATATGAAAAGGTTGAAGATGGTTGAAGCCACCATCAATGGTAGCACTAGAAGAGAAATACTCATAAAGACTATATTGTAAATTCTAGATATTTCATGAATACAATAGAAGAGCCTATTTATAGACATGATAACTTGGTGAGCAAGACTAGAAGCCAGACTAATAAGGTGACAAGAATTTTAAGGAAACTAGAATAATAAGGAAACCAATTTGACCAATTGCCTGATCTAGACTATTGCCTAATTTAATACCATAAGTTAAGAAAATACATTAATAACCAAAATATTCTTCAACAAGCACAATGATTTAGAAGTGGTTAATAGCAAAATAGACTTTATATACATACATACATACATATATATATATATATTTATATATATACATTGAGGCATTTTAGCAAACACTTAGACATGTATTTAAAATAGCCATGAAAACCCTAAGAACAAAGCATATATATATATATATATATATATATATATAAATCTATCAAGTACCCAAAACAGTAAAGTAGTAATCAATTCATAATAAAAGTGTAAATCACCCTACGTGTTCCAATTAAACATAAATTAACTTAGGATAAAAGAAAGATACCCTTTTATCCGTAGCTATCTCCTTACAATCCACGAGCATGAGTTTGAATCCTTGTATTTGGTCCTCTTAGATGCTTGATTCCAAAGTGCTAATGTGTGTGGATGTGTGTGTATGAGCTGTGTGAGAGTGGAATTAGGGTTTGGGAAGTGGGTCTAAGAGAATGGGGTGATAGATTTGAAAAATGAGCTCAAAATGGCTTTAAATAGCCCCTTCTCGCTGCAAAAGTTGGTCGCAAAGTCGGGCTCTCGGCCTCCAGAACAAGTGAATTCAGCCACATTTAAGGAGCTTTCTGGCTATGGTCAGAAGTAGGGCCGAAAGCAGGGCCAAAGGCATGGCCATTCCACTGCCTTTGGGCTAGGGTGGGACCAACCTTGGTCAAAAACTCCATTCTTTTCTCCTTTCATGCCCGGTTGCTCCGTTCTTTGTTCGGTGACCTGCAAGTGCGCCTTTTTTGCTTTCTTCCCATCCAAAACACCCTTAGCTTTGTTCCATCATCAAATCATCATCAAATTAAGCTTTGAACACTTCTCCAAATCTCACCTAAAACAAGCAATAAGTGCGTATTAGTGTAGCATTTATGTTCTAAGCTCAACTATGGACATATAAACCCTAATATGCACAAGTATGACATAAATGCTATACTACTACACTATTAAAGCGAAAAACACCTTTGAACAAGTATTAACATGTAATGAACAATCACACACAAAACCAACACATTAATACCCCCAAACCTTCTGCTTGTTTGTCCCCAATCAAGGTCAAACCTAAGTTTATCTCAAAGTTGGTAAAAATGGGTTGCCTACAAGTATTGACTTGCTATCTTAGTGAATCATTGGAGCATGAATGAGTCATTCCTTTTGTGGAGGGGTCTCGATGCCTTTTCGGATCTTCCCCTTACTCATAAGTGGTCTTGCACCTCACGAGAAGTTTCTAAGTAGCTATACCTCCATAAACCTAGATTCTTACGCCCACACACTGGATGTTGATATTTTGTGCACCCTCAACTAACATGGCCTCCTCAACATGCACAAGCCTCAAAGATAAGGAAAGAGAGAATATACAAACACAATGGTTCACAAAAGACATAAGAGCCTTATTCACAATACAACAAAAGAATGAAAGAAAAACTTGTGCCAAGTTGATATTGTGTCACTTAAGCACTTATTCAATGAACTTCACTTTTGCATTTCTTTGTGCCTTTTGGTTAGTTCATATTTTTCACTTTTTTCACGTTTTTCTTTTTTTTCAATGTTTTTCTCATTTTTGCCTTTTTCCATTTTTTTTTTGATTTTTCATTTATATGTTGCATAAGCAAAAAGAAAAGAAAAAGAAAGGCTAAGGCATACTAAAAAGAACCAATCAAGGAAGAGACACTCATATTAATACCCTTTTCACCTCTTTTTCCAACCAAGCTATGGGGTAGCCACAAGGTGCATTCTTAAAGGTACTCATTCTCCACAGCTTTCAAAATGCATCCGCTCAAGTCTTGATTTCCCTCCACTTCATTCACACCCCATAATACAATCTTGTCTCCACCAATTAATGAAATTAACAACAAGAGCTAACACTTCAATCAACCAAGAGATAAACGACTCTAAGTGCATAAAAAGGGGTAAAATTTTGACCATTTTTAAGCACATAATGCAAATCTACCCTGAACAAAGCATAAGACAATAAAACCAAACTCCTACACCCCCAAACCTAAACTTTGCTTGTCCTCAAGCAAATAGAACAAGACTACTCAACAAGTAAATAGGCAACACAAAGCATGTAAAGGTGAAAGGGAAGGGGTAGATAAGAGGGGAAATAAGTGGAGAAAGGATAGATACAACCTTGTGTGCTTTTCGAAGTTCTTTGATGCCAATGGTTAATGATTTGTCTACTAACCCTGTTTCTCATCAAACCACAAATACTCACACAGCACAAGATTAGTAGCATTTGCCAAACAAGCTTGCATTGGCATCATCAAATGATAAACAAGGTGTATGCAAAGGGAAAATGATAAAAGTGAGGATCAACACTTAGGAGGGTCAAAAAGAAAACAAATGAAATGAAAATGAAAATCAGAGAATGAAAACAATGAAAGTTAAAAGCAAACAAAAGACAAGCAAATAAAACAAAAAGGATATAAACATGTCTAGGGTGCCTCCTAGCAGCGCTAGATTTCACGTCTCCAGTTGGACACTAATGTTAGAGCAAACGGTGCTTAAAATTGCGAGGCACAAATTGCCTGATATTCAACCAAGCATAAACAGTAGAGGGAAAAGGGTCATGCAACATAATATAGGGCAATGAATTCACAATGCACCCTTTTTTTTAAATCCCACCCCAAATTATCGAATGAGAATGTGTGCACAAATGTATATGGGAGCGTGCACAAACGTAAGAGATCATGCATGCTCGCTCTCTAATTAACCACCCCATGGCCTTCTTTTCATAATCAAGGGCTAGAAGCATACCTTCCCTATGGCTCAAAAATAGGTTTAATACATGCAACATGGGTGAAGTATTTCCTAATCGTAGGTGAAAGTGTTCTAAACAAGAAGACACAAATGTGGGCTCTAAAGAGAGAGGCTCAACAGAATGAGAAAGGAGAGTAGGGATGATACTTAGAGAAGGAAGGTTAAAGATAAGGGAAGTCGGAGTAAAGATATATCATGATCAAGCCTATGTCTCCTCACAAGGGGTGGATTTGATCTTAATGGGTTTTATCTCCAACAATGATTCATCATACGTCCAAAAAGACCCATAGATCAATCTTCCAAACTCACCAATTTCTTTCTTAGATGTTTTCTTAGAGTTGCTACTCTCTTCAACACAATGATCCTTAACTCTAAGAGACTTGTCATCTAAAAACTCCAAAATTGATGTCTTGTTTTCCCCAATGGATGACTGTAACCCTTCACTAGCTAAAGTTTCTTCAAATTCATCCATACATTAATCACTAGTGGGCGTCATCTCACCATCATGATTCTCACAAGGGGTAGACACACATAGAGGTGACAACAGAGACTCAAAGGATTTCGGGTCATGCAAACAAGAATGCTCGAGAGAGGTGTGCTCACTAGACTCCTTAGTTGTGGACTCGAAATGCAAATGAGTGTTGTGATTATGAGACTCGACCTCTAATTGTGTGGGAAGTGAGGGATGAGAAGAAAGAATATGTCCACATGACTTAACAAAGGGCGTTGAAAGCTTAGGAGGATAGGGCACTACTTCCTTTAAAACATATACGTATAAGTCATCAAGAACCAAAGTATCATCAAGCTCATTCTCATTCTCACTACATGATGTAAACTCTCCATCAACCTCTCTTTCTAATCTTCTCTCCAACACATCATCATTTTCACCCCTAGTCACCTCATCGTTAGGTCTCATCTCTATCCTTTCAACTCGGTCTAAAGGTACGTCAACACTCTCGCTCATGAGTTGTGTAATCTCACCCATTCTCTTTAAGCACTCACTTAGAGATTGGTTTCTCGTTTCAAACTCTCTAGTTTCTTTGGATTAGATTGGATGAAAGATTGGGATTGCTCAAGCATTTGATCTAATTCGTTCGAGAATGTTCTAGCAAGTTTTGTAAGATCAGGTCAAATTTTAACGGATCCGCTAACTAAAGCACTTCTTAGAGACTTGATGTCTGAGGACTCAAGAGGGATGGGACCAAGCCAATACCAACGATGGGAGCTTGACTTAATACTTGTAGTCTTTACAAGTCTTAAGTTCAATGAGTCATAGTATATCACTAGAACTGAAAATATTTAATTGTTTATGCCATCTTAAGGTACTCCATTACCGTAATCTATAAAGTGGGGAATGAATTTAAGTTCTTAATAGACCTATAAGAATAATGTTCGAGTACTTAGTTAAAGGATACTTCTGATAGGTGCTACCTAAATAAGTAAGAAGTTTGGCCATTTATAGGAGTTAATGACTTGACAATAACAGCACTAATGAAAAGGATATAGACTCATGGTCATTTAAAAGTGTAAACTAATACAAGTCTACTAGATACTCAATGGAATGGAGTCTTATGTGTGATATTCACCTAACTAGTCAAAAGAGAACCACTGGCTTAATGCTTAGTCAACCACACTGTTTTGACTAGTGGTAAACATTTTACTAAGTAGAAACATTTTGAAAATGATCGGGATTGTTGAAGAGATTTGCAAAAGTCACTGGGAATACCGATCAGTTCGTAATATGGACATTTTGAGAATGGTAGGGGTCGTTGAAGTGATTTTTCAAAGTGATTGGGAGTATTGGTCGATCAGTTAAGGCAATATATGACCGTTTGAATAACTTTTTGGTAGTTATTTGTCAATAGTTGTGTCTATACGGATTTAGACATGGTTTTGCCTAGACAGGCTTGCCTATTTCAGTGTTAAGCAAGAGATTACATCCTAAAAACTCTACAAATTGCTAGAACGCCATATTTGATTCTTGTTTGTGTAACAGCAGAAAATAAACTAGGAGGCCGGATTATTTTGCTATCTTCCAGTGAGTGCCTAGTAGTCTCATTTGTTAGTGCATGACATCTCAGGCTATATGCTTCGTTGTATCCCACGTGATATTTGCGTTCCGTTTTGCATATCAAATTGGTGGGGCAAAATATTTCTTAAGGAAAGTGACAATATCTCAGCATGCATTTAAATAACAGTTTCCCAAAATTTATTGACTACTCTGACAAAGTTGAGGAATCTCTCAAGCCTCAAATCTGATTACAGCTAACAAAGATGAGTACCATTACGCATGGTGTCTAATATTATTCTACTGTGCACTTATCTGCAAGTAGTTGCTGCCTTTATATTCTGAATATGTGTCTTAGTGGGCTTTAGGACCTAGTTAAGCACAACCATAGCGGACCAAATGAATTATTTAGGTAGAGAGTAACTTCTTTAGATCTAAACTGTTTCATTTATCACTTGATGCGAGAGGTCAATATTTGGGAGAGAATAAGACAGGATAGTGAACTATATAACATATGAGTAATCTCTCACCACTGTGTCTTTTATGATGCTAAACAGGAATCCTCTTCCTCTGAGAAGTCTAACAAGCAGTCAAGCAAAATAAATAATGTGGATGATTCAGAAAACTTGCAGAATAATGATAAAGACTGCGTGAAGACCAGTAAAGAAGTTGATATCCACATTTCCACCAAAGGAGGGGACCAGGCAGAGAAATCTGAAACAACTTACTCAAGAACTTTTGTATCTCATGGAAACAAATTGAAGGGATTGGTGGAACCAACCGTCATCTCCAACTATGGTACACTAGCTGGAGAAAGTAGTAGGCCACCATTTTCTGAAGAAACCAAAGGAATGTCGGAACATATCCGACAATTTGAGGAGATGATTATACCTATTCAAGGCAACTCTTTCCCTGAATCACCTATTAGTAGTGAACACGAGCCTCATTCTGCAGTAGTTGGGACATCTACGGTTAGCCAGGACACTGAAGACCCAGCAGAAATGGAATTAATGCCTGAAGTAATGGATCAACAAGTTTCAAACACCTTAGGTTCAACTTTGTCCCCCAAGTCTGTACTACAGCAAAGTTTTTCAATGAAGCAGCGGTCCGTAACTAATTTAAGCGATGAGGTTGAAATGGAAATCCATCAATCTCACAGATATCCTGCGGAAAGCTACACGGTGGAAGAAAGGAGAAGGTCCAGCTTGACTTCAACTGCGCTTCGAGGTGCAGATCTCATAATGGATGATCGTAATGCTGAACCAGCACAGGTGTGTCCTTGTCCTATTTCTTCTCTTTCTTTTCTTTTCTTGCTTTCTTGCTGATAAACCCTATAGTCAGCTTTCTTACTTTTATCACAAGACCAGGTGAGAGATCAATCTCGAGAAATGAATAGGTATATTTTTCAACACCAAACAACAGAATGTAGTTCATTTAATCTACATTAGTTCACATTAAATTTTATAGATATTTCAAATTATGTACAGAGTCAAATGAATGACAAATTTACATATGGCTGCACCTTATAATGAACAGGAGTCATCTACTCCTTCAACGATGCCTATTGAGGAAGCCAACTCCAACCAAGGTCATGTAAATGAATTGATGGCTCACGATGCAAAGATGCAGACAACTAAGCTTAATGAATTCTCCAAAGATACCTCAGCAAGATTGAGCAGCCATGAGACAATAGCAGAACAGCCAAAACAAACTGAGGGTGCCAATTCGATACGTGGAAAGAATGATGAGATCCCAGAAGATTCAACTTCTCATGCCAATACTGCAGATCAATGGAAGAACTTCGATATGCCGTAAACTAATGACAGGTAATGATTATGTGTGTAAATCTGTAAATTAGTTAAAAACTTTTAGTGTTCTAATAATCAGCTTAATCTCTGTTGCATTCTACTTGTTGACAACTGACAGGACAAAACGATGCAATCAGCTTTTTCATTCTGGGCCAAAGTACTGTGGGGAACACAAGACAATGAATGAGCACTGGAAGAGAGAGACCAATCTAAGTCTCGTGGGGATGCATTGAAGATTTTCTCAGCAATTCTTTGTTTCTTGAGGTTTCCAGAATCGTTGAGGGGGGTAGGATAGTTCATTGGGAGCTTTGTGTGGAAGAAGAAGATGTTTGAGCCTATTGTATGAGGGATTTAGTTGTTTCGTTGACGCCATCTATAACAGAGCTATATGGAGCAGCAATGCCTATGCCAAGATATCTGAGGTTATAACATTCTTTTCTCAGCCAAAAAGCTTATTTTAGTTATGTGTATCCCTGACGATGACAAATGAATTTTATCTGAAAAAATTCTTTTCTGAACCATAAAGCTTATGTTTAGCAAGTCCACACCTGAATTTGGCGTGAGTATTAATGCCTTTTCTACTATATGTTATAAAATTAAATTAAAGAAAAATAAAGAGACAATGGAGAAAATATAATAAGGGAGTGGAGAATTTTTATTTCTTGATGTGTGAAACAATACAATACACAAAATTGTATTTATAATAATAGTAAAAGAATAGCTGGATAGGACTAGAATACATAATTTCATACAAAATCTATCTGAGTGAGAATGCACATAATTACCCATATGTAATATGACTAAAGTTTGGACCAAGTCAACGAAAATCTTAGCGTGAAGATTTTTGTACATGTGGCATGAACAGAATTATTGACCAAATTTGAAATTAAAAGATTAACTGAATAATTGATTAAGGAAACATGGTGCTTGTAGTGCAGCTAAATCAAGATCAGCAAATAGTTTGAAGTGCCAAGAGTCGTGGAGGGAGTTCAAGTATGAAAACTAAAAACTAATGTAGGGTACTTCAAGTATAAAAACTAACTGAAAGTATTAAGCAAAGGGTTCTACAACCACCATACATTCTGTATGTTTATCTAATTTTATCTTAGCTAGCTATCATAATTTATACCATCTCTAGCTGTAACTCTAATTTAGAAGTAGTTTAATTCAAGTTGTAATCTCAAAAATTTATCCAAAGCACAGGAGGAGATTGTTATCGTTTCTCCTTCAATTAGACAAATCACAATAACTCTCAAAGCTTTACTTGTGAGCCAACTCAAAGCTTTACTTGTGACCCAATCAATCGGATCTTTGACGTGCTATGGTAGAGCAATACACTGTCGACTTGTAACGTGCATGCTATTTGCAAATTATTGATTATCGACATGCTATGCTTGGCTTCCGCACCAGTCAATTGATTAAAAAAGATAACCGGGAGCTGATTTGCAAACCAAAAGTGTCTAGAGAAACACAAGGTCAAAGAGTTATAATTGACGTGCCATGCTAGAAAAGTCCATTGTCAGTTCAACAGCGAGGTAGTGACATATCATGACAATACAAGTCCCTGAATTAAATTTAGGGTAAAGAAAAGAACCCCATTAAAGTTTGTTTGCGCAGACATTAGTAGGCCAAGAGTAGCCCATGGCTTGGCAATGTCATCAATTAGTGTCTCAACCCTATCACTCGAACTCCATCGACAGGATGGCCAAACAACTAAATTGCTAAGTTAAGCCCAAATTATTTGAATATCACTTCTCTAGGTAGACATTGTATAGTGGTACTCAATCATTATTTTGTTTGGCTTCTCAAATACGATAGAGAACTCCATTGACAGGATGGTTGAATCTACTATTAGTTCAGTGTATTCACTATTGGCTTTATAGTAATGTTGTTTTGTGTTTTGATTATGCAAATTATGATTAAGAATATATTTGATTGAATTGAATGCCTTGCAAATATCCCTTGTGAGATTGTTGCATAAGTTGTTTAGCAAGGGAGATCATTAGAAGCCAGAAGTGCTTGTTTTGTAGATATCGATAATGGCTTGAAGATTACACAAGATTGGATGGCATGAGACTTCAAGATCATTCGTGAAATAGAAGAGGAGTTATAAGCAAGAGATGAGACTACATAAGGGGTCTCTATTGTGTTTAGCCTTAGAAAACAACTTAGAGCTCTCAATGGCAAAATTTTCTTGAACTATTCTTTGCATAAGTATTTTCAATCTTGTTTTGAGGAGTGTAAAGTGCCTTTGAACTGTATCTAACTTGGCTCATATCTTTAAAACTTTCAAAGTGATTACATAACATGTCTTTGATCTTAAAATTGCATTTTTGAACTCTCTTTGAAGTGTTTTTTACTTGCCAAATTTACTTAATCTTCAGAAGAGTTTGTAAAAACATGTTTTCAAATTGAAATAGAAGTATTCTGGACCAACTGATCACCCTAGACAGTTAACCGACTGGCCTAGGAAGGCAACCGATCAGCGCAAAATTAGGGACCTGCTAGAAACTCTCTCTGGCCTTGCCAGTCACCCTAGCCGGTCAACTAACTAAGGCTACCGACAGAGGCAGAGTGCACTGGAGGTAGCGATCTATCGACAGCACCCAGATTTTAAAATTTTTTGACCATTGACGATACATTTAGGCTGCCTATTTAAAACCCATTTCACCTCATTTACTCTCCTTACCTAAGAAAACTCTTCTAGAGCATTTCAAAGCTTTTTCATTCTCTTTCAAACACTTTTGAGCTTGGAAATCATCATTCTTGAGCTATAATTTGTTAGATGTTTGAGCAAACAAGAGCTTACTTTTGCTATATCTTCTTCTTAGAGTTGTCACCCTAAATTCTTTCCAATTCTTTAATTATTGTTTATACACACTCTTGAGCTAGGGATAGTTTTTGAGATTCATGTATAGCAAGAGAGAGTGTGGGGAAATCCTTAAAAAGGTGCTCACTAGGGTTCTTTAAAAAAGGCTTCAAAGAAGTGTATAGTTGGTTTGTGCTTCACTAACTTTTAAAGAAGCATATTATTGGAATTGATTGAAGTCTTAAGGAGTGAATCCTTAGGCAGTGAATGTAAGTGATCGTGTACTTGGTAGTATGTGGAAATGAAGCACAAATACAACCAAGTGTTATACTCACAAGCGTACGTATCGTGTCTAGTATAATGCATGCATAGGAGTATCTTCTCTACAAGGAGCCTACCTTAGTTTGGTCTCTATGTGCTTGGGTAACTAAAACTAGCTCTGTGTGTGTGTGTATTTGTCTTTTTATGATTAAAGAAGCTCAAAATGATAGAAAATAAACCTACGCTACAGAGGAACTTAAGAGTACCAAGCTAAGGAAGAAAACCTAACAAAGAAGAAGGGGACCTAAGGTGACTACATTGCAACTAGACTCAGGCTATGATAACGAATTAAGTCTATCTAGGGCTCAGGACTTCTATTGCCATTGTGTTGATTGGGGGTCTCTTAACTAATACTAGTGGTTCAACCCGTTAGCTTGGTTTAAAGCTAAGGGCCAATCCCTCATAGCCTATGCAATCTATGCTTGGAACTTATCCTCTTGGTTGGGTTTAAAGCCAAGGACTAACACCTAAAAACTACGTGACATTAAGGCTCGATTAATCAACACTAACGTGGGTGACAGATATTCTAGTCTAGGTTAACTTATCCGCTTGGCTGGGTTTAAAGCTAAAGGCTAGCACCTAAACTCCACTAAGCAAAGCATGTAACCTATTACCTAAATTTAAAGCTAAAGCCTACTCTACTAAGCAAAGCCATGAATTAAGAACAATCACATCACCTATATAAGTAGATAAAAGCATTTGAGGCACAAGTAACGCATGCAAGTTCACTGAGGCATTTTAATAAAAACATAGATGATGTGTTTGTTTTGTGTGTTTATATATTGCAATTATATACTTGCTTTGAGGTGTTTTGAGCTTCATTTGATGTATTAGTTTAACATTTAGGTCATACTTATGCATATTAGAGTTTACATGTTCATAGTTGAAGTTAAGACTTAAATGCTACACTAATACGCGTTTATTACTTGTTTTAGGTGTGATTTGGAGAGATAATTAGAGCTTAATTGAGGTTACTTGGTGTGTGGAACTAAGCCAAGGGTGTTTTAGACATAAAGGAATAAAGAAAAGTGCATTTGGAAGTGGCCGGGTGAAAGAAGGAGCGACCGAGGCAAAACCGAGCGCAACGTAAGCCAAATTCAGAGCTTGCAACCTAAAAAGGACATGGACAAATTTTGGACATGTTTTAGGGTGCAAAATATGGCTTGGGAGATCCCCCACAACAATACAAAGCCATGAAAAAAAATGGTGCGCGAATCGGAGCCAAAACGAAGAAGATATGGACATTTTACTGTCAAGACCGGTCGACCTCCTGTCAAGGCCGGTCGACCGGCTTTGATCGACCGGCCGGATCAGAATCTGGGCCAATTTTAGCCAGACGACTTAGCCCCAAAGCCGGATGACCGGTTGGGCCCCCGGCTAGACGCGCTGAAAGCTCTATTTAAGCCACTTTTCAGCCCTTTTTAAAGGAGAAGAACACCCAAATCAAACACTCATTTTCCCTAAATTCAAAATCCACTTAAAACCACCTCTCACACACTAAATCACACATAAATACACCTAGATCCAAGCTTGTAATTAGGGTTTTAACACTTGTAATTGCAAGATCAAGACAAGGATTTGAAGAGCAAAGCTAAGCATGAAAGGGAGGTTCATCTTTCTCCTTTTGTACTTAGTTTTCTCTATATTAGAATAGATCTTTTATGGGTGATTGAGGCTTGTATTATGGGTTGATTGAGTATTACTTTGCTATGAGATTTTGATGGTTTAACATATATATTTGCTCTTAATGCTTCAATGGCTACTTACATACATGTCTATGTGTTTGTTGATATGCTTAGGTGAAAGAACATATATATATTTAGAGGCTTGATTGCTATTTAACACTTTTAAATCATTATATGAGCATGTCTAGGTGTTTATGTAGTGATCCCATGAAGTGGGTCTTGTAGCTATACATGTCTATGTGTGTTTTTACATACCTTAATATCAATTTTAGCTTCTATGACATCTTCTAATACGTAAATTGGTATGACGTAAATATGTCGAAGTATTTAGGACTAGAATATGCTTTATATTCATTTGTACCATGCTCGAGAACATGTATGATGTGCTTCATTGTTAAATCCTGCTTGTGTGATGCTATGATTGGTGGTGCTTCACTAGTAATTAGGCCTAGTTTAGTCTCCTTTGGCTTTAAACCCAGCCAATAGGTGTCGTGCTAGCTTAATTGACCTTAGGAAGCCTAGTTCTTGGCTTTAAACCCAGCCAATGAGTTAGAACTTAGGGTAAGACCAATTATCATCACCTAGGAACGTAATTAGCGAATCCGTGCCCTAGTTCATAAGGACCACGCTATACTTCTAAGTAGCTAGCACCTAGGGATGGACCCGCACCGAGTCTAGGGATTGTAGGAGAGGTTGGTTAGATTCCTAGCTTAGAGCACCCTTCTTAGAGAAAACCATCAAAGGTAGTCCTATAGCAAAGTTAGTACCCAAATCACCCATAGTTAAGCGGATTTCACCCATTGTCCTATTTCTTGTGTTAATTCCCTTTTTACTTGCTTGTTTTCTCTTACCTTTATTTTATTTAGTTTGTTTAGAATAGTTTAATTTACTTTGAGCTCCCTTCACATCTAAAATGACCAAAATGAATTCTTAGTTTAGCTTGTCTTCTTTCTAGTTTTCTAGGACACACATTTAGCTTTCATTCCCCCTTTCTCGCCTCCCTGAGGGATCGACCTTGCTTTTGCACATTATACTACATGACCTGTGCACTTGCAGGCTTTTAATTAAGGCTTAGTGCTTAATTAGCAAGAAGCATCAATATACATGATTGATTTTTAATACATAGACATATTGACTCATGCCATAGATTTATGTAAACAAGCATGTATTAAGAGCCAAAGAAACACACAAATCCTTTATTCAAAGCCCTAATATAATATACAACATCATTTAACCCTAGATCTAACTCAATTACAAGGCATATTTACAAGAATAAGAAAAGGAATAAGGAACTTCCCTTCAAACCCTTGCTCATATCTAAAGCAAAACCTTTCAATCTTTGTTACAAGCTTCAATCCTAGCTTGGTTTGGTGTAGAATGGTGGTTTTAAGTGTTTTGTGAAGTGGGTAAAGGCTTAGGGTTCATTAGGGTTTTAGAAATAAAAGTTCCTCCCTTGTAAATGAATTGACAAGAATATTTTATAGCTATTATCGGGCTCTGCCAGTCGACTCGGCTCCTTGAGGTGCTGGATCGGCTAGATAAGGTGGCTTTTCAAACCTACCAGTTGACCTACTCGGTCGACCTAGCCAGTCCACTGGCTCTGGGGGGCGCGTCAGCGGGCTGTAACTCTTGTTCTCTGGACTGACCGGTTTTAGGGTTGACCAATTGCATCATAGTGCTCTATTCTTTATTCTTTTTCTGCCAATCTTCATCCTTTAGCTCATTTCTCCCTTGTGCAAGCTCGAACTCTTCTAAAGCACTCCTAAAACATGAAATGCAACACTTATCGTAGCATTTATGTATCCAAATACATTATTTGCAAATATTAGCAGTTGTGCATTAACTCTATACTAAGTGCACTCATTTAAGCGCTAATCACCCTTAAATGTGCATGCAAAAACTAGATGCAAACACGCACAAATGACACACATCAACTCCCATAAACTTTTCCCTTGCTTGTCCCCAAGCAAGACCAAACCAAAGTTTATCTCAAAGTCGCTAAAGAGGGTTGCCTAAAGTATTGACTTGTTATCTTGGTGAATTTAAAGAGCATGAAGGGGTCATTCCTTTTGTAGAGGGGTCCCTAAGGCTTTTTGGATCCTCCCTTACTCACAAAGGGCATCACACCTCATAGGAAATTCCCAAGTAACTATACCTCCACAAGCCTAGGATTTTAACACGCACACATAGGATGTTAATACTTTGTGCCCTCTCGACTAACGCGACCTCCCTAATATGCATAAGCCTCAAAGATAAGAAGAGAAAGAATATACAAACACAATGACTCACAAAAGACGCAACAGCCTTATTCACAACACATGAAAGAATGAAAAGGGAAACGTGTGCCAAGTCGACATTGTGTCACTTGAGCACTTATTCAATGAACTTTTTAGTGCCCTTTTGGCTCTTTTTTCACATTTTTCAGGCTTGTTTAATTTTTTTTCTTTCTTCATTTTTGCCTTTTCCCATTTTTTTGTGCTAATTTTATATTTTTACATTACATAAACAAAAAGAAAAGAAAAAGAAAGACTAAGGCACATAAAAAAGAACCAATCAAGGAAGGGGAAATCATATCAATACCCCTTTTCAACTGTTTTTCCAACCAAACCATGGAGTAGCTATAAGGTGTATTCTTAAAGGTGCTCACTTCGCACAACTTTCAAAAGACATCTCCTTCAAGTCTTAGATCTTCATCCACTCTATTCATTCCATACAATGCAAACTTATTTTCACTAATCAATTGGGTCAATATCAAGAGCCAGCACTCCAACCAACATAAAGATAAACAATTCAAGGCATGCAAAAAAATCAAAAAGATTGGACACATTTTGAGCAAAAACAAGGTATGGTATCCAAATCTACCCTATAAACAATATAACTATGAAAGAATAACCACACTCCCAAACCTAGACTTTGCTTATTCTCAAGCATATAGCATTCAAGCACAAGCAGCAAGCAATTGAAACACATATAGGAAATGTGGTAGGGATAGATAAGGACAAGCAAAGAATAGAAAGATACAACCTTGTTTGCATGTCCCGCAAATGCCAACAATAATCCATTTATCTTCTAGCCTCCATCTTTTGGGAAAAGCACTAATGCTCAAAAAAATAAAGAAGTGCTTAGAAGATAATACCACGGGGGCTCACAATGACATTTGAAATGATAAACAAAGATGCGTGCAAGGGGTAAAGGATTAATGCAGCAACGATGAAAAGGAGCAAAAACAAGTAAGCGAGCAAAAATCTAACCTACTAAGATTACAAACAAATGAAAAAAAAGCCTAAACTGTAAAAAAGGTGAGGAAAACAAAAGCAATCTAATATACTATATACAAAAGTAAAGACAAGTAAATACATACATACATATATATATATATATATATATATCCTAGGGTGCCTCTTAGTAGCTTTGGATTTAATGCCCCCAGCCGGACACCAATGTTAGAGTAAAATATATTTAAAATTATATGGCACAAATTGCCGAATAATCATTAAAGTACAAAAAGTGGAAGGAAACGAGTCATGCATTAAAGGTTGGGGCAATGAATGCAAGGTGCACCCCTTTTACTAAATCCCATCTCGAAATATCAAATGAAAATGTGTGCTCGGATGTAGAAGGAATGATGCACAAACATGAAAGATCATACCCCGTTCACTCTCTAATTAACCACCCTATGGCCTTCTTCTCGTAATCAGGGACTAGGAACACACCCTTCCCATGGGTAAAAAATAATTCAAATGCATGCAATATAGGTGGAGTGTTTACTAGGCCTAGGTGAAAGTGTTCTATGCATGACGGCATGAATGTAAGCTCTAAAGAGAGAGGCTCAACGAAATAGGGAAGGGGAGTAGAAACGACATCTCTATAAGATATGAAATTATGAAGCCTAGGTTGGATAACTTTTTACATAGGGCAAACTCGATCTTCATGGGCTCACTCATACAAAAGGAAGGTTCATGTTCATCAAGAAAATGCTTAACCTTATGAATCAATTGCCTAGTAAAAACGGTAGAACAAGGTATCAATAACAATTCATCAAACACACCCAAAGACCCATAGATTGCAATTTCAAGCTCATCAATTTTCATCCGTAAGTGTCTTCTTGGAGTGACTATTCTCTTTAACATAACAATCCTTAACTCCAAGAGACTTATCATGTAAAAACTCTGAAATTGATGCTCTATTCTCCCCAATGGATGACTTTAAATCAACACTAGCTAAGATCTCATCAAATGCTTCCACAAATTCATCGTTAGTGGGTGTTATCTCACCATCATGCTCTTCATAAGGGGTAGGCACAAATGGAGGGACTCAACAAATTCCTCGTCATGTATGAATGAATGCTCAAGGGAAGGATGCGGGCTAAACTCCCTAAATGCCAACTCGAAATGCAATTGAGTACTATTAACATGAGACTCAACCTCCATGTGTGTGTGAAGTGTGGAATGGGAAGAAAGGAAAGGATCACGTGACTCAATGGAAGGCGTTGAAAACTTAGAAGGATAGGGTATCACTTCCTCTAAAACGCAACCATAAGAGTCATTAAGAACCAAATTATCATCAAGCTCATTCTCATCCTTACTACAAGATGTAATATCTCCATCAACCTTTCTTTCAAATTTTCTCTCCATAACATCATTATTTTCACCATTATTTCCCTCATCTCTAGGTATTTCTCCTATCTCTTTAACTCGCTCTAGAGGTATCTCAACACTCTCGCTTATGAGTTGAACATTCTTGATCCCTCTCTCTAAGCACTCACCTAGAGATTTGGTGTCTTGCTTCAAACTCTCTAGTTGTTCCTGGTTAGATTAGATGAGGGATAGGATATAGCCAAGCTGTTCATCTTGTCAAAGAGACCTAAAAGAAGAGGGCTTAACCGAGTAAAAATAGTAATTATATTGAAAATCATCTTGAGCATAACCATAAAAAAACTCATGAGAGAAAGGGGTAGAGAAAGATGGTATAAAGGATAAACTCTTAATGCAAGGAGGTGGACCGAATGAAGATTCATCTTGACCCCAATATGAGAATGCATGATGCTGCTCCCTAGAATCATGATAATAAGACATGGATGCATGCATGAGTATATGATTACTAGGGGCATTCTTGGGCATTGTGTGTAATCGGGGATAAGGGTGGAAGGTAGGACAGGAATTGGAATTATGATCATGGCTTCACATAGATTGCAATAATAAGAATATGCATCCCTATAGTCGTGATTTCTAATTAGAGGTGCATGAAATGATGCATGATTATAGGGGTCATAGCTAGCACTAGCCCAAGATTAGGGATTTGCATAGAGGCAACAAACAATTTTATTGATACAACTCCCACACAAGTGACAAGCATTGGGATCAAATTCAGGTGGTGGGTAAGAGAATTCTAGTGACCATAAAAAAGCATTAAGATCGGTCATATATAATGAATCACAAGCAAAACTTCTTCACAATTCAATTTTTTTTTTTAAATTTCAAAATTTTCAATTTTTTGGGATTTTTGAGATTTTTCAATTTTTTTTAAAGTTTTCGAATAATGGAAAGCAAGTAAAGATAAAGCACATGCAAGCAACTAATCACAAACACAAAAACAAACAAAGAGCTAATACCATGCCTCCCTGGCAATGCATAAAAAACTTGATCATGTACTTGTTGGTATTATGGAAATGAAGCACAAATACAACCAAGTTTTACACCCGTATGCATACAAAGTGTGTCTAGTATAGTGCGTCCGTACAGGTATTGTCTCTACATGGAAGCTATCTTAGTTTGGTCTCTACGTGCTCGGGTGCCTAAAACTTGCTACATGCATGTGCGTGGGTATAGTTTTGGTCTTTTTAGGATTAAAGAGAGCTTAAAATGATAGAAAATAAACCTAAGCTACCGAGAAACTTAAGGGTGCTAAGCTAAGGAAGGAAACCTAACAAAGAAGAAGGTGACCTAGGGTGATTGCATTGGAACTAAACTTGGGCTTTGAAAATGAATTAAGTCTATCTAGGGCTTGGAACTTCTATTACCATTCTATTGATTGAGGGTTTCTTAACCAATACTAGTGGTTCAACCCATTTGCTGGGTTTAAAGCTAAGGGCCAATCCCTCATAGCCTATGCAATATGTGCTTAGAACTTATCCTCTCAGCTGAGTTTAAAGCCAAAGACTAGCACCTAAATACTATGTGACATTATGGCTCAATTAACCATACTAACGTGGGTGAGAGATACTCTAGTCTATGTTAACTTATCTGCTTAGCTGGGTTTAAATTCAAGGACTAGCACCTAAACTCAACTAAGCATAGAATGTAACCTATTAACTGGATTTAAAGCTAAAGCCTACTCTACTAAGCAAAGCCATGAATTAAGCACAATCACATCACCTATATAAGTAGTTCGAAGCATTTGAAGCATAAATAACACATACATAATCACTTAGGCATTTTAACAAACACATAGACATGTTTGATTTTCGATACATAGACATATTGAATCATGCCATAGATTTATGTAAACAAACATGTAGAGCCAAAGATACACACAAATCCTTTATTCAAAGCTCTAATCTAATATACAATATTAATCAACTCTAGATCTAACTTAATAACAAAGCATTTTTACATGAATAAGAAAAGAAATAAGGAACTCTCCTTCAAACACTTGCTCAATTCCAAAGCAAAACCTTTTAGTCTTTTGTTACAAGCTTCAATCCTAGCTTGGTTTAGTGTAGGATGGTGGTTTTAAGTGTTTTATGAAGTGGGTAAAGGGTTAGGGTTTATTAGGATTTTAGAAATAAAAGTTCCTCCCTTGTAAATGAGATAAAAAGAATGTTTTATAGCTATCATCGCGCATTGCTAGTCGACTTAGCCAATCGACCAGCTCCTTGAAGTGCTCAAATGGCTAGATAAGGTGGCTTTCTAGACCTACCAAGAACACTTCCATTGGCTATAACTCTTGTTCTCTTGACTGATCGGTCGACCGGCTACAGTTCCTCAGGTTCAACCAGTTGCGTCAAAGTACTCCATTCTTCATCCTTTTTCTTCTAGTCTTCATCCTTTAGTTCATTTTTCCTTGTGCAAGCTCAAACCCTTCCCAAACACTCCTAAAACACAAAATACAACACTTAGCATAGGATTTATGCATCCAAATACATTATGTGCAAATATTAACAGTTATGTATAAACTTTGCTCTAAGTGCACTTAATTAAACTCTAAGTACCCTTACATGTGCATGCAAAAACTAGATGCAAACATGCACAAATGACACACATCAGTAGGGTAGGCCAAACCACCTAGAAATCAATTTTGCTCCTTTTCCTTCTCTTGCTCTTTAGTTTATCTTCTATATTGCTTGCTATGTGTTTGATATTTCGTTTAAATGATCATCTTTGCTTTTGTATTGTGTTTTTTGTTGCTAGATTTAGCTATAAACTTAATTCACTTACCTCTTAAGTTTATTTGCCTCCCACATTTGGCATCCAGAGTTAGGGTTTTACATGTAGTTTAATAAATAGTTGAATTAATTATGGCAATAATATGAATGCTATGCTTATTGAGGGTTTGTCAATTAACAAGGCTCCTATATTTGATGGTCTTAACTACACTTTTTGGAAAATGAGAATGAAAGTCTTTATTCAAGAATAGAACTATAGTGTTAGGATTAGTATGCCCTAAAGCTCACTTGTATATGACATTTTGGATGTTAAACAATGTATAATCATTTTGTTAAATGGCATTGTGAGTTTCTTACATAGTATCTCTAGTATGCTCTATTGATGTATGTATAAAGGTCCCTTGACTTGAACTAATGACTTGGGCGTGCAGTGACACTGGACGCATTGTAGGTCTAAGTTTAGATTTAGTCACATCATAAATTGAGTTTGTAATCGAATGGTAGTGTTGGGCACTCTACTGGGATAAGGCTATATTAAGCAAGTCTCCTTGTTGAGGGTGATCTACCTAGGTCATTGAAGGACTTTTCAGATTTGTCTCGATAATACATGTGTCACGTATTGGACAGGACCATTGTGAGTATGTTTTCTAGAGACGTACTATCAAATAAAGAAAACAAGATATTCACTACTACTAAATGATCATTGCTCTTAATCTTGAGCTTATGTGGATGAACTAATGAAGTTGGGGTTTGGTACTTTGATTCACTATGGGTGAGATCTTACTTTATTAGGATCAAAGCCTTATGCATTGAGTGCTAAGTTCTAATTAACTAGAACATGCATATGCAATATGGAATCTATTTGCTCCATTTGGAATTGTCCAAATTTATCATCTGAATCTAGATCTAGTGATACTATCTTTATGGGTGTATCGGTCATATGGCTTGAGGGTTGATGTGTGTCATTTGTGCGTGTTTGCATCGAGTTTTTGCATGCACATTTAAGGGTATTTAGAGTATAATTGAGTGCACTTAGTATAAAGTTTATGCATATTTGTTAATATTTGTACATAATGTATTTAGTTGCATAAATACTATACTAAGTGTTATATTCCATGTTTTAGGAGTGTTTTAGAAGGGTTCAAGCTTATGCGAGGAAGAAATGAGCTAACGAATGAAGACCGGAAGAAAAGGAATAAAGAAGAGATCATTCTGATCTAGCCGGTCAACTTAGAAGAAAAGCATCATGATTTAAGCCGGTCAAGTAAGAAAGAGGAGCCGGTCGACCGGCTGTGCGCTGAAGCTGTTTATAAATTGCTCGTTTCAGCTCATTTCCAAGGGAGGAACTTTTATTTCTTAAATCCTAATAAACCCTAACCATTTACCCACTTCACAAAACACCGTAAACCACCATCTAAACCCCACACCAAGCTAGGATTGAAGCATTAAACAAAGATTTGAAGGATTTGTACGGATTTGGAAGCAAGAATTTAGGGAAGTTCTTCTTGTTCTTTCTCTATTTCTTGTAAATATGTTGCTAGATTAGGCTAGATTTAGGGTTGATTGTTGTTGTATATTAGATTAGGGCTTTGAATAATGGATTTGTGTAGATCTTTGGCTTTTAATACATTTTTATTTACATAAATTTAGGGCATGATTCAATATGTCTATGTATTGGAAATCAAACATGTCTATGTGATTGTTAAAATGCCTAAGTGAATATGCATGTATTATTTGTGCTTCAAATGCTCTTATCTACTTATGTAGGTGATGTGATTGTGCTTAATCTCATGGCTTTGCTTAGTAGAGTAGGCTTTAGCTTTAAATCCAGCTAATAGGTTACATGCTATGCTTAGTCAAGTTTAGGTGCTAGTCCTTGGCTTTAAATCCAGCCAAGCGGATAAGTTAACCTAGACTAGCGTATCCCTCACCAGCGTTAGTGTTGGTTAATCGAGCCTTAATATCACGTAGTGTTTAGGTGCTAGTCCTTGGCTTTAAATCCAACCAAGAGGATAAGTTCTAAGCACGGATTGCGTAGGCTAGGAGGGATTGGCCCTTAGCTTTAAATCCAGCTAACGGGTTGAACCATTAGTATTGGTTAAGAGAGCCCCCGAGCAACACAATGGCAATAGAAGTCCCGGGCCTTAGAAAGACCTCATCTGTTATCATAGCCCAAGTCTTGTTGCAATGCAATCGCCCTAGGTCCCCTTCTTCTTTATTAGTGTTTCCTTCCTTAGTTTGGCTCCTTTAAGTTCCTCCATAGATTAGTTTTTATTTTCCTTTTTTTGAGCTCCCTTCCATTCTAAAGTAAGCACACACACACGCACGTAGCTAGTTTAAGGCACCCAAGTACATCGAGACTAAACTAAGGTATCCTCCCTGTGGATTCGACCCCGCACTTGCACACACTGTACTACACACGTCCTGTGCACTTGCGGGCTGTTTAGGCTTGTGCTCAAATAACGATATCAAGGGTCGATCCCTAGATCAAGAGATTCCATTACCAAGGATGGTTGGCAATAGGACAAGAAACCCAACGGAAAAAGATTTAGCTAAGTAGGTGATAGTACGCAAGCCAAAGGACCGGCCTTAGCTATAGGTATACATAGAGAGGCATTATGATCGATTATTTAGTAGGTCAAAGACAAAGTTCACATTCTTTTGTGATAATCTTTTGGGAAATAGCAATTATTCTTGGAGTGCAACTTTGATCTTATGGTGGAATAGATCAGAGTTAAAAATAATTATTATGTCACCTAGATTGGGCAAGGACATTTTTGATTATTTTTGGAAGCCAAAGTTAATTGTGTCTTCTTGGTCATTTCCTTAGTTGAAATGACTTTGAGTGAGTAATCTTGAAAGAGCAAATTCTTTGTTGTGGTAATAGCCTTATTGGGCCTAAACTTGAAATTGGGTTTGGGCTTTCTTTAGAATCCAAGATAACCTAATTGAGCTTGGATGGTTTCTTATTGGGCTTAGGCCTCCACATGGATTATGGACTATGTATTGGGTTTAAATTGTGGGCTTGGCCCAATCTTCCAGGACATGTGCTAGTGTGCTAGAAAGTTACTACAAGAAAAATTCAAATTGTACAAGTAACTTCCATGACATGTGGAAAACGTTTACTACTAGGAAAAAGTTTCCCACATAAAAAGTTTACAAGGTTTAGGTATCAAACTTTTCCTATAAATTGGCAAGACCTTAAGCCATTTCTAGCATCCAAAAATTTTGTAGTTGGTCTTTTCCATTTTGGCAAGAGAATGCTACAACATATAGTACACACTTATTATGTGCTTTTTGCTTTACATTTTCAAGAGCACATTACTTTGCTTCTTCCCACACAAGAGGCTATTCTCTCAAGATAAGTCTCTTTAATCGTAAGAATCTGCTTAAATTTTCATGTAATAGGAAGTTATTTTTTAACAATGTTTATTATGTTTTGGATGTACGTAAAAACCTTATTTCTATTCGCAATTAATATTAGATGGTTTTTGCATTAATTTTCATTCAAGTGTTGATATCAGTAGAGATGGAAATATTATCTGTTCTGATAGCATGCATGATAACTTGTTCTATATGAAACCTATTACAAATTCACTGCATAATATAGAATGAACTAATTCCCAAAAAAGAAAGGTTTCTTTGACCAATGGTACTTATCTTTGGCACCAACGCTTAGGACATATTAGTCTAAAGCGAATTGGAGATTAGTCGAAGATAGGCATCTTAGCTCATTAGATCTCGAAGATCTACCTCTGTGTGAATCTTGCCTCAAAAAGAGGATGACTAAATGGTCATTTTCTTCTAAAGAAGAAAGGGCCAAAGAAGTATTGGAATTGGTTCACACTAATGTGTGTGGTCCTATGAGCAAACAAGCACAAGGAGGTTATGAGTATTTCATTACTTTTACTAATGATTACTCTAGGTGCGGATATGTATATCTAATGTGACGCAAGTCTGAATTCTTTGAGAAATTCAAAGAGTTCAAGGCTAAGGTAGAGCAAAAATTAGATAAACATATCAAAGCCCTTTGGTTTGATCGAGATGGCGAATACCTCTCGAGTGAGTTTAGGGAGTACTTTACACAAGAAAGGATTGTGTCTCAAGTGACTGCACCAGGGACTTCCCAGCAAAATGGTGTTGTAGAGAGAAGAAATTGTACCTTATTAGATATGGTTTGGTCAATGATGAGTCATGCATTATTACCTTTGTCTTTTTGGGGGTATGCCCTTTAGACAGCATCATACATCTTGAACTTGGTACCATCTAAATCAGTACCTAGGACACCACAAGAAATGTGGATCGAGCGTAGGCCTAGTTTAAATCATATCCACATTTGGGGTTGTCCAGCTTATGTACTTAATAATAATGCTTCAAAGTTAGAACCAAGATATGAGTTGTGCTATTTTATTGGGTATCCTAAGGGAACCAGAGGTGGGATCTTTTATAATCTTAAGGAGTAAAAGGTATTTATAAGCACTCATGCTAGATACTTAGAGAATGATGAAATGATCCAGAAAACACCAGATTCTGAAGTTGTTCTAGAAGAGATTTCACAAGAATCTTCAATAACACCTGTGGAAACTGTGGATGAAAAAGAACAGCATTTTATACCTAATATATCGGAGCCTCATCGTAGTTAGAGGATATCCAAGCCTCTTGATAGATACTATGGAGAGTTCTTTCAAACTTCTTCAGAGGATCAGGTGGTGGATCCAACAAGTTATTGTGAAGCAGTTTCTGACATAGATATGGACTTAGAGTTAGAATCTATGTATTTTAACAAAGTTTGGGATCTTGTAGTTGCACCTGAAGGGGTAAAACCTATAGGGTATAAATTGGTCTATAAGAGGAACATAAGAGTTGATAAAAAAGTTGAAACCTTTAAAGAAAGGTTGGTGGCAAAAGGTTATACTCAGAAAGAAAGGATCGATTATAAGGAAACTTTCTCACTAGTAGCCATGCTTAAATCCATCAGGATAATTCTTGCCATCGCATGTCATTATGACTCTGAGATATGGCAAATGGATGTCAAGATAGCTTTTCCTAATGGAGAATTTAAAGAGACCATGTACATGACACAACCAGATGGATATATTGCTAAAGGTTAGGAACATATGGTTTGTAAGCTAAAGAAGTCCATTTATGGATTAAAGCAGGCATCTAGAGCATGGAACATAAGATTTGATCGAGCAATTAAAGCTTATGGTTTTGATCAAAATATTGATGAACCTTGTGTGTATAAGAGGTGTAATGGAAATGCTGAAGCTTTTTTGGTTCTGTATATAGATGATATCCTACTAATTGGAAATGATATGGGGATGTTATCATCTATCAACGTTTGGCTTTCTACTCAATTTCAAATGAAGGATTTAGGAAAAGCTAGTTATGTTCTAGGCATCAAGCTTATGCGAGATCGTAAGAACAGAAGGATTTAGGAGAAGCTAGTTATATTCTAGGCACCAAGCTTATGCGAGATCGTGAGAACATAAAGCTAGCCCTATCTCAAGCTTCATTTATTGAGAAGATATTGGTCAGGTTTAACATGCAAAACTCTAAGACGGCCTCATTACCTTTTAGACATGAAGTTTATCTATCTCGGGATCAATGTCCTAAAACACTTGAGGAGATAGAGAGCATGAAGCGAGTTCCTTATGATTTGGTGGTTGGAAACCTCATGTATGCCATGTAATGTACTAGACCAGATATATGCTTTGCTATTGGCGTGGTTAATAGATATTAGTCAAACCCTGGACTGGCACATTGGGTCACAGTTAGGCATATATTCAAGTTCTTGCAAAGGACTAAGGATTATGTGCTGGAATAACATGCGGATGATCTAACGCCATTAGCTTATGCAAAATTGAATTTCCAGTCCGACAGAGATTCTAGGACGTCTACTTCTAGATATGTTTTCACTCTATCAGGAGGAGCTATTTCATGGAGAAGTGTGAAGCAAAATTGTTTTGCTGACTCTACCCTAGAGGCCAAGTATGTAGCAGTACCAGAGGTTGCGAAAGAGGCAGTATGGCTAAGAAAGTTCCTTTTAGACCTAGAAGTTGTGCCAGCAGCTCACATACTAATAGCAATGTATTGAGACAACAATGGTGTTGTTTCATAGCACAAAGATCCCAGGAATCACAAAAGGGTAAACACATTGAATGAAAATATCAATTTGATCCGTGAGTTTATCCAGAGAGGAGATGTAGTAGTTGAAAAGATAGCTTCAGTGGAAAACCTAGTGGACCTATTTACAAAGACTCTTTCAGAGAAAATGTTTACCATACGTTTAGAATCTATGGGTATTAGGTTGTGCATAAGTGATCTTTAGTGCAAGTAGGAGATTGTTAGGATTACTATGCCCTAAAGCTCACTTGTATATGACATTGTGGATGTTAAACAATGTAATATCATTTTGTTAATTGGCATTATGAGTTTCTTACGCAGTATCTCTAGTATGTTTTATTGATATATGTATAAAAGTCCCTTGACTTGAAGTAATAACTTGGATGCACGGTGAGGCTGGATACATAGTAGGTCTAAGTCTGGATTTAGTCATGTCATAAATTGAGTTTGTAATCGAATGGTAGTGTTGAGCACTCTACCGGGATAAGGTTATTGAGCAAGTCTCCTCGTTGAGGGTAATCTATCTAGGTCATTAGAGGATTTTTCGGATTTGTCTCGATAGTACGTGTCACGTATTGAACAGGACTATTGTGAGTATGTTTTTCAAAGACATACTATCAAAGAAAGAAAACAAGATCCTCACTACCACTAAATGATCATTGCTTTTAATTTTAAGCATATATGGATGAACTAATGAAGTTAGTGTTTGGTAATTTGATTCACTATGGGTGTGATCTTACTTTATTAGGATTGACAGCCTTGTGCATTTAGTGCTAAGTTCTAATTAACTAGAACATGCATATGCAATATGAAATCTATGTGCCTTTTTTAGGATTGTCCAAATTTATTATCCGAATCTAAATCTACTGATACTACCTTTATGGGTGTATCAGTCATATGGCTTGAGAGTTGATCCCTGGATCAAGAGATTCCATGACCAAGGATGGTTGGTAATAGGACAAGAAACCCAACGTAAAAGATGCAGCTAAAGAGGTTATAGTAAACAAGCCAAAGGACTAGCCTTAGCTGTGGGTATATATAGAGAGGCATTATGGTCGATTATTTAGTAGGTCAAAGACAAAGTTCATATTCTTTTGTGATAAGCTTTTGGGAAATAGCAATTATTCTTGGAGTGCAACTTTGATCTTATGGTGGAATAGATCGGAGTTAAAAATAATTATTATTTCACCTAGATTGGTCAAGGATAGTTTTGATTATTTTTGGATGCCAAGGTTAATTGCATCTTCTTGGTCCCTTCTCTAGTTGAAATGACTTTGAGTGAGTAATCTTGAAAGAGCAAATTACATATTGTGGTAGTAGCCTTGTAGGGCCAAAACTTGGAATTGGGTTTGGGCTTTCGTTATAGTCCAAGATAACCTAATTGGGCTTGGATGGTTTCTTATTAGGCTTGGGCCTCCACATGGATTATGGACTATGTGTTGGGCTTGGATTGTGGGCTTTGCCCAATCTTTCAAGACATATGCTAGAAAGTTATTACAAGAAGAATTCAAATTGTACAAGTAACTTCCATGACATGTGGCAAACATTTACTATTAGGAAAAAGTTTCCCACATGGAAAGTTTACAAGGTTTAGGTGCCAAACTTTTCCTATAAATATGCAAGACCTTAAACCATTTCTAGCATCCAAAAATTTTGTGGTTGATCTCTTCCATTTTGGCAAGAGAATACTACAACACATGGTACACATTTATTGTGTCGTTTTTTCTTTAGATTTTCAAGAGCACATTACTTTGCTTCTTCCCACACAAGAGGCTATTTAATAAGTCTCTTTAATCATAGGGAAGAAGACTAGGGAGTTGCCTATTGCGACACCCTTATGGTAAAATTTTTAGTGGCCTTGTTCGTGAGTGGAACAAAGCTCGTGATGGTTATAGCTTTATCATAGGCCCCACGCTTCAAGAGGTTAGCTTTACATATTTTTGTAAATATTAGTTAAATTCTATATGTTCTTAAGCATGCTTTTGTGTGTGTTATGTGGTTATTTTATTTTCCTAGCATGTTTTCTTGATAGAAATTTTTCAAAATATGGACTAGGATAGACCACATGTAATATTATTGATCCTATATATAGATTATGGAAAAGTATTGAAAATAGAAATCAATTTCCTATAAAAATGGATGGTGATAGAAAGGTGCCTAAACTGGAAAGTGAATGAGATGATAATGATATCAAGCTTGTTGAATTGAATGCTAACGTTTTGTATATTTTTTATGCCAGTTTGAATGCCACCAAATTTGGTACAGTAAGAGGCTATACTTTGGCTGAAGAATTTGGGACCAACTTGAAGTAACTTATGAAGGAACTAGCCAAGTAAAGAAATCTAGAATTAGCATGCTTGTTCAAAAATATGAAATGTTCAAGATGGAACAAGGTAAAAATATTGAACAAATATATTCTAGATTTGTGGAAATTACTAATGGCCTTAAGGTACTTGTAAATGAATATTCTAAAGTAGAAATAGTGAGAAAATTGCTAAGAAGCCTACCACCTTCATGGCAACCGAAGGTGATGGTCGTAAAGGAAGCAAGAGATCTCAATGCATACACATTGAATGAGCTAGTTAGGTCATTCATGATTCATGAACTTGAGCTAAAGGTCCATGAAGAAGAAGACAAGAAGATGAAAAAGTCAATGGTCCTTGTTGCTTTAAAATACACCTCGAGTGATGAAGATGATGAAGACTCAGATGAGGAGATGACACTTCTTACAAGAAACTTCAAGAAGTTCATGAAATACAAGAAATGGAGAAAGGGCTCTACACCAAGCAATTGGAAGAAGAAAGGCAAAAAGGCTAAAAAGCCAAGAGAAGCAAGAAATAAAGAACCAAAGTGCTTCAATTGCAACAAGTCCGACACGTCAAAGCAAATTTTCCAAAGCTTGCAAAAGACAAGGGAAAGCTCTTAAAGCAACTTAAGATACTATCGATAGTGAAGAAGAGATAGAAAATAAACATAAGGTTGCTAACTTCGTTCATCTCATGGCAAATGGAGAGAAGGTGAACTCTTCACCTTGTGATTCTAGTTTCTTCTTTTCATATGAAGAAAATGATGAATATACTTTTGAGAAGTTACAAAAAGCTTATTTAAAATTGCATGGTGATCTTCTACTTGCTTTGAGCAAAAACAAGAGTTTGCAAAGGACATTGAAACTTGCATTGGATAAAAAGCTTGTTTGGAGAAGAAAAATGCATCTCTTGTTGAAAACATTGAAAGTTTGGAAAATTAAGTGAAGGAGTTGAAAAACAAGAATGATGATTTGAATGGGATTATAGGAAAATTTACAAATGGAAAGGAAAACTTTGTAAAACTTCTTGGTTTTCAAAAAATGGTATTTGATAAAAGTGGTATTAATTTTGCGCCTACAATCAAACAAAAGTACTTGAAAAAACTACTTTGTTAAAGCACCAACCTCTACTAATCCTTTGAAATCCTTTGTTACTTGCACTTATTGTGAAAAACATAGGCATGTTTCCACTTGTTGCTACTACAAGAGACTATGTGAAAGAGGTACTCTTGTCCCACATTGGCAACAACTTAAATGGGTTGTGAAAGCCAAATATTAAAACAAATGTCAAGGACCCAAGGAGCTTGGGGACCCATAAATGAAGGGCATTGTACTTACTTTTATGCTTGCTGGTATGCCATATGAGCAAACATAGCATGAAGAAAGGGATATTAGAAAGTGGGTGCTCCAAACATATGACGAGTGATCCCACTTTATTCTATGAGCTCAAAAAGGTCAAAGAGAGAGATGTAACTTTTGAGAATGATAGCAAACACTGAATAATTGGCAATGGAAGCATTGGTAATAGAAATACTCTTGCTATTTATAATATTTTGCTTGTAGAAGGTCTTAAATTTAACTTGCTTAGCATTAGTCAAATGTGTGACAAAGGCCATAAAGTTGTGTTTAAATCTTCTAATTGCATTGTTCATGATTATGATAGTGATAATGTGCTATTTGTTACTAGTAGTAATGATAATATGTATACCATAGAGGTTGATCAACTTAAAAATCAAAATGTTGGCATAAGTTTATTTTGAAAATTTTGTCAAAACATGCACTCGTTTGACTCTTGCCTAAAATTAAATTTGAAAAGGATAAAGTAAGTGATGCATGTCAACTTGGTGAACAACGTAAAACATCTTTCAAATCCATTAACATGGTTTCAACATCTAGAGTATTGCAATTGCTACATATGGACTTATTTGGACCTATTGATGTTGTTAGTCTAGGTTGATCTAGATATACTTTTGTTATTATAGATGATTACACTAGGATTGGATGGGTTATGTTTCTTGCACACAAAAATGAAGCATTTAATGGATTCACTAGATTGTGTAGAAAAGTGCAAAATAAGAAAGGTTATTTTACAACTTGCAAATATAGTGATAATGACACAAAATATGTGAACACTTCTTTTAGGAATTATTGTAATGAACATGGCATTGACCATAACTTTTTGGCCCCTTGAACTCCTCCACAAAATGGGGTAGTCAAGAGAGAGAATTATACATTACAAGAAATGACAAGAACTATGCTTAAGGAACACAACTTGCCTACATGCTTTTGGAGTGAAGCCGTTAATAACGCATGTTATATATAAAATAGAGTTGTCATTAGACCCATTTTGAACAAAACCCCATATGAGTTTTGGGATGGAAAAATCCCCAAAATTTCATATTTCGTAGTGTTTGGTTGTAAATGCTTTATTTTGAACACTAGAGATCATTTACATAAACTTGATGCTAAATCAAACGAATGCATATTTCTTGGCTATTCCACTAAGAGAAAGGCATATTGTGTGTATAACAAAAGAACTCTTGTTGTGGAAGAATCTATGCGTGTAACCATTGATGAATCTAACCCTTTTGCACTGAGAAAGGATGATGATGATGGCGTAGGCAACCCCTTGGAGAAAGTAACAATTAAAGATAGACCTACAAATAACAAAGAGTCTCCAAAGGATCAAGAAGACGTTAATCAAGAAAAAGTCTTTCAAGTCAAGGTGGTTGAAGGACAAGTTTCAAATCAAGACAGTACCATGGAGCAAGAAGAATTTATGTTGACCTACCTAAGAGTTGGAGATTTGTGAGAGATCATCCCAAAGATTAGATCACTGGTGATTCATCCATAGGTGTAAGAACAAGGGGTAATATCAATAATTTTTGTGAACATTATACATTTATTACACATATTAAGACTAAAAATGTTAATGAAGCTTTACTTGACAAAAATTGGATAATAGCCCATGCAAGAGGAGCTTAATCCATTAACTAGAATGAAAGTGAGTTGAGAGACCATCCAGTAATTGGAACTAAATAGGTATTTAGGAACAAGCTTGATAAATCTGGTATAGTAACTAGGATTAAGGCTAGACTTGTAGCTCAATGGTATAATCAAGAAGAAGGAATAGATTATAATGACACTTATGCCCCCTTAGCTAAATTGGAATCTATTTGTATGTTGCTTGCATTTGCTTATATACGGATTTTAAGCTTTACCAAATGGATATTGATGTGCATTGATTTTTGTGTGTTTAATGATACCAATTACATACATTTTAAGATTGCAGATCTTTTGATAGTGTGTTTGCATGGCATTTTGTGCATAAATGTTGATATAGTTTGAACTAGTGTGTATGCCTATTTTGGTGCTTAATTGATCTATTTTCAGTGCTTATTGAGTGGTCGTTTTGGCTATTTCGAGTGTTCTTGAATGCTTAGTGAGTGTGTGTATCATATTTGCTAGTTTCTAATATCTTTTTATGCTTTTTTTTGGCTTTTGTTTCAATTAGTCTTAATTAAAATGAGTTTTAATTAATTAGTTCAGAATTAGTAAGGTTTTAGTTTACTTAGAATTAATTAAGTTAATTAGTAATTTAGTGTAATTTGTAATTAGTAAATTAATTTAAGTAGTTAATTAAGTTAGATTAGAATTAGGGTTTAGTAATTTAAGTAATTAGCTAATTAGTATTTTAAGTTACTAGTTTAAGTTAATTTAATAATTAACTTTTTAGGACACAATTAACTAGACTCTAGGGTTTTATGACACTTGGATTTAGTATTAAGTATGTTAGAATACTATTAATGTTGGATTTGCATTTTTTTATTATTATTTCTCTTTAGAACACACATATGCATACACTTTTACATATTAACACAAAGCAACTTGAGAACAAAATTGGCAAGGCCTTATATCAGAAGCACACATATCACACTTGATATTAGAAAGAAAGAAAGAAAAAGCAAAAAAGAAAATTTAGAATAAAAGAAAAGGCCATACATGCACAGCACCTTACCTCACACAAACCCCCTATATTTCTTTTCAACCATTACAAACAAACATGTATAATACTTCCTAATATGCAATAGTTGTGACCACATCCTTACTGATGTGTTGGTTTTGTGTGTGGTTTTGCATTATATTTCTATATCTATTTAGAAGTGTTTTCGAGCTTATTAGATGGCCTTAGTATGGTATTTATTCTATATTTGTGGATACAAGGATATAAGTGTTCATAGTTGAGTTTATAGATAAAATATTACACTAAGTGCTTATTTTCTTGTGTTTTTAGGCGAGATTTGGAGCAATGGACGAAGCTCAAAATGATGATGATTTGATGATCAAGCAAAGAGAAGGTTGTTTTGGGTGAGAAGAAAGAAAGAAAAGCGTATTAATGGGTCACCGGACAAAGAAAAGAGCAACCAAGCAAAACCGAGCACGCGAGAAGCGAAATTTGGGCATTTTTTACCAAGTCCAGTCTTCCCTCATCCCAAGGCCGGTCGACCAGCCCTACTTCCAACTTATATCAAAAAGTTCCATAATTTTGGTTGGACTCACTTGTTTTGGGGAATGAGAGGCCGACATAGCAACCGACTTTTGATGCAGGAGAAGGCTATTTAAGGCCATTTTGAGCTCATTTTGTATATTTATCACCCTATTCTCTCACACCCACCTCCCAAACCCTAATTCCACTCTCACCCATCTTACACACATACTTTCACACACAATATCACATTGGAATCAAGTATCTAAGAAGATCAAACACAAGGATTTGGGCATTAGCTCTTGGATTATAAGCATGGTTATGGATAAAAGGGTATTTCTCTTTTACCCTAAGCTAAACTATGTATGATTAGAGCATGTAAGGTGATTTACTCTTGTATTATGGATTGATTATTACATTATTATTATGGGCACTTGATATATATATATATATATATATATATATATATATGCTTGTACTTAGGGTTTTGAATAGCTATTTTACATGCATGTATATGTGTTTGTATGGTGATTACATGAAGTGGGTATGCTTATATACATGTCTATGTATGTGTTTGCATGTTAATAGCAAGAATAGCTTTTACCGTTTACATGTCGGGGGCTATTGCTTAAATTGGTGTAACCTAAGCAACCTAAGCATGTCTATGTGTTTAGTAGTAGAATAGACTGTTATATTCTTGAATTTCATGCCCTGAATGTGTATGCTTTACAGTCAAACATTAATTTCCTTTATTTTGAAGAAGATCGAAGGTGCATAGCTAATAACTAGCTTAGGTCGAGTCTCCTTTGGCTTTAAATCCAGCTAATAGGTGTTCGGGTAGGTTTAGTTGACCTTAGTTCACTTAGGAAGCTAGTTAGTCCACCCTGAGGCCTTTGGTCATAAGGACCACGCCGTAGCTCTAAGTAGATGATGATTAGGGACGGACCCGCACTAACTGCTAAGGATAGATTAGGGAACTAATTAGTGGACTAAAAGCTAGGGTTACATTGATCTAAGTTACCTAGAATCCTAATTAGCTAGCCCTAATTCCTAAGTCATAAAGACCGCTGTAGCTCTAGGAGTCGTCACCAAGGGACAGACCTGTACTGAGGCTTAGGGTACCAATTAGGAGGTTAATTAGGAGTCTAGACGAGAGTAACCAAGTATAATCCATCAAGCAACCCCAACAAGAAGTAGTAATCACCCATTTATAAGATGTAATCACCCTAATCCTCAAATTTTAATGTTTGGATCCCCTTAAATCACTTGATTCCCCTATTTTTCACACACACACAACCTTTTATTTTCCTTGCCCTTTGGTTAGATTTACGTTTCTTGCACTTCATTCCACCTCAAAAACCCTAAAAAGATTGTAGTTTAGGCACCCAACATGTAGCCTTTTAGGACGCACATAGCTTAGGACACTACACACGTTTGGCCTTCTCATGTATTCGACTATACACTTGCACACATCATACTACACGCAACTCGTGTGTTTGTGGGCTATTTAGGCTTGTGCCGTGAGATATCGATCAAGTTCTTAGTGCTATTACCAGGGAGGCATGGTTGTTTGGTTCCTTTGATTTATGTGTCTCAGCTTGTTGTGTGTGGTTTTATATTTTCATGTTTTCTTTATTTTGAATAATAAAAGAAAAAAATTCAAAAAAGTTGTTGTGCTTTGTGAAAAGGAACATTTGTGCTTAATTGAAAATGAGTGACCAACATGTTTCTTGGTGGGGTTTAGTATCCTCTTCCCCATCACCCGAACTTATTCCCAATGCATGTCACTTATGTGAAAGCAATATACATCCAACTTTCTTTTGTCCCCTTGAAAATCTCCAATCTAGGGCTAATGTTAACCATAACCCCTATAGTCATGCATCATCTCATGCATCTTCATTTAGAAATCATAACTATAGGGATGCATATTCTTATTATTGTAATCATCGTGGAAGCCGTGCCCATTATTGTAGTGCTTTTCCTATCTTCCACCGTTATTCCCAATTGTACACAACACCCAGCGCCCCTAGTAATCATGTGCCCATTCATGCATCTACATCTAGACACGATGATTATTTGACCAACATCATGCACCTACGTATTGGGGTCAAGATGACTCCTTATTTGGTCCACTTCTTTTCACTTAGAGTTCATCCTTCATAGAATGATGGCAAGTAATTTAAGGCTAGCGTAGGCTGAGTCTCCTTTGGCTTTAAATCCAGCCAATAAGTTTCGGGATAGGTTTTATCGACCTTAGTGACACTAGGTCTTGGCTTTAAATCCAGCCGATGGTTTAGGTCCTGGGGTAGGTTCATTCCAAGTCACCTAGGAAGCTAATTGGTCACTCTTAAGGCCCTAGGTCATAAGGACCGCGCCTTAGCTGTAGGAGGCACTGCCTAGGGACGGACCCGTACCGAGTCCTAGTGCAAAATTAGGACACCAATTTAGCAACCTAGTTAACAGCAACTACTAAAGTAAGCCATCATCCTTTAATCCCATAGCATCTGAGTATAGAATCACCCATTCATAAGTTGAAGTCACCCTAACGCCTTTGCATTTGTTAGTGCCCTCTAGATTAGCTTATTCCCCACTTCTCATTCCCATAGTTTAGTTTAATTTTCTTTAGCTAAAGCTCCCGACCATTCAAAATCCCAAAAATAGATAGGTTAGGTTTCTTTTTAGGCACACTCTAGAACATGCACATAGAATCCATTCTACAATATAGCCTCCCTGTGGAATCGACCCCGCACTTGCATACACTTTACTACACCGATCCGCGCGCTTGCGGGTCTTTAGAGCTTGCACTCAAGTGACACACTAGAACCTTCTTGCATTAGGTCTACATCTTGGGACCAATTCAACCAAATGTTTGAGCAAACACAATTTCAATTCCTTCTCTTTACCCAAATGCTTCGATTTGATCATGTAAAGCTAAATAAGATTTTGGAAAGGATATCCCAGTTAGCTGAGTGCTTAAATAAGGGAGTTGAGAATGAGAAACCCGTTGAGAATGTTGAGATACCTTTAGATCGGGTTGAAGGGATTGGAGTGAGACTAAGGTTGAGATAACTAGTGGTGAAAAAGATGATGTTTTGGACAGACAATTAGAGAAAGAGGTAGATGAAAAGATCACATCTTGTAGTGACTATAAGAATGAGCTTGATGGTAGTTTGGTTCTTGATAACTCTTATGGTTATGTTCTTGAGAAAGTAGTACCTCTTCCTAAGCTTTCGATGCCCTTCATTAAGTCACGTAAGCCTGTTTTTCCTTCTCATCCCACATATCCCACACACCTAGAGATTGAGTCTCATGATCATGTCACTTATTTGCATTTCAAGTCCACATCTAGGGAGCTTAATATGCATACTTCCCTTGGGCGTTCTTGTATACATGACCCAGAATCCTTTAAGTCCCCTTTGTCCTTTATCCCCTCTATTTGTGCCTACCCCTTATGAAGAGCATAATGGTGAGATGATGCCTACTAGTGATGAATGTATGGATGAATTTGAAGAGACTTTAGCTAGTAAGGGTTTAGAGTCATCCACCAGGGAGAACATGGCATCAATTTCATAGTATTTAGATGACAAGTCTTTTGAAGTTAAAGATTATAGTGTTGAAGAGAATAGCAACTTTAAGAAGACACCTAAGGAAGAAATTGGTGAGCTTAGAAGATTGATCATGATTCATTTTTGGAGAAAGAGCCCATTAAGATCGATTGCACCCCTCATGAAGATTTAGAGTGACCTAGGCTTGATAATGATGTATCTTGTCGAAAGGAAGAGTATAGTACCTCCACGTCCCTTATCTTTGACCTTCCTTGTCCAAGTGTTGCTCCCACACCCCATTCCCATTCCGTTGAACCTCCCTCTTTGGAGCTTTCATTTATAGAACACTTTTATCTTGGGTTAAAAAACACTTCTCCCATGTTGCATGCATTAGACCTATCATTGACCCATGGAGAGGGTATGTTTTTAGCCCTTGATTACGAGAAGAAGGCGATGGGGTGGTTAGTTAAAAAGCAAGAGAGGCATGGTCTTTCACAGTTGTACATGACACCTTTACACTTGTGCACACATTCTCATTTGATGATTCAGGGTAGGACCTAGAAAAGGGGTGCATTGCATGTTTATTGCCCTATTATTTGTTGCACCATCTACTATATGTGCTTGGTTGAATATCTGGCAATTTGTGCCTCTCAACTTTAAACACACATGGCTCTAACATTAGCACCTAACTGGAGGCGTTAAATCCAGTTCTGTTAAGAGGCACCCTAGACATATTTATATTCTCTTCGTTTTCCTTGTCTTTTACTTGTTTTTACTCTCTTTTGATACTTTTGTTCTTTAATTTCCATTTTCTTTTTATTTGTTTTCTTTTACACCCTCCCAAGTGTTGATCCTCACTTCTATCAGTCCCTCTTTGCTTACACTTTGTTTATCATTCGATGATGCCAATGCAAGCTTGCATGGTAAATGCCTACTAATCTTGTGCTTTGTAGGTGTTGTGGTTTATTGAGAAACAAGATAGGTAGATGAATTATTAACCATTGACATCGAAGAACTTCAAAAAAACACTAGGTTGTATCAATCTTTTCTCCACTTGTTCCCTATTTATCTACCGTGTCTCCACCATACTTACTTGCTTTGTGATTCCAATTTACTTGTTGTGTGTCTTTGTTCTATTTGCTTGAGAAGAAGCAAAGTTTAGGTTTAGGGGTATAGGAGTTTGGTTTTCTTGTTTTAAGGGTAGATTGCATTGTGTGCTTAAAAAATGGTTAAGATTTTAAATTTTTTGATTTTGATGCATATAGAGTCGTTTATCTCTTATTGATTGAAGTGTTGGCTCTTATGATTGACTTAATTGATTGGTGGAAATAAGGTTGTATTGTGGGGAGTGAATAGAGTCAAGGAAGATTCGAGACATGGAGAAGATGTCTTTTAAAAGCTGTAAGAAGTGAGTACCTTAAAGAATGTACCTTGTAGCTACCCTATGGCTTAGCTAGAAAAGATGATGATAAGGGATTGTTGATATGAGTGCCCATTCCTTGATTGGTTCTTTTTAGTGTACCTTAGCCTTTCTTTTCTTTTCTTTTTTTTTTTTTTGCTTATGTTATATATTGATGAAAAATGCAACAAAAAAGGAAAAAGGAAAAAATGAGAAAAGAAAATTTGAAAAAGTTGGAAAAAATTTTAAAAAAATAAGTGAAAAATGTAAAAAGCCACAAGACACCCAAAAAGATTGAAAAGTGAAGTATATTGAATAAATGCTTAAGTGACACAATGTCAACTTAGCACAAGTATCTCATTTTATTCTTTTGATGTAATATGAAAAAAGCTCTTACATCATTTATGAGCCATTAGGTTTGTATATTCTTTCTCTCCTTGTCTTTGAGGCTGTATGCATATTGAGGAGGCCATGTTAGTTAAATAGGCATGAAGTATCAACATCTTGTGTGCATGCATTAGAATCCTAAGCTTATGGAGGTAATGGTACTTGGGAGCTTCCCACGAGGTATGAGGCCTCTTACGAGTAAAGAAGAGGATCCAAAAAGGCTTAGGAACCCCTCCACGAAAGGAATGACTCCTTCATACTCCCTAGACTCACTTAAATATCAAGTCAATCCTTTAGGTAACCCTTTGCACCAACTTTGAGATAGACTTAGTTTGGGCTTGCTTGAGGACAAGCAAGGAGAAGGTTTGGCAATGTTGATGTGTTGGTTTTGTGTGTGATTTTGCATTGTATTTCTATATCTATTTAGAGGTGTTTTTGAGCTTATTAGATGGCCTTAGTAAGGCATTTATGCTATATTTGTGCATACAAAGATATAAGTGTTCATAGTTGACTTTATAGGTAAAATACTACACTAAGTTCTTATTTCTTGTACTTTTAGGTGAGATTTGGAGCAATGCTCGAAGCCCAAAATGATGATGATTTGATGATCGAGCAAATCCAAGGGTGTTTTGGGTAAGAAGAAAGCAAGAAAATGCATTAGAGGGTTGCCGGACAAAGAAAGAAGCAACTGAGCAAAACCGAGCACACAAGAAGCGAAATTTGGGCATTTCTAACCAAGACCGGTGGCCCCTCATCCCAAGGCCGGTCGACTAGCCCTCCTTCTGACCTATATCAGAGGGCTCCATAATTTTGGGTAGACTCACTTGTTTTGGAGGCCAGCCTAGCGACCGACTTAGGCAGTGGGAGAAGACTATTTAAACCCATTTTGAGCTCATTTTTATATCTATCACCTCATTCTCTCATACCCACCTCTCAAACCTTAATTCTACTTTTACCTGCCTTATACACCCATTTCCACATGAAAAAACACATTGGAATCAAGCATCTAAGAGGATCAAACACAATGATTTGGGGATTAGCTCTTGGATTGTAAGACATGACTATAGATAAAAGGGTATTTCTCTTTTATGCTAAGCTAATCAATGTATGATTAGAGCATGTAGGGTGATTTACTCCTGTATTATGGATTGATTATTATTACATTATTATTATGGGAACTTGATGGATATATATATATATATATACATAAGTATATATATATATGTGTGTGTGTGTATGTGTATATATGTATATATATATATATTTATGTATTTATATACATATATATATGTATGTATGTACTTAGGGTTTTCAATGGATATTTTACATACATGTCCATGCGTTTGTAAGAATGTATCAATGATGTTGCATATGTATATTGAAGTCTATTACTATTAACCATTTCTAAATCATTGTGCTAGCATGTTTATGTGTTTGTATGGTTATTACATGAAGTGTGTATGCTTATATACATGTCTATGTGTATGTTTGCATGCTTAATAGCAAGAATAGATTCCATTGCTTACATGTCAGGTGTTATTGCTTAAATTGGTGTAATCTAACCATGTCTATGTGATGAAGATCGATGGTGCATAACTAATAACTATCCTAGGTCGAGTCTCCTTCAGCTTAAATCTAGCCAATAGGTGTCCTGGTAGGTTTAGTTGATCTTAGTTCGCTTAAAAAGCTAGTTTGTTCACCCTAAGGCCTTAAGTCATAAGGACCATGCCGGAGCTTTAAGTAGACGACGCTTAGGGACAGACCCGCACTGAATCCTAGGGATGGATTAGGGAACTAATTAATTGACCAAATGCTAGGATTTGATCAATCTAAGTCACCTACAATCCTAACTAGCTAGCTTTAATTCCTAGTCATAAAGACCACATGCTAGCTCTAGGAGTCATTGCCTAGGGATGGACCGGCACTGAGGCTTAGAGTATTATTTAGCAGGTTAATTAGGAGTCTAAACGAGAGCAACCAAATATAATCCATCAAGCAATCCTAACGAGAAGTAGTAATCACCCATTTGTAAGACATAATCACCTTAGTCCCCTAGTTCTGACGTTTAAATCCTCTTAGATCGCTTGATTCTGTTATTTTTCACACACACACAGCCTTTTAGTTTCCTTGCCCTTAGATTAGATTTACATTTCCCACACTTCATTCCGCCTCAAAAACCCCAAAAAGATCATAATTTAGGGACCTAACGCATAGCCATTTAGGACGCACATAGCTTAGGACACCACACATGTTTGGCCTCCCCGTGGATTTAACCCTGCACTCGCACACACCATACTACATGCAACCCGTGTACTTGCAGGCTATTTAGGCTTGTGCCACAAGACAGTGATCACTCACCTACCAAAATTAACACCACACACGCATATATATTTGGAGAGCTCTAGTGCCAAACCAAGCAGCAAAAATAAGAAGCTTTGAGCTCTATTCTTTCTCTGCTAAAAAAAATCCCAAAAAAACGCTTCTTTTATTTTCTTTTTCTTCCTTTCCTTTTCCTTTTTCTTTAGTTTATTTTTAGCTTTTATTCTAAATTAATTTAGGGTTTATTTTTTGCAAGATTTATTGGACTTTTTAGAGCAAATTTTTTGGAGAAAATTGATGTCTAAAATAAACCACGAATCTATATTTGTTTGTGCTTGATTTTGGAATTAGATGTTTCCCAATTGCTGTTATTTCTTCTATTTTGGCATAAATAGGTTTGAAAAAAAAAAGATGAAAGCAATATATATGTATTGAAAAGACTTTTGGACTTCTTTGAAGCTTTTAAGAAGACACCACTACCTTAGACGTGCCCACACCAGAGTCTACGCGGGATTAACCAAGTTTGACTGAGAATTGGAAGATATTTTGTACGTTTCCTAGAGAAGAATTGTCGACCAAAAATACGTATTAGTTCTAGAAGGAAAGATAATATTTTGCAAGTGTTTTAGTTTGGCAAGGATTGGATTTTTGCTTATTTATTTTTTATTTCAGATTAGCATTAAAAGAGTTCCCTTATTTGAAGGAACTCCTAGGCTAGATATTTTTCTATAAATCCTCCAGGGAATATAGAGTTATTCAATTTTCAATCTTAATATTCAAATTAGCTTTTTAGCAAATATTTTTTTTCTTCGAGGTGCATAATTGCCAGACTCTTATTCTAGATAAGGTTAATCGAAGTTTATGGTTCACTTTTATTTTAGTATTTGTGTGTTTACTGATTTAAAAATTAATATTGTCTTGTGATTGTTTAATTTTGTGCATGATTATTCAGTTGCTTGACGATAGGTAACCAAATAGATTAATTTAATTAATCTAATAATAGTGATAACCAGGTCACCCGTTTAAACATATAATCTAACTGAGCGATTGCCGCGAGAGAATCAACTTTTAGAATTAGGTCCTTCTAGAGCTATAATGCTACCTTTTGATAGACTTTTTAGGCATCTCCGGGGGCTAGACCGTGTAATAGGTAAGACCAAAGTGGGAAAAAATCATGGGGAGTTTAAACCATTATCAACACTAAAAGGAGAGGTTAGATTGTTAGGCCGTGCCAACAACCATAACTGATTTATCAAAATAGGAAAAAGTCACCTTTGCATCTAGGATCAGATTTGTAGGCCTAAATAGATAACACACCCTAGGCTAGGTCATTAAACTATTTAATTTTTTTTAATTGCCTTGCTTTATTGTTAGTTCTCTAGTTTTTTTTATTGTTTATTTAATTTTAATTAACAACCCCACTCTTTCTTCTATTTCCCTTGTTCTTCTATCTTGGCATAAAAATTATATTTTATAAACCAATCTCTGTGGGTTCGACCTTTCTCGCCACTATCGCAAATAAAGAGAGTAAGAATTTTATTTTTGGTGGATTCGGCATTCATCAAAATTTTGGTTCATTTTTAGGGATTGGTGCTAATTTGTTTGTCCTTTTTATGACCAAGTTAGATCATAAGGGTGATTTACAATTTTATCTAGACATTGAAAGAACCGCAAATAGCTTAAAGAAGAAGCAACGTCGCAAAAAATGCGAGAACTAGCTAGTACATCACAAGCTTCATCCGAATCATCAATTGAAGAAATTGACTCAAATCCTCCGAATAAAGCTTATATGATTGCCTATGTCAAGCCAGTGACATTAAACAAAGGCACTTATGGGAGGCAACCCATGCCTTAGTCCCTGGAGTATTTTTGATAGTTTCGATTTTCGCAATTTTTCTTATTTTTAGGAATCTTTATTTTATTTTTTATCATTCTTTATCTTAGAAAATTTTATTCTCGTCTAACAAAAATTTTTGGAGTGTTTTGATGGTTGGCAAAACAACATTTAATGAAAACAAAAAGTTTTCCAGTGGTGAAACATGGACTTTCTGGCACAATTTTGGATGCTGGGTCATTAGACGTGCCCACATCAAGGCTTAAGGTTTGTTTTTCTCTCAAATAGAAGTTAGACAACTTTTAATTCCTTTTTATTTCTCTTTCTGCTCTTTCTTCTCCACCAAACCCACTACCACAAACTACTATAGCCACCACCCCAAAGCTTTAATTCTTTCACAAATCACAACACCCACTTGTTAAAACTCATCATGGGCAAGAAAAGATTAACAAAAACACCACTCAAATCAAACCCGAAAGCCAAAAAGACAAGAAGCCATATACCCACCACCACCGCCGCTTTTGCGGGTGGTTATCTGCCACTATCGGAGTGCATCGCGACCTCCTCTCAAGCCTCCGAGCCCTCTATGTTGGTTCTTTGCATGGTAAATCAAGGATTTGAGGTGACCACTCTATTTTTGCAGCCATGGATGAATTTTTGGATATTTCACTTTGATTTTCAAATTCGGGCAATAAAAGAGGTATTCCAAAAACCTCTTCTCATCCTATATCTTTTTGAAATTTTTACATGTTGAGATTTTAGAGATTTTGTGTTCCAAGAATGTGGTGGATGAATTTTGTAAAAATTTTGATTGGATTTCTTAGTTTAGGATTGTGTGTCATGCTTATCAACAGTTATTTAGGAAATTTTATGTACCAATTAGACATGACTAAAATGGAAAATACACTCTGGGGCTAATTGTTTTTGGATATTTGGGTGTTATGATGGTCTATAAGACATTGGGTTTCATTGGGATACATATTTTTGTAATTGAAAGTCATGCTAATTTTGAGTTGTGTAGAGATTCTTCTTGCAAATTTGTTCATAAGGAAACGTATGGAAAAAAGGTTGGGTTTGAAATCTACAGTTGAAATTTTGGTTGAGAATATTGATTGGAAATCATATGTTAGTGTTAATTGTCCTGCATATTTTGAGCCTTGTAAAGAGTTTACTCAACCTTTACTTTGTCAATCAATCTAGGTATATTTTGAAATATTATGGTGTGGCTAACTTTTTTGGTTGATGGGTATTTTGTTTACTTTATCAATCAATGGGTTTAATTTGGCTATGAGTCTAATTGATGATGAATATCCTGCTTTGTTGCCTCTTTGCGCAATTATTGGTATCATCTTGATGACTTTTGAGATGAGAGTTGAATTTTTGTATGCCTTAAATTTAATCCTAAAAGGAAGAAAGGTGTTGCTTCTTTGTTTTTGTAGATAGAATCATAACTAGCACACTATGAGACTTGTGTGGAGCATATTTCATACGCAATTGATAGAACACAGAGTTTCAAGACCACGCGCCCCCTTCATGAATTTTAGGGAAGTCCTCGTCCTTTTTTTCACTTTTTGTTTGTTTTCTTTTTTTTATTTTCTTTCACATTGAGGACAATGTGTGTTTTAAGGGTGGGGGAGGGAGTACTTCTTGCCTTTTTATTGCAGAAAAAAGAAAAAAACAAAGAGAAATGTATGCTTAATTTTTGTAATCTCATTGTCTGTTATCTTTTTTTTTTTTTGGCAAATCAAGGTTTTTATACTCAAGAAACTTGAATTGGTTGCAATTGTAAGTTGGTACATGATCCCATGGTATTTAGTTGCCTTTAATAGTTGCTTTGAAAACAAAGTGATTGAACCTTGTTTAATCTTTACTTGGGCTTAAAAATTTTCATGTGCTTAAATTGGAAACCAATGCCTAGTTGGAGTTTCATAGGTGCTTGCCTTGACTTATTTTTTGTAGTGAAATTTTGAAACTTGAGTGCCTAGGAAAGTTATGTCAGGATTTAGGTCACTCCTAGAAAAATGTGCTTAAATTATTATTCAAATTGTAAAAGAGGTACAACAAAAATACCAAAAAAAGAAAGAAAAGAAAGAGAAAAAAGCACTTCTCTCCGTTGGTCAACCAAAAAGGACCATGAGTGAAGCTATTAGCCACCTAGAATTGTGACCAATTGAGTAACCGGGGGTGTTTTTGACAAATGTTTGTTATCATGTAAAAAGGTTAAGTGACATTCTAAGCAACCCGTGAAAGTAATAAAGTGTGTGCAAAGTGATTGAAAGCAGTTGAAGTGATCTGACTTTCCGGCAGCTAGGCCTAGGCACAAACTTATTTTCTTAAGGAAAATTGCCAAGCCAAGTACTTTTGATTTCGCTTCTATGCACTGGTGTAATCATAATTTGGCTATAATCTTGTGTATGCTTTAATTGGTGCAAGGTTCTTTTACCTAGTGTTTGGTTGCTATTAGTATGGCTTATGCATATGGTGATACTTGTTTTGTCTTGCTAAGCACTAGCTTACCTTTGTTCTTTTCTTTGGGTCTCTATGAGCTATGATGGTGGGATTTGGACATGTTATGTGCTTAAGTTCGTATATTTCTAATGTAAGGTAGAGTTTTTGGTGCAACAAAGATATATTGGTGATTTTGGGGTAAAAATTTTAGGTCATGTTTTGAAAGATGATTGTTTTTGAAAATTTTTTGAAAAAGTTGTGTTTGAATTGGAGAATTTTAAGAATTTTATTGAAAAGAATGTATGAAAAGAATTGTTTACTGCAAAGTGTCTTTGCAAGTTGGATGCATCTTTACTTATGTGATTTAAAAAGGAATTTAGTCTACTTGTTTATGCAACATTCTTGAGCTCGATTTGGATGAATGAATTGTGTTGAGAAGTTGGACTTTGATATAATTATCCTTTGTTTGAATGGTAGATTGAGTTTGGAATTGGGAAAAGTGTTGTGTGCTCAAGTTTGTTGAGATGACTGGGAAGTTAAAGACTTGGTGCTACATGTTTTATTATGTCATTTTGGAAGTGATGTTGCGTAGAAAAAGCTATCGGAAGTCTTTTTGTGAAAAGAGAATGACAGGGAAACAATAGTTTTGTGTTGGAACATTGTTGCATTTGCTTAATGCTTATGTATGTTCTTAATTTGTGAAAGTTAGCATCTAACATGGAAAACGAGATTTTGAAGAAATCCTACCTGAAGATTTTATGTCCTAAATTGAGTACATGCTTTAGGGCAAGCATGGTCTAAGTGTGGAGGAATTTAATGAGTCCAAAATAAACCATGAATGCACATTTGTTTGTTCTTAATTTTGGAAATAGCTGCTTTCCAATTGCTGTTATTTCTTATATTTTGGCATAAATAATCTTGGAAAAGAAAATAGAGGGATATATATGGACTGAAGGGACTTTTGGACATGTTTAGAGCTGTTAAGAAGACACTGCTGCCTTAGATGTGCCTACGCCAGAGTCTATTTACGATTGACCAAGTTTGACCAAGAATTGGAAGGTATTTTCCGTGTTGCTTGGAGAGGAATTATCGACCAAAAATACATATTAGTTGTAGAAGGAAAAATAATATTTTGGTAGAGTTTTAGTTTGACAAGGATTGATTTTTGCTTATTTACCTTTTATTTTAGATTAGCAATAAAAGAGTTACCTTATTTGAACGTACTCCTAGGTTAGATATTTTTCTATAAAACCTTTGGGGAACTACGTAGAATTATTCAATTTTCAATCTTAATATTTGGATTATTTTTCAAGCAAATATTTTCTTTCTTTTAGGTGCCTAATTGTTAGAATCTTACTCTAGTCGGGTTAATTCAAAGTTCATAGTTCTACAAAATCTGTGAGATCTAACTAATTTTTCTTCTTTCGCTTTTATTTTGTTGTTTGTGTTTTTACTGATTTAAGAATTAATATTGTCGTATGATTGTTTAATTCTACACGCGATTATTCAATAGCTTGATGATATACGTCTTTGAGTGCAAGCTTTAGAGACACGCAAGCGCACGGATCGATGCAGTGTAGTGTGTGCGAGAACAGGTGTCGAACCACAGGGAGGCTATGTTGTGAGATGGATTCTACATGTGTGTTCTAAAATGTACCTAAAAATAAGAAATCTAAACTATCTATTTTTTGGGATTTTGGATTTTTGGTGATCGGGAGCTCTAACTAAAATGAATTAAATTAAATTAAGGGAATGGAAAGTGGGAAACAAATTAATCTAGAAGGACTAACAAATGGAAAGGGGTTAGGGTGACTTCAACTTATGAATGGGTGATTCTACACTCAAATTCTATGGGATTAAAGAATGATGGCTTATTTTAGTGATTGCTCTTAACTAGGTAGCTAAATTAGTGTCTTAATTTCCCCCTAGGACTCGATACGGGTCCTTCCCTAGGCGGCGCCTCCTAAAGCTACGGCGTGGTCCTTATGACCTAGGGCCTTAAGAGTGACTAACTAGCTCCCTAGGTGACTTAGAATGAACCTACCCTAGTACCAAAATCATTGGCTGGATTTAAAGCCAAGACCTAGTGTCGCTAAGGTTGACTAATCCTATCCTGAAACCTATTGGCTAGATTTAAAGCCAAAGAAACTTGGCCTAGGCTAGCCTTAAATTATGCTTCGTCATTCTAAGGTCACAATAGCAGGATTTAACCTATTAACGCATTTATACATGTTCTAATCCAAGGTGTTCACGAATAAAGGGACCTATTCGACCACCAAACATCGTCATGCTCGGATTACACAATTAGAAGCATTTAACAACCAACATGTATGCATTATTGAAGTCATATTCACTACTAAGCATGCAAATATACATATAGACATGAATATAAGCATTACCTACTTCATAGCATCCATATATAAACACATAGACATGATTATAGCATGGATTAGATGTGTTTAGTAATAAATAGACTTCAATTTATACACATGCTTCTCATTTAGGCATTTAATCAAACACTTAGACATGAATGAGAAAATAACCATTTGAATAAGAAAATCAAACATGTATATATTTAGTCATTTAATCGCATAACATAAGAGTATATAGCTAACCCATTACATAAGCTAAATCACCCTATACAAGTCTACTCAATCATAATAAAAGATAAAATGAAAGAGAGTTTGTGAAGCTTCCCTTTCATCCTAGCTAATCTTTTACAAAGCTCTTGATCAACTTGAATCCAAATGTCGAAACCCTCTAAATTCTCTTGCTCCAAAATGATGAAATGTGTGAAAGAGTGTGTGGGTGAAGACTAGGGTTAAGTGTGTGTGTGTGTGTGATGGGTGTAAAGATCCTCCCCAGAATTATCAAAAGCTCTCCCCCAAAAGATCCCCTTTTTTAGTCTGAAAATTGGGCTTTTATATCAACTTTTCACGAACTGTCGGTAGACCTAGCCGGTCGACCGGATTTGGAGGGGTGGTCGTCCGACTATTTTTGGCACCTCTCTGGAGTGGCCGATCAACCTAGCCGGTTGACTGGCTCCTTCTTCTTGGTCGTCCGGCTGGTTTCTTTCCTCCATTCTTTGTCTTTCCGGCCTCCGATCTTCTCCTTTTGGCTCGTACATCTCCCATCTTTATTACCTATCATCGCCCAATCTCGATCTTAACCCAAAGTTCACCTAAATCATTGAAAACAAGCAATTAGTGTAGCAATTTGTCTCTTAAACTCGATATGTATATTTGTTTACGCTCAAGCCTATTCTTATCAAAAGTACTACACCAATGCATCTTTTTGAGCACTTAATATTTCTTAAACATAGGTAAATTACAATACAAACACACACAAAACACAACACATCAACACCCCTAAACCTTCTCCTTGCTTGTCCTCAAGCAAGCCCAATCTTAAATTTATTTCTAAAGCTGATACAATTGATTGCCTAAAGGATTGACTCGCTATCAAGGTTCGTCTAAGAAGCCTGAAGGAGGCATTCCTATTGTCAAGTGATCTCCAAATCTCTTTGGATACTCCCTCTACTCATAAGGGGTCTCGTTCCTTGTGGGAATTTCCCAAGTAGCCAGTCCACCACAAGCCTAGGATTCTAACTCACGCACTCGAGATGTTGATATTTTGTGCTTCCTCAACTAACACAGCCTCCCTAACATGCAGCAAACCTCAAAGACAAGAAGAGAGAATATACAAATGCAATGGCTCATAAAAAGCCTTATTCACGTATCTACAAAGATGATAACTTGTGCTAAGTTGACATTGTGTCACTTATGCACTTATTCACTAACTTTTTGGTGCCTTTAGCTTTTCCTCTTTTTCATTTCTTTATATATATATATATATATATATATATATATATATATTTGCACCTTTTTGCCTTTTTCAATTTTTTTTTGGATTTTTCATGCTTTGTATTCTATTCACAAAAAGAAAGAAAAAGAAAGGCTTAGGCACATCAAAAAAAGAACCAATCAAGAAAGGGGCATTCACATCAACAACCCTTTTCCAACACTCTTTCCTACCAAGCTATGGGGTGATTACAAGGGTTATTCTTTTAAGGTTCTCACTCCCCACAACTTTGAAGGGCATCCCCTCCAAGACTTAGTATTCAAACCACTTTATTCATTTCCCCACAATGCAACTCATATTCACCAATCAATTGAGTCAATCACAGAAGCCAATGCAATGATCAACCAAGAAATAAACAACTCTACATGCATCAAAATTGAAAAATTTTCACCATTTTTAAGTGCATAATGCAATCTACCCTAAGCAAGATATATAACAAGAAAACCAAACTCCCACATCCCTAAACCTAAACTTTGCTTGTCCTCAAGCAAATAGATCAAAATACAAAAACAAGCAAATTGTCGTTACAAAACAAGTAAGGGTGATGGGGATAAGGTATAAACATGGGGAACAACTGGAGAAAGGATAGATTCAACCTCACATTTTCTTCAAAGCTTTCCATGCCAATGATAAATCACCATACTACTAATCCTATGACTCACAATTCACAGGCACTCATAAAGAAAACAGGATTAGTAGCATTGCCTATGCATGCTTGCAGTGGCATGTGCAATAATAAGCAATGGTGTATCTTATGGGACAAAGGATCGGGATTCAACAATTTGGTTTGGGTGCAAGAAAGATAAAAGAAAGAAAATAAAAAGAAAAGAAAGTGAACCAAATGCAAAACTGCAAAATTGAACCTACGTTGCCTCATAGTAGCGCTAACCACCATGCCGTCAGCCAGGCAAACACCAACTCATCTTCAACTTCCATAAATAGGGATCTGAAGCATTAAAGCCTTCACACGAGCCATGCTCAGATCATATGCGTGCTTCAGGCGTTGCCCATTCACCGTCAACTCTCGGCCATCCTTCAAGTCTTTAATCTTGACTGCTCTAGAAGGATAGGCAACCATCACCTCATATGGACCATCCCATCTTTTCTTAAGCTTACCTGGAAAGAGTTTCAATAGTGAGTTAAACAACCAAACTTTATCGGAAGGAGATAATGATTTCTTAATAATGTGTTTATCATGAATTCTCTTCATCCTATCCTTATAAAGTTTAGCGTTCTCTTACGCCTCGAATCTAAGCTCTTCCAATTTCGCTAGATCTAGCTTCCTTTTCTCACCCACTCTTGCCAAGTCAAAATTTAAAGCCTTGATGGCCTAATAAGCTCTATGCTCTAGTTCTACCGGCAAGTGACAAGCTTTATCATAAACTAATCTATACGGAGACATACCAATGGGAGTCTTAAAGGCGGTACGGTAAGCCCACAAAGCATCATTTAGCCTAATAAACCAATCTCTCCTATCGGGCCTAACTATTTTCTCTAAAATATGCTTGATCTCCCTATTGGACACCTCTACTTGTCCACTAGTGTGCAGGTGATAAGGATTGGCTCCTTATGGGTGACCAAATATCTTCTCAATAAGGCCTCTAAAGTCCTATGGCAAAAATGCAAACCCCCATCACTAACTAAGACCCTAAGGACTCTCAATCTAGAGAAAATGTTCTCCTTAATGAACTTAACCACTACCCTATAGTCATTAGTATATGTGGCAATTACTTCAACCTATTTGGACACATAATCAACAGCCACTAAAATGTATTAGTACCCAAAGGAAGGTGGAAATGGACCTATGAAATCTATACCCCAAACATCAAACAACTCACAAGGAAGAATAGGGGATAAAGGCATCATGTTTCTCCTAGAGATGGACCTGGATTGTTGACATCTAAAACACTTTTTACAATACTCTTGGGCATCCCTAAAAAGAGTGGGCCAAAATAATCCACATTGCAAGACCTTTACGGCGGTCTTCTTTCTACTAAAATGACCCCCACACCTCTCATCATGACACATGCTTAAAACATTCTCAAACTCGTCCTCCAGCACACACTGGTGAATCATTTGATCCGCACACACTTTGAAGAGATAGGGGTCCTCCCAAAGAAATGCCTAACTTGTGCTAGGAACCTATCTTTTTCTTTCTTCTCCCAATGGGAAGGAAAGCACCCTGTGGCAAGGTAATTGACGAAATGAGCAAACCAAGGTGTGTGATGAGAGACGGAAAATGATCCGCTAACAAGGAGATGGATCATGAAAAGGAGATGGATCACTAGAAGACTCGCTAACAAGACGGGAAAAATGATCCGCAACTAAATTTTCTCTACCTTTCTTATCCCAGATTTCTATGTCAAACTCTTGAAGGAGGAGCAACCACCTAATCAAGCAGGGCTTAGATTCTTTCTTAGACAACAAATACTTCAATGCCACATGATCGGTGTAGACAATCACCTTGGATCCTAGGATATATGACCTAAACTTGTCAAGGGAGAAGACTATTACTTGAAGCTCTTTTTCCATGGTGGTATAGTTCTTTTATGCTTCATCAAGAGTCTTACTAGCATAGTACACAACATGAGCACTTATCCTTTCTTTGACCTAAAACAGCTCCTATCGCATAATCGGATGCGTGACACATAACCTTAAATGGGAGACTGTAGTTAGGTGGCTAGATAATTGGGGATGTAGACAATAAGGATTTAAGCATATTGAAAGCTCTAACACATTCATCATCAAAGTCAAAAGGGACATCTTGTGCTAAGAGCCTAGATAAGGGACGTGCAATGTGACTAAAATCCTTAATGAATCTACGGTAGAATCCTGCATGCCCTAGAAAAGATCTAACATCCTTGACACACTTAGGAACAACCAATTTCTCAATCAATTCGACCTTAGCTGGGTCAACTTGAATACCACTAGATGATACAACATGACCCAACACTATCACTCCTTGCACCATGAATTGGGATTTCTCTCAACTCAATACTAGATTCTTCTTCACACATCGGTCTAAGACTAAAGAGAGATGACTTAAGCACTTATCAAAGCTATCTCCAAAGACTAAAAAATCATCCATGAAAATCTCTAATTCCTCTCAATCATGTCACTAAAAATGGCCATCATACATCTCTGAAAAGTCGCTGGGGCATTACAAAGACTGAAGGGCATTATCCTATAAGCAAAAGTGCCATATGGACAAGTAAAGGTGGTCTTCTATTGGTCCTCAGGAAACATGGGGATCTGATTATAACCCGAATAGCCATCTAGAAAATAATAGTAGCTATGCCCAGCTACTCTAAGATTTGGTCTAGAAAAGGCAATGGGAAATGATCTTTCCTAGTTTTGGAGTTGAGCTTCCTATAATCAATACAAACTCTCCACCCCGTGGGAGTACATGTAGGGATAAGCTCTCCTCTCTCATTCTCAACAATAGTGATCCCGGACTTCTTAGGGATAACTTGGATTGGGCTAACTTACTCACTATTGGAGATCGGATAAATAATGCCTGCATCTAAAAGCTTAATGATCTCTATCTTAACTACTTCGGTCATGTGTAGGTTTTGCCTCCTTTGCATCTCCCTAGAAGGAATGGCTCTATCATCAAGGTGAATACGATGATGCATGCAAACCGAAGGGTTTATACCTCTCAAATCATCAATTTTCCACCCTATAGCCTTCCTATGCTTCCTAAGGACCTTTAAGAGATGCTCCTCATGCTCAATAGAAAGATCAGAAGTTATGATGACCGGAAGGGTCTCACTAGGGCCTAGGAATGCATACTTCAAATGATCAGGAAGGGGTTTGAGCTCTAAAGAAAGGCTAAGCTTAACCAAGGGGGACTTAACCTCAACATCATCAATGGGGACATCACTAGAAATAAGACTAGAAGGATTGACCTCAAGTGACTTACTAGTCAAATGGCTCTCAATCACGGAAGTAAAAGTTACACATTTCTGCTCTAAGGTCTCTAAATCAAAACTAGACATCAATTCCTCAAATTTCCTCAATTCTTCTCCATCGGTCATAGTCTTCTCTATAAGATCCTCAACACAAGAATTAATCACATCTACCCTAAAGCACTCTTCTCCATCCTCTCCTCCTATACTAACCCTATTCACCGCTTTGGCAACCTTCATAGTGGATCTCAAATTCCCAAATTTCATCTCTAATAACCCCGACCTACAATGGATAATAGCATCTACTGTGGTAAGAAAGGGACGACCTAGAAGAATGGGTGTAGAATGTCTATAGTCATGTCCCAAATCCATATCTAATACTATGAAGTCAACGGGGTACACAAACTCACCCACTTGGACCATAACATCCTCTATCACACCCCTAGGTCTACGCTCAAATCTATCGGCTAGCTGAAAAGTAACATGTGTAGGAGACAACTCACCTAGACCTAGCTACTGATAGATGAAGTAGGGAATGAGATTCACACTAGATCCTAAATCTAACAAGGCATGATCAATCTGGGTCTCATGGATCCTACAAGGAATAGTGAAGGCTCAAGGGTCACTCATCTTGGATGGAAGGCCCAAAGTACAAATACTCACCTTCTTTATAAGCCTCACCTTCTTAGGAATGTTCGATAACCTATGTTTCCTTGTATAAAGATCTTTAAAGAATTTAGAATAAGAGGGGATGGAAAGGATCACATCTATGAAAGAAAGATTGATCTTAAGGTCCTTAAGATGCTCTAAAACCTTGAAGAACCTAGAATCCTCACTAGGTGTAGGCCTCTCTAAGGCGGATAGAAAAGGAACTCCAGGCTCAACACCTCTAGACACATGGGACTCATCAATAGACTTCTTTCCCTCCCGATGTGGGCGAGAAGTACTACTTTCTCCATAGTCTCTAATGGGCTCCTCTCTTTCAACAGGACCCTCTCTAGGATTTCCTTCAATAGGGCTACAATGTGGTGCTCTAGACTTGCAAAGACCACTAGGTGCAGGCACTGCAAAGTCAATTCCTACTCTATTATCCACTACCCGACCGCTCCTAAGAGTGGTGATGGCCTTAGCCTGGTCTTGAAGGGGATAAGTGGTATCGGTGGAGGAACAAGACTGGACTCTAGAGTTTACCTCCGGCTGAGAAGGCAATTTCCCGGGGTCTCTAGCATTCAACTGACTAGCAATCTGTCCTAACTATGCCTCAAACCTAGTCATCTGCTGCCTATAGCTAGCCATTTTTTGCCTATTGTCAGCTAACTCCTGCTGCTGACTAGCTAATGCCTGCTGTTGATTCTGAATAAATTGCATTAACTTCATCACATCATTACTAAGAGTCTGGCTATTAGAGGGAGCAGGTAAAGCCTGAGGTTGAGGAGCACTAGTGAGACGGGGCTGATTCACATGATAGAAACCTGGGGGATATTGAGGACGGGGTTGCTGCTGAGGTGGAACCTGCGGATGTGAACTAGACTCATGCTGACCTATCTCCAAGAAAATTTTGGGTTGTCCCTCCAACCCAGATTGTATGTGTTCGAGTATGGATTATACTCACGAGAATAACCTTGTGTGGCACACACTTGCTCTTTCATGAATTCAGGAAATTGAGATGCTAAAGGGCATGCTATGGTCTCATGAGATGATTCGGAACATAATGCACAAACTTCAACAACTAATGGAGTGGAGGAAGAACCTATAGAACTAGTCTTATGACTTTGGGCTGAAAGAGATAAAGAAATAAATTGATCTAGCTTATTCGTCAAAGCCTCAACTTTAGCGGGTAAATCTAAAGAAACTCCAACCTCACTAACACTTCTCTTGTTGCTTCCCCGACTAGACCTCTCAATGGCAAAATTTTGAAAAGAATTTTCAGCCATCATTTCTATTTTCTCCCATGCCTCGGTCGGTCTTAAAAGATAAAAGCCACCACCGGAGGCAGCATTGGCCATCATCCTATCTTGTTCATTTAAGCCTCGAAAGAAGTATTGCATTAGGTCATGATTGTCGTACCCGTGGTGTAGACATTGTCTAAGAAGATCCTTGAACCTCTCCTAAGCCTCATGAAAAAATTCTAGGTCATGTTGGGAGAAAGTCATAATGGCGGTCCTAAGGTCGGCCGTCTTGGCCATGGGATAAAATTTTTGAAAGAACTTAGATTGAAGCTCAGCCCATGTAGTAATACAACCATTAGGTAAGGAATGCAACCAAGTCCTAGCCTTGTCCTTAAGGGAGAAAGGAAACAATCTTAGACATATGACCTCTTGAGAGATATTGGGGACATGGAGAGTGGAACTCATCTCAACAAAATCAGTGATATGATCTAGAGGACTCTTATTGCTTCTCCCATAGAAGGAGGGAAGCATGGCCAACATATTAGGCTTAATCTCGAAGTTCAACTCCCTCAAACCTGGAATTTGAATAGCCAAATTAGGCTCAAAGGCTTCGGGGAGAAAGAATTGCCTAAGAGTGGGTTTCTCATCTATGGGTGGATCCGGTCTATGGGGCTCTCGTCTAAAATGTCTTGGGCTTGATGCCCAAGGTGATCATGAGGCAGAATGGGATTCATTGAGGGATTGGGAGGATTAGGAGGAAGGTTGGGGTCGGCCATCTCTTCAAGAAGATCTCCTAAATTCCTAAAATATCTAGCAATTCTATCGGGTTCTAGATTAAGAGGAACTAGGGGATTTCTAAGGGATCTCCTACCAAGCATGCACAAACTATCCTAACTCCGGCCACTTCAACCCCCGAAAACTTCAATATTCCTAAAACTATAGCAAATAAACCACAATCCTAGAAAGTCTACTAAAACTAAAGACAAAAGTTGAAATAGATAAATAAAAATTAAAGCAAGATAATATGAACAATAAACAAGATAAGCAAAAACTAAACAAACTATAAAGGAAAGCAAGAAAAACAAATAAAGCAACTACCAAAACACACAAGCAAAGAATGCAAATCACCGTGCCTCCCCGTCAACGGCGCCAAGAACTTGATATATGTCTTTGAGTGCAAGCTCTAAAGACCTGCAAGTGCACGGATCGATGCAGTGCAGTGTGTGCGAGAACGGGTGTCGAACCACTGGGAGGCTATGTTGTGAGATGGATTCTACGTGTGTGTTCTAAAATGTACCTAAAAATAAGAAATCTAAACTATCTATTTTTTGGGATTTTGGATTTTTAGTGATCAGGAGCTCAAACTAAAATGAATTAAATTAAATTAAGGGAATGGAAAGTGGGAAACAAATTAATCTAGAAGGACTAACAAATGGAAAGGGGTTAGGGTGACTTCAACTTATGAATTGGTGATTCTATACTCAAATGCTATGGGATTAAAGAATGATGGCTTATTTTAGTGATTGCTCTTAACTAATCGGCTAAATTAGTGTCTTAATTTCCCCTAGGACTCAATGCGGGTACGTCCCTAGTCGGCGCCTTCTAGAGCTACGACGTGGTCCTTATGACTTAGGGCCTTAAGAGTGAACTAACTAGCTTCCTCGGTGACTTAGAATGAACCTGCCCTAGTACCTAAATCATTAGCTGGATTTAAAGCCAAGACCTAGTGTCGCTAAGGTTGACTAATCCTATCCTGAAACCTATTGGCTGGATTTAAAGCCAAAGGAAACTTGGCCTAGGCTACCCTTAAATTATGCATTGTCATTCTAAGGTCATAATAGCAGGATTTAACCTATTAATGCATTCATACATGTTCTAAGCCAAGGTGTTCGCAAATAAAGGGACCTATTCGACTACCAAACATCGTCATGCTCGGATTACACCATTAGAAGCACTTAACAACCAACATGTATGAGTTATTGAAGTCATATTCACAACTAAGTATGCAAATATACATATAGACATGAATATAAGCATTACCCACTTCATAGCATCCACATATAAACACATAGACATGATTATAGCATGGATTAGATGTGTTTAGTAATAAATAGACTTCAATTTATACAAATGCTTCTCATTTAGGCATTTAATCAAACACTTAGACATGAATGAGAAAATAACCATTTGAACAAGAAAATCAAACATGTATATATTCAGTCATTTAATCCGATATCATAAGAGTATATAGCTAACCCATTACATAAGCTAAATCACCCTATACAAGTCTACTCAATCATAATAAAAGATAGAATGAAAGAGAGTTTGTGAAGCTTCCCTTTCATCCTAGCTAATATTGTACAAAGCTCTTTATCAACTTGAATCCAAATGTTGAAACCCTCTAAATTCTCTTGCTCCAAAATGATGAAATGTGTGAAAGAGTGTGTGGGTGAAGACTAGGGTTAAGTGTGTATGTGTGTGATGGGTGTAAAGATCCTCCCCAGAATTATCAAAAGCTCTCCCCCAAAAGATCCCCCTTTTTAGTCTGAAAATCGGGTTTTTATATCGACTTTTCACAAACTGCCGGTCCACCTAGCCGGTCGACCGGCTTCTTCTCTTAGATCGACCGACTTTTTGGTGATGCTCTCTGGACTGGCCGGTTGGAGGGGTGGTCGTTCGGCTATTTTTGGCACCTCTCTGGAGTGGCTGATCGACCTTGCCGGTCGACCGGCTCCTTCTTCTTGGTCGTCCGGTTGGCTTCTTTCCTCCATTCTTTGTCTTTCCGGCCTGCGATCTTCTCCTTTTGACTCGTACATCTCCCATCTTTATTACCTATCATCGCCCAATCTCGATCTTAATTCAAAGTTCACCTAAATCATTGAAAACAAGCAATTAGTGTAGCAATTTGTCTATTAAACTCGATATGTGCATTTGTTTACGCTTAAGCCTATTCTTATCAAAAGTACTACACCAATGCATCTTTTTGAGCACTTAATATTTCTTAAACATAGGTAAATTACAATACAAACACACACAAAAACACAACACATCACTTGACGATAGGTAGCCAAATAGATTAGTTTAATTAATCTAATAATAGTGGTAACCAGGTCTCTTGTCTAAATGTATAATCTAAGCAATTGCCACAATAGAATCGACTTTTAGAATGAGGTCGTTCTAGAGCTATAATGCTACCTTTTGATAGACCCTACGAGCATCTCCAAAGGTTAGACCGTCTAATAGGTAAGATGATAGTCGAGAAATTCTTAAGGGGTTTAAACCATTATCAACACTGAAAGGAAGGATTAGGTTGTAAGGCAGTGGCAATGACCATAATAGGTTTATCAATACAGGTGAAAGTAACCTTTGCATCTAGGATTAGATTTGTAAGCCTAAATGGAGAAAACACCCTAGGCTAGGTCATTAAACTATTTAATTTCTTTTTTAATTGTCTTGCTTTATTATTAGTTCTTAATTTTTTTATTTTTTATTTAATTTTAATTAAAAAACCCTCATCTTTCTTATTTTTCACTTGTTCTCCTATTTTAGCATAAAAATTATATTTTATAAACAAATCCCTGTAGGTTCGACCTTCTGGCCACTATCGCAAATAGTGAGAGTAAGAATTTTATTTTTGGTAGATTCGGCACCTATCAAAATTTTGTCAAAAATCTTGGAGAAAAAGAAGGCTTTGAGCTACAATCAAGGGAGAAGCATCTAACTCTATTTTCTAGCTTTAACAAATATACTTCAATTGATTGTAAGCTTAATTTCAGATTTAATTCATTTATTTGATATGCTGAGTTAGCTTTCGAAACCTAGGGTTGATTGTATATTGTAAATAGGATTAGGGCTTTGGATTCTTGTTTAGTGTATATTTATGGCTTGAGTACATGCTCTAATTTTGCTTACTTTAATGACTTTAAATTCTTATGTCTATATGTTTATTTATTTGTCTACATGAGAGAGCATGCATCTTAATACATGTTGGTTATAGAATGCTTTTATGACTTTATTCAAGCTTGTCTATAAGTTTGTATGAATTTCTACAAGAGAGCATGTGTTATTTTGAGCTTGAATATTTATACCCGTTTCATGTGATGTTTGATAGATGGTTCATAACTTATGATTACACTTAATTGTGTCTTCTTTAGCTTTAAATTTAGCTAATAGGTCTCTGATTTAGGTTAATCGACCTCAAATAACCTAGATCTTAGCTTTAAATCTAGCTAATGGTTTAGATATCAACGTTAGATTCAATTAATATCACTAAAGGACCTAACTAACTAAGCCTAAAAACCCTAGGTCATAAGGACCACGCTATACTCTAGGAAGGATCCATTTAGGGATAAACCTACACCGCGTCCTAAAGGATAATAAAGTTAGTTAGTGAGATTTGTCGAAAGAACTTAGTTAATTGTGCCCAAAAACTATAATTAGCTTGGAAAATCCTATACTACAAAGAGTTGACGCTTGAGGATGTGCATCCATCTTCAATTAGAAGATAATAAGGTTAATTAGCTAAGGTCCTTAATAGAGTAATCTAAGCCATAGATAAACCCAAATCATGGCCATAGTCTAAACCCATTTGCAATAGGAAATCACCCTGGTTGTCCCTAATCTTCGAATCCCCGTTTGTATGTCCTGAGTTAGGTTATAGTTCCTCCATTAGTTTAGGATAGTTTAGGTTTTATTTCCCGTTTTCTCGAGCTCCCTTCCATCCTAAAGGAAGCGCACACACGCACGTAGCTAGTTGTAGGCACACTTGCATGTAGAGGCCAAACTAAGAAGCCTCTCTATAGAGACAATGCCCATATGCACATGCTATACTAGACATGATCTGTATGCTTCTAGGTTAAGACTTGGTTGTAATTTGTGCTCATTTTTGCATACCAACCACTTTACATCAGATGTTAAAAGTGCTTTTCTAAATGGTTTTATTGAAGAGGAGATATATGTTGAGCAACCTCCTAGATTTGAAGATTCTTTCTTTCCAAATCATGTTTACAAACTTGAAAAAGCTTTATATGGTTTAAAACAAGCCCTAAGGGCTTAGTATGATAGGCTTAGTGGTTTTCTTGTTGAAAATGATTTTGAAAGAGAAAAATTGGATTCTATTTTGTTCATTAAAAGGGATAAAAATAATATTTTGCTTGTGTAAATCTATGTGGATGACATGATATTCAGTGGCACTAGTGTTGCTTTGTGTGAAAGTTTTGCTAAGTGTATGAATAAGGAGTTTGAGATGAGTATGAAGGACGAATTGATGTTTTTCCTTGGACTCCAAATCCAACAAACAATGGAAGGCATATATATCAACCAAGCCAAGTGTACAAAGGAGATAATCAAGAAGTTTGGGCTTGAGGATGCTAAAGAAATCAAAACCCAATGAGTCCCTCAACCAAACTTAACATGAATGATAAGGGTAAACCCGTAGATGAGAAGAAATATTGAGGTATGATTGGTAGCTTACTCTATTTAACCGATTCTAGGCTGGTTATATTGTTTGCCATGTGCTTATGTGCTAGATTCCAATCTAATCCTAAGGAATCACATCTAGTTGACGTAAAACGAATCATTAGATATCTTAAAGAAACTAGTAACCTAGGACTTTGGTATGCTAAAGGAACTTCATTTGACTTATGTGGTTTTTCCTATACCCATTTTGTGGGTTGTAAGGTAGACCATAAGAGTACTAGTGGTACTTGTCCATTCCTTGGTCATTCTTCAGTGTCTTGGTTTAGTAGAATGCAAAATAGTGTAACTATATCTACTATCGAGGCCAAATATATTGTAACCGAGAGTTCTGTGGTCTAACTTAACTGATTATGGTTTTCATTATAATCATGAGCCTAGCTATTATGATAACACTAATGCCATTAATCTTATTAAGAATCCTATTCAACATTTTAGGACCAAATATATTGAGATTAGGCATCATTTTATTAAAGATCATGTGCAAAAAGGTGACATTGTACTTGAATTTATAGACACATTGTATCAAGTTGCCATATTTTCATAAAACCATTGCATAAGGATCAATTTTGCAAAATTAGGAGAGAAATTTGTGCAGTTAAATTGAATTTTTCTTGATGAATTTTAAGGATTTTAGCTTAAAATGACTTTGGAAAAGGATTTGATATGCAACAATTGGATTTTCGTACACTTTGGGCCAACTGGTCACATCAATAGGTTAACCGACTAGCATAAATAGGTGACCAGCAGTGACAGAGTTTAGAAGCTAACTCTCTGCCCCTACCGGTCGCGTTAACAGGCGCCCTATAGGCATATCGATCGATCGGCTCATGCCGGACAAGTCATTTAAAAGTCAAATTTTGGCCTTCAATACCTATTTTCTCCTAAATTTTCTTAAACCCTAACCCTTTTTCCTGTTAAACCCAAATCATAAACACCCTTTTTTCAAGCAAAATCTCTCAAAAATTTCTCCATAATCACACTACCCACTTCACAAATATCATTCTAACATCAAAAATTTTCAAAAATGTTTCATAAAATGGTGAACCCAAGAGCCAAGTTACAACCAAGGAAGAAGAGACCAAGAAGAGACATTTCACCATCTCCAAGTGGTTCATCACCTGAAGAAGATGAAGAAGAAACAAAGGATGCTAGCGACAAAATGCATGACAAATATCTTGTTGACAATGATTTCAAGGTACCAATATCATTGAAATTCTTCAACTTCAAGGTTGGGACATTTTCATTCATCTTAAATGTGAAACATTTGATGATTTAATTAGGGAATTTTGTGATAATGTGAATTTGATTAAAGATTCACATAATTGAACTAAATCAACCATTATAGGTGTTGAGTTTGAGTTGACTTAGAAAATCTTCAAAAAGATCTTTAAGCTTCCTATTAAGGGTGAAAGGCAATATAGTGCTAAAGGTCAACCTAGATAGAAAGATGATATTGTTGATAAGGCGGTTAAGTTCATTTGGGAATGAATTGATAATGATCCCATAAGAGAAACAACCTTTTATAGGAGTCATTTGAACAAAAAAAAAAAAAAAGCTTATGACTAAAGTTTTTAGTTATTGATGCCTAGGAAGATGAATGATGATAGAATTGGGTTCATTGATGCTTACAATATGCATTATGTGTATCACAAGAAAAAGTTTGCTTTGCCATTTATTATTTTACACCATATGTTACGTATTGGTCAATCCAAGCAACAACCGACTCATGAAATGGCTTTTACCAATATCTTCAAATGGTTCAACATTAGGCTTCCCACTAAAAAGAAGACATTTAAATGGAACTTCAATATGGCCTATATGAATTCTATGCACATCTATTGGTATAACTTGAAACCCATATATAAAGCTGAGTATCAAAACTTGCCACCTAAAATTAAGGAGCAAATTTAGGAAAGAACTAGAAGAGGAACTACTTTCTTCAATCCGATTCTAGCTCTCGTAGTAGCACCTGGAGATAAAGTCCAAGGAGAAATAGATAGAGCTACTAAAGAAGAACGCCCTTGAACAAGAGGTATTGCCATAAATGAACCTCAAACTAGCATACCTTTGGATGTGAGAGATAGTGAAAATAAGGATAATCTAGAAGCTCAAATACTGTGCAACTACTCAAGCTTCAATAGAGAGTACTAGATTTAATGAAATGTGGTATCAAGAGACAAGGCATGGAGCTGGTTCTTGTTCCGAAGGACAAGCTAAGGATTCGTCAGTTTTAGCATAGATCTTGTCCTAGATGCAAATATTGAACATAAAAGTTGGTAGGGTTGAGAAAAAACATTAAAGGAATGCGTAAGGAGATAAATGACTTCTTCAAGGAGTACAGTGATCAACACCACCATGACTGGACTCTTTGGGGATACCTTGCTTTCAAATTTCATTTCATGCTTTTGAAACTTTCTTTAATTTCAAACATTTGCACTTACCTTTGTTTTTGGCTTTTAGACCTAACTTAGTTTTAGCTTAGTCTAGTATTGCATTGACTATTTATTTTAACTATTGTTATCTTGACTAACTACTTTGGATCAAGTTTTATATCTCTCTTGTGCATGTTCTTGGTTTTAATGATGCCAAAGAAGGGAGAAAAGGTCTATGCTTATGCATTATGCTTGTGTTATGCCAATGCTTTTGATGCAAAGATGACGTGACTTGTATGATATATGATGTGTTGGTTTCGTGTGTGATTTTGCATTGTATTTCTACATCTATTATGAGGTGTTTTGTGCTCTATAAGGTGTATTAGTATAGCATTTATATCATACTTGAGCATATTAAGCTTTAGGTGTCTATAGTTGAGCTTAAAGCATAAATGCTACACTAAATTACACTTATCTTGTGTTTTAGGTGAGTTTGAGGAATGTCTTGAGCTAAACAAAGATGAAGATGGCTTGGGCAAGAATTGAAGAAGATTTTAAGGATGAAAAGTGGAAGAAAAGCAAGATTGGAGGCTTTTGGATAAAGACCAAAGCAATCGGAAGCAAAATGGAGCTAAAACGAAGCCAAAAAAGAGCAAATAGGCACTACCAGAGCACTGACTTTAGAGCACTGGTGCACCGGCTCACTATTCCACCAAAAATAGAGAGCAAGCTTCTACTACTGAAATTGAGGCCCTTTGGTACCGGTGCTCCGGTTAAGTGTTCCGGTAGTCACAGAAATTGGCTATATAAGCCCACTTTTGGCCATTTTGTGGAATAAGAAGTCATATTCTTTCACACCCATCTTCCAAAACCCTAATCCTCTCATCTCCCACCTCTCACACACTCTTCCATACACAAAAACACTTAGGGATCAAGCATTTAAGAGGATCAAACACAAGGATTTGGGCATAGCTTATGGACTGTAAAGCATGGATTTGGATAGAAGGATATCTCTCTTTTGTCCCAAATCTAAATATGTATGATTAAAGCTATGTAGGGTGACTATTCTTGTATTTACGGATTGATTATTACTCTTATATAATGGGTACTTGATGGATTTATGTATATATGCTTTATACTTAGGGTTTCAAAGGCTATTTTACATACATGTCTATGTGTTTGTTAAAATTCCTCAATGATGTAGCTTATGTATATTGAAGTCTATTTTGCTATTAACCATTTCTAAATCATTATACTAGTATATCTATGTTTTTTTGTGGTGATTTCATGAAGAGTGTATGCTTATATACATGTCTATCTGTAGCATATCAAATAGCATAAATAGCTTCTATTGCATACATGTCGGGTGCCATTGCTTAAATTGTGTGTAATCTAAGCATGTCTATGTGTTTAGAAGTAGAATATTCTGGAGTATTCTCGAACGTCATGCCCTAGATGTGTTTGCTTTGCACTTTAATGTCAATTTGCTATTGTGATGCGATTGATGATGTGTAACTACAAACTAACGTAGGTCGAGTTCCTTTTGGCTTTAAATCCAGCCAATAGGAGTCTGGATAGATTTAGTTGACCTTAGTTCACTTAGAAAGGCTAGTTAGTCCACCCTAACACCCTAGGCGTAGCTCTAAGTGAGGTAAACCTTAGGGACGGACTCGCACCGAGTCCTAGGGTCAGATTGGGGAACTAATTAATGGACTAAGTGCTAGGTTAGATCAATCTACAGTCACCTAGAACCTTATTGGCTAGCCTTCATTCCTAAGTCATAAAGACCACGCCACACTGCTAGGCATCGCTACTTAAGGACGGACCTGCACTGAGGCTTATGGTACCAATTAGGAGGCTAATTACATGTCTAGATTAGAGCACTTAGTATAATCTATTAAGTAACCCTAGAAAGACGTAGTAATCACCTATAGGCAAGACATAATCACCTTAGTCCTCCATTTCTGATGTTTGACTCCTTTAGATTGCTTGATTCCCCTGTCACACACACAAACATTTTATTTTCTTATTTTAGCTTAGATTTTCCTTTCCCGAACTCGCATCAAACCAAAAACTCAAAAATATTATAGGTAGGAACCCAACATGTAGCTTCTTCAGACACACATAGCTTAGGACACCTTACGTGTTAGGCCTCCTCGTGGATTCGACCCCGCACTCATACACACTGTGCTACACGTGACCCGTGCACTTGTGGGCTATTTAGGCTTGTGCCGTGAGAGAGCGATCAATATATATATATTCTTTGTACAGATATATGTACATGTTACTTATTTGAGGGGGAGTCATGCTTATTGAAGACTCCAACATATTTGTCATATATATATATGCATTGTTTGAGGGGGAGTAATAATTTGTCATCATCAAAAAGGGGAAAATTGTTGGTTTTTATAGTAATCTTGTTTTGAGTTTTGATGATGCAAATTATGATAGAGAATATAATTGATTGAATTGAATGCCTTGCTAATATTTCTTTTGAGATTGTTGCATAAGTTGTTTAGCAAGGGAGATCATTAGAAGCTTGAAGTGTTTGCTCTGTAAATATCCACCATGGCTTGAAGATTACACAAGATTGGATGGCATAAAGAGTTCAAGATCATTCCTGAAATAGAGGAGCAGTTATAAAGAGAAGATGAGGTGACATAAGGGGTACCAACTAGTGCTTTATAGTGTTTAGCCTTAGAAAACAACTTATAGCTCTCAATGGCATGATTTTATTGAACTATGCTTTGCATATGTATTTTCAATCTTGATTTGAGGATTGTAAAGTGCCTTGATGTGTGTCTAACTTTGCTCATATCTTTAAAACCTTCAAAGCAATTGCATAACATGTCTTTGATCTTAAAATTGCATTTTTGAACTCTCTTTGAAGTGATTTTACTTACTAATTCACGTAATCTTCAAAAGAGTTTGTTAAAACATGTTTGTAAATTGAAACAGGAGTATTCTAGACCAACCGATCACCCTAACCGGTCGACTGACTGGCCTAAGAGGGTGACTGGCCAGTGGAGAACCAAGGGGCCTTCCAGAAACTCTCTTTGGCCTTGCCAGTCACCTAGCCAATCGACCAACTGAGACTACTGGTAGAGGCAGAGTGCTCTGGAGGTAGTAGTCACCCCAACCAGTTGATCAGACCCCCTACTAGCAGCGCCCAGATTTTAAAATTTTTTTACTACTGATAGTACATTTGGGATACCTATTTAAAATCCATTTTGCCTCATTGACTCTCCTCACCTAAAAAAAAAAAAAACTTTTCAAAGCATTTCTAAGCTTTTTCATTCTCTTTCAAACACTTTTTAGCTTGGAAATCATTATTCTTGAGCTATAATTTGTTAGATCTTTGAGCAAACAAGAGCTTACTTTTGCTATATCTTCTTCTTAGAGTTGTAACCCTATATTCTTTCCAATTTTTCAATTATTATTTATACACACTCTTAAGCTAGGGATAGTTTATGATATTTATATATAGCAAGAGTGAGTGTAAGGAAATCCTTGGTGAGGTGCTCACTAGGGTTCTTTGAAGGAGGCTTCAAAGAGGTTTATGGTTGGTTTGTGCTTCACCAACTTTTGAAGAAGCATCTTAGTGGAGTTGATTGAAAAGTCCTAAGGGGAGAATCCTTAGATGGTGGATGTAGGTAATGAACTACCTAACAATTGGTTTTTCTCTCTTTCCTCTTCTTGATTTCTAACTTATCTTCTATATTGCTTACTATGCGTTTGATATTTTGCTTAAGTGACCATCTTTGCTTTTTTATTATGTTTTTTGTTGCTAAATTTAGCTATAGACTTAATTCACCCCTTCTAAAGTATATTTGCCTCCCATATTTACCATTCTTCTATGTTGATTCCTCATTACGCTCTAGACTTGAGCCCTCAAATGGGGTAGTGAACATCCATATACCATGAGACAAACTATGATGAAGAACTTCATTAACAGGATGATCGAACTCCACCAACATACTTTTGAATATACATGTTAAGTCCACCTCGCTAAAACTAAATATTGTGACACACTCTGATGGTAAGGTTAATATAACCTACCCTTAACATGATGCTATAATTTAGCAAATACCTAACTAACAACACCTGATGATATTAAAGGAGCCAAACAATAATAAATAACATATATGTCAAGCTCATCATCAAGCAGAATATATATAGATTTGAAGTTTCTATGAATGATAGGTAGATCATAGACTTCATATAGATACCTTCATCATATTAGGTAATATACCATTAGAAATAAAAATGAGGGGCATGCTTCGAGCTACAACATTTTGAAGTTAAAATTTGTGGGTGATGTGTGCGTATCGATTTTTACACCTGCAAGCGTACAGATTGTTTGTGGTATAATAGATTCGAGTGTGGGTATCGTCTTCACAGGGAGGCCACCTTAGTTTGGTCTCTATGTGCTCGGGCGCCTCAAACTAGCTACGTGCGTATGTGTGCTTACTTTAGGATGGAAAGGAGCTCAGAAAAAGGAAAATAAAAACTAATCTATGGAGGAACTTAAAGGAGCCAAACTAAGGAAAGAAAAACTAACAAACAAGAAGGGGACCTAGGGTGATTGCATTGCCGCTAGACTTGGGCTATGATAACGGATGAGGTCTGTTTAAGGCTCGGGACTTCTATTGTCGTTGTGTTGATCCGGGGCTCTCTTAACCAATACTAGTGGTTTAACCCGTTAGCTGGATTTAAAGCTAAGGGCCAATCCTTCCTAGCCTACGCAATCCCTGATTAGAACTTATCCTCTTGACTGGATTTAAAGCCAAAGACTAGCACCTAAACACTATGTGATATTAAGGCTCAAATAACCAACACTAACGTGGGTGAGGGATACTCTAGTCTAGGTTAACTTATCCGCTTGGCTGGATTTAAAGCCAAGAACTAGCACTTAAACTCGACTAAGCATAGCATGTAACCTATTAGCTGGATTTAAAGCAAAAGCCTACTCTACTAAGCAAAGCCATGAGATTAAGCACAATCACATCACCCATATAAGTAGATAAGAGTATTTGAAGCACAAATAACACATGCATATTCATTTAGGCATTTTAACAAACACATAGACATCTTTGATTTCCAATGCATAGACATATTGAATCATGCCATAAATTTATGTAAAGAAACATGTATTACGAGCCAAAGATCTACACAAATCTATTATTCAAACCCCTAATCTAATATACAACAACAATTAACCCTAAATCTAGCCTAATCTAGCAACATATTTACAAGAAATAGAGAAAGAACAAGAAGAACTTCCCTAAATTCTTGCTTCCAAATCCGTACAAATCCTTCAAATCTTTGTTTAATGCTTCAATCCTAGCTTGGTGTGGGGTTTAGATGGTGATTTAGGATGTTTCGTGAAGTGGGTAAAGGGTTAGGGTTTATTAGGATTTAAGAAATAAAAGTTCATCTTTTAAAAATGAGCTAAAACGAGCTTTTTATAGATTTCTTCAGCTCATATCCAGTCACCTAGCTAGTCGACCGGCTCCTCTTTCTTGCTCGACCGGCTTCAATCATGATGCTCTCTGGAATGGCCGGTCGACCTAGCCAGTCGACTGGCTCCTTGAGGAACTCGATCGGCTTAAATTCTTTATTCTCTGGAGCGGCCAGTCGGCCTAGACAGTCGACCGGCTCTTCTTCTAAGTTGACCAGCTGGATCAGAATGATCCATTCTTCATTCCTTTTGTTCTGATCTTTATTCATTAGCTCATTTCTTCCTTGCATAAGCTTGAACCCTTCCAAAACACTCCTAAAACATGAAATATAACACTTAGTGTAGTATTTATGCATCTAAATTTATTATGTACAAATATTAACAAATATGCATAAACTTTGTACTAAGTGCACTCAATTATGCTCTAAACACCGTTAAATGTGCATGCAAAAACTAGATGCAAACACATACAAATGACACACATCAATACCCCCAAACCTTCCCTTTGCTTGTCCTTAAGTAAGCCTAAATGAAGTCTATCCTCATGCTTTTCAAAGAGTTGCCAATTGCATTGACTTGTTATCTTTTCGCATCCAAGAAGTACAAGGGGTCATTCCTTTCATGTAAAGGCTTTCCTAGTCTTTTTTGGATCCTCCCTTCAATCACACGGGGTCTCACACCTCTTGGGAATGTCACCAAGTAGCTAAAACCACCACAAACTTAGGATTCCAACTTGCGCACTCGGGATGTTGATACTTCGTGCTCTATCAACTAACATGGCCTCCCAATATACACTTAGCCCTAAAGATACAAGGAAGAGAAGATACATCACAATGACTCACATTGATGTAAAAGCCTTATTCAACACATGAAAGAACAAAAGAGCTACTTGTGTCAACTTAACATTATGTCACTTGACACTTATTCAACAAACTTCACTTTTCAATCTTTTTGTTGCCTTTTGGCTTTTTTTTTCCTTTTTCTCATTTTTTTCATTTTTGCTTTTTTTTTGGCACTTTTTCTCAATACATAAATAGAACAAAAAGAAAGAAAAAAGAAGAGGCTAAGGCACACTAAAAGAACCAATCAAGGAATGGGCACTCATATCAACAACCCTTTAAAAACACTTTTTTCCAACCAAGTTATGAGGGAAACTACAAGGTGCATTCTTAGAAATACTCATTCTCCACAGTTTTCAAAAGGATTCTTTTCGAAGTCTAGGCCATACCTCACACTCATTTACTCCCCACAATACACCTTCATCTTCTCCAATCAATTAAGTCAATAGCAAAAGCCAACTCTCCAACCAACGTGGAGATAAACCAACTCAAAATATGCAAAAAAAAAAAATTAAAGAATTTGAACACATTTTAAGCAAAAATAAGATATGGCAAGCAAATCTATCCCATATATATATATATATATAAACAATAAATGAACAACTATACCACCAAACCTAAACTTTGCTTGTCCTCAAGCAAAAATCACAAAGCCACACAACAAGCAATCAACATGAAACACATATGGGGAATGCGGAGAGGGATAGATAAGCACAAGTAAAAGATAGATAGATACAACCTTGTTTCCACATAGTCCGCAAATGCCAAAGACATCCAATGATCTACTAGCCTCTATCTTTTGTGGAAAGCACTAATGCTCAAAAAAAAAAACAAAGAAGAGATTAGAAGATAGTGCTATGCAAGCTCACATTGACATTTGAAATGATAAACAAAGATGTAAGCAAGGGGTAAGGAATTGATGCACAAATGAAGGAACGGAGCAATAACAAGTAAGGGAGCAAAAATCTAACTTACTAAGAATGAAAACAAACAAAACAAAGCCTAAACTATCAAAAGGTAAGATAAACAAAAGCAATCTAATCTATTATTTACAAAGCAAGAATAAGTACAAGAAAACTAATCTACTATATACAAAGGCAAAGGCAAATAAATACAAGAAAAATATGAACAAGCCTAGGGTGCCTCCTAGTAGTGCTGGATTTAACGCCTCCAACCGGGCACCAATGTTAGAGTAAAACATGTTTAAAGTTGCATGACACAAATTGCCAAATAATCATTAAGGTGCAGAAAGGGAAAAGGGTCATACACTAAGGGTTGGGGCGATGAATGCATGATGCACCCCTTTTCAAGATCCCACCCCGAAATATCAAATGAGCATGTGGGTGCAAGTGTGGAATGAAGCATGTCAAACATGAAAAATCATGTCCCGATTGTTCTTTAATTAGCCACCCCATGGCCTTTTTCTCAAAATCAAGGGCTAAAAATGCACCATCCTCATGGGTTAAAGATAAGTCAAATGCGTGCAACATAAGAAATTTGCTTTCTAACCCTAGATGAAAGTGTTCTATGCATGAAGGCACGAACGTGAGGTCCAAAGATGGAGGCTCAACGGCATAGGAAAGGGGAGTAGGAATGACACTTGGAGAAGGAGGAGCAAGGATAGGGGAATTAGACATACTACGCTCTTCTTTTCCACAAAATATAGCATTTTCAAGCCTAGGACATTCTAACTCCTCACCAAGGGTGGATTTGACCTTAATGGGTTCTATTTCCATCAATGATTCATCAAACATCCAAAAAGACCCATAGATCATTCTTCTAAGCACACCAATTTTTGTTTTATGTATCTTCTTCTTAGAGTTGTTATTCTCTTCAACATCGTGATTCTTAACTCCAAGAGACTTATCATCTAAAACCTCCGAAATTGATGTCTTGTTTTCCCCAATGGATGACTTTAAACCTTCACTAGCTAAAGTCTCTTTAAATTCAACAATACATTCATCACTAGTGGGTGTCATCTCACCATCATGCTCTTCACAAGGGGTAGGCACAAATGGAGGGGAAAAAAGGGACTCAATGGATTCCTCATCATGTATGCATGAATGCTCAAGGAGAGAATGCATGCTAAACTTCCTAAGTGCTGACTTGGAATGTAATTGAGTACTATCGACATAAGACTTAACCTCCATGTATGTGGGTAATGTAGGAAGAGAGGGAAGATTAGGTTCACATAACTCATTGGGTGACGACGAAAGCGCAAGAGGATAGGGTACTATTTCCTCAAAAATATAACCATAAGAGTCATTAAGAACCAAATTACTATCATGCTCACTCTCATCCTCACTGCAAGATGTGATCTCTCCATCTACCTTTCTTTCTAAATTCCTTTCCGAAACACCATCAATTTGACCCCTATTATTCTTATTTCTAGGTTTCTCTCCTATCTCCTCAACTCGTTCTAAAGGCATCTCAACATTCTCACTCATGAGTTGCATACTCTCAACCACTCTCTCCAAGGACACACTTAAAGATTTGGTGTCTCGCTTCAAACTCTCAAGTTGTTCTTGGTTAGATTGGATGAGAGATAAGAGATGGTCAAGTGTTTCCTCTTAAGAAGAAAACCTAAAAGAAGAGAGCTCAACCGAGTGAAAAGAGTAGTCATTTTGAAAATCATTTTACACATAACCATCAAAATACTCATGAGAGGAATGGGTGGAAAAAGAAGGTGTTGGAGGTGGACAATCGAAACTAGAAGGTGAATGGAATAAAGAGTCATCTTGACCCCATTGTGAAAATGCATGATATTGCTCCCTAGAATCATGATAACTAGATGTAGATGCATGCATGGGCGTATGATTGCTAGGGGCATAGGGCATTGCATGCAATCGGGAATAAGGGTGAAAGGTGGGACAAGCACTAGAAAAATGACCACGGCTTCCACAATGATTGCAATAATAAGAATATGCATCCCTATAGTCATGATTACTAAATGAAGATGCATGACTATAGGGGTTATTAGTAGCACTAGCCCTAGATAGGGAAGAGGATACAAGTGACCACAAAGAAGCATTAGGATCAATCATATTCAATGAATCACAAGTAAAACCTCTTCACAATCAAATTTTTAAAAAAAAAAATTTCAAAAAAAAAATTTTTCTCCTAGAGATTTTTTTTTTTTTTAGTTTTCGAAAAAATGGAAAGCAAGTAAAGATAGTGCACACGCAAGCAACCAATCACAAACACAAAAGCACACAAAGAACCAATACCGTGCCTCCCCGGCAATGGCGCCAAAAACTTGATGTGTGCGTATCGAGTTTTACACCCGCAAGCATACGGATCGTTCGTGGTATAGTGGATTCGAGTGTGGGTATCGTCTCCACAGGGAGGCTACCTTAGTTTGGTCTCTATGTGCTTGGGTGCCTCAAACTAGCTATGTGCGTGTGTGTGCTTACTTTAGGATGGAAGGGAGCTTGGAAAAAGGAAAATAAAAACTAATGTATGGAAGAACTTAAAGGGGCCAAACTAAGGAAGGAAAAACTGACAAAGAAGAAGGGGACCTAGAGTGATTGCATTGCAGCTAGACTTGGGCTATGATAACGGATGAGGTCTATCTAAGGCTAGAGACTTCTATTGCCGTTGTGTTGATCCGAGGCTCTCTTAACCAATACTAGTGGTTTAACCCGTTAGCTGGATTTAAAGCTAAGAGCCAATCCTTCCTAGCCTACGCAATTGATGATTAGAACTTATCCTCTTGGCTGGATTTAAAGCCAAAGACTAGCACCTAAACACTACGTGATATTAAGGCTCAATTAACCAACACTAACGTGGGTAAGGGATACTCTAGTCTAGGTTAACTTATCCGCTTGGCTGGATTTAAAGCCAAGGACTAGCACCTAAACTCGACTAAGCATAGCACGTAACCTATTAGCTAGATTGAAAGCTAAAGCCTACTCTACTAAGCAAAGCCATGAGATTAAGCACAATCACATCACCCATATAAGTAGATAAGAGCATTTGAAGCACAAATAACACATGCATATTCACTTAGGCATTTTAACAAACACATTGACATGTTTGATTTCTAATACATAGACATATTGAATCATGCCATAAATTTATGTAAACAAACATGTATTAAGAGCCAAAGATCTACACAAATCCATTATTCAAAGCCCTAATCAATATATACAAAAACAATCAACCCTAAATCTAGCCTAATCTAGTAACATCTTTACAAGAAATAGAGAAAGAACAAGAAAAACTTCCCTAAATTCTTGCTTCCAAATCCATACAAATCCTTCAAATCTTTGTTTAATGCTTCAATCCTAGCTTGGTGCAGGGTTTAGATGGTGATTTAGTGTGTTTCATGAAGTGGGTAAAGGGTTAGGGTTTATTAGGATTTAAGAAATAAAAATTCCTCTTCTAAAAATGAGTTGAAACGAGCTTTTTATAGATTTCTTCAGCGCATAGCCGGTCGACCTAGCTAGTCGACCGGCTCCTCTTTCTCACTCGACCGGCTTCAATCATGATACTCTCTGGAATGGCCGGTCGACCTAGCTGGTCGACCGGCTCCTTGAGAAACTCGACCAGCTTAAATTCTTTATTCTTTGGAGCGGCCGGTTGACCGTCTAAGTTGACCGGCAATATCAGAATGATCCATTCTTCATTCCTTTTATTCCGGTCTTCATTCATTAGCTCATTTCTTCCTCACGTAAGCTTTAACCCTTCCAAAACACTCCTAAAACATGGAATATAGCACATAGTATAGTATTTATGCATCTAAATATATTATGTACAAATATTAACAAATATGCATAAACTTTGTACTAAGTGCACTCAATTATGCTCTAAACACCCTTAAACGTGCATGCAAAAACTAGATGTAAACACGCACAAATGACACACATCAGTGGGCGAGTGAATTCAACTTTTAGGAATTTTCGCACACAAACAATTTCTAGTACACCCAGTGACTGGTGAAATCCACTGTGAAAATGGTATGTAACCCTCATTGTAAAGGCCTACTAATAGTAGAAGAGGAAGGAACTTCTACAATACCTTTTATTAGCATCGTATGATGCTTCAATGATGAAGCTTTAAGAATGATATGTGGCCTTAATAATATATGGCGTGATGAGTTTATTTTGAGTTGATATGCTATTTGCATATTCTTTCAATTACATTGACTCGTGTGCTCTTAATGAACTAATGTTTGTTTAATTGAGTCATTGTATGAAAATTGTTTATCATTGAGTTTCATAGAAGATCTTGTATCGTAATGCTTATTGCTTGCAAGTCTTGGATTCGATTTGGGAAGAATCTTTGCTTGAAGTGAAAGGGCAACATAAGGATGAAAATGGGAGGCAAAAGGTTTGTGGACTAGAACTTAATGTAAGATTGCCACTTATGTGTGTGTTTCCCTACTTTTACTCAATCTTTAGATATTCACTATATGTTTTCAACTCATTTTGCCTAAAATTTTTTAACTTAGTTTTTCAAAAAGGGGCTTTGTGCTTCAAAGAATTTCAAAAATAGAACACACTCTCTAGCGGGTAAAGTCATGTGTTCGACCACATAATTCCTACCTCAACCATTGATGGAGAAATGGATTGATGAGATCTTGAGATAAGGTCGACCATATGCACTAGGCTCACCCTCTAGAGAAAATCAAAGCTCTCTAACAGGTGAGGGATGCGATCGACAGCAATGAAGGAACACCGACTGCTAGCGACCTAATTTTGAAAAATCTAATCCAAAACTTACCAATTTCTATACAATCAATTTGTTCTTATCCACTCCCAATGTTTTGAAATTCAAAATTCAAGCTAGCTCATACATACAACAACTACATTTTGTGCTTGTGCATATAAATATCAAAATTGAGCCAATGAAAATAACTTTTCCACACATATTAAGGCATTTATAAGATTAATCGTTGTATTTTAAATTGTTTTAGCTTTTGTGCATGTTTGTCAGCTCTATCACTTTCAAATAGTTGTATTCATCCTATAAAGATGGGTTGAGTACCTTAAAGAGCAGAGAGCTGTATAGGAGTTGCCTGATGCGCTCCTAATACAACAAGCATAGCAGTGCAAAGAACAACATTCCCCACATAGGCGTTCCTCCCAGTGCAGAGAGTAGCATGCTTATCCCAGTAGGTCATCACAACCTTTCAATACCTCTCAGAATCACATGCCATTCACCCCTAATGTACCATTGCCACCTCATCGTGTGCCCACGTAGCCGTTAGGGCACCGATCCACGTATCAGTTGAACCCTATTGATTATTCCAACCTAGAGATGGGTCAAAGTAGCAACGATAGGCACGTATGCTCCATGGTGCTAGATCCTCCAGGCCGGTGATTGACAAGCCAAATGATGAGCATGATGACGAGGAGACACAAAGTGAATCATCCAGGGAATCTCTTACGAGATATATAAGGTCCAGAGACTTAATTCACGAGATGTTGGTTGATCGGGGTGGTGAACAACAGTACCATCTGCTGAAATCTCAAGCATCGGTTACATAGGCACAACCATCTCCTGTAAAGCAGCCTCGGCGCCATTAGACACGTTCATCCAGGAAATGAGACGCGTCATCTCTTGTTAGACGTCAGTTACCTAACCGCGTCAATAGAGGAAAGGGGCCTCAACATTACACACCTAGCTGATATATTTAGTTTTATAGTACTTTATTAACGTAAGAAGTGGAAGGAATTTGGTAGAAACTTAAAGTGAGAGGTTGTGGATGAGTTAAGTGTTGAATGAGCTTGTAGAGGAAGGGGTTGGGGTTTATATAGGTAGAAAATGCATTCTGGAAGTGAGATTTCTGAATTTTGCGTGACATGTAATAACTGGAGCATGACCGATGGTAGGGATATATTCTATTCGCTGCAAATGCATTCCCAAAATACTACGCTAAGAATAAATTCTCTACATCCACATCACATCGACCTGGGAATCTCTGGAAAAACTGGGAAAAACCCTAGGCGCATTCCAAGAACGTAGTCTGCATTTTGGGAGCGCGACCGCGTTCCTGGAATGCGGTCTCATTTTGGGAACACAACCCCCTCTCTAGGAATGGGTTCTGCATTCCTGAAGTGTACCCAATGCTTTCTTAAAGCGAGATTGGGTTAAATTTGAAATCCTATCCAAAAAAGGCTCAATTTTGCATGGAATATCAAAAATTGGGTAAAAAAAAAAAATCCTTTCATCATGCTGGACATGGTGTTGTTTTCTACTATTTAGTAGTAACCTTCCCTTAATGTGTACGATTAATAGTACTAGTAATAGTACTAACTCCTCTTGTCTTGTCACCTTCCACAAATTTTTAACAAAAATTTGGTTTTAATTTTAATTTAAAGTATATATACAAGAGAAAAAATGCACAAGGTTATATTATTGAGTTGAATATGCCCTTGGTATATGAGTAAAATTAGTGATAGTTAAATTTTGCTCATAATTTGTAATTAATGCTATTTCTAGTTAGTCACTGTTACATTTGTTTAGTAATCGATCATGCAAGTCTAGAAAACCCTAGAATCAGAACCATATGGTTGTACAAGTGCGGTTAGCTTGCTAGTTAAACTTGAGCCCTCTTGGCTTTTATCTTTCCATCTCTCTCTCTAAAATGCTAAATGGCAAGACGAAAGATGGCGACTTTTCTCAATTCTTGGTAAAAGATAATGTGGAGAAAGAGGTAATTTAGTGAGTAGTATATATACATATAGCTATAAATATCTATCTAACAATGGTGACCATTTTTTATTTTGACAAATGTAAGCGTGATGTTTTGGGGATATTGCCAAATACAAGATATCTTAAAAGCCTTATTAGATGACAAGAGTCTGCTAAGGTTTCTAAGCATAGATATTTGAATATTGGAAACCAGGTGACAAATTCGTTGCAAAGCAAAGAGGGGTTTCCAAAATTGTTACTGCATCAATACTAATAAATGATTTGTAACTATTAAAATTTATTCATAAATTATTACATTTGCAAGAATTTTCACTTAACAAAATTAGATCCACTTATGTTGCTGTACATCACTAAGTTGTGAAAGGATTCATAGACCTTGTTTGGCTATGTTTATTTTGCTGCTTATAATCATCTAGAAAAAAACACCTCCTCATATGTTTTTTACTATTTATAGCTAATAGACCCCAAATAAGTTGTGAAAGGACTAATAGTGTGACACAATGTTTATTTATGCTAATCGTACTTTCGTGTAATACAGCCCAACATTCAATGGAGCCAGGCCTTGCATGAGGGACAAGTCATTTTCCATTCTTAGCTTCTAGTAATCAAAAGCATTACCTTAAAACTATGCAATTGCTATATTAGTTGTTTGATGTTAAATCAATAGATTGTCTATAGTAAGAAACCAACCATTTTACATGTTAGCTTGGTCAAAACACTTTACTTACTCAACTGGTGGTCAAAATATTGGTGTTTATCCATCAAACAATTCATTAAAATGGCAAAAGGGTTACAAACGACTTAGTATATGAAATGGTATGATATAAGATAAAGAGAAATTGAGGAGAAAGAAAGTAAAAACTAATGTGAGATGATGAAAGAGAAAGGATTTTCTGCCAAAACACCTTTTTTGTTTATGCCTAATATCTCGATGGTCCCTAATTTTTCAAAACTAGCTGAAAGCTAAAAAATTTTGCATTGACAAGCCCTTCATCAATTTCTTCATCTATTTAATGGCAAGCGTGCTTACATGTTAAAAATGAGAGTAGGATTTGTATTTTAGCTACTAATTGCACACATAACCCGTGTTAAATTTTTATTACTTTATCATCTTTCTCAAAAAAATAGGAAAATTAAAATCACCACCCCTACTCCCATCCCCACCCCCACGTACAGCCGCACCCTAACTTCATTATCATTCCAAAATTAAAGAGGAAATCACAATCATGAAAATCTCGGATTGTGACTATGCAAACTCGCAAAATTACATCCATAAAGGGGGTAGGGTGGGGCTTGTGGAGATGACAACGACACCAGGGATGGGGGGTAGGAGTGGTGGTAATTATTCAAAAATCTTTAGCTGTAATTTTTTCTTCAAGAAGAGAAGAAAAATATCATCTACATAACTATTACTAAAACCTAAACCATTCATTCATCAAATCATATTCCACATGATAGTTCTACATTTTGAAATTCCCTATAATAATTGATGGTCCAAAATATAGACCAATTGTCAATGACTAATCAAATGAAAAAAGTACCTTATCATCAAACCAATTATGTCATTTGCCTAAGGGTCTCAGAATGATTCTGATATGTCTCGAGTTTTATACCCGCAAGTGCACGGGTCGAGTATAGTTTAGTGTAGTGTGCTTAATTATGGGTATTGTCTACACAAAGAGGCTCCTAAGCTCAGTCTCTACGTGTTCGAGTGTGAAAAACGTGCCTACGCATGTGATTTAACCTAAACGAACTAGAATTTGGGAAATTAAAGCTAAGCTAACCTAATTTGTGGATCAAAGGGAGCTCGAGAATGCAAAATTAAACCCTAATCTATCCTAAACTAACTAAAGGGTAGGCAAAAAGGGATTCAAATATTAGGGATGACCTAGGGTGATTACATGTGCAAAATAGGCTTCAGCTATGAAAATGACTTGGTACTATCTAGGGCTTCAATTGCTTTCAAGATTTCTTAGCTAATCAACGTTATTATCTTCCAATTACAGGTGGACTCCTATCCCTAAGTGTCACTCTTAGTAGCATAGGATTCTCTAAGCCAAATGTCGTTTTTGGGCTCAGTTAACTAAGTCCTCTCACCAAACCTTATTAGCTAACCTTATTATCCTCTAGGACTGGACGTGGGTCTATCCTTAGGTTAATCCCTAGAGTATAGCGTGGTCCTTATGACCTAAGGTTTTCGAGCGTAGTTAGGTCAGTTCGGGGTAAAGTTGATTGCATCTTAACCTAGTGTTTAACTTGTTAACTAGATTTAAAGCTAAGAACTAAGCAACCTATGTTTGATTAGACTAAGCTAGACACCTATTAGCTGGATTTAAAGCTAAAGGAACACAACTATAACCTAAACATGCATTATGAACCAATCATCAAGTTTAACAACAAGCAAACATGGCCTCTAAGGCTCATTTCCATATATGCTCAAAAGGGAATCTCTCAAACACTCATAGACAAGTAGGTTTGAAGCCATAAAATCGAATCATAACTCGCATACATAGAGTATATAACATGCTTTTATCAAAAAGACCAATAGCATAAGCAAAAAGACATGGGCAAAGCTTTGAAAACATTGGGCTTGTGAAGAAGATGATCTACAGTTAAGGATTGAGGTAGGAATACTGGTGAGGGGTGGTGGGTATAGGATTGAGCTTGTGGAGAAGACACCTAGGGTAAGGAGGTAGGGATGATAATACAAGTGGTGACAGAGGTAGGGTAAGGATTAAGAAGAATGGTGGTAGAGGTAAGGCTAAGGCTAGTAAAGATGGTGGTAGTAGAGTTGGTGGTGAAGGTAGGGCTAAGGTTAATGAGAGTGACAATAGTAGGTAGCGGTGGTGGTAGAGATAGGGTAGGGATGGTAAAGGTGGAGTGAGGGTTGTGGTGGAGAAAAAGGGGCTAGTAGAGGTATTGAGGGACCTTATATCATAGTCCTTTACAAGGTAGTCCTTCATTAAGCATTGTGCGCCTCCTGTGCGCGAATAGTACACGCTACTGTTCATGCATTATTGTTCATGCATAGTACATATTTGTTTACTACCCACAATTATTTGTTAATTGACACTTGTTCACTACCGCACAACTATCTGTTCATTGAATATTTGTTCCTTACCCCATAACTATTTGTTCATTGATTATTTATTCACTACCTCATAACTATTTGTTCACTAACTTTCATATACACATCAATTATTTGTTCATTACCTTACAACTATTTGTTCACTGCTTTCACACACACAGACACACAAATACAAACATATTTATTTGTTCACTAGTTCACATATATTTGTTCACCATTCCACATATACTTGTTCACCACTTTCTTACACACATAGACATACACAAATACATCAAATATTTGTTCATTACCCAACAGCTATTTGTTCTCTGATTTTCATATATACATCAAATATTTGTTCATTATCTCACAGCTATTTGCTTAACCCATATGTATGCATAATTGAAGGTAAAGTGGGCTTTAATGGTGGATTGAGCTTGAAGCATCCAAACATCGCGTGAGAGATACGGTTAGAATTGCGACGAGGAGAGGAAGAGGTTGTTAGTGGTGGTGCGGTAAGATGATGCCAGAATCTTTGCTGACATAAGGAAGAAAACGACAGGCTTAATGGTAAATCGACATTTGGGAGGTTTTCTTGGACATAGTGCACATCGTTACAATCAGCGAAAAAGGTGAATTTTATGGTAGTCTTTATTCGGTGTGAGATGACCAATGGTGCCATTAATGAAACAAAGAAGAAAAGAAGAGAAGAAAAGAGAGGTGAGGAGAGAGAAGAACGAAGAGAGAGAAAGGATAGGAGGAGCGAGAGAGAGAATTGAAAATGCGTGCCTCAGTCTACTAGCTTTTTTCTTTTTTTTTTTTAAATAGGTAAAAAAGCACAGTGCTCTGTAAGAACACCATATTGAAAAAGCACTATATAATTTTCAAGATGGTGATAAGGGTAGGTTCCCCCTCTTTTTTTCTTTTTTTCTTTCAAAATGGACAATTGATCAGATATGTTAATAAATTAACGAGTAAAGGGTCTTTAGGGTGTGTTTACAAGCTTAAAAAAATAGAGGCACTTTCATCTATTTTTGAGAGTTAATGGACCATCGGTGACATTAGGCCTAGCACAAGGGATGTTTTAGAAAAACACTTAAAGAGAAAACAAGTAATGATTTTAAAAACTTATTAATGTGTTTAGTTGCATTTTTACAAAAATACCATATACGAATGCCACTGTCTATCTTTAATATTTGAATATTAGTTGAGTGATATTGATCAATAGTGACTATATTAAAGAAGAAAAAGGATTCTAGAGGATGATAGTACGATTTTCTCTAACAAGTTATAGAAATGATTTTCTAAGTGGAAAGATTGAATAGAGCTAAAGAGATAGGTACTAAGTACCTACATATGGAAACAGAGAAGTAAGAGAGAATCCCATCGTTGAAGTAGGGTATTTACTTATAAGGAAACTTGACTACAAAATTGAAACTTTAGGTTAGTAAAATTGAATTTAGATAATTGGGCATTTTGGAAAAAGAATTAAGCTCAATTGGTTATTTGAAGATTCAAGTTAAGGGTCAAAACGAAAAATTTAGAAATGGAAAATTTTCCAAAATTTGAATTATTCTAATATAGATTGTGTTTAAACTTTGAATTATGTACTTATATTTAAAAGTCTTAGATTCATTTTTATGGATCATAAACAAATTTAGTGATGGTCTTCTCATTTGGGCTAATTCTCATGGCATTGTTGCAGCCAAACCCCTACTTTAGGCCCTAACCTTACTAAAAAAGTCCTTGAGTCACACCACTTGATCTAGGCGTTCATCCAAAGATGTCATAAATGATAGAAAAAATTATTTTATCTAAGAACTTAGCAAATCCACTCTCTGAGATTCTTTCAGAGAATGTTTGCCATAAATGTAAAGTCATAGTTATTAAGTTCATAGGAAGTGATCTATAGTGCAAGTGAGAGTTGGTTGGGTTCATATGCCCTAAAGAACACCTAGACACGAATATTACATGTGGTGTTGATAATTTCATATTTTATGAGAATATTTTCATATATTATCTCTAATGTGTATGTTTTTATACAATGTGTAAAGGTCTTATAATATAGACCAATGACATGGGTGCGCAGTAAGGTTGGACACGTAGTAGGTCTAAGTTTCACTTTGGTTATATCATAAACTAGTTTATAGTCAAATGGTAGTGTTAGTCACTCTATCGAGATAAGACTATAGTGGACAAGTCTACTTGTCATGGTGATCTACCTACTGTGTCTATCATGCAATAAACAAGATTATATAAGTATGTCCTATGGGAACTGTATCGTTAGAGATAAGAGATGACATATTCACAGCTACTAGACAAATGCTCCCAATATTGAGCATATGTGGACGAACTAACGATGTTAAAGTGTAGCACTTTGATGTATCATAGGAAATGTCTTAATGTGAACAGATCATCTACTCTATATGTTGGGTATTATATTCTAATTAGTTGGATCAAGCATATGTGTTGGTGGCAAGCTAGCGCTAGAGGGGTTGAATAAAGCTTGTAGACTTTTTGAACCTTTAATCAAAGCCTTTTCACAAAAGCACGTACAGTAATCAAATTTGGATTGATGTTTTGATTGCAAGTTGAAAAGAACAATTCAAAAGTAAAGCAAGCACAAATAACAAAATAGACACCTATTTATAGCAGTTCGGCAACCAAGCCTACATCCACTCTCTAAGCATCCCACTCAAGAATTCGAGAATTTCAACAAACTCCACTAAAACCCTTGCTTTTCACAAGTTGGCTAAGTACAAACCAACTCACAACCCTTGATTCTACCCAAATCAAGAAACCCAATTTTCACAAAATGATAATCACTAAACCTAAAGGCTAATCTATCTCAAACCAACTGTCAAGATGTTTAATACAATGATTTGCAAAAGTAATTGCTAGAAAATATGAAACATAAGGCTTGTGTAAATAGATACAACTCAAGAACTTATGATTGCCTTTCAAAGAATGAAGCTTTGTGTTCTTTAAGTTGTGTTCTTATTTTTAATGGCTTTATAATCAAGATATACAAATACATACATATATATATATGCTCATTTAAAAAATATAGCTATTAGATGCAAAGGATTTTGCCTTAGAGTAATTTTAAAACATTATAGAATAGATAAGATAGATGTTACTACAAGTAACAACTAGTTTTAGATAAGATTTTTCAAAATTTACGCGATTCGTAGAGGGTTGATGCATTCCGGTCATCCCAAAGGCCTTGCACGATAGTTAACACAATCCTTATTGAGAAGCTCTAGATTGTTATAGGTCGCCTGGCAAGAGTTAATCCAGTCTAACTTGAAACTCACTGCCAAGTGAGGTAATTACCCAACCAGTTGCCTAGAAGATCAATTCCTATCAAAAACAAGTTTGTAAAAAGCTTTTTGATCCAAAAGGACTTTGAAGCACTTTTTAGAAAAACTCTTAGAGCATATATTGTCGAAAATGACAAGCCAAATCAAGACAAGAAGAACATAAGCAAGGCAACATTACAAACATTTCGACATCTATGCCCCTTATGTCTTCCATCTTCATGCTTATGTTACCACACCTCTTCAAGTCTTCACGAATACAAAACTTTGAGCACGTTGATGTCTTGGGGGACAGATGATCTTCTTCTAAGGCACATAAGTTTTTTGATAACTCATGAACTCAACAATCTCATTAGCAACATCAATGGCTCATAAGAGTTCAAGAATCATTGATCTTCACATTCATTCATTCTGTCATCTTATCCATATATCAATAAGTGTAAGACATGATAAAGCATTGAATAATGTATATCAATCATTTTCCATCAATAAGTATATCACATATAATCGTATATCTTGATCACTTCACCATCAAAACACATGCAATTAGAGCGATAATGCTAACAATATGCAACAGCGGAGTCTATGTGCTCCCTTGGATTTGTTTGCCTGATCATCTAAACCTAGATCTAGTAATATTAACTTTTGAGGGTACAGTAGCCATTTGACTTGTAGGTTGATTCCTAGATCAAGAGATCCGTGACAATTGGATGATTATTCTTTTGGACTAGAGATTTCAAGGTTGAGATGCAATGTTAGAGGCAACTATATAGGAAAAGAACCGGCCTTGACTACAGGTATACATAGAGGGGCATTTTGGTCATTTGACTAGGTAGGTCATAGACAAAGGTCACTTTTATATGACAAGCTTCTGCGATCCTAGTGGTTATCCTTGGAGTATGGCTTTAGTCTTTTTGTGGAGTAGACTAATACTGTGTTTGTTATATGCTTATCTTAAATCTTAGGTCTTATAAGATCTTATCATATAAGATCTTAAATGATGTCTTATAAGAAATACACATCTTATTTGTAAGATTGTTTGGTATGACACTAATCTTAATTTATCTTAAATCCTTAAATAAACATATTTAACAATAATACCCTCTGGGTCAATATTCATGGTATAATATTGTTAGATGTTAAAACTCTTCCATCTCATATACTCGAATTGCTCAAAACTTTTGCAGCTCATATTTTTTTTTCCTGGAAAATTGCAACTCATCTATGATATTCATATTGGTCAAAACTTTTGCAACTCATTTGAGATACTTGTATTTTTTGTTAGATGTTAAAATAAGAAATTGCAAAATTAACAAATTAAGATGTAAAAATTGCTAGATGCTAAAAGATTACCACAAAAATGAAATATATATATATATATATATATATATATATATTAACGATAAATAAATTGTAAAAAAATATGTACAAGAAATATAAATAAAATAAAAATTCAAAGATAAACAAACTAATTTTGTTTTGTCATAATACCCTTATTTCTTTTAGTCATAACTCATTGTATATTATTAATTTTATGGTTAAAATGAAAAAAAAATTAATTACTTAATTATAAATAAGTTATAGACAATAAAATATCTAGAAAATATTAATAAAATAAAAATTTAAAGATCAACAAACTAATTTTGTTTGTCATCGTACATAATATAAAACATTATTTTAATATAAAATTTTAACAATATAAATTCCTTTCTTTGCCAAATATCACTAGACATTTTATCTTGAACATGATCCATCTCCCTCAGCCTCAAATTTGTACTAGTACTTCAAATGTTTGTGCTTTTCCTGCCAATATCATTGTCCCTCTTGACAACAACTTCCTCAAAAAATATATCATCTAGATTTTGATGGCAAATATAATTGTGAAATACCATTATTGCCGAGACCAATTATACCCACAATGCATTCTTTCATGATTTGAAATCTATTCTTCCACCGTCCAAATGTTCTCTCTATTACACTTTTCAATAAAGAATGACAATAATTGAAAACTCTTTTGGACTTTGAGGGACTTAATTTTTGTAATCTTGCAAATGATACCTCTCATTTTTGTATGGAGCAAGAAATCCTTTAATATTTGGATATCCAAAGTCCACCAAATAAAATTGATCTATGTGATAAATAAAAAATTAGAAGAGAATAAAATAAAGAAAATTGAAGAGTTTCTTTTTTATAATAAAGAAAAAACTAACCTCTAATGGGCATCTTGAATTTTTATGTTTCATGAAATCATGCATGGTTAAATGATTCAGAGTAAGAAAGAAACTAGCATGTAATTTCATAATGAAATCAATGTCACAAAATGAATTGCAACTACAATAAAATCTAAAATAAATTGTCTTAAGTTTACAAAGAATCTTACATAGAAAGCAATCATAGTTCCAACAGAATCATCCCCCACTTGTTTGATCTGAATGGTGACTTTACCAAACAGGTACTTTTTCTTAAATGAAAAGCCAGCCCCTGAACAATAATCAAAACTTAACAGGTTCAACATTTTATCAAAAATCCAAAAGAATAGCACTTTTCTAGTGGTGAAAGCAAAATGGACAATGAAAATGAAGCTTAGGCATATGTAATCAACATATGCACTTATATCATAACAGAAAAAGCTACTTAAATAATCAAAACTAGTGATTACTACTGCAAGTCAAGATGGTCATCTGTTTTACACCTAAAGGTTGGAAGATAAAGGAAGACGGACAAAAATATAAAGAGTGACAATATATATTAGGAAGGACTCTTCCACTCATGTGATTTCTAATATCATTAACTATATTCTGCCCACGTACAACAACACTTTACCATTTAAAACACCACCACATCCTAATCCCTTTCATACCTACCTCCATACCCACAAACTTTCCCAAGCAAATTCTTGAAGTCCTAAGCCTCCAAAAACCCATACCCACAACAATTTACCATTCAAAAATCAACTATAATCAACATTTTAACAAAAACCCATTAAAACCCTTTTCAAAATTAACTATAATCAATATTATAATCAACATTTTAGCATATTCTACACACTCTCTAAACCCTTCACGTCACGCATCCCTCTTATGTGAACACCAATTTCATCACGCGACTCCAAAAAACAAAAAATAGAAAGACAAGCATGTAAGAAAATACCTTGGTGATGGTGAGGAGGTTGACCCTAAGGTGGTGGCCATGAATGTTACTATTCCTAAATGTGGTAGCTACAAGCTACGGTGGTAGCTATGGAGGTAAAGTATGGACAAGATGTTGTAAGCAATGTTGTTGAAGGAAAGAAGCATTACAGTGATGTTACGAAGGAGAATGCTTAGGGGTATTTTGGGAAACAAAAATTTTATTAAACTTTTAAAAGTACCAAGTGTGTCCTCTTTTCTAGCTTATAAGATTTAAGTTCCTGATTTCCATCTTCTTTCTGATAGTTGTAAAACTAAGATCTTATCATAAGAATCTTATTATAAGCTCTAAATAAACACTACTTCTTAAAATAAGATCTTTATTATTAACTAAAAGGCAATCAAGGGATAGAGAAAAAAACTTTGTAGCTCGTCATGTGTAGTAGATTGTTGTACGAAATGTTGTGGCTTTGGTACTTTTTATAGTTGTATGTCAAAAATCCCTCTCCTGCCTAAGCTAATATTGGTATCCTAAATTTACATTTTTGTCCTTAATTTATAATGTAAAAAGATTTTAAAGTAAGGTTATTATGGTCTTTTAGCCAACTTACCTTAAATGCGACAAACTCCATGAACTAGCAGAGAAATATGCTTTGCTTTTTGCTTGAACATCCCTACTTTTGCTCTGTTTTTGTGATGAAGTAAAGAAGGAAACCTAGCTCACCCAAATTGCTGCCTTCACTCTTAGTTGAATAGAATTGAATTGATCTCTAATAGTAGCCATTCTAACTCTCTCTTTCAGCTCAAGTGTGTTGTTGTTCTATATATATATATATATATATATATATATGAACATCCCTGCTTTTGTTCTTTTTTTTTGTGTTTTTGTGATAAAGCAAAGAAGAAAACCTAGCTCAACTAAACTGCTACCTTCACTCTCCAATTGAATAGAATTGAATTGATCGCTAATAGTATCCATTCAAACTCTCTCGCTCAGCTCAGGTGTGTTGTTGTTCTATATATATATATATATATATGTATATATATCATATGTTCGTCATTTGTTGTTCTGCCTTTCACATTGAAAGTGTTGTGTTCGAGTTGTCCTTTTTCAGCTAAAGCTCTTATAAATTTGATGGATAAATTGTTTTTGTTTATGATTATAAGAGTATTGCTCTTTAAACATTGTCTCTTAATTGAGAGTGGACTTGAGAATTGAAATCCTATTCTAGTTACATTTATCGTGATCATAAAATGTCTCATATTTTCATGAAAGAAGCATGACCAAAACTTTCTAGTGAATTTTCCCTGGTATCAAACATATTGCTCGTTAAACATGACTTCTAAAGAAATTACTCATCATACATGATCATGTGGTACAATTGAATTGTCTTCACAACAAGAGAGATTTAAACGACAATACAATATGATAAAAGAAAATGTTGAAATGTCAAGTATGAGAGAATATTTAAAGAAAATTTCTTTTTCTTTTTTGAATAGTAAAGAAGGAAATTGTGTCATTGTTTCACACCTCTAGATTAAGTTCTATGATTACAATTCCACTATCTTTTTTTTTATCAAATATCACGTCTTATCCTGCAAAGGCTCATATAGTCTCCTCATGTTTTGTCCCTACAAAGATTAACCTACAAAACAAATAAGCTAGGCACCGGTGTGGTATCGACCAAAGAGTTTCTGATGCCTAAGTCAGTGTTTTCCTCTTTGGGTAATTTTAAGGATGAAATAAAGTATGAATGGTGAAGTTGCCTCATTTGGACGTAAAGGGGTCCAATTTATAGTTTAGGGACGAGAGACATGTGTCATCTTAACAGGATGAATGGGTGGTAATGTGTTGTGTTTTTGTGCACGTTTATATTATTAATTACCTTTGTTTTAGAGGTATCTTGAGCCTTAGAAGGTGCATTAGTGTAGTACATATACTAGAGTTAGGCTTAAGCATAAGCAAATGTACATAGTTGAGTTTCTAAGTCAAATGCTATACTAAATGCTAAATTTTGTGCCTTAGGTGACCTATAGGGCTAAAATGGAGCTTGAACAAGAATGAATGTTGAAGATAGAAGAGGTACAAGTCGGGTGATGAAGGCCGAGAGCAAGAAAGAGACAATAGAAGGCCAACTGGAGGCGCCGGTTGACCTAGAAAAATTGCTAGTCGACCGGCTAGTGCAGAAAGCATCACTATGAGAGCCGGTCGAGCTAAGAAGAAAAGCTAGTCGACCAGCTAGATCGACCGACAATGCGCAGCAGATGATATAAAAGCACGATTTTCAGCTTTTAAAGGGGATGATCTTGAGACCCATCACACACCTATCATACACACAAAAATCCTAGCTACACCACCTCTCACACACTAAAACAAACACAAATATACCAAGATTCAAGCTTTTAATTAGGGTTTTAACACTTGTAATTGCAAGATCAAGACAAAGATTTCAAGAGCAAAGCTAAGCATGAAAGGGAGGTTCATCTTTCTCTTTTGTACTTAGTTTTCTCTATGTTAGAATAGATCTTTTATGTGTGATTGAAGCTTTATTATGGGTTGATTGAGTATTACTTTGATACGAGATTTTGATAGTTTAATATATATGTTTGATTTTAATGCTTCAATGGCTACTTACATACATGTCTATGTGTTTGTTGAAATGCCTAGGTGAAAGAACATATCTATTTAGAGGCTTAATTGCTATTTAAAACTTCTAAATCATTGTATGAGCATGTCTAGGTGTTTAAGTAGTGATTCCTTAAAGTGGGTCTTGTAGCTATGCATGTCTATGTGTGTTTTTACATACCTTAATAGCCATTTTAGCTTTTATGACATACATGTTGGATTCTAATGCATAAATTGGTATGACCTAAATATGTCTAAGTGTTTAAGGTTAGAATATGCTTTATATTCATTCGTACCATACTCGAGAACTTGTATGATGTGCTTAATTGCCAAATCTGGCTTTGTGTAATGCTATGATTGGTGGTTCTTCACAAGTAATTAAGCCTAATTTAGTCTCCTTTGGCTTTAAACCCTGCCAATAGGTCTCGAGCTAGCTTAATTGACCTTAGAAAGCCTAGTTCTTGGCTTTAAACCCAGCCAATGATTTAGAACCTAAGGTAAGACCAATTATCATCACCAAGGAACATAATTAGCTAAATTGTGCCGTAGTTCATAAGGACCACGCTATTGCCTCTGGGTAGCTAGCACCTAGGGATAGACCTGCACCGAGTCTAGGGTTTGTAGGGGAGGTTGATTAGATTCCTAGCTTAAAGCACCCCTTCTTAAAGCAAAACCATCAAAGTTAATCCCATAGCAAAGTTAGTACCCAAATCACCCATAGTTAAGCGGATGTCACCCATTGCACCATTGCTTGTGTAAATTCCCTTTTACTAACTTGTTCTCCCTTGCATTTATTTTCTTTAGTTCGTTTAGATTAGTTTAATTTACTTTGAGCTCCCTTCACATCAAAAATGACCAAAATGAATTCCTAGTTTAGCTTGTTTTCTTTCCAATTTTCTAGGACACACATTTAGCTTTCATTCACCATTTCCCGCCTTCTTGAAGGATCGACCCTGCCTTTGCACATTAGACTACACGACCTGTGCACTTACAGGCTTTTAATTAAGGCTTAATGCTTAATTAGCAAGAAGCATCAGGTGGCCATCGGGCCTATTGGAAACATGGTTGGGAGGTGCATCAGGTTGATCAAGTAAGCCTAGTCTAGGGAGGTATCATCTGGAAGATCATGATAAAGCCGATGGTGGTCGCTAATCTCATATCATTAGCCCCTATTTGGGGACGTGCCACATCGGGACGTTACTAAATGTTTCATGATCATTAGATTGCATATTTCGGCATTTTCTTGGGCTCCTAACACATAGAGGTAGGTCACTTTGTTTTCCTATGCGCACATGTGCTGCACGAAACAGTGGGCTTATCTATAATAATGGCGCCTCTTGGAAACATGCAACAGAACTGCCCTTTCAGTCGTGACTCTTTATCTAACTGGCATTTTTATCTTTGTTTTTGAATTTCAAATTACTTTAATTTCACAGTATAAATAACATTCTACCCTTTCAATTTCATTTCTTCATTTTCTGCTTTTGTATTTACTTAGCAATTATCTCTGAGTCCATGTCTTCATTCCTCATCTTTGCTTTCAACAGTCTTTCTCATCACTCTTCGAAACGTCTCCAACACAATCATTCCAGCAACCTCTTCTTCTCTAGGAGTTACTTAAAACTTCCCTTCACGCTCTCTTTCCTAAGTACATCTGCCTTATACCATTCATTTCGTTTCTTTATCTTCATTTATTTTCAATAAATCAGCCCCTGTGTACCTCTTTCTTTCTCTTTCTCTATTCATTTTGTGCGTTTGATGTCAGATACCCTTAGCCCATCTCGAAATAAAGGAGAGAAACCTTTGCTCCCATGTCTATTCTCGAGGACCATAGAGTTAGGGATTCTGTTAACTTCTCATATATATTCGATAACCTAGGTAGCTTTGAGGCTTCTGTTTCCCATAGCCTCGATTCTTTCAAAGAGGCCTTAGCCTTTAGCTTCGATGTTGACTTTATTTTGGACTTCCCCTGAGAGGAGTTCTATCCAATTGGCAACGCTTCACACATGGATTCTGATCGAAATCCTACCCTAGCGGTACAGCTAAAAACCTAGAGATCCCTATCCCCGAGGATCGGGTTGTTGAAGTGGACGAAGTAGCCTAGAATAGTGAATTTGTCGATCCTTCCCCCATGGAGGAGGATCGCTTATCGGGAGAAGGCGGTGCCATTGCCTCTAATTGCAAGGGTGTCGATGATGCTGCTTGGGGCCCTTCTGATAAGGAGGTTGCTGAAGACGTGGAAGACGTCCTCATAGAGGATGTCTTGATAGAGAAAGCCCTAAAGGTGGTTGGAGTTGGTGCCCCATTTAACTCTTTCATTTAGGATCCTATACTCGACCTTAGTATCTTACAAAATATTTCTCTTTGTTTGAGGAGTCCAAAAGCCTACGTGGTCAAACTCCCTAATCCCCACGAGTATCGTTGCTAGGGAGAAGAGGGCGAGATAGTGTTTCATGAGGATTTCTTCACTATGCACTTAAGGTTGCCAATCCCTAAGTTCATTTGAGACTACCTAAACCATTATGGGATTTTCGCCAGCCAGTTGTGTTTGAATGGATGGGTAGCTCTTGTCGGATGGTACTTATATCTTAAGGCAAACCGAATCAAGCCCTCTATCAACTTCTTCCACTACATGTTTTACCTTTCACAGAATCAGAAGAAAGTGTTGTATTACATAGTTGCGAGGAATTAGGAAGTGGTTTTGAAGTGGAATCCTTCCTCGCACATGGGGTGGCATTATAAGTATGTGTTTGTGAGTTACCCGAGCCCCTGGGAAGTAAATTTAGAGTGGTCCCAGCTTGACGTCAAACGGGGGATCGGGAAGGAACTCAACAAGGCCTGAAACATTACCCAAAGAGAAGAAGAAAGATATAATTTACTTAGAGATATAGGGAGAGATTTTTTTCCCACTTATCAAGCTACTGATAGAGTCACGGCCTTTGGGTTATACCCAGAATTTATTCCATGGCTAATCATCTATAGTCGGAGCTCTTTTTCTTATTTTCTTTCAACTGTATTCATTATCTATTATTAGACTTGTACTCATGTTCTTTTTCTTTTTCCTGTAGACATGGCTGCTCAACAAAGGAGACAGCTTACTCACCAGCAAGAAGATATCCTACGCTAGTTTAAGGTACGTTATCAGGACGGTCAAGCATCTCGGGCACCACAATTAGCCGATCAAGACAGTCGACCTAATCAATTTGCAACTCATGAAGGCCAAGGCATTCCTACTAGAAGGACTGCCCAAGGTGCTGTCATCCGCGAGAGTGGTCCTCTCCTTCACCCAAGCCTCAGCCAGGATCGAGAAGGCAAGCTTCTCGTCAAAGAAGTCTCCAACGATTCTGAGAAGATGGAGCATAAGCCCCTTTAGCGTCTCAAGAAAGGGCCACCTCAATCAGACGAGGCTAAATCTTCCCATCACCGTCGAACATCAAGGTGATCATCGTTTTTTGCTCTTTCCTCTCCACCCACGACCACTACAACCAGCGCTTCGCAATCGGGACTGCAGAGTATCTCGATGGTCGATCTTGGGATTTCGGGGAGGAATATATCCACCCTAATCACCTCTGCCCATATTTCGGATCTCTCTATTGCTCATTGGGGACCACAAACAATCGGGTATGCGTCTCTTTTTCAACTTTCATTCTGCTGGGTTTAGCTTTTTCTCTTGCTCACTTTCTTGCTTTTTTCCTTTAGCTGTGGGAAATCCTTTCAGAGGCCCTCGAGCTCATCAAGTCCTCTGACCACATGGTTAACGAGCTAACCAATCATTCTTTGTGTACTACTAATGCTACAGAGATAGACAGACTCCGAAAAGAGATGGACAAGCTAAAGACGTCCAAGGACAACACCAGGTCGCGGTATCTCTCGAAGCTTTAAAGCCGGAGAAATCAGTATGCTGAGAAAATGAAGAAGAAGGAGAAGGAGGTTCGAGTCAGAGAAGGTCGAATCGAGCACTAGAGACCTCAGTTAATAACCAACAAATGGCCCTAAAGAAAGTGATTTGATGAAGTGGAGAGGCTTCGCTAGGATATAGAGGCCTTTTAGTTGGCTAATCAGTCTGCCAGTTACCGTACTGCCCAACTGGAGGAAGAGCTCAAGAATGCCAAGAAGACTGCAATTGTAGACTACAAGGCCACACTAGAGTACCAATGTTAGCTCTTTTAGCAGAGGGCAGTGCAATACGAGAGTGGCATTAAGTAGGGGGCCAGAAAGGTTGTAAAGCTACTGCGGAGAGATCCTCCCATTCCCCTCGAGTCCTTGGTCGAGGCTGTACTGGATGAACTGGTCCCCATGCTTGTTGCCCCAGATGCTGATGCTAGGGGTTTGAGTAGTACCGTAGCCGATCCTCCCATGTTGGCATCTGATGCGACCGCCAATATGGTTGAGGAGCACAATGAGGAGGTCCCTCCAATTGTCATTGTTGAGGACGTCGTTGTTGCTGGCGTTGGTAAAAGGGCCATGGAGGTGCCGAAATTTGGGCCTTACTGCTTAATTTTGTTTGTTGAATATTGGAAAAATAATGTGTAATTTTAAATAATAGTTTTTTGCTCTTGGTAGAACAATACTTTTATTTTCTCTGTTCAGACATAGCCTGTTATCGATATTTTATTAATATATTTGTACTTTTACCTTGCTTTAATAAACGTCTAGTGTTTGATAAATGTTATAGTGTTTATTGTTATTTCCTTAGTATTATTACGCATCGAGTGGCAATAAATCAGTAGGAATTGAACAAGTAATAATCTTTTGCAACAATAACCATATTTACTGGCATGGAACCATGATTTATCATTCATTCATTAAACAATTGGAGTACATAGAGATTTTTCGACGTTGTGGTCAAACATAATACTTTTTCAAGTGTTCAGAGTTCTATGCAATCGGGAGTAGTGTCTTATCAGCTTTTGCCAATCTGAAAGTTCCTAGTCGGATAACCTTCACGACCCAATAAGGGCTTTCTCAATTTTCATCAAGTTTAGGAAGTGATGTTTGTGTAGGACCATGTCCTTTAGGCCGATATTCTTTGGCTTGATTTTGCCTGTCAAGTGTCACTTCAGGTTCTTCCTAGTTGCTTCATTCTTGATCCCTACCTCTTTGTGTACTTTCTTTTAAACTTCATCATTCTCTTCTCATTCAAAATGTTTCACCTGTAGTGTTGGGATAAGATTTCAATTGTTATCACCCTACCATAACCCTTTTACCTCTTCAAGCTTTGCTTTCAATGTGCTCACTATGGCTCTGTTGATGACTTTCACTCGTCCATTCGCTTGGGGATGCGCCACTGAGAAGAAATGCAAACTAATCTTCAATTCACTAGCTCTTTCCTTGAAATATTTTGAGTCAAATTGTTGGCCATGATTGGTAATAATAGCCTTGGGAACGCTGAATCTATGTATAATATTTTTCCATACAAAGGTCCATGCTGCCTTATCGGTTATTGTCACCACTACTTTTCACTCAACCCATTTCGTAAAGTAATTGACAACCATGAAGGCAAACTTTGGCATTGGCCTGATAATGTCTAGCTGCCACTAAGCAAATGGCCATGCACTTGTTATCAAGGTCAGGATCGCAGATGCTAAGTGTTGGATATTGGCCTTTTTTTGGCAACAGTCACACTTCATAACAATCTCCTTAACTACCTTTGTAACAGTTGGCCAGTAATATCCTTGTCAGATTGCTTTATGTGTCACTACACTTGTCCCTGAATGATTGGCGCACATTTTTTCATGCATCTCTCAATGACATATTCTCCTTTTGTCAAGCTGACACATTTCAATAATGGTTCTCCAATGGCTCATTTATATAGCTGATCTTTGAATATAATGAACCATGATGATTAATTTACTATTTTCTGAGTTTCTCGATCATTTTCTAGTAAGGTGCCGTCTTGTAAGTATTGCACTATCGAGCATCTCCAATCTGTCTCATCAGTAATAGTTGTGATTACAATGTTGACTGAGGGTCCCATAAGCCTCTCAATGTTGATCACCTCTATTTCTTTAGAGGTAGAAGCGATTTCTGATAATGCATCGACTTGGGTATTGTCCTATCTTGAGATCTATTGTGCTAAAAATGTTTCAAAAAATGCAAGCGCCTCATTGATTTGCTTCTAGTATGGTTTCATCTTATTGCCTTTAGCTTCAAAGGTCTCGTTGACCTGTCTTTCAACCAGCAGCGAATCTGTGTAGTCTTTTAATATCTATGCTCCCAGTTCTTTGAGCAATCTTATTCCTAATAACAATGCTTCATATTCAGCTCCATTGTTTGTGGTTTTGAAGTCAAACTTGACTGCATATTTCAATTCAATTCCATCTAGTCTCTCGATCACAATTTCTACTCCTGATCCTGCGTTGAGATGTGTTGGTTTCGTGTGTGATTTTGCATTGTATTTCTATATCTATTTTGAGGTGCTTTGTGCCCTATTAGGTGTATTAGTATAGCATTTATATCATACTTGAGCATATTAGGCTTTAGATGTCTATAGTTGAGCTTAAAGCATAAATGCTACACTAAAGTGCACTTAACTTGCCTTTTAGGTGAGATTTGGAACAATGCTTGGAGGTTAAAATGATGAAGAGGTGATGATAAAGTCAATCCAAAGGTGTTTTGGATGAGAAGAAAGCAAGAAAATTACATTTGCAAGCTCCCAGATGAAGAACGGAGTAACCAGGCGAAACCGAGTGTAATAGGAGCCAAATTTGGAGCTTGCAACCAAAGGGGACATGGAATAAGTTTGGACATGTTTATGGGGTACAAAAGAAGAAGAAAAATGGCTTGGGAGATTCCTGGAAGTGATGTAAAGCCATAGAAAAAAATTGCACGCGAATCGGAGCCAAAACGAAGCCGAAGGAGCAAAACAAGAAGAACCAGCTGAGTGCCCTTCAGAGAACCGGTGCACCGGGTCACTAGGCCGGTACAAACAATGAGAAACCTTCTTTTGGCAGAATTGAGGTCCCTTGGTACCGGTGCACTAGTTAGGTGTTCCGATAGTCGCAGAAAATTGGCTATAGAAGCTCTTTTTTGGCCATTTTATAAGAGAACAAGTCATATTCTTTCACACCCATCTCTCAAAATCCTAATCCTCTCATCTCCCACCTCTCACACACTCTTCCATACACAAAATCACTTTGGAATCAAGTATTTAAGAGGATCAAACATAAGGATTTGGGAATAGCTCATTGATTGTAAAGATATGGGTATTTGATGGATTTATATATATATGCTTGTGCTTAAGGTTATGATTGGCAAATTTACATTCATGTCTATGTGTTTGTAGAAATGCCTCAATGATGTAGCATGTGTATATTGAAGTCTACTTTGCTATTAACCATTTCTAAATCATTAAGCTAGCATGTCTATGTGCTTGTGTGTTGACTACATGAAGTGGGTATGCTTATATGCATGTCTATGTGTGTGTTTGCATATTTAATAGCATAAATAGTTTCTATTGCATACATGTCAGGTGCAATTGCTTAAATTGGTGTAATCTAAACATGTCTATGTGTTTAGTAGTAGAATAGTCCGGAGTATTCTCGAATGCCATGCCCTAGATGTGTTTTCCATGCACTTTAATGTCAATTTCTGCTATTGTGATGCGATCGATGGTGCACAACTAGTAACTAGCCTAGGTCGAGTCCCCTTTGGCTTTAAATCTTGCCAATAAGAGTCCGGATAGATTTAGTTGACCTTAGTTCACTTAGGCAGGCTAGTTAGTCCACCCTAACACCCTAGGTTCATAAAGACCACGTCGTACTACTAGGCATCGCCACCTAAGAATGGACCCGCATGCAGGCTTAGGGTACCAATTAGGAGGCTAATTATAGGTCTAGATTAGAGCACTTAGTATAATCCATCAAGTAACCCTAGAAAGACGTAGTAATCACCCATAGGCAAGACATAATCACCTTGGTCCCCCATTTTTGACATTTGAATTCCCTTAGATTACTTGATTCCCCCATCACACACACACACCCCGCCTTTTTATTTCCTTGTTCTTAGATTAGGTTTATTTTTCCCGAGTTCCCTTTAAACCAAAAACCCTAAAAACATTCTAGTTAGGACCTCAACCGTAGCTTTTAGGACACACTTAGCTTAGGATACCATACACGTTAGGCCTCCCCGCGGATTTGACCCTGCACTCGCACACACTGTACTATACATGACCCATGCGCTTGCGGGCTATTTAGGCTTGTGCTCACGAATAGCGATCACTTTGCTTATTGCTTCATTAACATACAGTGTTTACTACCCAATCACCTTTTTTATTGGTTGGGCACATTCTACCATAAAATCTACTAGGCTTTGGGCTTTGATCACTGTCTTGGGTTGGCAAATGATGTGATACTACCCCAGTTTAATTGACAACTTGAAGAGTCATCTAGACAGCTCAGGTTTGTGTAATACTTGCCTTAATGGTTGGTCAGTCATTACTTTGATTAGATCTGCCTCAAAGAAGGGTTTTAGCTTTCAAGCGAACAGTAACAGTGTGAGCACCAATTTTTCCAGTTTATTATATCTGAGTTCTACCCCTTTCAGTGCTTTGCTGGCACAATAAATCAACCATTGGCCTTCTTTTGCTTCCCTAGTAAGAGACTTCTATATTGGAGTTTGATAGGTAGAAGAGCAATGTTTCTCCTTCTTCTGGTCGAGCGAGTATTAGTGGCTTCGTGAGGTAGGACTTGATTTCTTCAAATGCTTCTTGGCATTTAGGAGTCCATTTGAAATCCCTAGGATTTCTAAGCATTTTGAATAATGGTGCATAACGATTAGCTGATCGTGACATGAATCTACTCGGAGCTGCTATCTTTCTCGATAACAACTTTACATTGTGTACTGTTTTAGATGGTTTAAGATTGAGTATGGCCTCAATCTTTTTAGGATTCATTTCAATTCCTTTGTTTATTACCACAAAGCCCAAAAACTTTTCGGCGTGAACTCCAAAGGCGCGTTTTTCAGGATTCAGCATTATGCCAAACTTTTTCATGGTTTGGAATGCTTCATTCAAATTGGACAAATGGTCCGATGCTTTCTTGCTCTTTACGAGCATATCGTCAATATACACCTCCATGTTACGACCTATTTGGTCTTTAAAGGCCATGTTGACCATTCACTGATAAGTTGTCCCGGATTTTTCTGTCCAAACGGCATGACTTTGTAGCAGTAAAGACCTCGATCATTGATGAATGATGTGTGTCACTGGTCATCTAGTTAACCTAAGAAGGCATCCATGAAAGAAAGCGTCTCAAATCCTACAGTCGAATCGACTAGTTGGTCAATTCTTGGTAGTGGAAAGCTATCCTTTAGACATGCTTCGTTCAGGTCAATGAAGTCTACACAGAGTCTCCACCTTCTATTGGCCTTTCTGATCATTACTACGTTAGATACCCATGTTGGATATTTGATTCTTTGACGTGGCCCCCATGTTGGATATTTGATTTCTTTGACGTGGCCTATTTTTAGTAGTTTTCCACTTATTCATGAATAGCTGGGTTCTTTTCAGCACTAAATGGTCAGCATTTTTGCCTAACCAATTTGTAGCTGGGGTTGATATTTAAGCAATGTTCGATGATTCTTGGATCAATCCCTGCTATGTCAGTAGGATCTCAAGCAAATATATTAGAATTGACAGTTAAAAATTCAGAGATACCTTGTTGGATTTCTTCGGTTTGTTTAGCTCTTACAAATGTCTTTTTGTTGGGTTGTGTGAGCTTTATTGCCACAAGCTCCTTAGCTGGACTTCTTCATCTGAGGTCATCTTTAATGAGTTCTACCATCGTGTTTTCGATCTTCTTCTGTTCCTCCTTCAGCTTTAATACTGCTGCATTGCATGCTCAGGCGTCATGTTGATTTTCCTTCATAGTTATTACTCCATCTCTAGTCAACAACTTCATCATTCGGTGATAAATGGATGCTATGGCTCCCAGTTTGGTGAGAGTCACTCTCCCAATAATACCGTTGATCGTACTCGAGCAATTAACCAGCACGAAATCTGCTAGGAGATCAACATACCAACTACCGTCTCTGATACTGAGAGAGTTTATTACCCTTTCCGCCTAGACTCTAAGATATCAATGAACTTCTATAAAATGGTTTCATGGGATTCAGCCAATTGTCTTGATCGTGGAATATCATTGAGAAATAGGAATCCGTGTTATCAAAGGATTTCCTGCGATTATTTCTAGTATGGAATGAGTCAATCATCCACTTTGGTATCTTATTAAACAAAAATGGTGATATTGTTCCTTCATTGATCAAGAAAGTTTATTACCCTTTCCGCCCAGACTCTATTGCCCGAGAATCTAACCAACTAATGTTTTAGAGGAGTAAGCATAGTCCTATCCAATTTTAAGCGTTCAAATGCTTCAAAGTATAGCACATCAGTCATATTCCCAGTGTCTGCCAACATCTTGTGCACTTTATAGTTAGCCAAAATAATAGTTACCATAATGGGGTCATCATGATTTACCGGGATTCCAATAAGATCTTTACTAGTGGAGGTCACGTCCTCCATTCGCCTTATTTTGTTCGATGGTACAGCCTACAATGATCGAACGTACAACTTTCTTTTTGTGGTGGACTTACCTTTTGCCACTAGTTCTCTCGATATCATGGTGACCGTCCTGAGTACCTCATTCTCTCTCTTTGGGCTGCGAGGGCGCTCTTCTGGAGCTTTCCCTGTCGCTTGACAAACTATGACAACTTGTTGATGTGCCTTTTCGGTGCAAGCCCTAAAAGACTTGCAAGCGTACGAATCATACTGAATAGCGTGTACAAGTGCAGTTGTCGAACCACAGGGAGACGTGAATTGTGGAAGAAATTCTATGCTAATATGCTCTAGAAGAAGCCTAAAGAGAAACTAAAAAACTAAACATCTTTTTGTGTTTTTGGATTTTAAGGTGAAATGAGAGAGAATTAAAGGCTACACTATGAGTGTAAGAAAGGAAAAGTAAGAACTAAGCTAACCTAGGGGGATTGAACCTATGGGAAAGTAATAGGCTGATCTATACTTGCGAATAAGTAACTTCATGCCTCTTTGCTATAGGATTTGGGGATTGGCTTACTAGATATGGCTTTTAAAACTAAGCAACTAACTAGTGTCCTAATTACACCCTAGGACTTGATGCAGGTCCGTCCTAAAGCATGCACACTTAGAGCTACAGCATGGTCCTTATGTACCTAAAGCCATGGGAGAGACTACGGAGTTCCTTAGGTGTCTCCTAGAATGACCACACCCAAGTTCCTAAACCATTAGCTAGATTTAAAGCTAAGACCTAGGGTTCCTAGGGTCGACTAAGCCTATCCGGACTCTTATTAGCTGGATTTGAAGCTAAAGAGGACTCGGTCTAAACTAATCCTAACTTATGTACCATCATTCTAGGGACACTAAAGTGGATTGGTATCTAATAGGCGCAGTCCTACGTGTTCTAAGGTGAGGCGTTGTGAATAAGAGATCCTATCCACGATGCAAACACAAGCACGTTCGATTAACGCCATTGGAAGCATTCAAGCATTAACATGTAGCAATAATTGAGCAGGTATTTACTAAAAGGCATGTTTCATACTCACATAGACATGAATAGAACCAATCCATTTCATATTATCCACAATCACACATATAGACAGGCATAATCTAAGGATTATAAGTGTTCTATAGAAAATACAACCCAATCTATATATATACTACTCACTCAAGCATTATATCAAACACATGGACATGAAATGATACCAAGTTTTTCAAAATACAAATAAAGTATGCATATATATATATAAGCCAATAAAATCGCATAACAAAGAGTATGTAAATAATCCCATTACAGAAGTTTAGGCACCCTAAATCATCTACTCAAGCATGAAGTAAATAAGAATGAAAGAGGTTATAGAAATCTCCCCTTCCATCATTGTTTGTCTCTTTACAATCTTGAGTAATCTTCATCAATTGATGTTACAATTCTCCAAAATCAACTTAATTTCACATGGTTGTGTGTTAGTGTATGTATTGGAGGTGGGTGAAAGTAGGGTTTTGTGTGTGAGAAGTGGGTGTGTGAATGGGAGGTGAAAAAGGGATCAAAATCTACTAAAAATAGGCTGAAAAAGGGCTTAAATAGTGCAATAATTGCGTCCAACCAGACCCTTGGCTGGTCAAACAACCTAGCATTGAGGTAGACCGACCCAAAATAGGCTACTTTCTATTTCGGCCGGTACCCTAGGCCGGTCGACCAGCCCTAGGAAAGGGTTCTATCGGCCAGGTTAAAAGCTGGCCTATTTTTTCGCGTTGCGTCTGTTTCGCTCCGGTTGCTTTTTTTTTTGACCGATTGCCTCCAAACACTTCTTTATACTTTTCCCATGTCCCAAACACCTCGAGCTTGACTTCATCATTAATTCTCCATCAATTCAAGTCCCGAGCTTTTGACCTATCTTCACCAAACACGAGAAATATGCATGAATTAGTGTAGTGTTTATCTTTAAACTCAACTATGTACATCTGCTTACGCTTAAGCCTAACTCTAGTATATGCACTATACTAATGCATCTTCTAAGGCTTAAAACAACTCTTAAACATAGGCAAACAACATCAGAAACACACACAAAAACACAACACATCACTTGCCTTTCCTGATCAAAGACTTAATCTCGTTCTTCAGATTCTAATACTCATCAGTGATGTGGTCGTGATCTTTGTAGAAATGGAAATACTTGCTTTTATCCCTTTTGTCGAGGTTGCCCTTCATCTTTTCAGGCCACTTGACTTCCCGCTCACATTTTAAAGCTGCTAAGACTTTGGTCCTTGGGGGCTTTCAAGCATGCTCACATTTTAAAGCTATTCTCACACACTGTACTACATGCGACTTATGCGTTTGTGGGCTATTTAGGCTTATGCTCACGAATAGTATATCAAGTGTGTAAGTGTGGGCTATTTAAGCTTGTGCTCACAAATAGCATATCAAGTTCTTGGCACCGTTGCCGAGGATCTCTCAAGTCATTTTTCTTCATCTTTTCCACCCTATAAATATGTCCAAACTTTTTCCATGTTCTTCTTTAGTTCCAAACTCTGAATTTGGCTCCCGTTGCTCTCGATTTCGCCTCAGTCTTTGCCTGGCCACTTCCAAATGCACTTTTTCATTCCTTTATATTCGAAATACCTTTGGCTTTGATCCACATCCCAATTTTCATCAATCAAGCTCAAATCATCTCTCCAAATCTTACCTAAAGCAAGCAATAAACGCCCATTAGTATACCATTTAAGTTCTAACTTTAATTATGAACATGTAAACCCTAATATGAATAAGTATGACCTAAATACTATATTAATACACCAAATAAAGCATAAAACATCTCAAAACAAGAATATACATGTAATTCATAAGCACACACAAAACCAACAAATGAAAAGCCTTGTTAGATTTAGGGTCTAGTATGAATCTCATTCCCTACTCCGTCTATCAACAGCTAGGTCTAGGAGAGTTGTCTCTCACTCACGTTACCCTTCAGCTGGGCAATAGATCTGAGTGTAGACCTAGAGGAGTAGTAGAAGATGTCATGGTTCAGGTTGGCGAGTTTGCATACCCTGTATATTTCATAGATATGGATGCAAGTCACAACTCTAGGCATTCTACACCCATTCTTCTTGGTCACCCTTTCCTTCCAACGTCAGATGCGGTCATTCATTGCAAGTCAGGGTTATTAGAAATTAAGTTTAGAAATTTGAGGTCCACCATGAAGGTCTCAAAAGTGATTAATAGAGCCAGTATAAGAGGAGATAAGGATGAAGAAAAGTGCTTTAGGGTTGATGTGATTGATTCATGTGTCTAGGAATTTGTTGAGAGGACTATGACTGACAGTGAAGACTTGGGAAAGATTGAGGACTTTTTAGCTAGCTTTGATTTGAAGACCTTAGAGTGAAAATGTGTAGCTTCCACCTCCTTAGTTGAGAATTCTATGATTGAGAAGCCACTTGAGGTCATTCCTTCTACTCTTGTTTTTAGTGATGCCTATGATGAGATTGAGGGTAATTCCCTTTGGTTGAGCCTACACCATGTTTAGAGCTCAAACCTCTTTCAAACCATTTAAAGTATGCATTCTTAGGACCTAATGAGACCTTTCTGACTATCATAACTTTCAATTTGTCTAGTGAGCATAAGAAGCATCTTTTAAGAGTCCTTAGAGACCATAGAAAGGCCATAGAGTGGAAGGTAGAAGATTTGAGAGGCATAGATCCTTTGGTTTGCATGCATAGGATACACCTTGAAGATAGAGCTTTTCCTTCAAGAGAGATGCAAAGGAGACTGAACCCATACATGAGTGAAGTGGGTAAGAAAGAGATCATTAAGCTTTTAGATACAGGCATTATCTATCCAATCTCTAATAGTGAGTAGGTTAATCTGATGCAAGTTGTTTTGAAGAAGTCAGGGATTATGATTGTTGAAAAAGAGAAATAAGAGCTTATCCCTACGCATACTCCCATGGGTTGAAAAGTTTGTAATGACTATAGAAAGCTCAACTCTAGAACTAGAAAGGATCATTTCCTATTGCCCTTCTTAGATTAGATCCTAGATAGAATAGCTAGCAACAACTATAATTGTTTTCTAGATAGGTATTCAGGGTATAATTAGATCCCCTTGATCGCTATTTTGTGCATAAACCTAAATAGCCCATAAGCACACAGGTTGTACATAGTACGGTGTGTCCGACTGTAGGGTCGAATCCACGGTGAGGCCTAACGTGAGTGGTGTCCTAAGCTACGTGCGTCCTAAGGAGCTACGTGTTGGGGTCGTAACTAGTAAGTTTTTGGTTTTTTGGGATTGAAGGGAGCTTGGAAAAGATAAACCTAAACTAGGAACAAGGAAATAGAAGGGTGGTGAGTTTGTGTATGATGAGGAATTAAGCGATCTAAGGGCAATTTAACATGTGGAAATGGGGAACTAGGCTGATTATGTCTTATCTATGAATGATTACTACGTCTATCTAGGGATGCTTGATGGATATACTTGATTTTTCTCGTCTAGACCTTTAATTAACCTCCTATTAGAACCCCTAGGACTCAGTGCGGGTGTGTCCCTAGGTGCATCTACCTAGAGCTACGACATGGTCCATATGACCTTGGCATTAGGGCTAGTTAATTAAGGTATTATGTGACTCAAATCGATCTAACCCTAACGTTTAAACCGTTGGCTGGGTTTAAAGCCAAGACCTAGTCTATCTAAGGTTGACTAACCTACCCTGAAACCTGTTAATTGAAATTAAAGCCAAAGGAGACTTGACCTAGGTTAGCCATTAGTTGTGCACCATCGATCATTATCACAATAGCAAAAATTAACAATTACACACAAAACACATACATCTAGGGCATGGCATTCAAGGATATAGCAGTCTATCCTACTACTAAGTACATAGACACACTTAGATTACACCAATTTAAGCAATAGTACCCGACATGTTAGCAGTAGAAGCTATTTATGCTATTAAATATGCTAACACACACATAAACGTGTATATAGTCATACCCACTTTATATAATCGCCACACAAACACATCGACATGCTAGCATAATGATTTAAAGGTGGTTAATAGCATAATAGGCTTCAATATACATACGCAACATCATTGAGGCATTTCAACAAACACATAGACATGTATGTAAAATGGCCTTTGAGACCCTAAGCACAAAGCATATATATATATATATATATATATATATATATACTTAGTAGTATATATATATATACATGTACATGTATATATATATATACACATACATATATATATGTTTATATATATCAAAGGGACAATAGGGACTCAAAGGATTTTGGGTCATGTACGTATGAATGCTCAAGGGAGGATGATACGCTATTTGACCACAAGCCTAAATAGCCCGTAAGCGCACGGGTCATGTAATGTAGTGTGTGTGAGTGTAGGGTCGAATCCATGGGGAGGCCTAACGTGTATGGTGTCTTAAGTTAAATGCGTCCTAAAAGCTACGTGTTGAGGTCCTAATTACAATGTTTTTAGGGTTTTTGGTTTAAAGGGAGCTCAGAAAATATATACCTAATCTAAAGGAAAGAAAATAAAAGATGTATGTGCATGTGTGACAGGGTGTGACGAGGGAATCAAGTGATCTAAAGGGATTCAAACGTCGAAAATGGAGGACTAAGGTGATTACATCTTATTTATGGTGATTACTATATCTTTCTAGGGTTACTTGATGGATTATACTAAGTGCTCTAATCTAGACCTATAATTAGCCTCCTAATTGGTACCCTAAGCCTCAGTGTGGGTCCGTCCTAGGTGGCAATGCCTAGCAGTACATCATGGTCTTTATGACTTAGGAATTAGTCTAGCCAATAAGGTTCTAGGTGAGTGTAAATCGATCTAACCCTAGCACTTAGTCCACTAATTAGTTCCCCAGTCTGACCTTAGGACTCGATGCGAATCTGTCCCTAAGCTTCACCTCACTTAGAGCTACGGCGTGGTCCTTATGAACCTAGGACGTTAGGGTGGACTAACTAGCCTTCCTAAGTGAACTAAGGTCAACTAAACCTATTTGAACTCCTATTGGCTGGATTGAAAGCCAAAGGGGACTCGACCTAGGCTAGTTACAAGTTGTGCACCATCGATCAAATCACAACAGCGGAAATTGACATTAAAACACGAAGCAAACACATCTAGGGCATGGCATTCGAGAATACACTGGTATATTATAATACTAAATACATAGACACGCTTAGATTACACTAATTTAAGCAATAGCACCCAACATGTAAGTAATAGAAGCTATTTATGCTATTAAGTATGCTAACACACATATTAACATGTATATAGTCATACCCACTTCATGTAATCACTACACAAACACATAGACATACTAGTATAATGATTTAGAAATGGTTAATAACACAATAGACTTCAATATACATATGCCACATCGTTGAGGCATTTCAACTAACATACAGATATATATATATGTAAAATAGCCTTTGAATCCCTAAGCATAAAGCATATATACATAAATCCATCAAGTTCCTATTAATAAAAAGTAGTAAACAATCCATAAATATAAGATACAATCACCCTACATAGCTCTAATCACACATAATTAGACTTAGGATAAAAGAGAGATACCATTTTATCCATAGCCAAGCTTTACAAACTATGAGCTATGCCCCAAATCCTAGTGTTTGATCCTCTTGGATCTTTGATTTCAAGTGTTAAATGTGTTTAGAAGTGAGTGTGTGAGGTTATTTTTGGAGGATTTTGGGTTTAGGGAAATGGGTGTTTGATTTGGTTTGTTCTCTCGAAAAGTGGCTTAAATAGAGCTGTTAATGCATCCAGCTGGGGGCCCAATCGGTCGACTGGATTTAGGGCTAAGTCATCTGGCCAAAATTGGCCCAGATCCTGATCTGGCCGATCAACAGAAGCTCAACTGGTCTTGATAGTAAAATGTTCATATCTCACTCATTTTGGCTCTGATTCGTGCATTTTTTCTGTGGCTTTGTATCACCATGAGGGATCTCCTAAGCCATATTTTGCAACCAAAAACATCTCCAAAATTTGTCCATGTCCTTTTTAGTTGCAAGCTCTGAATTTAGCTCCCGTTGTGCTTGGTTTTGCCTCGGTCGCTCCTTCCTTCGCCTAGCCACTTCCAAATGCATTGTTCTTCTTTCCATTATGTCCAAAACACCCTTGCCTTTGTTTCACACACCAAGCATCCTCAATCAAGCTCCAATTATCTTCCCAAATCTCACCTAAAACAAGCAATAAATGCGCCTTAGTGTAGCATTTAAGTCCTAACTTCAACTATGAACATATAAACCTAATATGCACAAGTATGACCTAAATGCTATATTAATACACCAAATGAAGCACAAAACACCTCAAGACAAGTATATACTTGCAATATACAAACACACGAAATGAACGCATCAGAGGGGTGTATGTGGAAATGCAAATGAGTGCTATGATCATGAGACTCAACCTCCAAGTATGTGGAATGTATGGGATCAGAAGAAAGAAAAGGCTCACGTGACTCAATGAAAGACGTTGAAAGCTTAAGAGTATAGGGTACTACTTTCTCTAAAACGTATCCAAAGGAATCATCAGAAGAAATGCAAATGAGTGCTATGATCATGAGACTCAACCTCCAAGTATGTGGAATGTATGGGATCAGAAGAAAGAAAAGGCTCACGTGACTCAATGAAAGACGTTGAAAGCTTAAGAGTATGGGGTACTACTTTCTCTAAAACGTATCCAAAGGAATCATCAAGAACAAAACTATTATCAAGCTCATTCTCATTCTCACTATATGATGTGAACTTTTTAACAATTTCTCTTTCTATGTCTCTCCATCACATCATATTTTTCACCCCTAGTTATCTCATCATTAGGTCTCATCTCTATCCCTTTAGCTCACTCTAAAGATATCTCAAAATTCTCGCTAATAAGTTGCACACTCTTAACCATTCTCTTCAAACGCTCACCTAGAGATTTGGATTCTCGCTTAAAACTCTCTAATTTCTCTTGATTAGATCGGAGGAGAGATTAGGATTGCTCAAGCATTTAATCTAATTGCTCTGAGAGTGTAAACATAATAGAAAAGGGCTCAACTGAATGAAAATGGTAAACATCTTGATTGGAATCATCATAAGCACAACCATTGTAGTACTCGGAGGACGGGTGGATGGGAAAAGATAGTGTGAAGGATGAACTCTTAATGCAAGGAGGTGTATAGAGTAAAGAGTCATCTTGACCCCAATATGAAAATGCATGATATTGCTTCTTAGAATCATGATAATAGGATGAAGATGCATGCATAGGTATATGATTCCTGGGGACATTAGGCATTGTATGCAACCGAGAACTATGGTGAAAGGTAGGACAAGCACTAGAAAAATGAGCATAGCTTCCACAATGATTGCAATAACAAGAATATGCATCCCTATAATCATGATTTCTAAATGAAGATGTATGAGATGATACATGACTATAGGGGCCATAGTTGATACTCGCCTTAGATTGAGGATTGTCATAGGGACAACAAATGGTTCTATGCCAACAACTTCCATACAAGAAACAAATATTAGGAACACATTCAGGTAATGGGGATGAGGATACTTGTGACCACCATGATGCATTAGGATCATTCATGATTAATTGACATAAGTAAACCTCTTCACAAGGCTCAAAAAATTTTTTGAATGTTTCTTTTATTAATCAAAATAAAGAAAACACGAAAAGGAAAGATAAAACAACACATAATAAGCCAAGACACACAAAAAACTAAGAAACCAAACAACCATTACCTCCCCGGCAACGGCGGTAAGAACTTAATTGCTATTTTGTGCACAAGCCTAAATAGCACACAAGCACACAGGTTGTGTGTAGTATGGTGTGTGCGAGTGCAAGGTCAAATCCACGAGGAGGCCTAACATAAGTGGTGTTCTAAGCTATGTGCATCCTAACTAGCTACGTTTTGGCGTCCTAACTAGTATGTTTTTGGTTTTTTGGGATTGAAAAGAGCTTGGAAAAGATAAACCTAAGCTAGGAACACGGAGATAAAAGGGTGGTGAGTATATGTGTGATAGGGGAATCAAACGATCTAAGGGGAATCTAACACGTGAAAATGAGAAACTAGGTTGATTACATCTTGACTATATCTATCTAGGGATGCTTGATGGATATACTCGGTTGCTCTTATCTAGACCTTTAATAACTTCCTAATGAAACCCTTAGGACTTGGTGCAGCTCTGTCCCTAGTTGCATCTACCCAGAGCTACAACGTGGTCCATATGACAATGGCATTAAGGGTAGTTAATTAAAGTATTAGGTGACTCAAACCGATCTAACCCTAAAGTTTAAACCATTGACTAGGTTTAAAGCCAAGACCTAGTCTATCTAAGGTCGACTAACCTACCCTAAAACTTGTTAACTAGAATTAAAGCCAAGGGAGACTCAACCTAGGCTAGCCATTAGTTGTGCACCATTGATCGTCATCACAATAGCGAAAATCAACAATTACGTACAAAGCGCAAACATCCAGGGCATGGCATTCGAGGATACATCAACCTATCCTACTACTAAACACATAGACATACTTAGATTACACCAATATAAGCAATAGCACTCAACATGTAAGCAATAGAAGCTATTTATGCTATTAAGTATGCTAACACACACATAAACATGTATATAGTCATACCCACTTCATATAATCACCACATAAACACATAGACATGCTAACATAATGATTTAGAGATGGTTAATGGCATAATAGACTTCAATTGACATATGCAATATAATTGAGGCATTTCAACAAACACATAGACATGTATGCAAAATGACTTTTGAAACCTTAAGCACAACATATATATATATATATATATCCATCAAGTACCCATTACAAAAGAATAGTAATCAATCCATAAATACAAGAATAATCACCCGACATAGCTCTGATCATACATAATTAGATTTGGCATAAAAGAGAGATACCCTTCTATCCAAATCCATGCTTTACAATCCATGACCTATACCCGAATCTTGTGTTTGATCCTCTTAGAAGCTTGATTCCTAGGTGTTTTTGTGCTTAGAATTGAGTGTGTGAGGTGAGTTTAGGTGGATTTTAGGTTTTATGAAATAGGTGTGTGAAAAAGTAGGTGTTTTCCCTAAAAAAATGCTGAAGAATGGCTTAAATAGAGCTATCAACGCATAGGGCCAAGGGACCAACATAGGGCTAGGTTGACCATCCTAAATTGGCTTTTTCTCTAATTTGACCAGGGGCCTAGGCTGGTCAACTGGCCTTGACAAGAGGTCAACTATCCTTGATAAGAGGTCAATCGGTTTTGACAGAAAAATGTGCATATCTTGCTCGTTTTGGCTCTGATTCGTGCACCATTTCTTTCTATGGCTTCGTAGCGCTTCTAAGGATATCCTAATCCATTGTTTGCACCCTAAAACATGTCTAAACTTTTTCGATGCCCTTCTTTGGTTGCAAGCTCTGAATTTGGCTCCCGTTGTGGTCAGTTTCGGCTCGGCGGCTCCTTCCGTCAGCCGGTCACTTCCGAATGCACTTTCAAGCATTGTTTAAACCCTAAACACCTTTGCCTTTAATGCACATCCCAAATACCACCAATCAAGTCCAGTCATCTCTCCGAATCTCACCTAAAATAAGCAACAAATGGGCATTAGTGTAGCATTTAAGTTCTAATCATAACTATGAACATGTAAAGCCTAATATGCACAAGTATGACCTAAATGCTATACTAATTCAATGAATGAAGCTTGAAACACCTTAAAACAAGTATATACATGCAATACATAAACATGATTCCTTTATCCTCTATTTATGCTATTAAGTATGCAAACACACACATAGACATGTACATAAGCATACCCATTTCGTGTAATCACCACACAAACACATAGGCTGAGCTTACCGGTTAGCCAGTAATTCCAAGGTGTCCCACATTTAAGCCAGTTGATCCCCCTTTTACTGGCCAACCGGTTAAGCCAGCCGATAGCGACCCTAAAGGCTATAAATAAGGCCCCTTGTTATCACTTTTGAGAAGATCAACTCACACCCACTTCTCACACACTTAACCCTAATTCTCACCTACGTAAGATACATCTTCTCACACATTTTCTACTTGGATAAAAGCTTGTTTAGAGGGATTTAACAACTTTGGAGTGATGATTTACTAAATTTTATACAAGGATTGCTAGGATGGAAGGGAAGTTTAATAATCTCTCTTTCATGCTATTTTCATTTATGTTTAAGTAGATTAGATTAGGGTGATCTAGCTTATGTAATGGGCTGATTTTATACTCTATATTATGGGATTTTTATGGCTTATATATATACATACTTTATTCTTCATATTAATGGCTTTTACTCAATACATGTCTATATATTTGATTAAATTCCTAGATGAGTAGTATGCGTATAAATTGGACTTTATTTGCTATAGAACACCTCTAATCTATCCAATATGCATGTTTATGTGTTTATTTATGGATTGTATGAAATGGGTTTGCTATATTCATGTCTACGTGAGTATACGCATATTTTATAATGAATACAACTCTAATCTTGCTTACATGTTGGTACCCACTTGCTTATAATGGTGTAAATCAAACACAGTAATGTTTTGATAGTGAATAGGTCGACATATTCACAACACCTTGCCTTAGAACATGTAGAATTGTGCTTATTAGACATCATCCTGCTATTGTGAACCTTAGAATGACGATGCACGATTTAAGACTAGCCTAGATCGAGTCTCCTTTGGCTTTAAATCTAGCCAATAGGTTTCCGAATAGGTTTAGTCAACCTTGGCGACACTAGGTCTTGGCTTTAAATTTGGCCAACGGTTTAGGTACTAGGGTAGGTTCATTCTAGGTCACTTAGGAAGCTAGTTAGTCACTCTTAAGGCCATAGGTCATAAGGACCACGCCGTAGCTCTAGAAGGCATTGCTTAGGGATGGACCTACACTGAGTCCTAGGGAGAAATTAGAACACTAGGTAGAAACCTAGTTAAGAGAAACCGATAATTAGGCCATCTCCTGCAATCCCATAGCATATGAGTCTAGAAGCATACATTTACAAGTAAAAGTCACCCTAACCATTCCAGTTGTTAGTTCTCTCTAGGTAGTTTGTTTCCCCATCTTCATTTCGATAGTGTAGTATTATTTATTTTTTTGTTAGAGCTCCTGAAAAATCCAAAAACCCCAAAAATGGTTAGTTTAGGTTTTCATTTAAGCACTTTCTAGCACACATACATACAGAATCCTTTCCATAAAATAGCCTCCCCGTGGTTCGACACCTGTTCTCGCACATACTATATTACACCGATCCGGGCACTTGCGGGTCTTTACGGCTTGCACTCTAAAGAGACACCAATATACATATGCAACTTTATTGAACCATTTCAATGAACATGTAGACATGTATGTAAAATGGCCTTTGATAAGCACAAAGCATGTATATATTCAAATCCATCAAGTACCCATAATAATAATGTAATAATCATCCATAATATAAGAGTAAATCACCCTACATAGTTCTAATCATACATAATTGAACTTGGGATAAAAAAGAGAAACCCCCGTATCCAAAGCCATGCTTTACACTCCAAAAGCTATGCCCAATCCTTGTGCTTGATCCTCTTAGAGGCTTGATTCCAAAGTGTTTGTGTTTAGAAGTGTGACTGTGAGGTGGGTTTAGATGGATTTAAGGTTTAAGAAAATTGATGTGTGTAATAATGGGTGTTTCCCTTAAAAAATGCTGAAAAAATGCTTAAATAGAGTTGAAATCGTGCAGGGCTGGGGGACCAGTCGACCAACCTAATTGGATTGTTCTCTAACTTGTTTGGTCTACTTGGCTGGTCAACCAGCCTGGATAGATTGGCCTCCATCTTTGCACTTTGCAAGCTCGTTTCTTCTCAAATGCTCCTTCTTTTGCCTGGCCGCTTTCAAATGCATCTTCCAAGCCTCCTTCATGTCCTAAACACCTTTGGCTTTACTCTATATCCCAATTACCATCAATCAAGCTCAAATCATCTCTCTGAATCTCACCTAAAACAAGCAATCAACGCTCATTAGTATAGCATTTATGTCCTAAGCTCAACTATAAACATGTAAACCCTAATAAGCAAAAGTATGAACTAAATGCTATACTAATACACCAAATTAAGCACAAAACACCTCAAAACAAGAATATATATGCAATGCGTAATCACATACAAAACTAAAACATCAAGTGTAAATAGCCAAGTTAGCCTCAAATGTGTTGGGAAGGAAATATTACCTAAGTGTGAGTTTGTCCTCTAAAGGTGGATCCATCCTAAAAGTCTCTTAGGCATGTGGATGCCCGTGGTGCTTATGTGGAGGAATGGGAGGATGAGCAGGAGGGAACCTTGTTCTTGCCTATTGTCTGCCATCTCTTCTAAAAGATTCCCTAAATTCCTAAGGTGACATGCAATTCTTTGAGGTTCAGGATCAATGGGTGCTAAAGGTAATCTCAAAGATCTCCCACCATGCATATAAAGCTAGAAAAAGAAACTCCTTCCACTTCAACCCACGACCCGTACAACGTTCTTCATTGTTCAACCTCGCTCAAGCTTCGGTTCTATCGTATAAATCACCTAGGGCATAAAAATAAGCATTTAGTGTAACATGGACCCTTAAAACTCAACTATTGACACTTAGTAATGCATTTGTACAAATATACTATAAGTACTTTACTAATGCCATCAAATAAGCACAAAACACCTCTAAAACATAAGGAAATGGACGAACAAACACACGCAAAACCAAGACATATCAATACTCATACTTAAGGCCAATCCTTTGCCTGTATTATCACCTCTAAGACTATATCTCAATCCTCAAAATCTCTAGTTCCATAGATTAATCATCTACTGGTCACCGATCTCTTGATCTAGGGAGCGGCATAGAAGCCAAATGACCGATATACCTTCAAAGGATAATATTGCTAGTACTAGATTTCTAATGATCAAGTGGACAGATCCACTATGCACATAGACTCTACTATTGCAGATGCATGTCCCAACTAATTAGAACACAACACCCAATTAGCCTTACTTATATTGAGATCTTTCCCATAGTACATCAAAGTATTGCACCTTAACTTCATTGGTTCATTTATACATGCTCAATATTAAGAGCATTGGTTACTCTGAAGTTATGAATATCTTGTCTTTTATTTGTGATCGTACGGTTCCCTAAAAACATACTCATGGTGGTCGTATCTAATACATGATAGATACACTAGGAACGGAGTTCGAAAAACTATCCAATGACCTACTTAGATCACCTTAGCAAAGAGACTTGCCCACTATAGCCTTGTCCCAGTACAACACCCAACATTACCATCCTACTATGGGCTAATTCATGATATCACCAAGCTAGACTTGGACTTGCGATGCCTCCGGAGTCGCTGCATACCCAAGTCATTGGTTCATATATTAGACCTTATACATTGCATTAGTGCACAAATGGAGAGAATATATGTGCAATACTCAATCATATTAACAATATCATAAGCATATTAAGTCTAGTATATAGTAATCATGATGCACTTATGGTCTTTAGTGCATATAATCCTAACACATTCTTCTTTAGTTAAGTCTTCCCTTAATTTAGAGCTCACTTTAGTACCTTTTGACACCAAGTATGTGCATATAAGAATAGTACATACTGACTCGTAGGAAGGGAATGTCAGTAGGCCTTAATCATCAAAAGAAAAGCATTAGGTGGTTAATAAATGAAACTAAGGTTGATTTGTCACGTCTCAATCAAATGCAAGTAAGGTATGATCCTTTAGATTTCACATAGTCCCCAACATATCTTAGTGTGGGACTCTACATCTTTTCTAGGTGCTATTGAGAAGATTATTATTGTGTTTGGTGTACGTCTTTGAGTGCAAGCTCTAAAGACCCGCAAGTGCTCGGATCGATGCAGTGTAGTGTGTGCGAGAACGGGTGTCGAACCACAGGAAGGCTATGTTGTGAGATGGATTCTACGTGTGTGTTCTAGAATGTGCCTAAAAATAAGTGGTGTCTACTTTCGAGTGCAAGCTCTAAAAGACCTGCAAACGTACGGATCGTGCAATATAGTGTATACAAGTGCGAGTGTCGAACCACAGGGAGGCGTGAATAATGTGAGTGAATTCTATGCTTGGGGTTCTAGAAAGTGCCAAAAAGAAAGATCTAAACTAGACATATTTTTAGGGTTTTGGATTATCATGAGCTCTAGGTAAAGGAAATAAAACTAAACTATGAATATAAATAATGGGAACACAAGTTGATCAAGAGAGAACTAACACTTGAGAAGGGGTTAGGGTGACTTCGACTTATGAATGGGTAATTCTATACTCAAATGGTATGGGATTAAGGGATAATGGCTAACTATCATGAGTGCTCTTAACTAGGTTGCTAGTTAGTGTCCTAATTTCCCCCTAGGACTCGGTGCGGGTCCGTCCCTAGGCGGCTCCTCCTAGAGCTATGGCGTGGTCCTTATGACCTAGGGCCTCAAGAGTGACTAACTAACTTCCTAGGTGGCTTAGAATGAACCTACCTTAGTACCTAAACCTTTGGCTAGATTTAAAGCCAAGACCTAGTGTTGCTAAGGTCGACTAAACCTATCCGAAAACCTATTGGCTGGATTTAAAGCCAAAGGACACTCGGCCTAGACTAGCCCTAAGTTATACTTCGTCATTCTAAGGTCACTACAGCAAGATTTGACTTGCTAATGCGTTCATACATGTTCAAGGCCAAGGTGCGCGTGAATAATGGAACCTATTCAGCTACCAAACATCGTCATGTTCAGTTCACACCATTAGAAATAATTAACAACCAACACGTATGTGTTATTGAAGTTATGCTTGTTACTAGGCATGCAAATATACATATAGACATGAATAAAAGCATTACCCACTTCATAACATCCACATATAAGTACATAGACATGATTATAACATGGATTAGAAGTGTTTAGTAACAAACAAACTTCAATTTATACACATGTTACTCATCTAGGCATTTTATCAAACACTTAGACATGAATGAGAAAATACCCATTTGAACAAGACAATTCGAAACATGTATATATATATATAGCCATCATATCCTATATCATAAGAGTATATAGTTAACCCATTACATAAGTTAAATCACCCTACACAAGTCTACTCAATCATAATAGGAAATAGAATGAAAGAGAAATAATGAAGCTTCCCTTTCATCCTAGCTAATCTTGTACAAAGCTTTTGAGTAAACTTGATTCCAAAATGTTTGAACCCTCCAATTCAAGCTTGGTTCTTAGTGAGAAATGTGTGAAAAGTGTGTGTGAAGTGGGTGGGATCTAGGGTTAAGTGTGTGAGAATTTTAGGTGTGAAGTGTGTAGGATCGATATTATTAAGTGTGGGGTATCCGAGTCCATATTTTCTAAATTATAACTAAGAAAACATGCTAGGAAAATAAAATAACCACATTACACACACAAGAACATGCTCAAGAACATATAGAATATAACTAGTGCTTGCAAAAAATATATAAAGCTAACCTCTTGAAGCGTGGGGCCTTTGATGAAGCTAAAATTGGTTACAAGCTTTGTTCCCGTTCACGAACAAGGCCACCAAAAATTTACTACAAGGGTGTCGCAATAATCAACTCCCCAGTCTTCTTCCCTATGATTAAAGAGACTTATCTTGAGAGAATAGCCTCTTGTGTGGGAAGAAGCAAAGTAATATGCTCTTGAAAACTAGAGCAAAAATCACACAATAAGTGTGTACTATGTGTTGTAGTATTTTCTTGCCAAAAAGGAAGAAATCAACTACAAAGTGGAATACATAAAAGGTGTAGGGTCTTGTCTATTTATAGAGAGAACCTTGGCATCTAAAGTTGCTAAACTTTCAATGTGGGAGAAAATTTCCATGTAGTATTTCCTTTTTGAAACTTGTCAATCTTGTCTTGGAAGACTTGTGCAAGTTGTCCACTTGTTTTTGTAGTATTTTGCAAGTTGTCCACTTGTCTTGGAAGACTTAGGCCAAGCCCATTATCCAAGTCCAACACATAGTCCATAATCCATGTGGAGGCCCAAGCCCAATAGGAAACCATCCTAGCCTAATTAGGTTATCTTGGATTCTAAAGAAAGCCCAAACCCAATTTCAAGCTTTGGCCCAATAAGGCTACTACCACAATATAGAATTTGCTCTTTCAAGATTACTCTCTCAAAGTCATTTCAACTAGGGAAGGGACCAAGAAGACACAATTATCATTGGCTTCCAAAAATAATTAAAAATATCCTTGCCCGATCTAGGCGACATAATAATTATTTTTAACTTCGATCTATTCCACCATAAGATCAAAGTTGCACTCCAAGAATAATTGTCATTACCCAAAAGCTTATCACAAAAGAATATGAACTTTGTCTTTGACCTACTAAATAACTGACCATAATGCCCCTCTATGTATACCCACAGCTAAGATCGGTCCTTTGGCCGTACTATCACCTCCTTAGCTGTATCTTTTCCGTTGGGTTTCTTGTCCTATTGCCAACCATCCTTGGTCATGGAATCTCTTGATCTCGGGAGCGACCCTCAAGCCATATGACCGACACACCTATAAAGGTAGTATCACTAGATCTAGATTCGGATGATAAATTTGGACAATCTCAAAGGGGGCACATAGATTCCATTTTGCATATGCATGTTTTAATTAATTAGAACTTAGCACTCAATGCACAAGGCTGTTGATCCTAATAAAATAAGATCTCACCCATAGTGAATCAAAGTACTAAACCCTAACTTCATTAGTTCATCCACATATACTCAAGATTAAGAGCAATGATCATTTAGTAGCAGTGAGTGTCTTGTTTTCTTTCTTTGATAGTACGTCTCTAGAAAACATACTCACAATGGTCCTATCCAATACGTGACACACGTACTATTGAGACAAATCCAAAAGGTCCTCCAATGACCTAGGTAGATCACCCTCAAAGAGGAGACTTGCTCAATATAACCTTATCAAAGTAGAGTGCCCAACACTACTATTTGGTTATGGATTCAATTTATGACGTGACTAAATCTAGACTTGAACCTACTGTGCGTCCAGCCTCACTACGCACCCAAGTCATTAGTGCAAGTCAAAGGACCTTCATACATGCATCGATAAAACATAACAGAGATTATATGTAAGAAACTCATAATGCCATTTAACAAAAATATGATTATACATTGTTTCATATCAAAATGTCATGTACAAGTGAGCTTTATGGCATATTAATCCTAACAAAGTGTGTGTTAATCTATCAAAAAGTCCTCCCCCTTTTCTGCAGAATCGGGCCCTATTTATATGTTCTCAGCATATAGCCGGTCGTCGACCGGCCTCTGGACCTAGCTCGACTGGCTTTTTAATGATGCTCTCTGGAGTGGCCGATCGACCTAGCCGGTCGACCGGCTCTGGAAGGGTGGTCGTCCGGCTATTTTTGGCACCTCTCTGGAGTGGCCGGTCCACCTAGTCGGTCGACTGGCTCTTTTTCCTTGGTCATCCGGCTGACTTTCTTCCTCCATTCTTTGTCTTTTCGGCCTCTGGTCTTCTCTCTTAGACCCGTGCATTTCCCATCTTCATCACCTTTCATCGTCCAATCTTGATCTTAACCCAAAGTTCACCTAAATCATTGAAAATAAGCAATTAGTGTAGCAATTTGTCTTTTAAACTCGATATGTACATTTGTTTATGCTTAAGCCAATTCTTATCAAAAGCACTACACTAATGCATCATTATGAGCACTCAACACTTCTAAAATATAGGTAAATGACAATGCAAACACACACAAAAACACAACACATCAATAAGAAATCTAAACTATCTATTTTTGGGATTTTGGATTTTTGAATGGTCGGGAGCTCTAACTAAAACTGATTAAACTAAACTATGGAATTGGGAAAAGTGGGGGATAAGCTAATCTAGAGGAACTAACAAATGGAAAGGTGTTAGGGTGACTTCAACTTATGAATGGGTGATTCTATACTCAAATGCTATGGGATTAAAGAATGATGGCTTACTTTAGTAATTGCTCTTAACTAGGTTGCTAAATTAGTATCTTAATTTCCCCCTAGGACTCGGTGCGGGTCCGTCCCTAGGCAGCGTCTCCTAGAGTTACGGCATGGTCCTTATGACCTAGAGCCTTAAGAGTGACTAACTAGCTTACCTAGGGCCTTAAGAGTGACTAACTAGCTTCCTAAGTGACTTAGAATGAACCTACCCTAGCACCTATATCATTGGCTGGATTTAAAGCCAAGACCTAGTGTCGCTAAGGTCGGCTAAACCTATCCTGAAACCTATTAGCTGGATTTAAAGCCAAAGGAGACTCGGCTTAGGCTATCCCTAAATTATGCTTCATCATTCTAAGGTCACAATAGCGGGATTTAACCTATTAACACATTCATACATGTTCCAAGCCAAGGTGTTCGCGAATAAAGGGACCTATTCGACTACCAAACATCGTCATGCTTGGATTACATCATTAGAAGCAATTAACAACCGACATGTATGCGTTGTTAAAGTCATATTCACTACTAGACATGCAAATATACGCATAGACATGAATATAAGCATTACCCACTTCATAGCATCCACATATAAACACATAGACATGATTATAGCATGGATTAGATGTGTTTAGTAATAAATAGACTCCAATTTATACACACATTACTCATTTAGGCATTTAATCAAACACTAAGCCATGAATGAGAAAATAACCATTTGAACAAGAAAAGCAAACATGTATATATAATCAGCCATTTAATCCCATATCATAAGAGCATATAGCTAACCCATTACATAAGTAAAATCACCCTACACAAGTCTACTCAATCATAATAAAAGATAAAATGAAAAAGAGTTTATGAAGCTTCCCTTTCATCCTAGCTATTCTTGTACAAAGCTCTTGAGCAAACTTGAATCCAAATGTTGAAACCCTTTAAGCACCCTTGTTCCAAAGTGATGAAATGTGTGAAAGAGTGTGTGTGTTGTAAGTGAGGACTAGGGTTAAGTGTGTTTGTGTGTGTGTGATGGGTGTAAAGATCCTCTCTTCTCCCGAAAAGATCCTCCTTTTTAGTCTGAAAATCGAGCTTTTATATCGACTTTTCACGAACTGCCGATCGACCGGCTTCTTCTCTTAGCTTAACCAGCTTTTTGGTGATGCTCTCTCGACTGGCCAATCGACCTAGCCGGATCAACCAGCTTTGGAAGGGTGGTTGTCTGGCTATTTTTGGCACCTCTCTGGAGTGGCCGGTCGACCTAGCCGATCGACCGGCTCCTTCTGCTTGGTCCTCCGGTTGGCTTCTTTCCTTCATTCTTTGTTTTTCAGCCTCCGATCTTCTACTTTTGGCTCCTACATCTCCCATCTTTATTACCTATCATCGCCCAATCTCGATCTTAACCCAAAGTTCATCTAAATCATTGAAAACAAAAAATTAGTGTAGCAATTTGTCTCTTAAACTTAATATGTACATTTGTTTACGCTTAAGCCTATTCTTATCAAAAGTACTACACCAATGCATCTTTTTGAGCACTTAATACTTCTTAAACATAGGTAAATTACAATGTAAACACACACAAAAATACAACATATCAACACCCCTAAACCTTCTCCTAGCTTGTCCTCAAGCAAGCCCAATCTTAAATTTATTTCTAAAGCTGATACAATGGATTGGCTAAAGGATTGACTCGCTATCAAGGTTAGTCTAAGAAACATGAAGGGGGCATTCCTATTATGGAGAGATCTCCAAATCTCTTTGGATCCTCCCTCTACTCATAAGGGGTCTCATTCCTTGTGGGAATTTCCCAAGTAGCCAATCTACCACAACTCTAGGATTCTAACTCACGCACTTGGAATGTTGATATTTCGTGCTCCCTTAACTAACACGGCCTCCCTAACATGCACCAAGCCTCAAAGACAAGAAGTGAGAATATACAAACATAATGGCTTATAAAAAGCCTTATTCATGTATCTACAAAGATGATAACTTGTGCTAAGTTGACATTGTGTCACTTATGCACTTATTCACTAACTTTTTGATGCCTTTGGCTTTTCCTCTTTTTCACTTCATTTTTTTTTTATATATTTTTGCACCTTTTTGCCTTTTTCAATTTTTTTGGATTTTTCATGCTTTGTATTGTATTCACAAAAAGAAAGAAAAAGAAAGGCTTAGGCACATAAAAAAAAACCAATCAAGGAAGGGGCACTCACATCAACAACCTTTTTCCAACACTCTTTCCTACTAAGCTATGGGGTGGCTACAAGGGTTATTCTTTCAAGGTTCTCACTCCCCACAACTTTGAAGGGCATCTCCTCTAAGACTTAGTTTTCAAACCACTCTATTCATTTCCCTACAATGCATCTCATCTTTATAAATCAATAGAGTCAATTACAAAAGCCAACATAATGATCAACAAAGAAATAAATGACTCTATATGAGTCAAAATTGAAAAATTTTCACCATTTTTAAACGCATAATGCAATCTACCCTAAGCAAGATATATAACAAGAAAACCAAACTTCCACACCCCCAAACCTAAACTTTGCTTGTCCTCAAGCAAATAGATCAAAACACAAAAAAAACAAGCAAATTGTCGTTACAAAACAAGTAAGGGTGGTGGGGATAGGGTACAAACATGGGGAACAAGTGGAAAAAGGATAGATACAACCTTGCATTTTCTTCAAAGCTTTCCATGCGAATGATAAATCACCATACTACTAATCCTGTGACTCGCAATTCATAAACACTCATAAAGAAAACAAGATTAATAGCACTGCCTATGCATCCTTGCATTGGCATGTGTAATAATGAGCAATGGTGTATCTTATGGGACAAAGGATTGGGATTCAACACTTTGGTTTAGGTGCAAGAAAGATAAAAGAAAGAAAATAAAAAGAAAAAAAAGTGAAACAAATGCAAAACTACAAAATTGAACCTAGGTTGCCTCCTAATAGCGCTAACCACCATGCCGTCAGCCAGGCAAACACCAACTTATCTTCAACTTCCATAGATGGGATCCTGAAGCATTAAAACCTTCACACGAGCCATGCTCGGATTGTATGCCTGCTTCAGGCGTTGCCCATTCACAATCAACTCTCGGCCATCCTTCAAGTCTTTAATCTTGACTGCTTCGGAAGGATAGGCAACCATCACCTCATATGGACCATCCCATCCTGTCTTAAGGTTACTTGGAAAGAGTTTCAATCGTGAGTTAAAGAACCAAACTTTATCGAAAGAAGAGAATGATTTCTTAATAATTTGTTTATCATGAATTCTCTTCATCCTATCCTTATAAAGTTTAGCGTTCTCATACGCCTCAAATCTAAGCTCTTCCAATTCTGCTAGGTCTAGCTTCTTTTTCTCACCCGCTCTTGCCAAGTCAAAATTTAAGGCCTTGATGGCCCAATAAGCTCTATGCTCTAGTTCTACCGGCAAGTGACAAGCTTTACCATAAACTAATCTATACAGAGACATACCAATAGGAGTCTTAAAGGCAGTACGGTAGGCCTACAAAGCATCATTTAGCCTAATAGACCAATCTTTCCTATCGGGCCTAACCTTTTTCTCTAAAATGTGCTTGATTTTCCTATTAGAGACCTCTACTTGTCCACTAGTTTGTGGGTGATAAGGAGTGGCTACCTTATGGGTGACCGAATATCTTCTCAACAAGGTCTCTAAAGTCCTATGGCGAAAATGCAAACCCCCATCACCAATTAAGACCCAAGGACGCTAAATCTAGAGAAAATGTTCTCCCTAATGAACTTAACCACTACCCTATGGTCATTAGTACGTGTGGGAATTGCTTCAACCCATTTGGACACATAATCAACGGCCATTAAAATGTATTGGTACCCAAAGGAAGGTGGAAATGGACCCATGAAATCTATACCCTAAACATCAAACAACTCACAAGGAAGAATAGGGGATAAAGGCATCATGTTTCTCCCAGAGATGGACCCAGATTGTTGACATCTAAAACACTTCTTAAAATACTCTTGGGCATCCCTAAAGAGAGTGGGCCAAAATAATCCACATTGCAAGACCTTCGTGGCGGTCTTCTTCCTACTAAAATGACCCCCACAACCCTCATCATGACACATACTCAAAACATTCTCAAACTCGTCCTTAGGCACACACCGACGAATCATTTGATCCGTACACACTTTGAAGAGATAGGGATCCTCCCAAAAGAAATGCCTAACTAGTGCTAGGAACTTATCTTTTTCTCTCTTCTCCTAATGGGAAGGAAAACCCCTTGTGGCAAGATAATTAACAATATGAGCAAACCAAGGTATGTGATGAAAGACGACAAACAATTGCTCATCGGGAAATGAATCATGAAAAGGAGATGGATTACTAGAAGATTCGCTAACAAGACGGGAAAGATGATCCGCAACTAAATTTTCTCTACCATTCTTATCCTGGATTTCTATGTCAAACTCTTGAAGCAGGAGCAACCACCTAATCAAGTAAGGCTTAGATTCTTTCTTAGACAACAAATACTTCAATGCCGCAAGATTGGTGTAGACAATCACCTTGGATCCTAGGATGTATGACCTAAACTTGTCAAGGGAGAAGACTGTTGCTAGAAGCTTTTTTTCTGTGGTGGTATAGTTCTTTTGTGTTTCATCAAAAGTCTTGCTAGCATAGTACACAACATGGGGCATTTTGTCCTTCCTTTGACCTAAAACAGCTCCTATCGCATAATCGGATGCATCACACATAACCTCAAATAGGAGACTGTAGTTAGGTGGCTGAATAATTGGAGATGTAGACAATAAGGATTTAAGCGTATTGAAAGCTCTAACATATTCATCATCAAAGTCAAAAGGGACATCTTGTGCTAGAAGCCTAGACAAGGGAGGTGCAATGTGACTAAAATCCTTAATGAATCTACGGTAAAATCCTGCATGCCCTAGAAAAGATCTAACATCCTTGACACACTTAGGGACAGATGACTTTTCAATCAATTCTACCTTAGCTGGGTCAACTTGAATTCCACTAGATGATACAACATGACCCAACACTATCCCTCGTTGCACCATGAAGTGGGATTTCTCCCAACTCAACACTAGATTCTTCTTCATACATCGGTCTAAGACTAAAGAAAGATGACTCAAGCACTCATCAAAGCTATCTCCAAAGACTGAAAAATCATCCATGAAAATCTCTAAATGCCTCTCAATCATGTCACTAAAAATGGCCATTATACATCTCTAAAAAGTCGCTGGGGCATTACAAAGACTGAAGGGCATTCTCTTGTAAGCAAAAGTGCCATATGGACAAGTAAAGGTGGTCTTCTCTTCGTCCTCGGGAAACACGGGGATCTAATTATAACCCAAATAGCCATCTAAAAAATAATAGTAGCTATGCCCAGCTACTTTATCTAAGATCTGGTCTAGAAAAGGCAATGGGAAATGATCCTTCTTAGTTTTGGAGTTGAGCTTCCTATAATCGATACAAACTTTCCACCCCGTCAAAGTATGTGTAAGGATAAGCTCTCCTCTCTCATTCTTAACAACCGTGATCCCAGACTTCTTAGGGACAACTTGGACCGGGCTAACCCACTCACTATCGGAGATCGGATAAATAATGCCTGCATCGAAAGGCTTAATGATCTCTTTCTTAACTACTTCGCTCATGTGTGGTTTTAGCCTCCTTTGCATCTCCCTAGAAAGAATGGCTCCATCCTCAAGGTGAATACGATACATGTAAACCGAAGGGTCTATACCTCTCAAATCATCAATTTTCCACCCTATAGCCTTCTTGTGTTTCCTAAGAACCTCTAAGAGACGCTCCTCATGGTCACTAGAAAGATCAGAGGCTATAATGACTGGAAGGGTCTCACTATGGCCTAGGAATGCATACTTCAAATGATCGAGAAGGGGTTTTAGCTCTAAAGAAGGGCTAGGCTCAACCAAGGGGGACTCAACCTCAACATCATCAATGGGGACGTCATTAGAATCAAGACTAAAAGGATTAACTTCAAGTGACTTATCAATCAAAGGGTTATCAATCAAAGAAGTAGAAGCTACACATTTATGCTCTAAGGTCTCCAAATCAAAGCCAGACAACAATTCGTCAAATTTCCTCAATTCTTCTCCATCGGTCATAGTTCTCTCTACAAAGTCCTCGACACAAGAATAAATCATATCAACCCTGAAGCACTCTTCTCCATCATCTCCTCCTCTTATACTCGCTCTATTCACCGCCTCAGCAACCCTCATGGTAGACCTCAAATTCCCAAATTTCATCTCTAATAACCCCAACCTACAATGGATAATGGCATCTGTAGTGGCAAGGAAGGGGCGACCTAGAAGAATGGGTGTAGAATGTCTAGAGTCATGTCCCGAATCCATATCTAACACTATGAAGTCAACAGTGTACACAAACTCACCTATCTAGACCATAACGTCCTCTGTCACACCCCTAGGTCTACACTCGGACCTATTAGCTAGCTGAAGAGTAACATGCGTAGGGGATAACTCACCTAAACCTAGCTGTTAATAGATGGAGTAGGGAATGAGATTCACACTGGACCTTAAATCTAACAAAGCGTGATCAATCTGGGTCTCACGAATCCTACAAGGAATAGTAAAGGCTCCAAGATCACTCATCTTGGGCGGAAGACCCGAAGTACAAATACTACTCACTATCTCCATAAGCCTCACCTTCTTAGGAATGTTCTATGACCTACGTTTCCTTATACAAAGATCCTTAAAGAACTTAGAATAAAAAGGGATGGAAATGATCGCATCTATCAAAGGAAGATTGACCTTAAGGTCCTTAAGATGCTCTAAACCCTAAAAAAACCTAGAATCCTCACTAGGTGTAGGCCTCTCTACGGCAGATGGAAAGGGATCTCTAGGCTCAATATCTTTAGACACATGGGAATCATCAATGGGCTCCTTTCCCCCCCGATGTAGACGGAAAGTACTATTCTCTCCATGGCATCTAATGGACTCATCTTTCTCAACAGGACCCTCTCTAGAATTTCCCTCAACAGGGTTAATATGTGGTGCTTTAGACTCGGAAGGACCACTAGGTGTAGGCACTGCAAAGTCAACTCCTACCCTATTATCCACTACTCGACCGCTCCTAAAAGTAGTGACGGCTTTAGCCTGGGCCTGAGGGGGATAAATGGTATCGGTGGAGAAATAGGACTGGACTCTAGAGGTCACCTCTGGCTGAGAAGGCAATTTCCTGGCGTCTCTAGAGCTCAACTGGCTAGCAATCTGTCCTAACTGTGCCTCAAACCTAGCTATTTACTGCCTATTTTCTGCCAATTCCTGTTATTGGTTCTGAATGAACTGCATTATCTTCATCATGTAATTACTAGGAGGTTGGCTATAAGAAAGAGCAGGGAAAGGCTGAGGTTGAGGAGCACTACTGAGACGGGGCTAATTAACATGATAGAAACCTAGGGGTTATTGAGGACGGGGTCGCTGCTGAGGTGGAACATGTGGATGTGAACCAGACTTACACTGGCCTTGTCTCCAAGAAAATTTCGGCTTGTCCCTCCAACCTGGATTGTATGTGTTTGAGTACGGGTTGTACTCATGAGAATGACCTTGTGCGGTACACACTTGCTCTTTCATGAATTCAGGAAATTGGGATGCTAAAGGGCAAGCTATAGTCTCATGAGATGACTCGAAACACAATGCACAAACTTCAACAACTAAAGGGGCAGAGGAAGAACCTATAGAACTAGTCCTATGACCTTGGGATGAAATGGACAAAGAAATGAATTGATCTAGCTTATTCATCAAAGCCTCAACCTTAGCGGGTAAATCTAAAAAAACTCCAACCTCACTAACACTTCTCTTGTTGCCCCCCCCCCCGACTAGACCTTTCCATGGCAAAATTTTGAAAAAAAATTTTAGGCATCAATTCAATTTTCTCCCATGCCTCGGTCGATCTCAAAAGATAGAAGCCACCACCGAAGGCAGCATTGACCATCATCCTATTTTGTTTATTTAAGCCTCGAAAGAAGTATTGCATTAGGTCATGATTGCCATACCTGTGGTGTGGACATTGTCTAAGAAGATCCTTGAACCTTTCCTAAGCCTCATGAAAGGATTCTAGGTGATGTTAGGAGAAAGTCATAATGGCGGTCCTAAGGTCGGCCATCTTGGCCATGGGATAAAATTTTTGAAAAAACTTAGATTGAAGCTTAGCCCATGTAGTAATGCAACTACTGGGTAAGGAATGCAACCAAGTCCTAGCCTTGTCCTTAAGAGAGAAAGGAAACAATCTTAGACGTATGACCTCTTGGGAGACATTTGGGACATGGAGAGTGGAACTCATCTCAACAAAATTAGTGATATGATCTAAAGGACTCTCATTGCTTCTCCCGTAGAAGGAAGGAAGCATAGCCAATATATTAGGCTTAATCTCAAAGTTCATCTCACCTAAACCCAAAATTTGAATAGCCAAATTAGGCTCAAAGGCTTTGGGAAAAAAGAATTGCCTAAGGGTGGGTTCCTCATTTATGGGTGGATCCAGTCTATGGGGTTCTCGTCTAAAATGATCTTGGGCTTGATGCCCAAGGTGATGATGAGGTGGAATGGGATTCATTGAGAAATTGAGAGGATTAGGAGGATGATTAGGATCGGCCATCTCCTCAAGAAGATCTCCTAAATTCCTAAAATGTCTAGCAATTCGATCGGGTTTGGGATTAAGAGAAACTAAGGGATTTCAAAGGGATCTCCTACCAAGCATGCACAAACTATCCTAACTCTGGCCACTTCAACCTTCAATATTCCTAAATCTACAGTAAATAAACCACAATCCTAGAAAGTCTACTGAAAACAAAAGCAAAGGCTGAAATAGATAAATAAGAACTAAAGCAAGATAATATGAACAATAAACAAGATAAGCAATAACTAAACAAACTATAGAGGAAAAAACAAGTAAAGCAACTACCAAAACACACAAGCAAAGAATGCAAACCACCGTGCCTCCCTGGCAATGGCACCAAGAACTTGATAGTACGTCTCTCGAGTGCAAGCTCTAAAGACCCGCAAGCGCACGGATCAACGCAGTGTAGTGTAGGCGAGAACGGGTGTCGAACCACAGGGAGGCTATGTTGTGGAATGGATTCTATGTGTGTGTCCTAGAAAATGCCAAAAAGGAAACTTAAACTAACTATTTTTGGTATTTTTGGATGGTCGGGAGCAGTAACTAAAGAAAATAAAACTACACTATGGGAATGGAAAATATAGAGGCAAGCTATCTATAGAGAACTAACAAATGGAAAGCATGAGGGTAGCATCTACTTGTTAATGGGTGATCCTAGATTCCAATACTATGGGATTACATGGAATGGCTTAATCATTAATTGCTCTTTTACTAGGTTGCTTAGTTAATATCCTAATTTTCCCTTAGGACTCGGTGCAGGTCCGTCCCTAGGTGACGCCTCCTAGAGCTACGACATGGTCCTTATGACCTAGGGCCTTACAAGTGACTAACTAGCTTCCTAGGTGACCTAGAACAAACCCACCCCAATAATTAAATCATTGGTTCAATATAAAGCCAAGACCTAGTGTCGCTAGAGTCGACTAAATCTACCCAGAAACCTATTGGTTGGATTTAAAGCCAAAGGAGACTCGATTTAGACTAGCCTTTAATTATGCTTCGTCATTCCAGGGTCACAATAGCGAGATTTGACCTATTAACACATTCATACATGTTCTAAGCCAAGGTGTTTGTGAATAAAGGGACCTATTCGACTACCAAACATTGTCATACTCAGATTACACCATTAAAAGCACTTTTGAACCAACATGTATGCAATATTGAGGTCATATTTACTACTAAGCATGCAAACATACACATGGACATGAATATAAGCATTACTCACTTCATAAGATCCACGCATAAACACATAGACATGATAATAGAATAGACTAGAGGTGTTTAGTAGCAAATAGACTTCAATTTATACATATGCAACTCTCGTAGGCATATTATCAAACACCTAGACATGTATTAAGCAATAGACATTGAAACAAGAAAAACATAGCATATGTATATACATAAAGCCATTGAATCCCATAATATAGAAGCATAGACTAAACCCATTACACAAGTATCATCATTCTAAACAAATCTACTCAAACATAATATAATAGAGGATGAAAGAGAAAATAGAAAACTCCCCTTCCATCCTAGCAATTTTTGTACAAAATCCTTGAGTAGCCTTCGATCCAAGTGTTTGAATCCTCTAAATGAGCTTAAAACTAGGTGAAAAATGTGTGAGTGTGTGTGTGTTGGAGGTTGGTGAAAGAGGAATTAGGGTTTGGGAGATGGGTGTGAAAGAATATGACTTAATTCACTTTTAAAATGGCCAAAAGCAGGCTTATATAGCTAATTTCTACGACTACCGGAACACTTAACTAGAGCACCGATACCAATGGGGCCTCTATTTCGATAGTAGAAGTTTGCTCTCTATTTTTGGCGGAATAGTGAGCTGGTGCACTGGTACTTTGAAGCCAGTGCTCCGGTAGTGCCTCTTTACTCTCTTTTGGCTTCGTTTTAACTCCGTTTTGCTTCCAATTGTCTTGACCTTTGTCCGGAAGCCTCCAAACTTGATTTTCTTCCACTTTTCCTCTTCCATATGCTTCTACTTCTTGCTCAAACCATCTCCATCTTTGTTGATCTTCAAACAATCCTCAATCTCACCTATAACATCCAAAACAAGTCATTAATGTAGCATTTACCTTTTAAACTCAACTATGTACAGTTGTGTACACTTAAGCCTATACCTAGCACAAGTACTACACTAATGCAACTATTTAAGCTCAATACACCTCCAAAATATAGACAAATAATAATACAAACACACACAAAAACACAACACATCAGCTTGCTTTAGTAATTGTTTATCTTGATTTGCTTGTAGTTCCTTGGATTTTTTGTGTTTACTTTTCGTACTTAGCATAGCTTCTTTGTTTGGCATTTTTTATTTTTCTTTTGCTTTTTGTTTTTGGTAGCTCCCATAGTTTTCTGGCTTTGTTGCTGCAGTTTTAGGATATTGTTGAAGTTTCGAGGGTTGAAGTGGCCGGAGTTAGGATAATATTATATGCTTGGTAGGCAATCCCTTAGGAACCCCTAATTCTATTTGATCCCGAGCCCGATAGGATTGCACAGCATTTTAGTAATTTAGAATATCTTCTTGAGGAGATGGTCGATCCTAATAATCTTTCTATTTCTTCCATTCCCCCTATGAATCCCATTCCATCGTATGATCACCATGGGCTTCCTCAATCCCAAGATCATTTTAGGCAAAAGCCCCTCAGACCGGACCCACCCATAGGCGATAAGCCCACGCTTAGGCAATTTTTCCTCCCCAATGCATTCAAGCCTAACTTGGCTATCCAAATTTCGGGGTTGGGGGAAGCTAATTTTGAGATTAAGCCTAGCTTCCCTAATATGTCTAAAGAAGCCATTCGCCTTAAGTTGTTCCCATTTTCCCTTAAGGATAAGGCTAGGTCATGGTATCTTTCTTTACCTAGTGGTTGCATTACATCTTGGAATGAGTTTCAATCTAGGTTTTACTAAAAGTTCTTTCCCATGGCTAAAACCGCCAACCTTAGAGCCTGTATCAAAACCTTTTCCCAACATGATTTAGAGACCTTTCACGAGGCTTGAGAGCGGTTTAATGAACTTCTTAGGTAATTCCCTTACTATAGATATGGTGAACCTTATACAATATTTCTTTAGAGGCTTGAAAGAGCAAAATAGGATAATGGTGAATGCCATATCTGGTAGTGGATTATACAATTTTTTATCAAGTGACATATGGGATAAAATGGATTTGTTGGCCGAGAACACTTTTCAAAGCACTGCTATAGATAGGTCTAGTTGGGAAATGAATAGAAGAGGTGTTCATGAGGTAGGAGTTTCTTCCGATTTGCTCGCAAGGTTAAACTATTGACGTATAAGCTAGACCAATTCATCACTTTCAGCCTCTCTTCACAAGGTCATAGGACTAGTCCCGTAGGTTCATTCTCCATCTTATCGATAGTTAAAGTATGTGCATTGTATTCCGAGTCCACTTACGAGACCGTAGCTTACCCCCTAGCACCGTAGCTTCCTGAGTTCATTCAGGAGGGAGTTTATGCCACATAAAGGTGCTCAAATGAGTACAATCCATACTCAAACACATATAATCCAGGTCGAAGGGACAACCCAAAGTTTTCATGGCATCAGGGTCAATTTGAGTTTTTCTATCCCCCAGCCCTAGGCCCCATTCCAATAGAGACCTCGTCCTACTAATCCTCTAGTGTTTTACAATATCAATCCGGCTAGAATTTCTAGTGTGCCATAGCATCAGGCACTCCCTATACCACTCGCCCTAGCCTTTCCCGCATAGTCTATACCTGCTTCACAGCCTTTCTTTGACGAGAAAGTAAACCTTTTGATGCAGATTGTTCAACAAAATCAGCAACAGATGGCTAGGATACAAGCACAATTAAGGCAATTTGCCGGTCAAATGAGCACTAGAGATCTAGGTAAATTGCCTATGTAACCAGAAGTGAACCCTAGGGCCCAGTCCTATTCTTCCTCAGACCCCACTTATCCCCATCTAGCCCAGGCTAAAACTGTGACCACTCTTAAGAATGGTAGGATAGTAGACAATAGGATATGAGTTGAATATGCAAAGCTTGTATCTAGTGGTCCTTCTGAATCTAGAGAGCCTATTCATCACCATATTAAGAGAGATCATAGAGAGAGTCCTGTTGAAAGAGTAGAGCCCACTAGAGACCATGGAGAGAGTAATTCCCACCCACATAGAGAGGGCAAACAACCCATTGTTAAGTCTTACGAGTCTAGAAATGTTCCTCCTAGATTTCCATTCCTATATGCATTAGAGATGCTATCACTTAGTGAGAATACTACGTTTTTCAAGTTCTTAGAGCATATCAAAGATCTTAAGGTTAATCTTCCCTTGATAGATGCAGTTCTTTTCATTCTTTCCTATTCTAAGTTCTTTAAAGACCTTTGCTCAAGGAAGCATAGGACATCAACCATGCCAAAGAAGGTAAAGCTCATAGAGAATGTGAGTAGCATTTGTACATTGGGCCATCCATCCAAGTTAAGTGACCCCGGAGCTTTCACCATTCCTTGTAAAATTCGAGAGACCCAGAATGATCATTCCTTGTTAGATTTAGGGTTTAGTGTGAACCTCAATCCTTATTCCATCTATTAGTAGCTAGGTCTAGGTGATTTGACTTTTACACACGTTATTCTTTAGCTAGATAATAGATCCAAGCGTTGACCTAAGGGCGTAGTAGAGGATGTCATGGTTTAGGTAGAAGAGTTCGTGTATCCTATAGATCTCGTAGTCCTTGATATGGATTTTGATCACAACTCTAGGCATTCTACACCCGTGCCTTTAGGTCGTCCTTTCCTTGCCACAACGGATGCAATTATTCATTACAAGTCAGGGTAGTTAAAGATGAAGTTTAGGAATTTGAGGTCTACTATAAAGGTTGCAGAGACAGTGAATAGAGCTAGTATAAGTGGGGATCATGATAAGGAAGATTGCTTTATGATTAAGGTGATAGACCCATATGTTGAGGGCCATGATGAGAAGAATATGATTGAGAATGATGAATTTAAAAAGTTTAGGGACACCCTAGCTAGCTTTGACCAAAAGACCTTTGAGTAGGGATGCATAGCCTTTACTTCTAGAGATGATGATCATAAGTTTGACGAGTCCTTTTAGGTTAATTATTTCAATCTTGATGTGAAAGGCATGGACCGTTATGATTGCATATATAGGATTAATCATGAAAATGGAGATAAAAATAGATGTTTTAAGGCGCATATGATGGAATCTTGTATTGATGAATATGGTTGAAAGAAGATATCCCCTGGTGTTGAATTCATTGAAGCATTTGATAAGATATTAACTAGAGTGGATTTAGAGACACCCATTAAGGAGAGCATCATGCCTATCTTTGATTGTAGGCCCAATGAGTCCATTGGAGTTGTAGATTCCGGTGTTGAAGTAAATGACCAATCTATGAAGACTCTTAGGGAAGAGATTAAAGAACTTGAGATTATGATATATGGGTCCTTGGGTATCTTTGATAATTCATCGTTAGAACCTTGTTTTAAACTTTTTACTAGGGAACTACTTGATGAGGTGAACTATTTCTTGGATGAACACGAGTTTTCCCTTATAAGAGTGAGCCCATTACCCTTACTCCTAATTCTTTCTCTTCCGAGTCTATTCCTTCATGTTCTCTCATTGATTCCATCTTATCCAATCCCATTTCATTTGATGACTCTCCCCTCCTTTCTTCCATTAAGTCTCCACCTAGTGAGCACATTTTTATGCCATCCTACTTGAAGCATTTCGTGTAGGGTTTGTCGACACTCTTCCCATTCTTTATGCTTTGGATTCTTCATTAACACGTGGGTATAGGGTGTAGGTAGCCCTTGATTATCAAAAGAAGGTTATATGATGGTTAGTTGCAGAGACAGAGCTTATTAAACTAGGATTAGAGAAGAATAAGGGATCTAAAGCTTTAGATGTTTCCATGAACCATGACACCAGAGCATTTTCCTTCTATATTTGATATGTCAGGTTTTTCATTTGTCCCTTTTTCACATGTGCTTGAAAAGAATTGTGATTTCATGGTTTGATTGATCTTATACCACATGATCCTTTTTCTTTTAAGTTGTGCCTTGATAGGTTTGTATGTCGACCTGTACTCAAGGACTATAAGTATCATTGGCCCTAACATTACCGCCCAGCTGGAGGCATTAAATCCAGCATTACTAGGAGGTACCCTACACATTTAGTGATGAGTTGATGATTGCCTGGCTGACGGCGTCATGGTTAGTGCTACTAAGAGGCAAACTAGGTTAATTTTGGTACTTTCATTTCTTGTTCCATTTTTCTTTACAATTATTTTCTTTTCACCCACTCAAGTGTTGATCCCTAATCCCTTTTCCTATAGGATAAACCTTGTCTTACTATTTGCACATGCCAATGCAAGCTTGCATAGCAATGCTACTAACTTTATTCTTTGTGAGTGTTTGTGGTTTGATTGAGTCATAGGGTTAGTAGTTGAAATGTTGATCATTAGCATGGAAAGCTTCAAGAATGCAAGGTTGTATCAATCCTTTCTCCACTTGTTCCCCACCTATCTACCCCTTTCCCATCACCCATACTTGCTTTATATTATCTATTTGCTTGTTGCATGTTGTACTCTATTTGCTTAAGGACAAGCAAAGTTTAGGTTTAGGGGTGTGGGAGTTTGGTTCTTATTATTTTCTTATTGTTTTATGTTTCATTACGGTAGATTGCATATTGTTCTTAAAAATGGTGAAAATTCTTCAATTTTTTATGCATATAGTATTGTTTATTTCTTGGTTGATCACTGTGTTGGCTATTGTGATTGACTCAATTAATTGGTAAAAATGAGTTTGCATTGTGGGAAGTGAATGGAGTTGGGGGAAAATCTACTCTTGGAGTGGAAACCCTTGAAAGTTGTAAGGAATAAGTATCTTTAAGAATGCTCCTTGTAGCCACCCAATAGCTTGGTAGGAAAGAGTGTTGAAAAAGAGTTGTTGGTATAATTGCCCTTTCCTTGATTGGTTCTTTTTTGTGTGTCTTAGCGTTTCTTTTTGTTATGTGATGCAAAGGTATGAAAAATCCAAAAAAAATTGGAAAAGGCAAAAAGGTGCAAAAAGATGAGAAAAAAGTTGGAAAAATAGAAACAAAATAGAAAAGAGAAAAAGGAAACAGCACAAAAAAAGTTCAATGGATAAGTGCATAAGTGACACAATGTCTACTTAGCACAAGTTATCCTCTTTGTTGTTTGGTGTTGTGTGAATAAGGCTCTTACATTAATTTGTGAGCCATTGTGTTTATACATTCTTTCTCTCCTTATCTTAAGGCTATGTGCATGTACGCAGCTATCAATAAATAGGGCCCGATTTTTGCTGTAACCAAGAATCCATACACACACACACACATTCATACCCCCTTTACACACAAAAAAACCCTAACTCACCCACCTCACACACACTCTTTCACATACTTTTCCACTTGGATTCAAGCCATTTAAAAGGTTTTAAACACTTAGATTAGAGTTTTGCTTAAGGATTTTATACAAGAATAGCTAGGATGGAATGGGACTTTCATATTCACTCTTTTATCCTATTTTATATTATGTTTGAGTAGACTTGTTTAGGGTGATTTGACTTATGTCATAGGTTGATTATACACTCTTATGTTATGTGATTTATGGCTTAATATTTACATACTTTGTTTTTCTTGTTTCAAAGCCTATTATTCAATACATATCTAGGTGTTTGATAATATGACTATATGAGTAGTATGTGTACAAATTGATGTTTATTTGCTACTAAACACTTCTAATCCATTCTATAATCATGTCTATGTGTTTGTGTGTGGATTGCATGAAGTGAGTAATGCTTATATCCATGTCTATGTGTATGTTTGCATGCCTAGCAGTAAATATGACCTCAATAATGCTTACATGTTGGGTCCTAATTGCTTTATACAGAGTAACCCGAGCATGACAATGTTTGGTAGTCGAATAGGTATTTATATTTGCGAACACCTTGGCCTAGAACATATATGATTGCATGTATTGAGCAAATCCTGCTATAGTGATCCTAGAATGACGGCATAATTTAGAGCTAGCCTAGGTCGAGTCTCCTTTGGCTTTAAACCCAGCCAACGGTTTACGTACTAACGTAGGTTTATCCTAGATCACCTAGGAAGCTAGTTAGTCACTCCTAAGGCCCTAAGTCATAAAGACCACACTGTGGCTCTAGGAGGTGCCGCATAGGGATGGACCCGCATCAAGTCCTAGGTAGAAATTACAACACTAGTTAGCAACTTAGCTTAGAGCTATTCATATCAATTAAGCCATCCCCCATAATCCTATAGCATTTGAGTCTAGAATCACCCATTTGCAAGCAAAAGTCACCCTAACCCATTCCACTTGTTAGTTCCCTCTAGGTAGTTTTTTTCCCTGCTTTCCATTCCTATAGTGTAATTTTATTTCCTTAGTTAGAGCTCCTATAAATCCAAAAACCCAAAAAAATGGTTAGTTTAGGCTTTCTTTTAGGCACCTTTTAGGACACACACGTAGAATCCACTCCACAAAATAGCCTCCCTATGGCTCGACACCCGTTCTTGCACACACTAATTGCATCGGTTCCTATGCTTGTAAGTCTTTAAGGCTTGCACCTCTAGAGAGACATCAGATATATACTATTAAGAGGGCAATAAATGCTTTTAGCTAGGTTTGAGGCATTGACTGAGGAAAAACAACAAACTATCTTGCACCAAATCTCGAAAACAATTTTTCATTTTGAGCATGAGAATGACAATGGTAATGTTCTTCTAGAGGGTCTTGATGATGAAGACATTGCAAATTTGATAAGAAATGATAAGAATAATGACCATGAGGTGGAAGACAATGATGATGATAATGATGATGATGATACAGCTGCTCAACTTGAAATACAAAGGTCAAAAAGTAACAATGATCCGGTAATGACTTGTATGATTGAAGGGTTTGACAACATCAATGCTAGGCTTGATACTTTGGGTGACCTCAGCAAATGAACGTTTTGGTGGTCTTCAAGCAAGTGTTGATAGCTAGACGAGAGATGTCCAAAAGATCAAGATTCACCTTCGATCCAAGATGATAAAGCCGGATTGAGCCGTTAGCCTTTCCTCCTTTACATTTCCAAAATCCCACTCTCCTTAAGATTTCAAAACAATTTTCCTACATTTCAACTCTTTCTTTCCTGCTTTTCTAATTTAATTTGCTATTTTTAAATGTTTTAATTTGATGGTTATGATGTTTTGGATGATGTTTAATTTAGTTTATCCTTTTAGTGCTTAGTTTGCTTTGCTATACTCTTATTTCTTGCTTGATATTTACTTATCATATGCTTATTACTTTCTTGCTTGCTAGGATTTATGTGCTTACATGCTTGTCTGGAGCCAAGTGATGAAACTTGTTAGTATTGATGGCTCAAATTTGTACCCTAAATGGCCATGTTTTGATGATGCCAAAGGGGGAGAAATGGTTTGTTTAAAATTTTGTTATTTAATGTTGTTCAAACTTTGTTTATCATTTTAATTTTTGCATGCTTTGAAAGAGAGTTTTAATTGAGGGGGAGTTATCCCCTAGACTTCTAAAGTACAATTATTTGTCATCATCAAAAAGGAGAATAATGTTGGAATTATTGTTAATTCTATATATTTTGATGATGTAATAGTTGTGATTGTATTTTATCAATAACTGATAATTGCTCTTGAAATATGAGATACGTATAGCTGTTTTGGTTATTATTTGAAGACATAAGGCCTATTTGGATTGGCTTTTTTTTAGGAAAAAGCATTTTTTTCTAAAAAAAGTTATATTAAATTTGCAATAACTATTTGATTTAGCTTCCAAAAAGGCTAAAACTCTGAGAAAAGCTCAAATATAACTTTTTTTAGAAGCCAGAATTTTTAGCTTCTAAAAAAAAATTTATTTTTCAAAAGCTATTAAAAAAAACACTTTTGAAAAAAGCCAATCCAAATGGCCCCATGGTTACACTGTTGGAGCAAAGGAAAATGCTTCAAGTCTTGGAGCTTGGCATATGAAGATTATTTGAAGATCTTTAAAGACTTTGAGTATTATTCTTGATTTTAGCTCTGTTAAATTGATCATGGTGGATACTCCTTATACGAGCTCAATTTATTTTTGCATAGCATGTTTACTTATTTGCTTATATGAGTTAATACTTGTCTTTAAGCGCATAATACTTGTATACATTTGTGCATATATTCAAAAATCTTCACATATCCTTAAAATGCATAAGTGTGTCATGACATGGCCTTTAAACTTTATTTACTACAAGGTTTTTCAAACCAAAAATGGTTTTTGACTTGACTAAGTTGGTTTCTAAGTGTTCTATATCTTATAATTAAGTTTAAACTTGGTTAACTATATATATGTGTGTGTGAACATATATACTTGCAGTAGAAGTTTTATCTTATGGATATGTAGCTTTGCTTTGAGTTTTGATCTCACTTTTATTGTCTTGGAAATAGGTATATGTACATATATATATGTGTGTGTGTGTGTGTATGTATGTACGTGTTGTTTTCAAACTAAAATATGAAAAGCATCTTACATTTATTACTTAAGTGGTTGCGATACTTTACATTTATTGCTTTGTGTGTTCTAGAATTCTTGCATTTACGAGAAGTTCATATTTAAGTGCTTTTTGGTTGTCTTGGACAGCCAAAAATCTGCAAGAGCATGAATTTATTATTTGGTTAAAATAGATGTTTTTATTAAATGCACTTTGTTTTTTTGCATTTTCTATGTACACTGGCTGATCATTTTGATCGACTAGTAGCATCATCAACTAACGATGCTCAATTGGTATGCCTACTCGGCATGGTTAAAGAGTTTTACACCCTCTTCCGACTGAGGTGTCGGTTGACCTATAAGGTTGATCAATTTGCTCAATGAGCATTTGTTTTCTACTAGTTGAACGGTAGCTATAGAGTTGTTTAAATCTAGTCATTGGAGAAGTTACTTTTTATCATTATAAATATCACTCTTTCTCTCTAACATTTATATAACTTGATCCAAGCTATCTTTGTAATCATAAGCATTCAAAGCTATCTTTAAACTCTTTTATCATTTATTGCTTGCATTTAATTCATTTTGATCAAGTTTATTGAGCTCATAAATTGCCTATCCACTTTGAGCAACATAGGAATGTATTTATACCTCTTGTATTCTTACTCCTGAGAGTTTGCAAACCTAATCTTCTTACTATGCTATTGGTTGAGTGTTTACTCTTCAGTAGACTAAGGTGTGCGATCATCCTTGTAAGAGTGAAGGCCTAAAATCCTCAAGTGTTGGGAATGCACTTGTGATCCTTATGGTGAAACAAGGCTTGTGATCATTGTTCTACTTTTCTATAATGTACTAAACAAGAAACTGATTCACTAGTGATGTTTCCAAAATCCAAGGAGGAATCTTAGGTAGTGGATTAGGTTTTCGGGAGTTGAACCATTCTAAATCACTACATTTGATCTTCTAAATCCTCAAACTCTTTACATTTAAGTGTTTACTAGCCTTTTTTTTTTTTTGCATCTTTTACTTGAATCATAGATTACTTGATAAATGCGAAAAAAAAATTATTGTGTATTTTGTACCATTAGTCCAATTCACCCCCCCCCCCTGAATTCATTCTCTGGGCAATAACAATCCATTTTCAAAATCATTTTGAATGGTTTGCGATAAATTTGCTTTTGAGCCAAACTCATATGTTCATCTTCATTTGGTTGGAAAGCGTGACAAAAATGGTAGAACATATAACCTTCCTTTGGCATTTGAAGCTACAGCTCTCATTATAGGTGACTTTGGTAATTTAGAATGCTCAAGTGATATAATCATAGAGACATGTGTAAACAACTATAGTATATCAATGAGTTGCATCCATCTTGTTTGCCTTTGCAATATCCTTTTTTGTTCACATATAGTGAAGATGGCTATAAATTAGGTGATTCATGTAAAAATTCTCATTCTACATCATGTAAGTGTGTGGAACTTATTATATGAGGATTCTTTGTGCCTAGACTTCATATGCGAACAAATGAAGCACCAACAGTTTTGTTGTCATGCAAGTTGTTTCAATAATTCATTTTCTATGCTTACACAATGATTGAAAGTAAGCAGCTGTCTTATATTAGAAATCATCATAAGGACATAATAGTTGAAGTATAAGGGCTTAAATGATGTAGTTTTTAATGGAAAAATTAAGCCAACATTTGTAGATAAACATGTCATTCTATCATCCTCATTTACAGGACGGAAGAGTTATATGATACAAAATTAGCAAGATGCTATGACTATCATCCTCATTTATAGGAGGGGAGAGTTATATAATACAAAATTAGCAAGATCCTATGACTATTTGCAAATGGGTTAGCTATCTAAATTTGTTCATTACATTCATATGCAATCCCAAATGACCAAAAATTATGCATGCTGTCTCCAAAAATGGTTTATGCCTTGAAGATAGGTCAAATATTATTTCTAAGATTTTCAAGATTAAGCTTGATCAACTTATATGAGATTTGAAGCAAAATGTCTTTCTTAGAAGTGTCCATGCAGGTTTGATTTCCTTAGATATTACTTATTTACAAATATGATAAATATTGATATCTTATTCTTTCACAAATAATTTTTCTTCTATGTTAATTAATTTCCTATTTCTTTAGATACCATATAATTACTATATTATTATGTTGCACACTTTTTATTTGGCAACAAGGAAAATTTTCTTTTATTAGAAAAAATATAATCAACAATATATACCGCATTCACTAATGACATTCAATTACTTCATTTTAGTTGTAAACACAATTGAACTCTAAAAGAAAGGCCTACTACATTTGCACATTTTATTGTTCTCGACTCCTGAGCATAAATACCCTACTCCAAACAACATAGATAATATAATAATTGTAGAAATACCAGACAAAGATAAGTATTTAGAGTTATACGATACTAGTGAATGTTTCATGATACATGGTCCTTGCAGTTATTCAAAATGGAGTACCCCTTACATGAGAGATGGAAGGTGCTCCAAACATTTTCCAAAAAGTTCGTTGAAAAGGAATATGATAGATGAAGATGGTTATCCTATCTATAGGAGAAGAAATGATGGTAGAATGGTGCATAGAAGTAGGAAGCAACTTGTTAATCGCTTTGTTGTAACATATAATCCTAGGTTGCTAATGAAATATCAAGCATGTATAGATGTCGAATGGTGCACAAATATATAAACAAAGTCATCATCACACCACAATAGCTCTACTCCAAAATTCATCTGATTCCAACAATGAAAATCATGATAGAATCAAGGGGTATTATAATTGCAAACACATTTCTACAGGTGAAGTTGGGTGGACAATTTTCGCATTTGATATACAAAGTTGCAAACCAACTATTGAATGCTTGATTTTCCATCTTCCTAATGAGTAGTATGTTGTCTTTAAAGATATTGATCCTATTGATGAGGTCATTAATAAACCAATGGCTGAACAAACGAAATTTACTACTTGGAAAACCACATAGTTTAAGATGTATTTATTTCCCTACCAAGTACGTATAAGACAAAAACTTGAGTACGTGGAAACCAAGAAAACATGGGATTTCTATTAGATGCTTGCAATTATGTTCCTCTAAGTATGAGGGATTGTATTATCTTCGAATCTTGTTGAATAAAGTTCATGGTTGTACCTCTTATAATGATATTCAAATAATAAATGGTGTTACATACCCTATGTATAAGAATGCATGTTATGCTTTAGGATTGATGGATAATGATAAAGAACATATTGAAGTGATTGAAGAAGCATCTTTGTTGGGTTCTGGTCATCTTTTGAGGAATATGTTTGTATCATTGTTAGTGTCAAACTCATTATCGCATTTAAAAATTGTATGGGAGCAAACATGGCAATCTCTTTTAGACAGTTTACTGCATTAACAATACATACTTCTATAATACAATGGTATTAATCAAAACCTATTTTCTTTCTATGTAATTTCCTTTACTAATGTGTTTCCCACCTAGTGTTTCCATACTTTAATATGCTTTTCGATCATATTTGTACACATGTTTGTCCCAATTAATCATTCAGTATTCACCTCATTTAACTCTTCAATACACTTTTTTGTATTTCTTCTTATTATATTGTTATAGCGTTACATTTATAACTCTTACTCTTTGGTTTATGATTTCTTTTAATGTAGCCTTATTATGATTTTAGATTTGTACCTAGAGGAAGATCAAATAAAATATTTGGCTCTTGTGAAATTGAAACCATATTAAACTCAATGACCGGAGTTTATGGGATTATCCATCTATGTCAAGGTTAGAAGCAATTGATTTTTGGATTACCAAAATAAATTGGTACAAAATGAGCTAAATTATGATAGGTCTCTTCTTTTCATATAGTCCCTCTTTAATCAGTAGCTTGAATAATGAACAATCTAATGTTTTTCATTTTTTGATGGATGTTGTTACGAAAGATGAAGGCAGGGTATTCTTTTTATATAGATATAGTGATATTGTGAAAGGTCATTTTTGGAAAACTTTAACATCAACTTTATGCACTTAAGGAGAAATTTGCTTTGAGTGGAATTGCAATCCATGTTTGTTCTTGGTGGTAGAACAGTGCATTCTAGGCTTGTAATACCATTATGTATATTTGAGGACTCTAAGTGTAACACTAATAAGGAAACCCATTTGGTTACTTTGTTAACAAAGACACAACTTATCATATGATGAAACTCATATGGTACATCGCTTTTGGTTTGAAGCTTTGTACTGTACTCTTAAGATGTTATTAGGTTTTCAAATCCAAAAAGTCCAAATCAATCATTTGGAGGAAAAGCGATTGTATTTGGAGGTGATTTTAGACAAATACTTCAAGTCATTCCCAGATAAAGCTAAGTTGAGATTGTTTTTACATCTTTGAACTCATCTTATTTATGGGACAATTGACGTGTTATACTGAAAACATGCATTTGCATTCAGTGTCATCCACTAAGGACTCTGAAAATGTCAAAAAGATTGCAGAATGCGTTTTGAATATTGGTAATGGAATTGTTGGTGAGTTAAATGATGGGTCAACATTCTTGGAGATTCGAGATAACCTGCTTGTTAAGGATATCCTAGATCCGTTAGCTCTTTTGTTGCTAGCACTTACCCAAATTTAGTTGATAATATTTTTGATCCTGTATGCTTTTGCAATAGAGCTACATTAGCCCCAACACTAGAAATTGTGGACAACATTAATGATTATATTCTATTATTGCTTCCTAGGAAGGAACATACATACTTGAATTCAGATAGTATTTATAATGTTAAATCTGGGATGCATGTGGAGGAAGATCTGGTGACTCTTAATGTCTTGAATAATGTTAAATCTGGGATGCATGTGGAGGAAGATCTGGTGACTCTTGATGTCTTGAATAATGTTAAATCTTTGGGTTTACCAAATCGTGTATTGAAACTGAAGTTTGGAGTTTTTGTTATGCTAATGGAAAACGTTAACCAAGCAAATGTCCTATGCAATGGGAGAAGGTTGTTAATCACTCGTATTGGGAAACATGTTATTCAAGCATCAACATTGTGTGGTAAAGAATAAAGGAAAGGAAAAAAGTTTGTATTCCTCGGTTGCTATTGTCTCCTTTAGACTCCCAATTGCCTTCCAAAATGCGGTCAATTTCTTTTTTTTTTTTTCTTTACAATGATTGTAAACAAAAGTTAGGGATAGTCACTTTCTCATGTTGGATTGTATTTACTACGAGCTATCTTTATGCATGGACAATGATATGTTGCTGTTTCCCATGTCACTAGCAAAAAAGGTTTAAAAGTTTTGATTCATGATAAAATGGTTTACCCACAAACAAAGTTGAAAATTTATGCTCTGCTTGGAATGAGCTTATTATAAGATACTTTTCTTATTGATATGAAAGAGACAATTCTTGTTATCTATGATATAAGATGTTTTATCACAAGTATTCTATAAAAATGCAAAACAAACCATACTTTTTATTATAAGATATAAGAAATTCATTCTTGTCTTAATTTTTACAACTATAAATAAGACATCTCATAAAAACTCAAACAAAACTATAAATTTTTATATAAAAAATCATCTTAAAGTAATGTTGTGTTTGTTATGATCTTATCATAAGATCTTATTTCTTATAAGATCTTATTTTAAAAAATAGTGTTTGTTTAAGGCTTATAATAAGATTCTTATGATAAGATCTTATTTTTATAACTAAAAGAAATAAGATACAAGTCTACTGCTTAAATCTTATAAGATAAAGACAAGGGACACGCTCGGTATTATGAAAAGTTTAATGAAACTTTTCTTTCCGAAATTACCCCTATTTGCTCAGCCAAATTACCCTTTGGCCTCATTCTTTTCTTCAATTGAAAATAGAGTAGCTCCTGCACCCTCATCTCTCAAAAGCTGAGTTCCCCAAACCCTCAAACTTTTCTTCTACAGTTGTCATAGCCACATCCACCATCTCCACGCAAGGAAAAAAAGAGAAAAAGAGGTGTTGCTGCCATTGCTCGCTCGTGCTTTAGAAAGGTACAAGGAAAATCGTCAACAACTATCGTGACGCTAAGGTGAAAAAATTTTCAAAAATTCTTTGCTTCATCTTTATAAACAAGTTGAGATCTTGGCTCGGGTTTTAATTGGGTGTTAGTTATTAAAATTTATGACTAGTTATGATGCACCAGAATTTGTCTGCCATAGATTTTTTTTCTCTTTTATCGATAAGGTTGTTCTTGCTTTCAATTTGATTTGGTTGTTCACAAGCAAAGTCTCCAAAGCAAAACTATGCAAGTGCAGCTTGTATTGGGTTTGTTCAGTGCTTACGAGCTTATTAAGCAACCAAAGCTGTCTTTTGTTAAAAATTAGTACACCCATCTAATGGGGTAAAATTTTCCCATTACCAAAACAAAAAGTTAAAAGGGTAAAATAACACAAATGTAAGACTGTAGCTTTATTGGAAGGCTCTATTGTGTTGGGTGCAATTTTGGGTGAGGCAAGTGATGAACAAGTTGAGAGATGGAAGTTTGCTAGGAATATTGGGTTATTATTTCAAGTGGTGGATGATATTCTTGATGTCACAAAATCTTCGCAAGAGTTGGGTAAAATTGCAGGCAAAGATTTGGTGGCTGATAAAGTGACTTATCATAAATTGATTAGTATTGATAAATCTAAAGAGTTTGCTGATAAGTCGAATAGAGAGGCTCAGGAACAGTTTGGTGGATTTGATTTAGAGAAGTCTGCCCCATTGATTATCTAGAAAATTATATTGCTTATAGAGATAATTGATGTACTTGTTAGCTAATTGCATTTTCATGGTTTTTTAGCCCTATTTAAGGCCAGAAAAATAGTGTAATTGGTCAAGATATGATCAAGATTATAGAAATTTGGTTCTTTAATTGTATCAAAAGTGTTTTAGCGCTTCATACGAGTATTGCATTACTTTTTCCTTTTCCTAAACTTTGACATAATAGTTATAACCATTGAATTGAGTAAATTTTGACTCTGTGACTTCCCTTTGATCCTTTATACCATTTTTTGTGATAATCTACAATGTCAATGTCCCCATATCTCTTCACTAGCACTTAAGTGGTCAAATGGGTTTTAGGAACTCTTTCTTGTCTCTTTAAATTACACCATTTATAAGCTGTAAGGGTTTAACATAGGGTTGGCTGGGACGATATTGAAAAAATCCCACCATATATCATCCATATAAACTATGAAAACCTTAGATTGTTGGGGGGAAATAGGGGATGCATGCATGGTTTGATTTGACTAAATATATTCAATTTATATCAAAAGAAATCAGAAGCAATGATATAATATTATGATATGTGATATTAAAGATTATTTGGACAACGAGCATGGATTCTAACAATGAAGATTTGTGAATTTGATGACTTACCCTGTTGCATGATATATTATGATACGTGATATTAAAGATTATTTGGACAACTAGCATGATCTAGATAAAGATTCTACTTGGACTTCTCTAGGTTAATATTTTAGTCTAATATGACTTTGATGACTTACCTTGTTGCATTTTCCAGTTCTAACTTATTGTTCTTTTATTTTATTTTTTTGGAATAGGTTGTTGGACATTCTTTGGGTCGTTTTACACATTGCGTGAACATCAGTAACTATCAAGGGCTATTTGTATTACTTTTGCTCCAGGTTGGTGCATATTACCTTATGAAAATAATTTATTATACTATCAATCAATTTTCTTTCCTTCATTTATCTTTTTTGTGTATTTGAATGACTATGCTTGTGCTATATATTTTCTTTTAAATTTAGATTGTGAATATGTTATAAGTGGGTTTTTGTTCTCCTTTGTGAATATTCAGGTGTGATATTTATTCTTTTTTTTTTTGGAGAAAACTAGTAAGATGTCAGCTCATTGGGATACCGATAGCAACAAATTATTTCTTGAGCTTTGTGTTGAAGAAATTAGAAAAGTAAAAAAGTCACCCAAATCTTTGAACATCACTGCATGGGAGAATATTAGGAAGAAGTTTCATGAGATAACTGGGAAAGAATACACGCAATAACAATTTAGAAATCACTGGGATGTACTTAAAAATGATTGGAGGATTTACCAAACATTGAAAAGAATGGCATCTGGAGTTGGCTGGTAGAAAGCAAGTGGTACCATTTCTGCATCTGAACCTTGGTGGAGTGACAAAATACAGGTACCGCTCCTAAAAAATTTTATTATAGTTTGCTTATAATGTTTATTAATTTAAAAAATTTTAATATAATTGTCTATTATTGCAGAAAGATAAAAGATATGGCAAATTCAAGTACAAGGGATTAGAGCATTATGATTTGGTGGAGGAGTTGTTTGGTGGCACTGCTGCTACAAGAGATCATGCTTATACATTCAACTCGGGCTTACCTTATCCAAGCATGGTCTCCAAACAAGCAGCAGAATCACAGATTGGTGACCCAGATGTAGAAGAAAATTTTGTTTCTGAAGACCAAAAATTACCTACAAATGACCAGGCAACAAGTAGTAGGAGCGATAATATGACTAAAGGAGTCAAAAGGAGAAAGCAAGCAAAAGATAGTGCTACGTCTTCAATGAATAATAGCATTGACCGGTTGATATCTGTGTTTGAGAGCACCTCGGCATCATCTTGCGTGCAACAACACAAGAATGACATTGAAGCTGCAATATGAGTATTGAAAAATCTTCCAGGTGTTGCATGGGGATCACAAATGCAAATGTTTGGAGCACGTAAGATGGCTGATGCACCATGGAGAGAGGTTTTTATGGCTTTGAAAGATGAAGATCTTCAATTATCATTTCTAAAGTCTGAATGGAAGCGAGAATGGGAGCGAAGTGTTTCCCCTTAGCTTTGTGCTACACTACTTTAGCGTTTTTACTTAATGCTTTGAACATATTTTCTTTTGGTACTTTAATGAATTATGTGAACCACTGTAATGGTTTTACTTATAATGTTTGGAACAATTTGTTTTGCTATTTTGGAATACTATTATCTCATATTACTAAATTTTTAATTTAAAATTTTTTGATAAATCAAATTTATGATATATGTGTGGTTTAAATGTTTACAGGTTTAATGGCAGAAAATAGTTTTGTGATCAATGATTTTACCTCTGGTGTTGAAATGTATGGTGATGATGATTATGACCAAGGTGTAGAAAATGATAGAAGAAGATTGTTATTAGCAGGAGCTATCTTTTATCTTCATCAAGTTCGTGCTACTGATAGACGTGTTGGAAAGGTTCCTTGTCGGACTTCTATTTTGAGAGGCTGGCCATGGATTCAAGAACTCTTAAATGATACATCGAAAACTGATAGGTGTTATCAAAATCTTCGAATGAATAGGATTAATTTTTTGAATTTATGTGAACTATTGAAAAATGAATATGGAGTATCGTGTAGTAAAAATGTAAGAATTGAGGAGAAACTTACTATATTCTTATATATTGTTGGGCAAAGTCAAAGCAGTAGAGCAGCTCAAGAAAGGTTCCAACGATCCGGAGAAACTATTCATAATCATTTTCATGAGATTTTGGATGCTTTGGTAAACATGTCGATTCGTAATATCAAACAGGAAGATGTGGAAGGGATTCATCCATATATATATAACAATTCAAAGTATCATCCACATTTTCAGGTTAGTTTTACTTTATTGTTAAGATTATATTTATAATATTTTTCTTTGTTTAATTCCTTTTTTTTTTGTAGCATTACATAGGTGCAATAGATGGAACACATGTTGAAGTTGTTTTACCACCTGACATGAGATATTCATTTTATGGAAGAAAAGGATACCCAACTCAAAATGTCATGGCAGCTTGCAATTTTGATATGTGTTTCACATATTGTGTGACTAGTTGGGAGGGTTCAGTGCATGATACTCGTATCTTTCTCGATACGATTCACGATGAAACAAAAAAATTCAAGATGCCCGTTGGAGCTTAGTCTGTTTTATTATTATTATAAAATGTGCAGTTTTTTATTTATTATAAAAAAGAAAATCATTTATTTTCTTACTCTTATTCTTTTCTAATTTTTTATTTATCACGTAGATCAATTTTATTTAGTGGATTCTAGATATCCAAATATGAAAGGATTCCTTGCTCCGTACAAAAATGAGAGGTATCATTTGCAAGACGATAAAAATCAAGTCCCTCAAAGTCCAAAAGAGTTATTCAATTATTGTCATTCTTCATTGAGAAGTGTAACAGAGAGAACATTTGGAGTATGGAAGAATAGATTTCAGATAATGAAAAGAATGTGTTGTGGGTATAATTGGGATACACAAGTGAAATTGGTCTTAGCAACAATGGCCCTTCACAATTATATTCGTCGTCAAAATTTAGATGATATTTTTTTTTTAGGAAGCTGTTGTTGAGAGGGATAATGATATTGGCACAGAAAGCACGAGCATTGGAAATACTAGTACAAATTCGAGGCAAGGGGAGATGGATCGTATTCAGGATGGAATGTGTAGTGATATTTGGCAGAGAAAGGAATTTATATTGTAAAATTTTATATTAAAACAATGTTTTCTATTATGCGTAATGACAAACAAGATTAATATTTTATTTTCTATATATTTTATTTTTTATAATTTACTTGTCATTAAATAATTAAATTTTTTGTATATTTTATTTTCTACAATTTATTTGTCATTAAATAATTAATTTTTTCATTTTAATCATAAAATTAATAATATACAATGAGTTATGACTCAAAGAATTGAGGGTATTATAACAAAACAAAATTAGTTTGTTGATCTTTGAATTTTTATCTTATTTATATTTCTTCTATATTTTATTTTTTGCAATTTATTTGTCACTAAACAATTTTTTTTTTCATTTTAATGGTAAACTTTTAACATCTGCAGTTTTTTTTATTTTAACTTGTTAATTTTTGTAATTTCTTAAATTTAACATATAACTAAAATACGAATATCTTAAATGGGATGCAAAAGTTTTGACTAATACGAGTACTTTAGATGACTTGCAACCTTCCAAAAAAAAGGTTGCAAAAAGTTTTGAACAATTTGAGTATATAAGCTATAAGAGTTTTAACGTCTAACAATAATATACCATGAGTTTTGACCCAAAGGGCATTATTGTCAAATATGTATATTTAAGGATTTAAGATTAGTGTCATACCAAACAATCTTATTAATAAGATGCTTATTTCTTATAAGATATCTTTTAAGATCTTATATGATAAGATCTTATAAGATTTAAGATTTAAGATAAGCATATGACAAACACAGCATAAGTCTATACCAAACAAAGCAGTAGTATTCAAAGAAACAAACAAAGACAAAAATGTAGCCTTCAAAAAAAATATTTTTGAAAATTTAGTGTGACTATTTTTATTTGTGGACTTTGCATACTTTTCCCTCAATTTTATTAGTTAGGTACATCAATTTTGTTCTTAAAATTTTCCTAATCATACTTTTGCACATCCCTGTGCATCGCATGGATTTAAGAGTCTACTCGACTTTGCTTATTTTGCTGTTCTATAAAAACACAAAAAAAAATCATACTTTTTATCTTATAAGATATTAGCAATTCATTCTTGTCCTGTTTTTTATAACTATAAATAAAACATCCTATAAAACTCAAACAAACCATAATTTTTTATATAAAAAATCATCTTAAAATAAGCCTATACCAAACAAAACAGTAGTCTTTAAAGAAACAAAGAAAGCTAAAAATGTAGCCTTCAAAGATATATTTTTGAAAATTTAGTGTGACTACTTTTATTCGTGTACTTTTGTATACTTTTCCCTCAATTTTATTAGTCAAGTACCATCTTTGGATTATCAATTTTGTCCTTAAAATTTTCCTAATCATACTTTTGCACATACTCGTGCATCGCATGGATTCAAGAACCTACTTGACTTTGCTTATTTTGCTGCTTATAAGTATTTAAAAAAGACATTTCTTATATATTTTTTATTATTTATCGCTTATGCGCCCTAAATAAACTTAGCCAAACAGGTTCTTACTCTGGCTGGCATCTAAAGTCAACCCAAACGAGCCATTTTTCTTACCTTTTTTTTTTTTTAATGTTTTGGTATCGATTCTCTAATTTACGCTCAACTTTTCAGTTATTTTTGGTCCGTACTTTCCCGAGTTCAACAAATCTCCTTTCTTTTTTCTTATTTCTTTTTTTACTGGGTACTTAACAAATCTCCTCCTTTGCGAAGTAAAACCGTGTAGCTTACTAACCCCACACACAAAAAAACCCTAACTCACCTCCCCTCCCACTCTCTCTCCATTGAAGACGATCGTAGTCAAATTTGAGGTCAAACGTTTTCTCTCTTTACACTTAACACCAAAACACTCAATCTATATATATATATATATATATATTTTATATTAATTTAATAAGAAGGTGAATTTAATGTTACAGATAGATTAGAAATTCAATGGCCATGGCGGAAACGAGCTTATTGTGTGTTCAGTGTGGCAAACCTGCTGACCTTCAGTATGTATTTCTTCATTTCTTCAAATTTTCGTTATATGTAAATGCGTGTGTATAGAAATTGATTAGTTTTTGTTTTACGAAGGTGGAAGGCAGTACAGAATCAATTAGGAAGATGAACACTTGTGCGTATATAACTAAAGCATGTATAGATGTATATGTATATGTATGTATTTTTATTCGTGTAAGTTACTCATTAGTTCGATTGATCGCTTTGGAGTGGGATTTTTTTTCCTTTTAAATTTTTGTAAGACGCAGGGAAGTAAATTATTCAATTTGAATGTGTTCCGTATGTTATATTTTTTATTTTCAATATTTCTGTTCCCTGGACGGTAGTTGATTTCAATGTAATTGATTCTATGCGGAAAATGGTGTTATTTTTTGTGAAAATACAGTGCTAAATTAGTGGGAAAATTTGCTGGTAAAAGGTGTAATAGAACAGTTTTATGTTAATGCCAGAAATTGAATAAATCAATTGAACATTCAAGAGGTATATTGAATATGAAATTCCGATAATGCTCAAGAATGTTGGTTTGTGGAAACTGACTACTACATGTACAAAGGCTTTTTTTGTCCATTCATATATTACTCTCTTGACGTGTTGTTGCATATGGTGATTGATGTGACTTTTAGTTTGTGGAAATTGATTACAGCCTGTATGAATGCTTTTTTTTTTTGGTCTGTTTACTCTCCTTGACATGTTGCATTTGATGATTGATGCGATCGCATGAAAATTCTAGCAAATTAAAAGAAATGCAGTATAAAATGATTAATGGGAAACATTACATATTTCACTTGGAAAAACTAAGTAGGATATTGTTAGAAATTTGGGGTTGGGTTGTCCAATGTGGGCTGGCCCGAGCTGACCCATTTAATGGGTAAAAGCGGAGTTATGGGAAGTTAAGAAACTTCCTGCCTATCTTTTATTTCAATCGGGAGAATACGATTAGCAGGACCTAATTCAAACCCTTGGACATCCTGTAAATTCAAATCCCTCTTTTTACCATTAGCAAGTACCTGTTTTAGTTGCATATGATAAGGAATTTGAACAACTGCTTCAAATACAATATCACAGGCACTATCGCTTGTGGAGCCTCAATCTCCATGGGCTTATTAGCTAAATGACAATCGACACATACGATGGACCTAGTCACTTCTTGTGGATTTTCACAACCCTGTTGTGCAAAAATGGGATATGCCCTTGAAATCGATGTTTGAGTCATGATTTATATCATGAGTGATGAAAATAGATCAACTAATTTGTTCCTAGGAGTGGGAAGTTACATAACTTCCCATTACCTCATATATATCTATATATGGGATATTGTGGGAAATTAATGAGTAATTTAATAACTTCCCCTCCCTATCCTATATATGTGATATAGGAAAACTATGGAATGGGTTTTGCATATATGTATTAGAAGAACACATTAGTTCATTCTCTCCGTCTATTCCACCTCCCCCCCCCCCCTGCCCCCCCTTCACCCCCACCAAAACACAAAGATTTATATTTACTATGTGTAAATGAACTATTAAAATCAAGGGGCACTTAAATATGCAACTAAAATTTGTATCTAATATAGCAAACTACAATTCATTGCATTAAGTTGTCGAACAAACTTTGGACATTTTTTGAGGTCTTTTGTTCTTCATGCATAAAAGGTCAGTATTCTGTTGTCTTTTATGGTTTAGAAGAAATTATGTTATGTTCTTTAAATTCCTTGTTGGTATTAGATCCGAATTGTTTGGTTCTCTGTTCTATGCCTTAGTTATGACGATATTGATGATTAATGCATTAAATATAGCGTTCCAGGCATATTTTTGAATTTTTGTTACTATGAATTGCCCAAAATTGTGTAATTTTGGTATGCATGGAAAGTACTTGTCGAGAGCTTTCCAACAATATAAAGATCAGTGAAAGCGGAATTGTGATGAAAATGATATGAGCACTTAAAGTTTCTGCAACTATGTTTTTTGTATTGCTGAAGAATTGCATATCATAACTTCTTTGGGCCCTTTTAATTTTTTGGGAATTATAATTTGACCACTATATGTTCTTGAAATTACACATTGATTTTTCAGAGATTGTACTTTGGCTGTGATATGTTCTGGAAATTACATTTTGAGCCTATAGCTTCTAAAAATTTATAATTATAGGATATTATCTTTTTTGGAAATTTTAGTGACACCCGTCATATTTCTGAAAAATGTCTCTTTAAATTACTTATTTTGCTGGAAGTTTGGATTAGACCTATTATTTTTGTCAAATATGGTTTGCACAATTTATATTCTTTAAAATGAGTTTTTTGGTCCCTTTCATTTTCTATAACTTAGTACACAACTTGAATTAAGTTAAAATAAACACTTGAAATCTATGTAGTTTCAAGACTAATAATTGTTAAGTGCAACATTTATGCAATAATTTCTTCTTGAAATTTGTGAACTTCACATCCATTTGTTGGGAGCAATGTGTACCCATTGCTATGTGAAAGATCTATTGCTAGGAGCAATAAATAAATAATTTTATTTGAATTAAATTTTGTGATAATTGTGTACTAATGTTTATTTTTTCATCCATTCTCTTTGTGGTAATTCGAGGATGGTGAAATATAAACAATTGTGCAAACCTTCTTGAAACTATATGGTTATGGGTCAAATATGCTTCCCGATGGTTTATCCGACCCTTCAAGACTATGTGACTATAGCATGGTAGAGGGGATAACTTTGGACAAACATAGTCGAGTCATACGTGACTTTTTGTGCAACATTAAGTTTAGATTTTGTTTTTCTCAGAATCTTGAAATTTTAGTTTTACTAAATTCTCTTCCAAAAATATGCATTGTTATGTTTGATCAAGTTGTTTGCAAACTTGGAACTCTTCTAGAGACAATGAGTGCTTCAAGGCATTAGATGTTTGAATGTCTTTCCTATGCTTCTCAACCTATGTGGTGCTAAACATGTGAACGTTGAATTTGAAAATAGATTAACATGTATGTGGTCAATTAGTAATGTACAAGTCTCTATGAGCATATAGAATTGATACTCTAAGCCAAAAGAACTATAAATTGAAAGAGAAGGAAAATGATTTAAGAATTTGTTTCCTATCCTAGCTTAATGCTGTAAATGATTGTTTTTGTGTCAAACAATAGTCTCTTATTCTTGTAAACACAATAATGACATCAATTGTTTAATTATGATTTAGTATTTTTGTTTTACTAATACCACTTATGTTTGAATATTCTTGATTTGAGTAGGAGTTCTGTGATTGACAGACTGTGTTAGTCTCACCTAGAACTTTAGATCCTTGATACAAAAATGGATCTAGTGTTTTTGCATGAATGGGATAAACTTGTAATATTTAAACATTTGACCAATATAATTTGACAAATTCTGCTATAGTTTGTTAATTTTGTAACTTATGTCTTTCTATTACAATTTATGCCCATGCTAGCAGATTGGTTTGGTGTATATGTGCTAGGGATGACTCTCACTAATGTCTATGCATGGTTAAATAGCATATCAGAATATTATTGCTAATGTCACTGAGGAAAAGAGGACTGTGATAAGTACTGTGTGTGACGTCATAAGATTCAATATACTCTTTAAGAGTAGGAGGTTCTTGAAACTTTAAATCATGTTATAACATAGCATGTGATTGGTAATGTCATTCAACATGATACTATTTGTGTTATATTGTTGAGCACTATACATATAATGTCATTCCCAAGTACAAAGTTCACCCTAATGTGAGGGTATGTGAAAGCTTTGAGGAAGAACTTTAGTGGACTTTGGTCTCTACATATCGATTTACAATCAGATTTGACACCTTTAAGTAGTGTCATTTCTCCTAAGCGGGAGCACTTGGTGGTTAACTTGATGTGCAATGAGAATGTTAAACCATTCAAAGAATTGAGGGTCATCTAGAGTTTGAGGATGAGTGGCACTCTTAAGCGTTAAAGCTATTGGACAAGTTTATGTAGCTAAGTCTAGTAGGTAAGGAGCATTTAGTTCCTAGCATAAGAAGGGCCATAACTCTAGTTATCAAGGGAAGAGTAAAATCTGCACAGAAGGCCAAGAAGAAGACAAGCAATTATGGCAAACATAATGGCAAGTTCAACTATTATGTAAGATGTGTCACAATTGCCACTAGGTCACAATGCTCAAATTTGTCTTGAGCCAAGAACCGAGTTAATTCTTTTAACCACTGGCTCTTATTGTGCTTCTGTCTTTTAACCGTGCACTACTATTTGAGTCTAATTCTATGTGGACTTTTGACTTATTACTGATGGATCATATAGATAGAGATAGAGAAGCATAAGTGATATCGATATGTTCCGATCGAATCACAATAGATATAACTCGGAGCTGATATGAGAGTTGAAGTCATGGGTGTTGTCACTTGTAACTTTCAACTATATGAGTTTGAACTTTGCTTCTCCAAGACGTTATGTATGCTTCAACTTGCAAATAGAACTTGGTCTTCACTTTATGTCTTTAATATTTAGCTTTCAACTTTGTACATATAGTTTTCATTTGACATTTCTAGGAATAACATTTTATGTATTTAGTAATCTCATTAATGGTTTTCTCGTGTTAGATGTTGAATGTCATGACAATCGCTATGCAAATATGAGTTTTCATATTATACATATTCTAGTTTTGTGAAATTAGATACAAATGTATGGCATAGCAAATCAAGGCATATTGGGCAGGAGGAGATGTAGATTAGGTACAGAAGGCCTTTTGAAGGGTGCTATCAAAAGTCAACTTGCCTTTGTGTAAATTGTATTGCCTGTAAGTCCACAAAGAAACCAATTGGCATTGGTCCACGGGCTAATTTTCCATTGTAATAGTCTATCTTGACTGATGTGGACCAATGAATGTTGGGGCGAGGCATGTGGCCTCCTATTTCATCACATTCAATTATGATTAGATATGGTCATTTTTTTTTTCAATTTCTATGTAAGTCTAAAGTATTGGATTGCTTGAGATACTATATCAATTTGATCATCTTGATAGTATAGTGAAATCTTTGTGTATTGACCATGGTTATGACTATCTATCTGACCATATCAAAAGGTACATGTGATGAAAAAGTTAGTTAGGCACTTAACTATTTCTAAAATTCTCAAAAACAAATGTTTTGCTAGGAGAAGGAATAAATCTTATTAGACATGGTTAGATCAAAGATGGCTCAAACTGAACTTTTAGTTTTGTATTGCGAAGATGTATTTCTAACAACCATATGTGTATTTAAGCATGTGCCCACAAAATAAGTCATTTTAACTCTTTATAGTTGTGGACAGGTAGAAGCTCTGGCCTAAGTAAGGTCTGACCTCAAGATTCAGCTGCATATGTTCATGACATTTCTCATTAGCATGGGAAATTGAGACTAAGAAAAAATTTTGTATTTTTATTTGGTATTCTGAATACACCAAATGATATGTATCTAGTGGAGAATAAGCATGCGGGAGATTGCATGAACTTGAATTATGAGATACAACATTCTTGGATATGGATTTTCCTTGAAGAGAAGCTATTGACAAGGATATTCAATTATGCATTGAGTAATCCCGATGATCCTACTCCTACCAACATTAGTTGTGAGAGAGGTTTGGCTTCACTCATTGATCCAAGTGGAAGAGTGGCACGAGTTAATCAAAATGAATTCATTTCCTAAGTTGATAAACATGAATAAGTTTAATACCCGGTTAGTGCATCAAGTTTGTCGGAAAAATACTAGATTGATCAAAATGAACCCATTTCAGGCAGATTAATCCATTGAAGATATAAAGCTTGCTTGGTGGTAATAGGTTATACCTAAATGGATTGCATAGCTTATGAGGAAAGTTAGTTTTACCTCTACTTTGAACCATTATGGGTCACTTTGACTTTTGAATTACATCAAATAGATGTAAGACAGCATTTTTCAATAGAGAACTGGATGAAAAATATTAGCATAAAACAACCTACGGACTTCATAGTCAATGATTAGGATGGCAAGTTTTCAAAATCCAAAGATCCTTTTATGGATTGATATAATTATCCAAATAGTGATATCTTAAATTTCATTGGGAATCATTTTTGTATGATCTTGAAATGGTTCAAGATAATCACAATGTATATGTTAAGTGATTTGATTTGAGTATAGATGCTTCTATCTCTCTATGTAGACGACATATTGTTGGCTTAAAATAGTAAATGGTGGTTATCCTTAATTTTTTGAGATAAAGAATAAGAGTGAAGTAGCATATGCTAGGAGTCTAGATCCAAAGGGATAAATCTTCTTGTGCTGTTGCAAGAGTTTTATATCAAGAAAGTTCTTGAACAATGCATTTGCAAGACTTTCAATTCGAATATACTCTTTTAGTCAATGGGAAGAGCCTAGACCAAAGGATGTGATCGAAAATGCCAAAAGAGATGAAAGGCATGACAATAATTCCTTATTCAAGCACTGTGAGAAGCTTAATGTATGCTGTGATGTGTATTAAGCTAGATATGTTCTTTGTCGTATCATGGGATCCTGAGGTATTTGATAGGCACTTGGGATTATTGCCTAAGTTATTAAAGGAGTTGGACTTCGTCCTAGGGGATTACAAATGCTAATTGGGATAAAGACCCAAAATAAGTGTATATTTACCTCTAGGTATGACTCTTGCCAAGGAATGGTGTTATTTCATGGAGTAGCAAGAACAAAATATGCATGGCTTTATCCATCATAGAAGCTAAGTTTGTGATACTTTGCAGCTTTGCAAGAGGCAATGATGTTTGAGAGGGTTCATAACAGACTTCAGATAGTTAAGAATGCTTCTCGAGTAGTGACAGTCTATCATGATAGTCAAACAACCAATGCATGTTCCAAGGATCCAAATACTACAAGACAACGTACATGGATATTGTTTATAATTTTGTGGGAGATCTATTGGTAAGGAAGGGAGTGATTATAGAACATAGATCTACATATGAGGTGATAGTAGATCCACATATTGAACCAATCACTAGATATCTATGTTTCTCACATGTAAAATCTCTTGGTTTGTATAGAACTGAAAGCCATGTTTCATGTGTTGATGATAATCACTTATAAAAGGTATGCCAACAGGTTCTCGAGATTGGCTTTCTCACACAAGCAATCGCCTTGGAGCAGTGGAGCAGACAGGGATGAGACGACATGAGTTGGTTAGTATGTATTTGGAAATACTATTCTCTTGTAAGAAATGTCACCTTTGAGTTTAGTACTCCAGATAATATTAAGATAAGACCTCTTAATTGTATGTTTTACAATTAAAATTTTTTAATGAGAATGATATGGATGCCCACTATCCATATAATTAGTGTATAGCCAGATGTGAAGCTTTGATTACTTTGTGTATTAAGTTTGAGGATTCAGTTTAGTTACGGAGTGATAACTAGACCAAGGTCTGTATGGTGCCATAATTTATGAGCTAAAGACATAAGCCCTTGTGTGGGAAACTCCACCATAGCACATGATTCCATACTGTGTGTGCTTCACAACCATTTTAAGGAAGCAGGTGAATGAATCCCTGCTTAATCAATGTGCGAGTCCTCGAAGCTAGAAATAGCTTCATTAAGATACCTCTAGAGACTTACATCAGTGTTATGACGTTACAAGTTCGATGTTAGCTACTCCAGTTTGTTGCCTAAAGATCACATAAGATTCAACTGTATGGGGCATTACTAGGGAAGCGATTGGCTTGGCTTAGAGAGACATTGGAGGGAAGGGAAGACTTTTCACATCTAGCGCTGAATGTATTCATCGCTGGACCAATTATGTAATCTTTGTGATTATAACATAACTATGAGACATGATTGAGATTTAAAGGTGAAACATAGCCTACGAGGGACAAGGGATGTTTGGCTAATGGGAACTTAAATAAGCCTAGAGTCCAGTGAGTTCTTTTGTTTTCTTTTATAGGAAGCGGCTCCCATGGCATCCTAACAGGTAACTGGCTTGAGCATCCACTTGTTGTACTCATGGCTTGCATGATTTATATGCCAGTATGGAAATGGTGTTGATTCTCGATGAGATTGTGGGGAGAAAGAAGTGGACATGGGTCCACCTTCTACGAGTGTGAGGTGTTAGAAATTTGGAGTTGGGTCACCCAATGTGGATTGACCTGACCTGTGCTGTGAAATTAATGGGTAAAAGATGAGTTGTGGGAAGTTAGAAAACTTCTTAGGAGTGGGAAGTTACATGGCTTTCCATTATCTCATGTATATCTATATATGGGAGATTGTGGGAAGTAACTTCCCCTCCCTGTCCTATATATATGTGAATTATATAGGAAAATTATCAAATGGGTTTTGCATATGTGTATGAAAAGAACACATTAGTCCTTCCTCTAAAATCTCTCTCTCTCTCTCTCTCATACTCTATTTCTCTTTAGTGTTATATTTAGTATGTGTAGACAAAAACTATCAAAGTCAAGAGTCATTTAAGTTGTGAAACTAAAGTTTGTTATCTAGTATAGCAAACTATGATTCGTTGCATTAAATAGTGGAACAAACTTCGGGTGATTTTTGGGATTTTTTGTTCTTCATTTACAGAAGGTTAGTGTTCTGTTGTCTTTTATGGTTTACGAAGAAACCATGTTATGTACTCTAAATTCTACAGATATATTTGAAGATGTAAAACATCGAAATTTAAGTGTAGGTAAACGCATGCCTTAATGCAATGGTGTTTGGGGTGTAAGGAAGGACATTTTGAGGGGCTGAATTCCTGATGTTTTTGTTAATTTTCTAGCTCATTTATTAAGAAGATTTGCTCTGCAGTCCACTGATATTTAGCTTGTGTTTATCTCTTTTGAAAGGTATTTGTTGACGTTCTCATTCTTACTTGTTTCTAGGTGCCCCAAATGTGTGGAATTGAAGCTTCCTCGTGAAGATGCTGCATTCTGGTTTGCACCAAATCATGCACTTCCTGAATTTATTTCTGGCTCCTTGGCTTCTAGAAACTTATTGAAGCTTAACATGAGATTACATTGGCATTTCCTGTTTTTGTTTTTAGTTTTCATTATTTTATTTTATTTATTATTTTAAGTGTGGTTGGCGAGAGTTTTCTTACTTAAGTCCATCTAATTTAATAAAAAGGAAGCTTTCAGTCACTGGTATTTGAGTTAAATTTTTGTGATTTACCACATCTATGAAACTTGGATAGTTTGATAAACCATTGAAAGCTTTTCCAATAATATCATATAACCCTTATACGAATGAAGTGTTCAAGTTCAGCTCGCTATAGATTTTCAGACTAGCATTATCAAACTTGTGTTTTATCCCTTTACTTTTGGGTGTACAAAAGTTTGTTGGGTTAATTACTTAAGTCACCGTACCTATTAGAAACATAAATTGTACAAAATGGTTAGGAATCAGTTTATAGATCATGTATAACATGCGTTCCTGGTGCTATTTCATCACAAGTCTGTAGGCTTTTATCGGGGTCTTTAGGCTTTCATTGTGAGTTTTTAGGCTTTTACTGATGCAGATGCTTCCTGTTTCAGCACTCAGGACTGTTTCAAAGCATCATGGAGTTCTCATAAATTGGTTCACATGAAAGCAAAGTTGGCTGCACTAACACCAGGTATTCCTGGTGAACAGAATGGTGCTTCACCTAGTGATGGTTGGCTATATTGTTTGAGGAAAGGGCAAGCACGGACACCAAAGCTTCCACACTTTGAATGGACAGGGTATTCTATTTTGGATTCTATGTTCTCTTGAATCATCATATTCGGCCATCTCAACAGGGAGAAAAAAAGTCTTTTAGATCATAACATTGCAACCTGAAAATTTAGTACAATTTGAATTTTTCTTCCATGACTCGATTACATAACAGGGAAGAAATAAACTGGTGTCCTATATATATACCTGTTAGTGGCAGAAAGCTGCAGTACTTGTAGTCTTTCTTTTATCATGCAAGAGACAGATGGTTTTCTTGCTTAATGAACTGAGCTGTACTGTTGTTATAGCTTCACTTGTGGCTTCTTGCCCTTTGAATGAGGTACAACACCTTAATGAATTGCTTCAGCAACCATTAGGGGCTCGTTTGGATTGGCTTTTTTCAAAAGCGCTTTTTTTAACAGCTTTTGAAAATCAACTTTTTTTGAGAAGCTGAAAATTCTGGCTTCTAAAAAAAGTTGTATTTGAGCTTTTTTCAGAATTTCAGCTTTTTTGGAAGGCAAATCAAATAGTTCCTGCAAATGTAATGTGACTTTTTTAGGAAAAAAAAGTGCTTTGTCCTGAAAAAAAGCCAATCCAAACAGGCCCTAGATCTAAGATGTACTTTTGGTATGGAATGGCTTCCCATCTGATTTCTTGCCCTCTGGAACACAAAGACATGGGCATTTTGGAAAGCAATTCAATCTCAAGATTAGAGCAACAAAATGCATATGATCTGTAAAACCATATGCTCTGATATTCTCACTTCCATTTGTTAATGTTTTCAAGATTTTTATGGATAAGCACATGGCTTGTCATCTAATAGGCAGGGCCAATCAGGAAAAAGAGGACAATAACTAAGAAACTTTAGTAGCATATTTCCCTGAAACATTGTTTTTGCTGAACCAACATGTCCAAAGACCATTCTTTTCCTGCATTTCAGATTTTCCAGTCACCGCATGTCAACAAGCTCCTAAGAATAATAATTTTGGATTCATTGTTCAGTGCAACCGTGCTTTCTGCAAATGTGTTCCGTTGGTCCTGAACCCATATCCATCTGCTTCTAACATGTGTATTCGAATCATTCTTGAGTTTTGTACTTGTAGTAATGCAGAAAACTTCAACTTTCTGAAATGTTAAACAACAATTGTGTGCTTAGAAGATTTGATTTTTTTTCCATGGTATAGCTTGGAAAATATTTTAATTGCTGTTTGCTTTTGACATATCTTTTGGACTGTGATGTTTGTTATCCAAGTAAATTTTAATAAGTATTGCTTTTCCTGGTAGAATGTGACTATCTTTCAAACTTTTGGTCAAACTTTGCTAGCATGAATATAAATCAGCAGCAGAATTTTTTACTTTATGCAGATATTTAAACCTATTTTAGTTATTGTCTTGAAACTGGGAATGCTTTTGATACCTCCAGGGCTTTAAGAGCATATCCAATATCCAAGAAGCGTATAATTCCTGCTCAAATTGATCAACCTGATTGGGCTATTGATGTGAGTTTTATATATGTTCTCTGTTTGAACGTCTTGTAGCCATTTATGTCATTCTAATTCTCTTATATGCAGGACCTAAAGGGACATTCAATATCTCCTTTCACTATTTTCTTGTAAATGTTCACTATGATTAGATGACTTAGTAAAGCTTTTGCCTCAGTTCTTATCATTTACACCATCTTCAACTTCTTCCAAATATGGTAGGGAATCCCGAAGATTGAACCTAATAGTGATTTGCAGCATGTTGTTGAGGTACGCTGTGACTGGAAGTCATATCCATTGGGTAGGCATTTTCCTTGAAAGGAGAGATAGTTAATGTTGATTTCTCTCTTTATATGCATATGGTTTTGAAGATCAAAACTCCAGAGCAAATTGAGAGAATGAGGGAAACTTCCCGAGTAAGTTCTACTTCTCTTTTAAATTTTTTAATTATCTTCTAAATGGGAATTTTATGCAAATGCATTTATAAACCAGCTTTCAACAATATTTCTCTATTTAAGTGTAACTTTAAAGGAATTACCTTTTAGTAAGCCATGAAGTAGGTGTCAATTAATTCCTTCTACCTCCCCAAAAAAAAAAAAAAAACCACTTCGCGGAATCTGTAAGAAATTGCATTAATCAAATGTAGTACACGTGTAATGAGAGAGTGAACAAAATGTATAGCCTATACAGGAATGTCATCTAATTTCCGAATGTACATGGGGCTCTATGCACACAATTAGAGGTGAATTTTCTGCAAAAGGTAATATTGAAAGATAGCATAAAAAATCTGATTTTCGGTCTTGGCTTTATGGTCAAAGATTCTTCTATTTCTCTTGATTCATATGTGATAAACGGATGCTCCAAAGTAAAGTTTAAGAAGAATAGCCTTTTAATTCCTCTCAAGTGTAAATGGAGTAATATAGTTGATGATACCCTCTTAATTGGCCAATGATGGATTGATGTTCAGCAACTCAAGTCCCCTCCTCCAAAGCCTCTTCGTGAAAATGCATTTAAAGTAACAATGGGCTCTGGTTTCACATCCCAATCCACAAAGTGTGTGTGGTATTTGTAATTCCATCTCTAAATAAGAGCCAGTACTTTGTGTTAATTCTATGTTGACAAGCAAACCATAAAATGAGACCATACTTTGGAATATGCCCTTTGAATCAAACAATGTTATACATGGAGCAAAATTCCCCTTCTTTCTAGTGAAGTCCCACGTGTTTTTGAAAGTGAAAGTGCCATTGCTTGAGAGTTCCCAACAAATAGTATCATGAGTAGTAGGAGGAGCATGACAGCCAAGTAAGGAAGGATCATGCTCAAGGAGAAGAATCTGCCAGACCTAATCATTTTGAGAAATAATATCACATACCTTGCTGTAGTACCTTGTGCTTGGAAATATGCTGCTCAATAGCTTGAGTGAATGCCATAAGTCATGCTACAAGTGTGTGAGAAACCATCATCCACCATGTGAAAAGTGTTTTTGCCACCTCTTGGCACTTGAGCATTGTTTTGAGAATCCAACTAGTATCAAGAGGAAGCTCTAGGGTCCAAATAGATTTGTCCTTGATATAATCAGTTTGAAACCATTTACTCCATGAAGAGTCCCTTAGAGCATACATGGACCAAAAGGTTTTGAGTACCATTAATATCTTGAAGTTGCCTATTCGCGATGCTCCTCCTTTGTAAGGTAAGCACACATCCTTCCAATCTTTGGTCTTGTGTCTCTTCATAGGAAGGCCTTGAATTTAGATTCAATTGCTTCAAAGACAACATGAGGAAGCCAATGAGAATAACTTTGTATGAGAATTGATTTGATAAGCAAAAGTTTTTCCACAAAAGAGTGCTATTTATTTGTCCACCCATTGAGTTTTCTTGAAATGTGAAACTTTTGCCGGAAGAAGGGCAGTTGATGTTAGATTCAGGAAGATATAGAAGATTGGTTGAAAAACTTAGTTATCTTACTGTGACTTGACTAGATATCTCATTTGTAGTTGGTGTTGTGAGTGAGTTCTGAAATGATCTAGGAACAAGACACTGGGATGCAGTTCTTCGAATTCTGAGGTTTATTAAAGGTCCCTAGGGAAAGGATTGCTTTACAATAATAAAGGTCATTTGGAGATTACTAGATATTCATATGCAGATTGGGAAGGAGTCCCTTTGATAGGAGATCGGCTTCTAGGTATTGTGTGTTCATCGGTGGAAACCTAGTCTCATGAAATGGTAAGAAGCAAGATGTGGTTGTGCACTTGAGTGCGGAATTAGAGTGTTGAGCTATGGGACTTGCTACTTGTAAGCAAATATGGGTGAAGAATCTTCACATGAAAATTGGTTTTAGTAGTTCTGGACTGATGAAGCTTATTTGCGATAATCTAAGCTGCCATTTACATAGCTACAAATCTAGTATTCCATGAACAAACCAAACATATAGAGATTGATTGTCACTTTATGGGAGAAAAATTGTAGTCAAAAGAGATTGTTACTTCGTATTTTAGCTCTAGTAATTAGTTAGCTGATTTGTTTATAAACTCACTTAGTGGTCCTTGAGGTAAGTAAATTTGTAAGAAGCTGAGCACCTATGATATATATGCTCTAGTTTGAGGTGGAGTGTTGAATATGGTAGTTTTCTAGTGATATTTGTTAGAAGCGAGAGTTTATTGTTTCCCTTTTACATGCAATATAAACATATAAGGCTAAGTACTGTGAAAAGTATGAAAGCCTTTGCGTTATTTCTCGATTCTAACACGTCAGCTCTGGGTAGGTGAGTTTTTAAGTTGGGACCTAAAGGAGCTGCTAATGGGCTGTTAGGACCAGAAAAAGGAGCTGTCGCATCAGTAAAAACAGTCTTCTTTTCAGCCTAATATCCATTGGACAAAAGCAATTCACCAACTCCTCTTCTTGCATACCCTATCTTCCCTTGCCAATATCAAGACCATTTTCAGCCGATTTATCTAGCAAAGGATGGATTCCATTTTGTGAGGATGAAACATTTCTAGTAGGGAAATGAAAGAGGCCTTGAAAAAGTTCCACTTCGGCCTTGCTTTGAGCAGCTTTAACTTCATGTGAACTACCAGCTTCCAGAGCGTTATAATTTGAAGTGACTCCTTGCTAGATGTTGACTTAGCAATATTATTCTCAAGAGGGGAGAAGGACGAGGCTGACTCAACCTCTTGATGTGCGGCTTGTATAGTTGCTTCTTTAGCCAGGGGTTTGGCCGAGGTTCTTGCCCTTGATGTGTAGGAGATGAAACCTTCTTCTTTCCCGGGGATTCAACAAGGTTGGGGCTCTGGGACAGGTTTGGTAGTTGTGTTTAGGTTACAAATGTTGTGGTTTAAGGGGGGGGGGTTGAAGATGGATGAGAAGTGGTGGTTTAGTAGAGGCTGGTGGGTGGAGGTGGTAGATAGATAGTCAAATCAGATTACTTGTGCAAATGAGCATTGTTTCTTAAGTCAAAGGATAAGTAATATTCTACAGTTGGCTTGTACTTCCTTTCTTGGGTTGTGTTTTGATATATATTGTTCCCTAGGGTTTTAGCAGTTGTTGATTAGCATGCATAATCAATCAGATTTTGTATTTTCATTTTGCTGTATTGCTTTGATTTCAATCTTCATTTGAACTAACCTCCAAAAAAAAGGAAAAGAATTTTGGAAAGCAACAATTTACAAGTGGCTATTTTTATCTTGATATTTGTCTTTTGCAAAATATATTCTTCCAGCTAGCAAGGGAAGTTTTGGATGCAGCTGCTCGAGTTATTCGGCCTGGTGTGACTACTGATGAGATTGATGCAGTGGTTCATGAAGCTACTATTGCTGCAGGTAATTTGCAAGTGCTGCAAAATATGCTGGATTTTCCCCCTATTTTATCTGGGTCAAATAGAGTTTCTGCTGCATTTGATATAAATTTGTGTTTATAGATCTCTTGCTCATTTGAAATACAGAATCTGCCACTCTTCTCTCTGCTCTATGTTTGTATCCTCCACGAATAAATTAGCAGGACAGTTGCTTGAACGCCTTAATATAATCTTAGTGCCATTTGTGGTTGTATATCGAGGGTGATATTAGTTTGTACTCTTGGTGTCACAACAGCAAATATTTGTTTTCAATCTATAAATGATGCCTGTGCCAATGCCTTGAGTTGCATTTCTATCTCCCAAACATTAATATTTGAAATGTTGTTCTTGATGCAAGTCTTGGAAAATTGAGGAAGAGAATGCTGCTGCCCTGCACTAAACCACTCCTTTTTGTCCCCACTGTCTTCTGAACATTTGATAACTAAGTAAATACTTATAGTGCTCATAATTTTCCTGCCTATAATGATGTATCTATTATATGCTTATAAAATACCAAAATTTTTGAGAAATGGCAGTTCATGCAAAATACCTTTTGTTACTTGTGGATGACATCTGTTTATCTATATGCTTATACAAAACCAAAGTCACCATCCTTCATTGATCCAATGCTACTCTTTTTGTGACTCCTAGCTGAATGAGTGTTAGTTAACAATTAAATTTTCGTTGTACTGTTAATTCCAATCACCTTCTACCACCACTTTTCTTATCGATATTGAATATCAAATGACATGATTTGCTTTAGTTTTCCGTCTGTGTTTGATTGCCACGTTCTTAACGTGGTTTCTATTAATTATGTTGAGCTTTTGTAGGGTACTCGCTTGGTAATTTTGTGTTCAGGATTTATTTTTCTATTTGCTTTTTTTCTTTTGTTTTTGAGGGGTTGGGGCAGGGAAGAGGCTGGAGGTGTGAGTATTTTATTAGGCTGGTTAACGTATTGCCAAATCAATTGCTGACATTTGTCTTTTATGTACTGCAGGAGGATATCCATCTCCACTAAATTATCATTTCTTCCCAAAGTCTTGCTGCACGTAGGTAGTTCTTCAGTTTGCATTTGCTTGATGCACTCTGTAGAGTAGTTTGGAATAATTCTGTGAGACTTTTTCTATTGGTCACAGGTCAGTGAATGAGGTAATCTGCCATGGCATTCCAGATGCAAGGTACCTTTATATTTATAAAGGAATATCATCTATTTCATGCTCTCCATGTTTTTTGTGTAGGCCACTGTGCTAATAGTTATGCTTATATACTTATGCATGGTATGAATTCGAATTTTAGAGAGAGGATTTCCGTTATCACTCAGTTCAACTATATACATGTTAGACTTCTTAATTGCTTCGTACTATGACACGATATAGATAGTCAATTTTTTAGAACATTGAAGTTGTCCTCTTCCCATTACCTTTCTACCTCTCCAAGGAATATCCTTAGCCCCCCTGCTCACAGCTTCTAGATGTGATGTACTATAAACCAGAACTTTGAGGAAGAGAGGAAGGATGACTAGGATTTTCACTAATTGAGATGTTATATCCATTATGTTTGGCCAGAGTTTCTTGAATTCCTTCTCTGTTAGATTGAATATAAAGCTAAATGGTCTTTTACTCATTAGATATTTATCAATGGTTTCAGGAAGTTGGAGGATGGTGATATTGTAAATGTTGATGTTACTGTGTTCTATAAAGGTGTCCATGGTAAGAACCAGACCTTTTGCTGCTTCATAAGTGAACCGCTATAGTTAGCTAATGTGAATACTGCAAATGCAGGTGATCTGAATGAGACATTCTTTGTTGGCAATGTTGATGAAGAATCTCGACGTCTGGTACAGTGTACGTATGAATGTTTGGAGAAAGCAATATCAATTGGTGGGTGTGCCGAAACTTATGCCAAATATACATTGTTTTCCTGTTCATATTAGACCATTTGAATAGTTTCTTTGCTCAATCTCACTGTTCGTTGTTATACACGTTCACATATTTGCCAGTTCCAGGACTAAATTGTTCAAAATACTCGAGGATTTTTATCCAATAAGTAACCAGTATACACCATTCATCTTCATCGACCAGCATATGAACATTTCCATAGGCTTGACGCTTTCGAATTCCAGTGTTGTATCTTTGATTGTATTCCATCTTAATTATGTGCTTCTATGTTTATTGAGTGTTATTTAGGTTAACATGGTTAAACTTATAGAGGGGCTCTTAGCTATTATTCCTTTAAATTTTACATTTTCTTTTCTTTTCTTTTCCTTTCTTTTTTTTTTTGTTTTGGGGGGGGGGGTTGAAAAAGCTCGTCTTCTCTGTACACTTTGACCTTTCTTAAAATCAGTGGAATGTTGGCACTCTTGATCATGTAAATCGAATTACACTAATATGCCTTAGGCTACTTTGGGTCATAATTATGTTAAATAGTTGGTGGATGTGTGAGAATATTTGGAATAAATTTCCTTGCAAAAGACTAAATGTCAAACATACCACTGGTAACCTGCAAGTGAGACTGATAGTGCAGGCTTTTGAAATAACATGACCTACTTCCACTTGGTCTAAAATGGGTCAACCTTGGTACTAACCAAGCCTGGAACACACACTCATGAACAAGATTTTTGCAAACAACCAAGATAGGACAAATCTGGGGTATGACATCTGCACTTGCACTATCAGTTGGGATGGAGTATGAGAGCTCATCTTGTAGTGTGTTGTGGTTTTGGCAAGTGACATGGTTGACCATTTTAGGCCGAGTAGAATTAGATTCAACCTTGATATTTCATGGGCCTCCATGTTGGTCCTGTTTGCTTGCTTTGATGTGAGCCTAGGACATGACAATATGAAACCATTGACTCCCTCCTCTTCTCTCTCCTGTTCCTGCTCTTTGCCATGCCTTCTTGTCCTCCAATAAATTTTAATATCAAGATGCCTAGTTATGATTTTCTCTTTAGACAAGGTACCGTAACCTTCTTTCCTCCATAGAAGAAACATTTTGATGGTTTGCATGTGTAAAGTGTTTGTAAATGGTAAGAGAGTTGTATAAAAGTTTTGCTTGTTTTAGTTTGCATACCTCATTCTCTGTGGTCTGAAGGCAAGGTTGATTACCAAACTTCCTGTATGCTGCATTCATTTATATGGGATCTTCCACCCATTCTGTTCTGATGATCTCTATGCCTGTCACTTGTAGTTAAACCTGGAGTGCGATTTCGGGAAATTGGGGAGGTTATCAATCGGCATGCTTCAATGTCAGGCTTCTCTGTGGTAAATGTTGATGTTAAAGCATTTGGTTTCAGCACTGCCCCTGCCCCTCCTTTCCCTCCCCCTTCCAACCCCAAGAACTGCTCCTTTGTAGCGTTCACATGTAACTAATTTCACTATATCTTCTCTTGCACAGGTGAAATCGTATTGTGGTCATGGTATTGGAGAGCTCTTCCACTGTGCACCAAATATTCCTCATTATGCAAGTATCCTTGAGAAAGCCTGATATGAAGTCCAAATTCTGTTTTAATATTATTACTATATAATTGAATTGTGTGCGTGGTAATGTATCTGACTATGAAATGCATGGGAAGTAAGTTGATGTTAAATTTGCAGTTCCATGTTGCTAGTTGAACCGTCAAAAGAAAATGCTAGTTGAGAAAATTGATAATGAAATATCTACAGTAACTCCAGCTGAATATGATCAGATGGTCACTCTTTCCTGGTATTCTATTATCTACCTACCTTAACAAAGCCAGGAAATAAAGCAGTTGGTGTGATGAAGGCTGGACAGACCTTCACTATTGAGCCTATGATCAATGCAGGTAGGATAACAATCCCTCTAGAAAGTTGGTTATCTGGTAGCTATCAAAGTCTGCTTCTCAAATCTTGAGAAACTTCTTCAACAGGGGTCTGGCGTGATCGGATGTGGCCTGATGGATGGACTGCTGTAACAGCAGATGGCAAACGCAGTGCTCAATTTGAACACACACTTCTGGTAGCATTTTACATATGTGGTTATGCTCTCTTTTGTTTTACATATGAGAAAAGGAATGATGAAAAAGGGTGTTACTATTTATGAGAACATGCAAAAGTTTGCACTATAAGTGACCAATCATTTCAAACCAAAGCATGTCTTTTGCCAGATGTAATTTATTAGTTTGTTTTCATATGATGTGTCTTAACCTTTTGTAATTGGATGATGTTGGAGAATATTTTGACTAGTTAATCTCTTACATTGGCAAACCTAGTTTATGTTTTCACGAGTCACAAGATTAAGCACTATGATTTAGAACTAGAGAAATCACCTCTTACTCCTGATTAAATTGCTGACCAATTTTCTTGGTTTGTCAGATTCTGAGGTAGAAATATTATCACTGGGTGCTCCATTTTCTTGAACTTTATAGTTCTATCAGCATTTACCCTTAAAATGAATACTTTATGTTAATATTTCTCGGATGAGAAACGGTAAAAATTGAGATAGTTATCTCCTTATTGAATACTATTTGCAGGTGACGGAGACTGGAGTTGAAGTTCTCACAGCTCGGTTGCCAATATCTCCCAAGGTGTTCCCCTGGCTAAATTCATAAATGATGCTGCTCAATTGTTTTGTATTTTACTGCTTCGTACTGTTTACAGTGAGAGAGTTTATTAAATTGAAAACCTTTGTACTGTAACTTCTTAGATTTGAAATTTTGGGGAGTTATTTTAAAATGTCATAAGAGTGCAAATACCAGGTTTTCATTATTTTGACTGAGTGAAGAAATAAAGTGTCCTGTTATTTAGTGGGAAACACAGATGAATTAGCTTAGGGCTCGTTTGGTACTGTTGTTTCCGGTTTTCTGTTTTTGCTGATCAAAATTTAAAAATCAGTTCGTTTGTTTCTGTTTTCGTTTACAAAAATCAACAACTTGTTTTTGCAACTTTGAGAAAAAAGAAAAAGTGGTTTTCTTAGTTGGTGCCAATAGGTTTTTAAAATTATTCACTTTGTACTAATAGCTTTTAAAAAAACTTTTCAAAATTAATATGAACTCATTAATTTCTTTGAAAAATAATTATTAAAATTAAAATTATTTAAAAAATATATTTAAAAATAAAATTAATTTTATAAAAAATTTTGAGAAATAATTAAAATGTATTAAAAAATAATTTAATAAATGAAAATATTTTGAAAAATATTTTTAATAAATTAAAAAATATTTTGAAAATAATTTTAATTTATAAACATTTTAAAAAAATTTAAAAATTAAAAACAATTTTAATAAATAAAAAAATACATTTACAAATTAATTTGATAAATTAAATTTATTTTTAAAAAATATTTTAATAAATTATAATTAGTTTTAGAAAATAAAAACATTTTAAGAATTAAAATTTAAATTATTTTCAAAAATAATTATTTTTATAAATATTTTGTAAAAATAATTTTATTATTTTTAGAAACATTCTAAAAAATAAATAATAAAATAATAAATTAAAATTCTAAAAATTTCAAAATTAAAAATAAAATATGTTCTCAAAACAATTAAATTTATTTTTTGAAATTATAATCTTAAAGAAAATAAATCAATTTTATAATATTCTCATTGTTCTTTTACAAAATATTCTCAAATATTTTCATTTGTTCTATTTAACATAAAATACTAAAATGAAAAATAAGAGACAAGAATAATTTGTAAACTATGGACAACCAGACGTGTTCGGTTTTTGTTTACAGATTTTATAATTTAACAAAATGTGTTTACAGTTTCTGTTTTTAATTGTTGTTGACAGTTTTTTGTTTATGATTCTGGTTTTTGTTTTTAAAACTTTTGACAGCGTTACCAAACGAGCCCTTAGGAATTCTCAACTTAATGATGATCAATTTAGAGTTGAGCTGTAGCATGCCAAAAATCTGAACCTTCCGTTTTTATAATTCTGTTCATATAGTAGTCTTCTGGGATCTTGAGAAGGAATGAGACATTGTCGTTAACATATTAGTCTTTTCTTTTCCTTCTTTCTGAAGTTTTGAGGCTGTTTGGCTTTGTTTATTTTGGGTGCTTATAAGTACTTAGAAAAAAGTATCATCTAATATGTTTTTTACTATTTAAGTATTTATAAATACCAAATAAGTAAAGTCAAACACCCTCTTTGTTTGATGCGTGAAAATATATAAATATTTGCATGTTGTCTTTAAATTTTTTCTTATTAAAGTCGCCTTAAAACGTTGGGGATTGGCATGAACTCCTAACTATGCTGAACACGCCATGTGTACTTTTAAGTTGAAAAATCAATTTTACTTATTTCCTTGAAAGTTTGCTTGAGCTTGAAGAGATTGAGGAAATTCTTTGAAAACAGCATAAGTTCTTGGTCTCGTGCATGTCATGATCAGAGGGAAAAAACCAACACAAAAAAAAAAAAGCAGAAAACAAAAACAAAACAAGAAAAGACAGACTGGCAAGTGAGAATTAATTCTTCAGGCTGTGAATTGTCAGCTTTAGCTTGTGAAGCATTTGTACTCTAATTGGACCAAAAGAACTCTCTAAGTTCGTGAAAACCAGTTTTTCATATTGTGTGTGTTGTTATATTGGTTCCCTTCTCAGTGAGCCAACAGCGACCTTCTCAGTGGCACACTTTTGTTGCTTGTTCTTGTTCTTGTTCTTGTTTGGTTTTCGCATTTAAGACACTTTCGAACGTCTTCTTTTATGATTGTTCATGGCATCTGCCATGAATTTTTCAACCGGCACCATTAACACATTTTTTGTATATATGATTGTGATAAGTGTGTCGTTTGGGCCACAATAATCTGCATGATTCACGATAAGAACGTCAAGTTTTACTGTGCACCTTGTTGTGCTCTTCCACGGGAATTCATATCGTGAACCCGCAGGTGCATAATGCGACGTGCACTTGTACTATGAATGTATTGAACAAACTGTTTATTAGTACTGAACAATGATAATCTGTAAATTTTATTAAACAAACAATTTATGATTACTTAACAAATAGTCTTTTTATTTTGAATAAACATTTGTGGCTGTTTTTATTTATAGATGTTTGTCAATTTTACATTTGTCAACAGATTGTGATGATCTGTGAATTTATTGGACAAATAGCTTATGAATACTGAACAAATAGTCTTTTATTCTGAACAAATATCTGTGGCTGTTTTCATTTATAGATGTTTGTCAATTTTACACTTGTCAATAGATATTGTAATAATCTGTGGATTTTACTGGACAAACAGCTTATGAAACAACTTATGAATATTGAATAAATAGTCTCTTATTCTGAACAAATATCTGTGACTGTTTTCATATATAGATATTTTTGTGAATTTACTAGACAAATAACTTATGAATACTGAACAAATAGTCTGGTAAACCATGCTCTGTGCTCCTACAAGTACATGATATAATTTGCACTCCTCAACATTTTGCATCACCTTACAGGTAAATCTTATGCATAAGCAGATTTCATCTTATCTCTCTTGCGTGATCAGTCTTCCTTCTCTCCTTTTGTGTTGTCTAATCCTCTCTCCTCTCTTTCTCAACAATAAACTCTCATGTATAATGCTCAGTAGAATAACTTTAGAACCAAAAATTTGGAGGATTACGATGCTCAATTTGTTAGGTTTTAGGGTGTAAGGTTAGAGTCATCATGGGTCATTCTGTCATACAAACTAAATTATTACGTTTTAATAATTGGGAAACTTGGATAGGCCTAGGCCTTCAAACTCTTGATCCTCGATTCTTGTCTTGATTGCGCTACTAATTACATTAATTGATAAAAAAAAGAAACTCCTTCTAAAGGAGGTGATACATTACTTGAGAGAGGGACATTACAACCAGAAAAGAGAAAAGGTTGGGCTCGTAGGCCCAATTTAAACTAAAAAACGATTACAATAATTGATAGATAAATGGAATAAAATGCACGAGATGCAAGCCTATAATCACAACAAAATATATCATACATCATAATAAAAAGGCACAAAGTAATTTCATGATTTTATCGCACAATTAATGTATTGATTTAATCAAATCAAATCAATCCTTTTGATCAATTAGAATTCTCTATTTTGACTAATAGGGGCAATTATCCAATTAATCTAGTTAACTCCTTGTTACGGAACATATGGATATTCATGGTCCATTAGTTGGTAACTTAAGTCTAAATCCAAAAAGAAAAAAGCTTGCAAGGTTAAAAAGGAAACTTTCTCCAAGTCATTATATTCCTATAAATAGGGCTTATATGTTGTCATTCTATACAAAGCAAGAAATAATAATTCTTGTCCCTCTTATTATATTTTCTCTTTTTATTTTCTTTATTTTAGTCTTATAATATTTAGGTTAGTTTCACAACACATTATCAGCACGAGAGCTCTGCAATTATAGAGGAAGGACTCTGCTAATCTGGTAACCTCTGTTTTCTTTTATCTGCTTTTAATATTGAAATCTCATAATGAATTCACTACTTATGTATATAAAAGATGGATGACTTTGTGTTCTCACATGATATGTAATTTATATGTAATATTATATTATAAACATATGTATATTATCTTGGCAAACAAGGCATGTGTAAGCCATTTTTGTCATTACATTATGTATGTTGTTGGCAAATAAGGTTCAACACCTTGCTCTGCTTACCTATTATGTTAATTTTACAAAATTTCTGCTTTTATATTGATTTCGAGTTATAAGCTACGTAAGTTTGCCATTTTTTCAAATTCGTAAGATAAAATCTAATGATTATGACAATAAATTTTCAATTTTACCAATTTATTCATATTGTTATATGCTAGATTTACAATGCCAAATCTCACAAAGCTTGATTTTGTTTCCCTCGATATTTGTGGCAATAATTTTTTAACATGAATCCTTGATGCTGAAATATATTTAAATGCCAAGATCCATAGAGATACAATTAAAGAAGGAAATGACATATCTTTATAGGATCGTGCTAAAGCATTAATATTCCTTCATCGTCATCTCCAAGAAGGGCTTAAAGGCGAATATCTCGTAATAAATGATCCATAAGTCTGCTAGCATATTTATCTTCTATGCATGTTTTGATGATGATATGTTGATGTTATAAGCATTAATGATGAATGAAGCTCTGTATGGATGAATGAATGTATTAGATAGTGCTTTGAATCAATGGTTAAGTTGAAACAATAAATCTTAGACTCAATTATGATTTTGAGTGTACTAATGCGTTGGTAAGATTGCTTTGATCTTACTTGCCTTGTAGATTACTTGTTATTGCCCTAGAATTCCCAAGTCAAGGAGCTTAATTGATGAACATCTTAAAGGCTTGAATAGAAGTGCTGACATAAAAAAGGAAACAGAAGACATAAAGGGTGTGGATGTAGACATTATATTACAAGGTTGTCCTTTTTATGTGCTTCTTGTTGTTTTTGGCTAAATTGCATTATGTACATGCTCTAAATATTTTCAAAGCATTTATGTAGTTTCAAATGTTTCTATGTATCAAAAAGTTGCTCTGAAAACTTGATTTTCAAGAAAAAGGAGCTTGGAACTTGAATGGTATTAAAATCAATTCAAAAATCAAATTCCCTGTTGGGAGGAAAGGTGTCCAGTTGACCAGACATGAAGAGACCTTACTTGACGATGAGTATTGAACTGTAGTATGGGTAAGCCTTTTGGTGCCTGGATGTACTAGAGCTCTTCTGAATAATAATTTTAAGGCCATTGATAAGAGAGGTGTCCAGGCGACCGGCACCATTTAGACCTCAACCAAAACTAAGCTATCACTTAAATTTTTGTACCCAAAACTAGCCGTTTTTAGTACATTTGTATAACCTTATCCACTCCCAAATGTGAACATTTGAATTTAGGGCTACTTTTAATGTATCTACCAACTATATTTCAAATGAGCAAATATATATACTCACACACACATATATATCATGAGATCAAAAGCCAAAACAACTTTTATACATATATTGAAGCAATCATAAGATCAAAAGTGTATTTTCAATTTTTTCTCAGCTTTGTGCTAAAAATTTGTGAGCGTTCACTTTCATACTCTTTTATATATCATAGAATAGCTGAATATGTGCTTAAATAGAGAAAAAACAACAAAAGAATTGAGATTTTTAAATTGGGTATCTTGATTTGAGAAGTATCAAGGTTTAGGTTTCACGATTCGAGTTTGAATCAAAGTTGTAAGTTGATTCTTGCTAAGACAATATTTGAAAACCATGGGTTTGTGTTTCAGTAGAGATTATTGAAATTCTCGATTGGGGTGATCAAGGAGTGGATGCAGGCTAGGACCCAAACCACTAAATACCATGTGCACTGACTTTGTTGCTTTACTTTGTTTATTTTAGTTATTGCAACCTCACCATCAAACTCTTGATTGAAGTTTCCATTAAGTTTGAAAAGCGATATCCTGTCAAAACACTCTATTCACCTCCCATCTATTACATTTGCTAACTCACAAGTGGTATCGAGTGCTTGGTCTTATAGAGTAAACTAGCCTTTTCACAACAGATCCTACGATGGCAAGCGGTTCTTGTACTTTTGATAAGGGGTTCTCACCTTTTAAGCCTCCACGGCTCGATGGCATCAATTATCTCTATTAGAGACATAGAAATCTGCATCCAATCGGTTGACTATGAGCCTTGGCCCTTCGTTGAGGATAGTCCATTTGTGCCACAAAGGTCAATGGTAATGAGACCACGATGCTCAAGAAGAGGAATAAATTGATCAATGAAGATAAAACCAAACCTACAAAGATCTCAAAGGCAATAAGCATTATCCGTTGTGCTTTGAATGAAACCAAATGTAATAGGATATGTAACTGTGTCCGCTATAGATGTGTAGGACCTGCTTGATATGCCATATCAAGGAACCACTCAAGTTAAAGACACTAAGATTGGCTTATATATTTATGAATATGAGCTTTTTGGGATGAAAGTCGAAGAAAGCTTAAATGAGGTGCATCAACGATTTGCAAAAGTCATGAACAATCTAAGTGCTTTGGGTATGAAGTATAAAATGATAAGCTTAACTAGAAAATCTTGCTTGCATTGCCAAAAGAGTACAAGCTGAAGTGACATTGATTCTGAAGTCTAAGAACTTGGCCTCCATGATGGTTCACGAGTTGATTTATAGCTTAGAGGTGGAGAAACATATGCTCAATCAGGAGAAGCTTCAAGATGAAGAAGGGAAAAAGATAAAGAAATCACTTGCTTTTGGAACTATCAATTAAGAGGATGAAGATGATAATGATGATAGTGATGAGGATGTGGTCTTGGTTGCAAGGAACTTGAGGAAGTTCGTGAAGTTTAGGAAGATTAAGAAAGATGAATCATGGAAGACGAAAGATAAAGAGAATGTCGATGATGAGTTGACTTGCTTTAATTGCAAGAAGCCTGGACATATTAAGGCAACAAGCTTATGAACAAGGGGAAGAAACTATGCAAGCTACTTGGAATGATGCTAGCTCAAGTGATGGATCCGGAAGTGAGGAAGATCAAGAGCAAATCGCTAACTATGTTTGCTTCATAGTTGGGGATAAGGTGAATAAGTGTGGAACCAGATGGATATTGGATAGTGGATGTTCCAACCACATGACCAGAAATGCTTCACATTTCTATAATCTTAAGGCAGCCAAAGGAGGAATTGTGACGTTTGGAGATGCTTCAAAAGGAAGACAAGTTAGACATGGAAGTATTATAATAAAATGATCAATCACCATCACTGATGTCTTATATGTTAAATGTTTGAAATTTAATTTAATTTCTATTAGCCAATTATATGATAGAAACTTTGATGTAGTGCTAAATTTATTGCACATTATGTGATGAAGGATGGTGTTGCAATACTTGTTGCCAAATGTGTGAACAATGTGTATATGTGTGGCTTCTATGACCTTATGTGCCAAAACATGAAATGCTTATTGGTTGTTCATTATGGTATGTGGCCATGACATATATGTTTGGGACATGTTGGTATGGACTTGTTTAAGAATTTAAATAAAAGGATTTAGTTTATAGATTATTTAGTTTGCAATACGTGAAAAATGCCTTGTAGAGTGCATGAACCTATTTGGTGTTACATCTAGAGCTCTTGAACTTGTTCATTTGGACTTGTTTGGACCTACGAGTGTTGCTAGCTTAGATAGTTCACGCTATGTGCTTGTTATTGTTGTTATTGTGCTTCTTGTTATGTGCTTAATCATGTGCTTATTAGACATTTCTTAAAAAAACACCATATGAGCTATGAAACGGAAGGAAACAGAACATCACTTACTTCGAGGTATTTAGATGTAAATGCTATGTCTCAAATACTAAGGAACACCTAGGTAAGTTTGATCTAAGTCCTACGAAGGTGTTTTTGGTGGATATTCTACAAGAAGTAAGGCTTATTGGGTTTATGTCAAACATGATCACATAACTGAAAAATTAATACATTTAATGTTTGATGAATCTAACCCTTTTCAATCGAGAAAGGAGATTTATAATGTTGTAGGTGAAACGCAATTGATGAAAGAATGACAAATAACTACAGGTCATTAAAAAAGCATGGAAGTGCCACAGGAGTAAAATAAAGAAGGTCCATCCCAAGAAGAACATGAAAATGATGAAGAAGCCGATCACAGTTAGACACGAGGATTTGCCTAGAACATTGAAACATGTAAAGATCATGCTATGGAGCAAATCAATGTTGATTGAAGTAAAAGGATAAGAAGAAGACGTAATGTTAATGCTTATTCCAAATATTATGCATTCTTATCCCATGTTGAGCCAAAGAATGTGAAAGATGTTTTGCTTGATACTGATTGGATTGCTGTTATGCAAGAAGAGTTGAATCAATTTAAGTGTAACAAAGTTTGAAAGCTTTTTGAAAGACCTAAGTAATAATCAGTTATAGAAACTAAATGGGTCTTTATAAAAAGCTTGATTAAAATGGCATTGTTGTTAGAAAAAGCTAGATTAGTTGCCTAGGGATACAATCAAGAGGAGGGCATTGATTATCACGAAGCATATGTAACCTTAGCACATCTTGAGTCTATTTTTATGCTACCTGCTTTTGCATGGATTTAAACTCTACCAAATGGAAGTCAAAAGTGTTTTTCCAAATGGATCTATAAAAGAAGAGGTTTATATTGAACAACCACCAGGATATCAAGATCCTTGCTTTTCTAACCACTTGTACAAAATAGAAAAAGCTTTGCATTGATTGAAATAAGCCCCCTGTGCATGGTATGAACAATTAAGAGGCTTTCTTGTGGAAAATAGTTTTAACAGAGGAAAGTTAGATTTCACTCTTTTTATTAAACATAATGGGGATAAAATGTTGCTTGTGCAAAATCATATTAACAAAAAAAGTAAGCATGTTATGTCTAGTATACAACAAACATCATACACTTACGGTCTTTAGGGCATACAATCCTAATATTTTATAATGGAGAGGCTCTTATTTATAGCAGTAATACAAGAGTAATTATATAGAGCTAGAATTTACATGGACTTAAAATACATAAGCTAATCCAACTTCATCATATGACAGTCTAGATAATTATAAATCATATCTAGAGTTTGGATACTGATAAACTAGCCCAAAGATGAATATCCAAAATAATTTAATAATTTCATAACACTTTACTAATTATGGTAAAAAGTGAAAATGGATAACTAGCTACTTACAGTATCAATAGCAACAATGCAAGTCAAAATCTGCATACAATAAATGCAAAACTTTAAATCACAAAATGATTCATCAAAATAAGCAAAAAGAGGTATCTTTTAGAATCCTTAAGAAATCTCAAGAAGTAAAATTCGAAAAACTTTAAGTGTTTTATAGTTTCCATGATATCATAATTCTACTTTGTATCAATGTCTAATATTTCTAACCTTCAACAGTTTACGGCATACATATTTATTATAGACAGTGAAAATATACAATATTAGATATTCAAGCATTCAATTGCTTATTTATGTTGAATTTTCTAAATTTTGTCGTAAACTTTCTTTTTGCAATAATTTTCACATTCAATTATTGATGCTTGATAGATTAAGTATTCACCTTCATGCAAAGATATTGCCTATTAGTTGGACTTATGGCATAGCTATGTCTTCTACAATTTTTAGACCTGTTCATGGTATGTTACTAATCAATATAATTGTCATTGTTTTTTCCCTTTGCTTACATTAGGGATTATACAAATACATTGATTTGCTTATTTACATGCTTTTTGTCATACGTATATTGTTACTTTTATATATAACTTTACCTGTTATAAAAACAAAAAATGCAAAATTTATTGCTCACAATATCAATATCAATTATGTTGCTCAAAAACTTTCATTGTATTCCTTGAATAATTCATGAATATAAGGAAAAACTAATTTTTCAAGTGCTTAAAGAAAGCTCAAGAAGTAAAATTCAAAGTGCATTTATAGTTTACATGATTAATAACAGTCATAACTATCCTATTAGCTTATGTGATAATTTTAATAAGTGGACATGGTAGTTACTATTACATATTAATATGACCAATCCCGTGCAGCACACGGAGGCCATACATAATTGTACTATAAGAGATTTCTTATTTCGATTAAAATTTCTATGAAAAATCAGAATTCTCTCCAACCTATTTTAACTGCAAAGTAAGGCCCATCATTTAGAATAACGACACACCTTGGTTGGCAATGATTGGGATTATTTTAGTTTGGGGTGGTTCTTTAAAATGGGCATACTATTTATGCCATGGTCCTTGACATTTTTTTGCCCTAAGACCCTCTTTGTTAAATTATTTACATTCTGTACCCTCTTTAATAAATATAATTTTACCAAAAATACTCTTAACATGATACCTCTCTCATATCAAATCAAATCTCATTTGGTTGAATTTTGGATTTTCATCACGAAGCCCAAGCATCATGCATGTAGCAAACCCCACTATGAATCTCTTTTTTTCCCTTTTTCATACTCTCCTTACTCTCAACAATCTTCTACCACCGCCATCCACCCCTCCCAATTCCATCAACTCAGCCTTCCTATTCCTCCAATATGTACTACACATGATGCAGCCACTGCCTTCACCCTCTAAACCACAACCTCACTAAAACAATCTCCTCTCCCCTCATTTTAGAATTCAAGGGAAACCCTATTAAGAATCTTCCTTCCAAAGGTTCTCCGAGCAAAAGACACCAAACTCCGATGATTTTCAAAGCTCACTGTCACTCAACAACGGCGCAAATGACAACTAAGTTGGTATACTCAAAATTGATTTTGTTATTATTATTATATATTTTTATGATGAATATCCTTATATGGGAAATTCCAGAACTTTTTTTTTGCAGTTTAAGCCTCGGTATAATGCATTGAAAAGGGAAAAGACAAATTGCGACATTGAGGGTATCTTCTCTCACCATTGGCATCAACACCAGTAATAATATGAGTCCCTTCCTTCTTTTTTTTTTTTTTTTGCATTTTGGGTATGTATGTATCAATTTGTAATGGTTTCTTCCATTAGAGAACCTTAAGCGGCTAGTTATTCATTTATTTATTACAAACTTGTTGTTATGAATTTTATATGTTTGTTGAATACACTGATATGATATAGCATCACTACTTTATTTTTTCCATTGAGGCATAAGTTATAGTTTTCTATCATTTTGTGGTTTTGAGGGTGGGTATTGGTTGGTTGTAGAGTTTATAAAATTTTTTTATTGATACATAACTTCCATGTTTTTTGTTTTCATTGTGTATTATTGATGATGAAGTCTTAAGTGTGTATTAGTATAATAAATTATGTTTGTAATTTAGTTTTGAATGTCTTCATGCATGCTCAAACTTAAAAAAAAAAGTCAATTAGTCAATCAGTTCATTGATTGGTAAAGTAAACCAGTTATTTGAACTAGCCGGTCAAGGGTATTGGTCAATCAGTAGCAGAAGTGTGCTTATTGACCCTAGTGGTCAAGGGTACCAGTCAATCTTTTGGTCGATCGAAAGTGTCCGTGGTTAATATATTTTCTTTCTTATTTATAATGTTACTAATTACTTTATTGTCTTTTATTTTGTCTCCATCGTCCTTAGCTGTGTCAAACAATGTGAGTAACACCATTTAATATTTCTTCCTTTCTGATTTGCCATCTTTTTCAATTTTCCTTGAGTTTTTAACCAATCACTTTCAACCTTCTACGTCAAGTGCTAATGCTACTGGTGGTTTATCATCCAAAAAATAAAAAAGGGTTTGACCTATAAGCCCTTTAAAAACCATGGTTTATTTTTGTTTTATGATTGTAATTTGTATTTTTCTTTTTGTTTTGTATTTCTATATAGAGTTAAGGAATAAAGAAGTTAGAAGCTAAAATGATGGAAATAAGTAAGAGGATGGATAATCTGCATCAACTATTGATGCAATTTATTAGCAAAATGAATTGGAAGTGGTAACGAATAACAACAGTTTGTTGACCAAGAAAATGTGAAAAAGGCTGTTGAATGGGGTAAATTTGGGAGATTCTAAGGGGATTGTGGTAATAGGTAGAGTACATGTTTCCTATGCTGAGGATTGTGCATCCAGAACTTTTGCAAAGTACAACAAAAATGTTGTAGTTGCCAATATTGTGAATATAATTCTCTCGAAAGCTCTCTTCTATGATACCATGACTAAATCCAAGGCAAAAAGATGAGTGATGTGTGTGTTTTGTGTATGTTTGTATATATTGTTTGCATACATTTCTTAGGGTGTTTTAGAGCTTATTTTTGTGCATTTAGTATAGAGTTTATGCATATTTGTTAATAGTTGTGCATAAGGTGAATAATTGTATAAATGCTACATTAAGTGCATTAATTGCATGAATTAGGTGCATTTTGGGTGAAGTTGATACTTGAGCTTACATGAACAATTTTGGAAGAAGATTGATAAAGATTTAATGTTCCGAAACAAGATTCAAGCATGCTAGATGATGTACGAGGCCAAGAAAGAAGTACTGGAGAAAACAGAAGTGAAAGCGGAGCTAAAACGAAGAAGATATGCTACTACAGGTTGACCCCCTGTTCTAGTACCGGTCTTCCGATAGTTCCAGAAGCTCCATCAAAAGTACCAGCTGAGTGATGTCCTCGTACTGGTCTTCCAGTAGTGTCTTCTGGTAGTCATGTTGAAGTCCTATTGAAAGCTCGTTTCAGCTTATTTGTAGGAGAAAAACTTTTATTTCAAAAAAACCTCATAAAGTCTAACCCTTTACCCACTCCACCAAACACTCTAAATCACCATCTAAACCCCACACTAAGCTAGGATTGAAGCATTAAACAAAGATTTAAAGGATTTGAACAGACGTGGAAGCAAGAATTGAGGGAAGTTCTTCTTGTTCTTTCTCTATTTCTTATAAATATGTTGTTAGATTAAGCTAGATTTAGGGCTTATTGTTGTTGTATATTAGATTAGGGCTTTGAATAATGGATTTGTGTGTATCTTTGGCTTTTAATACATGCTTGTTTACATAAATTTATGGCATGATTCAATATGTCTATATATTTGAAAATCAAACATGTCTATGTGTTTGTTAAAATGCCTAAGTGAATATGCATGTGTTATTTGTGCTTCAAATGCTCTTATCTACTTATATGGGTGATGTAATTGTGCTTAATCTCGTGGCTTTTCTTAGTAGAGTAGGCTTTAGTTTTAAATCCAGCTAATAGGTTACATGCTATGCTTAGTTGAGTTTAGGTGCTAGTCCTTGGCTTTGAATCCAGCCAAGCGGATAAGTTAACCTAGACTAGAGTATCCCTCACCCGCGTTAGTATTGGTTAATCGAGCCTTAATGTCACGTAGTGTTTAGGTGCTAGTCCTTGGCTTTAAATCCAGCCAAGAGAATAAGTTCTAAGCATGGATTGTGTAGGCTAGGAGGGATTGGCCCTTAGCTTTAAATCCAGCTAATGGGTTGAACCACTAGTATTGGTTAAGAGAGCCCCCGATCAACACAACGGCAATAGAAGTCCTGAGCCTTAGATAGACCTCATCTGTTATCATAGCCTAAGTCTTATTGCAATGCAATTGCCCTAGGTCTCCTTCTTCTTTATTAGTGTTTCCTTCCTTAGTTTAGCTCCTTTAAGTTCCTTCATAGATTAGTTTTTATTTTCCTTTTTCTGAGCTCCCTTCCATCCCAAAGTAAGTATACACATGCACGTAGCTAGTTTAAGGCACCTGACCACATAGAGACTAAGCTAAGGTAGCCTCCCGGTGGATTCGACCCCGCACTTGCACACAGTGTACTACACACGTCCCATTCACTTGCGGGCTATTTAGGCTTATGCTCAAATAGCGTATCAAGTTTTTGGCGCCGTTGCCGGGGAGGCATGGTATTGGTTCTTTATGTGCTTTTGTGTTTGCGATTGGTTGCTTGCGTGTGTACTATCTTTACTTGCTTTCCATTTTTTCGGAAACTAAAAAAAAATAAAAAAATTCTCTCGAAAAAAAAATTAAAAAAAAAATTGATTGTGAAAAGGTTTTACTTGTGATTCATTGAATATGACCGATCCTAATGCTTCTTGGTGGTCACTTGTATCCTCTTCCCCACCACCCATACGTGTCCCTTATGCATGTCGCTTGTGTGGAAGTTTCATGCATTCTACCGTTTTCTGCCCCCACGAGAATTCCCTATCTAGGGCTAATGCTACTTATGACCCCCATAGTCATGCATCATCTCATGCATCTTCATTTAGTAATCATGAGTATAGGGATGCATATTCTTATTATTGCAATCATTGTGGAAGCCGTGCTCATTTTCCTAGTGCTTATCCCACCTTCCACCCTTATCCCCGATTGCATGCAATGCCCTATGCCCTTAGCAATCATACGCCCATGCATGCATCTACATCTAGCTATCATGATTCTAGGGAGCAACATCATGCATTTTCACAATAGGGTCAAGATGACTCTTTATTCCATTCACCTTCTAGTTTCGATTGTCCACCTTTAACACCTTGTTTTCCCACCCATTCCTCTCCCGAGGTTTTTGATGGTTATGTGCAAAATGATTTTCAACATGACTGCCCTTTTCACTCAGTTGAGCCCTCTTCTTTTACGTTTTCTTCTCAAGAGGAAACACTTGACTATCTCTTATCCCTCATCCAATCTAACCAAGAACAACTTGAGAGTTTGAAGCGAGACACCAAATCTTTAGGTGTGTCCTTGGAGAGAGTGGTTGAGAGTGTGCAACTCATGAGTGAGAATGTTGAGATACCTTTAGAACGAGTTGAAGAGATAGGAGAGAGACCTAGAGATGAAAGAAATGGTGGTGAAAAAGATGATGTTTTGGATAGACGATTAGAAAAAGAGGTTGATGGAGAGATTACATCTTGTAGTGAGAATGAGGATGAGCTTAATGATAATTTGGTTCTTGATGACTCTTATGAATATGTTTTAGAGGAAATAACACCATATCCTCTTGCGCTTTTGTTGCCACCCAATGAGTCACGTGAACCTAACCTTCCCTTTCTTTCTACATTACCCACACACATAGAGGTTGAGTCTTATGTCGATAGTACTCAATTGCATTCCGAGTCGGCATTTAGGGACTTTAGCACGCATTCTTCCCTTGAGCATTCATGCATACATGATGAGGAATCCGTTAAGTCCCCTTTGTCCCCTCCATTTATGCCTACCTCTTGTGAAGAGCTTGATAAGAAGATGACACCCACTAGTGATGAATGTATTGTTGAATTTAAAGAGACTCTAGCTAGTGAAGGTTTAAAGTCATCCATTGGGGAAAACAAGACATCAATTTCGGAGGTTTTAGATGATAAGTCTTTTGGAGTTAAGAATTATGATGTTGAAGAGAATAGCAACTCTAAGAAGACACATAAAAAAGAAATTGGTGTGCTTGGAAGAATGATCTGTGGGTCTCTTTGGATGTTTGATGATGCATTGATGGAAATAGAACCCATTAAGATCGAATCCACCCCTAGTGAGGAGTTAGAATGTCCTAGGCTTGAAAATGCTATATTTTGCGGAGAAAAGAGTGTAGTACGTCCAATTCCCTTATCCTTGCTCCTCCTTCTCCCAATGTCATTCTCACTCCCCTTGCCCATTCCATTGAGCCTCTCTCTTTAGAGCTCACGTTCGTGTCTTCATGCATAGAACATTTTTATCTAGGGTTAGAAAGCACGTTTCCTATGTTGCATGCATTAGACCTATCTTTGACCCATGGGGAAGGTGTGTTTCTAGCCCTTGATTTTGAGAAGAAGGCAATGGGGTGATTAGTTAAAGAGCAAGCGGGGCATGATCTTTCATGTTTATGCATGCTTCATTCCACACTTGCACTCACATACTCATTTGATATTTTGGGGTGGGATCTTGAAAAGGGGTGCATCATGCATTCATTGCCCCAACCTTTAGTGCATGACCCTTTTCCTTCTATGTTATGTGTTTTGATGATTATCTGGCAATTTGTGCCACGCAACTTTAAATATGTTTTACTTTAACATTGGCGCCCGGCTGGAGGCGTTAAATCCAGTGCTACTAGGAGGCACCCTAGGCTTGTTCATATTTTTCTTGTTTTTCTTGTATTTATTTGCCTTTGCCTTTGTATATAGTAGATTAGTTTTCTTGTGTATATTCTTGCTTTGTACATAATAGATTAGATTGCTTTTATTTATCTTATCTTTTGATATTTTAGGCTTTCTTTTATTTGTTTTCATTCTTAGTAGGTTAGATTTTTACTCCCGTACTTGTTCTTGCTCCTTTCCTTCATTTGTGCATCAATCCCTTACCCCTTGTTTATATCCTTGTTTATCATTTCAAATGTCAATGTGAGCTTGCATAGCATATCTTCTAATCTCTTCTTTGTTTTTTGAGCATTAGTGCTTTCCACAAAAGATAGAGGCTAGTAGATCATTGGATTGTCTTTGGCGTTTGTAGACTACATGGAAACAAGGTTGTATCTATCCATCTTTTACTTGTCCTTATCTATCCCTCTCCGCATTCCCCTTATGTGTTTCATGTTGATTGCTTGTCGTATGACTTTGTGATTTTCGCTTGAGGACAAGCAAAGTTTAGGTTTGGGGGTGTGGTTGTTCATTTATTGTTGATATCATATTTGGGATAGATTTGCTTGCCATATCTTATTTTTGCTTAAAACGTGTTCAAATTTTTCATTTTTTTGCATATTTTGAGCTGGTTTATCTCCACGTTGATTGGAGAGTTGGCTTTTGCTATTGACTTAATTAATTGGAGAAGATGAGGGTGTATTGTGGGGAGTAAATGGAGTATTGGGTATGACCCTGGACTTCGAAGAGAATCCTTTTAAAAACTGTGGGGAGTAAGTATTTCTAAGAATGCACCTTGTAGTTTCCCCACAACTTGGTTGGAAAAAGTGTTTTTAAAGGGTTGTTGATATGAGTACCCATTCCTTGATTGGTTCTTTTAGTGTGCCTTAGCCTCTTCTTTTTCCTTTCTTTTTGTTCTATTTATGTATTGAGAAAAAGTGCAAAAAAAAATGCAAAAATGAAAAAAAAATGAGAAAAAGAAAAAAAAAAGCCAAAAGCAACAAAAAGATTGAAAAGTGAAGTTTGTTGAATAAGTGTCAAGTGACATAATGTCAAGTTGACACAAGTATCTCTTTTGTTCTTTCATGTGTTGTGAATAAGGCTCTTACATCAATGTGAGCCATTGTGATGTATCTTCTCTTCCTTGTATCTTTGGGGCTAAATGCATATTGGGAGGCCATGTTAGTTGATAGGGCATGAAGTACCAACATCCTGAGTGCGTGAGTTGGAATCCTAAGTTTGTGGTGGTTCTAGCTACTTAGTGACATTCCCAAGAGGTGTGAGACCCTGTGTGATTGAAGGGAGGATCTGAAAAAGACTAAGGAAGCCCTTACATGAAAGGAATGACCCCTTGTACCCCTTGGATGCGAAAAGATAGCAAGTCAATGCAATTGGCAACTCTTTGAAAAGCATGAGGATAGACTTCATTTAGGCTTGCTTGAGGACAAGCAAGGGGAAGGTTTGGGGGTATTGATGTGTGTCATTTGTGCGTGTTTGCATCTAGTTTTTGCATCCACATTTAAGGGTGTTTAGAGCATAATTGAGTGCACTTAGTACAAAGTTTATGCATATTTGTTAATATTTGTACATAATGTATTTAGATGCATAAATACTATACTAAGTGTTATATTCCATGTTTTAGGAGTGTTTTATAAGGGTTCAAGCTTACGCAAGGAAGAAATGAGCTAACGGATGAAGACCGAAGGAAAAGGAATAAAGAAGAGATCATTCTGATCCAGCTGGTCAACATAGAAGAAGAGCAGAAGGTCGACCGGCCATTCCAGAGAGCATCATGATTAAAGCCAGTCGAGTAAGAAAGAGGAGCCGGTCGACCGGCTGTGCACTGAAGCTGTTTATAAATTGCTCGTTTCAGCTCATTTTCAGGGGAGGAACTTTTATTTCTTAAATCCTCATAAACCCTAACCCTTTACCCACTTCACAAAACACCCTAAACCACTATCTAAACCCCACACCAAGCTAGGATTGAAGCATTAAACAAAGATTTGAAGGATTTGTACGGATTTGGAAGCAAGAATTTAGGGAAGTTCTTCTTATTCTTTCTCTATTTCTTGTAAATATGTTGCTAAATTAGGCTAGATTTAGGGTTGATTGTGGTTGTATATTAGATTAGGGCTTTGAATAATAGATTTGTGTAGATCTTTGGCTCTTAATACATGTTTATTTACATAAATTTATGGCATGATTCAATATGTCTATGTATTGGAAATCAAACATGCCGATGTGTTTGTTAAAATGCCTAAGTGAATATGCATGTGTTATTTGTGCTTCAAATGCTCTTATCTACTTATATGGGTGATGTGATTGTGCTTAATCTCATGGCTTTACTTAGTAGAGTAGGCTTTAGCTTTAAATCCAGCTAATAGGTTACATGCTATGCTTAGTCTAGTTTAGGTGCTAGTCCTTGGCTTTAAATCCAGCCAAGCGGATAAGTTAACCTAGACTAGAGTATCCCTCACCCACGTTAGTGTTGGTTAATCGAGCCTTAATGTCACGTAATGTTTAGGTGCTAGTCCTTGGCTTTAAATCTAGCCAAGAGGATAAGTTCTAAGCACAGATTGCATAGGCTAGGAGGGATTGGCCCTTAGCTTTAAATCCAGCTAACGGGTTAAACCACTAGTATTGGTTAAGAGAGCCCCCGATCAACACAACGGCAATAGAAGTCCCGAGCCTTAGATAGACCTCATCTGTTATCATAGCCCAAGTCTTGTTGCAATGCAATCGCCCTAGGTCCCCTTCTTCTTTATTAGTGTTTCCTTCCTTAGTTAGCTCCTTTAAGTTCCTCTATAGATTAGTTTTTATTTTTCTTTTTCCGAGCTCCCTTTCGTCCCAAAGGAAGTACACACACGCACGTAGCTAGTTTAAGGCACCCGAGCACATAGAGACTAAACTAAGATAGCCTCCTTGTGGATTCGATCCCGTACTTGCACACACTGTACTACACACATCCCGTGCACTTGCGTGCTATTTAGGCTTGTGCTCAAATAGCGTATCAATTACCAATCAATATGCTTCCTTTTACAGCTTATAGATTGTTTTGTTGCTCAAATGACTCAAGACACAAAGCACAATGATCCCCTAATAGTACATTGGTACATGCCATCAGTAGTTTTTGTATGTGTCCAACGATGAAGCTTAGCCATTTGGTTTATTTATTATAATATTTATATTAAGTTTTCAATTCATTCATATGCATAGATTATTGTGGGTCGGCCTTCCGCTTACATCCATAGGTAGATAAGAGAATTCCACTATTATTTAAGTGAATACATCATGAACAGAGGGCTCGAGCTTGAGAGCCCTCGCCTCTCACGCTTTCCTCATCCCCAAGGTCTCTCGCTCTCTATCTCACCTTTCTGTCTCATACAAATACAATAGGTAAAGCATTTATTTATAGAGTATAAGATATAACAAATATAGCAATACTACGAATATGGTAGTATTACAAATATGGTAAGACTAATGATATGGTAGGTCAACAAATAAGGCAAGACTCCTAATATTCCTGCAGCTTATATTCCTAAACTGTATATTCAAACTACAGGCCACGCCTCACAAGATATTATTTACTTAAGGACAAACAAAGTTTAGGTTTGGGGGTGTGGTTGTTCCCTCCGTGCTTATTATTCATGGGGTAGATTTTCTTGGCTTGCATACTCTTTGGTCAAAATGGTTAAATTCTTTCAATTTCTGCATTTTTTTAGTTGTTTATCTTCATGTTGGTTAGAGAGTTAACTTTTCTTATTGACTTGATTGAATGGAAATAATAAGAATGTATTATGGATAATTACTTGAGTGTAAGGTAAACCAAGTTCTTTTAGGAGATGCCTTGAGAAAACTATAGGGAGTGAATGACTTTAGGAATGCACCTTGCTATTACCCACGACTTAGGCAAGAAGGGGATAAACATTAAGGGTATTGATATGAGTGCCCCTTTCTTGAGTGGTTCTTTTAATATGCTTTAGCCTTTAGTATGATTGTTGCAAAATGCAAAAAGGAAAAAAAAAAAAAAGAGAAAAGTGAAAATTATGAAAACAAAAGTGCAAAAAAAGGCCAAAAGGCTAAATAAGAAGTGAAAAAAAGAAAGAGAAGAAGTGTTTGAATAAGTATCACAATGGCACAAATGTTTTTGATTATTTCATTATAGTTTGAATAAGCTCTTCCCTTTTGCCTCAAATGATCATTGTGTAGTAGGAATTAAGCAATCACGAAGAGAGATCATGTATTTTCTTTTCGTTGTATTCTTGTTTGTGTTTAAGGGCGATGGGCGTGTTGAATAAACCATGAGAGTTGATAAGACACGAAATATCAACACCTTGCGTGTGCATTTGCCTTGAGCCCTAAGTAGTGTGGTAGCTTAAACATACTTGGTAAGTTCCCAAAATGAGACCTTTGTGCTTGAAAGAAGGACCTAAAAAAGACTAGGGGAACCTTTATATGATTGGAATGACCCCTTATACCCCTTAGAGTCAAAAGGACATCAAGTCAACAAAACCGACAACTATTTGAAAAACATGAAGATAGACTTTGAGGTAGTCTTACTTAGGGACAAACGAGGAGAAAGTTTGGGGTGCTGATGTGTGTGTATTTATCGGTGTTAAATGCATATATTTTAAAAGTGTTTAGAGCTTATTTGTGTCCATCTAGTGCGCCATTTGTGCATAATTAGATATATATGTGCACAACATGTTGAAATGCATGTTGCACTAAGTGTCGTATTTCACTATTTAGGTGAGTATTTGGATACGTTTGTGCTTAAAACGAGAATGGAATGGGCTAAGGATGAAGTTCAAAAGAGAAAAGAGGAAGAAAAGAGCATGCGAGAATAAGTTTGGAGCATAATAGACGAGGCACAACGTGACTAGAGCAGATCGACCACGAAACAGTGTTGAAATGGAGCAAACTTGTTGGATTCGGTTACCCTAAGGCCTAGGGCCGGTCGATCGACCCCCTTATCCGGCCAAAGTAGAATACTAGCTTCTTATCTAGTCACCCTATCTCCTAGGGCCAGCCGATCAACCACCTTGAGCAACAAACGCGTAGAACTACTACAAAAGCTCATTTTTCAGCGAAAACTAGGAAAGGAACTCTTTTTCCCCTTCAACTACACCTACTAGCATCAATTCCCATCCATTCCAAGGAAGCATTGGTGATTGTAACAAGTATTAAGAGTGATTTGAATGGATTTGAGCAAGGATTTGGGGAAGTTCCTTTTTTCTTTCCTTTATTCTTGTATATAACATGTTTAATTAGGTTTGATTTAGAGGTGATTTATATGTTGTAAACTAGGTTAAGGTTATGGATATTTGATTTGTGTATATTTACAATTCTAATATATGTATTGTTCATATAGATCCATGGTTTTAATTCACATATATCTTTGTGTTTTATTAAATGCCACAATGAATATGCATGTATTATTTGTGCTTTAAATGCCTATGTCTACTATAATGGATGTTTGACTGATGGCGCTCAATATATGTTTAGGCCTAATTGAGTAGCCTTTAGCTTTAAACCCAGTTAATAGGCTTCTAACTTAGCTTAATTGACCTTAGGTGGCTTAGGTCTTAGCTTTAAATCCAGCTAATGATTTAAGCCCTAGAATTAGACTCAATCAATATCAACAAAGAGGACCTAACTAACTAAGCTTGAAACCCTAATTAGTTAGGACAAAGCTATACTATAAAGGTACCATTTAAGGATAAAATTGTGCTAGTGATTAGGGATAATAAGGTAGTTAGGGGAGGCCCTTGGAAGGGTGATTAAAACCATTAAATACCCAAGTTAAAGCCATAGTCCTGAGCACGTTTGCAATAGGCAATCACCCTAGGTCTTCTCTTATCTTGTTACGTTCCCTTTCCTTGGTTTGGATTCCATCCGTTCCTCCTTAGTTTAGGTTAGTTTAGGTAATTTAGAGCCCTCTTCAATTGAAGAAAACGAAAGCAAACTAGATGCACGTAACTTGTCTTAGGCATACTTGCACGTAGAGACCAAATTAAGGAGCCTCCCTGTGGAGACGATCCCGCACTTATGTGAAGGATCTAATAGAGAATGCAAGACTAACCCTAGGTCACTTTTTAAATTATTAACCTTAGGCATAGCGGAAAAATAAATACTTGTGTACAATAATACCATACATGCATAGAATAAACAAGAATACAAAGTAAAATTGTTAGAACAAATTTACCTCTTGAAGTAGAAAAATGACCAGAAATTTTTATTGATTATTGAACTGCCTTTTGGACCTCTAATCGACAATCCAACAGTTGGACTTGAAGCCTAGAAGAGTAGAATGTCCTCTTAAAATTTCAGAATGATCCAATAAGAGATGGACACCCGATCAAGCCCAAATCTAAGATTGCGCAGGCTGTGACGGGAAAAGAGAGTTTCTGTCCTCTTGTGTTTTCTTCTCCAAAAATCTCCATAAGAACAACCCAAAAAGCTTTTGATCTTCCCTACTATGACCGGGGAGATGTTATTAATAAGCAAGAACCAAATTCTTGGCGAAATAATTAGTTTTAGAATTGTAGAAATCTATTTTTGTTTTTGGCCGATCAAGAGAAGAAGAGAATTCTTTCTTTTCTAAACTTCTCCAAAAACGTACGTGTCTCCAATATTTTTTGATGCACAAAAACTTCTATATTTTATCAGACTTAGTTGATCCCCTTTAAGAGTTCTCTTGGCAATAGAACTCATAGGTAGACTAGGACTTTATCTTGAGGAGTTTAAATTCAAGTAGAAGATTTTTAGGTGGTAAGAGTTTCAAATTAAAACCAACTCTTAACCTAATTTTCCAAAATTTAAATCCTAACAAATCTTCTAGAATACACGGGGCCCACTATCTTTTTTTTTTTTCTTTTAGAATCCTAATGCAATTAGAACTCCTATGAAAACACATATTTAGCAATCAACCAATAAAGAAATATTCAAGAATAGACTTCTCATGCTTAAAAAAATATCCGGCTAGCAGAGAGACCAAAACACATAACTACCCTTGGCTCCCAAAATGACCAAAATGCCCTTGCCTTCCCTTAGGTGACGTAATGACCATTTTGACCCTAGTCTATTTTACCAAAAGACTACAGCCGCGCTCCAAGGAAAATTACTAGATGCCAGAAGCTTGTCACAACAACGAGTGACCTTTGTCTTTGACCTACTAAGTAAAATGACCAAAATGCCCCTCTATGTACGCCCGTAGTCAAGGTCGGTCCTTTGACTGTACTATCACCTCCTTAACCACCTCTAAACCTTAGAATAACTTGTCCAAGGTGTCAATCATCTTTTGATCACATTACTCTTGATCTCGGGAGCGACCAACAAGTTAAATGACCGATATACCCTTGAATGGTTATACCACTAGATCTAGATTTAGATGATCATACAAACAAGACACAGGGGGCACATAGAATCTACTATTGCATATGCATGTCCCAACTATCTAGAACTCAACACCCAACGTACAAAGCTGTTGACCCTAGCCAAGTAAGGTTTCACTCATAGTGGATCAAAGTACTGAACCCTGACTCTATTAGTTTATCCACATATGCTTAAGATTGAGAGCATTGGCCACTTAGCAACAGTGAGTATTGTTTTTTCTAACTTAGATAGTATAGTTATGAGAAAACTAACTTACAGTAGTCTAGTCCAATGCATAACACACGCACTAGAGAGACAAGTCTGGAAAGATCTCCAATGACCTACGTAGGTCACACATACAAGGAGACTTGCTCATTAAAACCTTATCTTGGTGAAGTACCCAGTACTACCATATGGTTATAGACTTATTTATGACATTACTGAGTCTTGACTTGGACCTACTAGACGTCCAGCCTTGCTGCGCACCCAAGTTCTCAGTTAATATCATTGGATCTTTACTAATGCACCACATAATCATGCACTAGAGCCAATGAATGAAAATGAAATTCAAAAATCATTATTAAAATAATTATTATAATATCCAGAAAACAGTGTCCAAGTGGTCTTTAGGGCATACCAATGCCAACATTATGCACACTATACTATTTCTGATTCGTGCATTTGCAGGTTACGACTTGGCTATAATTTGTGTTTAGTTTTCTGTCCAACCAATTTTACATGAATTACTACTCGTATACATTAGATTAACAATTATAATAATATTAATAACAATGATTATTAATACTAATAGTACTATTATGATTATTAAATGCTATCATATCATCATTATAATGCAAATGATAATAATATTATCATAAAGTAATTGAATATATATTTCTTAATAATCATAACAACTATACAAAAATATTAATATTAAGTATCACTTATTGTTATTATAAAATTTATCATAAAAGTATGTATATATATGTGTATATATATATATATATATATATATCTCAATAATGGTAACAACTATACAAAAACAATAATATGAAGTATCACCTATTATTATTATTATAAAATTTATCATAAAATTAAATAAGCAAAAATTTCTTAATAATAATGACTACTATACAAACATATTAATATCAAGGATCACTCTTATTATATAATCTCAATAAAAATAAATATATAAATAATTAAAAAAATGGATTTCTTTTTTTTTTGGGGAAATTCGGAAGTTAAATTGGCCAAGTTAATTTCGTAACGTTTTATAGACATAAAACTTAAAATTTTGAACGTTGCATGGCAAAGCTTCAAGTTCCACGTTGACAGCTTCCATTTTTCTTACACATTGTCACGTCAGGCATACAAATCTAGGCAATGGAAATGAAAAGTAGTCGGCAATTGAGTTCAAGGGTATTTTTGTCATAACGCGTCCACTCATTAGGGTCAAAATGTAATAATCAAAAATTGAAACCCTTGGAAAAAAATTCAACATTAGTGAGCGCCACGTGTCATGCGGCGTTCTGGACGTCCCACGCGTTTTATAGAATTTTCCTTTCTTTTAGTCTGGGTGCAAGATGGCGTCATATACCAAACTCAAGTACAAGCCGAATAGACTACCGTACTGACATTTTGATAACACACAACTTCTCAAGTTTGTTAATATTTTTCAAATGCTTGGGACCCACAAAGTTCAATTGGTAGACGGACTGTGCGAAGTAGTGGACCCTTAAATAAAGACACAAGCATACGCATGTTGCAACTTGCAACTTTGACATAGCACCAGAAGTGCATCTTAGACGAGCAAATATGAAGCCACATAGTCACCCTCGGAAAAGGATTCGCTAATACTTTATTATAAGATTATAAATTTTCAAGTTTTGTTTTATTACTATTTTATAAATTCTGAATTCACTTATTATAATATTATTTACGTTATAATTGAATCTTTACGTTTTTCCATAGAGGTATTAGTAAAGCCATACATATAACATGCATCCAAAAGAACAAGTTCTTGTTAAAGAAGATAAAGTAGAAACATGTATTGGCATCTATTCGCATGTCCCCCAAATTGCATAGTCTAATCATCTAATGTTGCATACAAAACATTATTACCTTGACTATATCTGATCGCATTCGCACCCCAACAAATTGATAGGCCAACTAGTAAAGCAGTGAGAACTGGACCGGCCAATTGAATATATCACGCAACCCTTCACCAAATGCACGAAAAACCAATCTTGATTAGTCCGTGTTCAACTTGTACTAGTCACAACCCTTCATGTCCATACATCCTTTGATATTCACGCTACTAAATAGGTCAATACCGATGAATGATTCACATCCTTTAATTTTTTTTGGCCGACTATTTTTCACAAATTTTATCAGAACTTATGTCTATTTAGTTGTTTTGTTGGTAAGAACTTTTTCATAATTTAATAATATAACAATAAAAATTCATTAATTATAAATTATTTACATATTATGTTATCATAATTAATATTATTGTCAATCATTTATTACCTCAAACCTTAGCCATATCGTTAAAGTAAATCTTATCTCTCCTTTTTCATATCTTATATCCCTTTACCTCCTTGGCCATTAAAAATTTGTGCACGCTAACAATGTTTGTCTCATTTTCATGACTTTTCGTAACGCAACCTGCCACTCGTCCCCACATCCCAAACAAACATCTATTCTCCTTTGAAATAAGTTATCTTTTTAAGAGAATAGTCGCCGAGCCAAAAAAAAAAAAGTTATCACTTTACGAGAATAGTAGAGAGTTATCCATATATTATTTCACGACTTTTATAGGAATAGCATCCTTCTTGCTTACAATTCAAATATGTCTCGACATGAGAATATTTTCATTTTTGTGTTACTTCTCCGCACCTTCCTCTTCTTTTGACCTCTACAACATCTCCACTCTATATAGCTTACCTTCACGTTCGGATTCACATAACACCTACACAGCTTCTTAACCCACAAAAAACAAACATAACCAACAAACATACCCACTTTGAGGAAAGTCTTAATTCACAGAAAAACTTCGAAAATCGAACATTGAAAAAATCCAAAAAGGGGGAAAGAAACAAAGAAACGTTTCGGATGAAATACTTGTTTACTTGCAGCAGCCATGTCCAACATACCAACCTTTCTTTCTGAGGTCTGTCTTACTCAATTCCGTTTAGCTATGTCCATAGGTGATCCTTGGCCATTTTCCTGAAAACCTCAGAAAGATCTCTAAACCGAAACGTTTCGTTCTTTTACGTGTTCACGAAATATGGGAAAGATTCGTTTTTTCCTGAAACACAGGGTCACAACAGTTTTCCTGTATGTTTTCCGGTTAAGACGTTCGCCGGGGAGGTACCGCCGGTTGGACACAACGGCAATTTGGCGGGCTAAGCCTATGTCAACACTCTTCAGTTGGACACGCAGCCTTAAGACCAAAGCAAAGGCCATATGTTCTTGGAATCTTGGTCGTGGATACAGGCATATTGGACAAGAAGCTGTAGATGACAAGCCTTTGGGAGTGCGTAAAGGTCATATAACAGTTTATGTGGGCCAGAAAGATGGTGATTTTCAGAGGGTCCTGGTGCCTGTTATATACTTCAATCACCCTTTGTTTGGGCAGCTGTTAAGGGAGGCTGAACAGGAGTTCGGGTATGATCATCCTGGTGGGATCATACTTCCTTGTCCGATCTCGGAGTTTGAGCATGTTCAGACCCGGATCAAGCAGGGTCGGGCTACACGGATGACGATGGTGCATAGGTAACAAAGATATGATGACCACGAAGACTACACCGATTAGGGGGTAATTCTTCTGACCCCCAAGTGGTGATATGAGCGAGAAAATTGTACGTATACATGCAAATATCGATTGTGCTTAATACACGATCCTTCAATAATTTGGTAATGGATAGAGTATGTATAGTTTTTCTAGTTTAGATTTAATATCGAGTTTTGGAGTTATTGTCTGACCTCTTATCTGAGGTATGGTTGGATACTTCTGTAGCAGATTTGATTATAGTTTAAAGTTATATAGATTTTTTCTTTCTTTCTTCTGTCTCACCTCTTTTTGGTGTGTTTGCGTTACTAATTTCTTTGGCGAAGTCGTGCGACTCCGGTTTAACCAATTGATCCTTATCTTTAGTTACTGTAGCTTTTAAATTTTTCGTTTTTAAACTGGAACATAATAAGTTTTTTTTATCTTTTATCTTTGTGGCGCTGCTGTTCCTCAAGCTCAAAATTGTATAAAAACAAATAGAATTAGATACATATTTAGGGATGTTCATTGGAGATTATCAAGTTTAAAATAAAATATAATTATTTCTCCAAAATAATTTTGGAAAAAATATTTTTATCCAATTTTTTCACAATTCCCCAGTAAATAATATAATTTGGATAATGGGGAAATTGGACAAAATTCTTTAGGGAATGAAGATCTCTAATTTAAGAAAATACAAACACACACCCATACGCACACCCACACCCACTAAACACACTAAAAACACACATACATCCACACACATATAAAAATACACTCAACACACACCCCTGCACATAGTACACACTAAACACAGAAATGTCCAAAGAAACACTGCTCACGCTAAATACTCTACCATACTACCATTATCCAAAGCAGCAACTTAATAAATTTAATCCAAAGCAGCAAAAGTCTGATAAATCCAAGAATAGTAATGATAGAAAATTCTTAAGCAATGCACATAGTAGCTATTAAAAGGAAAAGAAAAAAAAAATACAAATACTAGCATATTCAAAGAAGTTTAACTTTACATAACAGATTTCAAATTTTGACTTGTCCTGAAAAAGATCAATCTAATTTAGTTCCTATATCTTCATATGACTAGCTAGAAGCTATATATATGCTAGTATAGTTTATACAAAAAAGCTTCACCAACAGATTTCTAAACATCATCTTCACTAAAATTACATAACACCTCTAGATGATACAAGGCCTTGTTCTCTGCTCCTGAATGTACAACACTTCTACCATGATTGAAGCTTCTAAAGCCGCTGCATCAAGAATGAGAGCCTAGGATTGGGAACTACACATAACATATCTTGAATTCCTGTTGATTCACTGATATCATAATAATCAATTCGACACATCGACAATCTCATCTAAAAGACTATAACAGAGACATAATATAGATCTTATATGGTACAACTTGTACATGATGGTAGATTCATATATAAGCTGGGAAGTCCAATTATTTCCCCAAGCATAGTCTTCCCAGGTATAATTCAAGTTCTACCCACATACAGTAAATGCACTCTTTTTTCCTAGCTGCATAAAGATTCCAATACGAAGGAAAGCACACGAGTATCAAAAGCAATTTAGCTTATCAAATTGTCAAAAAGAACCAGCACAGAAAGACAAAGAAAAGGCAAACTGGTATTGAACATTAGTCCAACTATTTGGGAGCATTACAAATAGAAATCATCAAACCAGTAGTAATAGTGAAGGCAAAATGCAGTTGAACCCGAAGACAAGCATCAGAATTGCAAGTGAACTAAAGCGAACTAAATACCAAACACTTAAGAGTCTGAACTCACAACTCTACACGCGGACGTTGTTGTCTAAAATAATCTAAATTTTCCCCTCAATCAGGACGGAGTTAAGACTACAAACAATGCTTATGTGTTCTCCAAACAACTTATTTTCCATCTTAGATAAGTATAATTTACAAGGTTTATTTAGTATAATAACCAATAACTGCAAGTGCTAGTACGAATTAGTAAAAAACCAAGTCAATACCTAGAAACCAAGCAAGAGCAAGTCTAGACCTCATTCATTGTATTTATAGGCTCCAATGCTAATTTTGAGAAAGCTGAAATTACAACACTAAGATTTAGCAAAAAAACTACCAAAAAAAAATACAACTACAAAAAAAACATGAAATTGAAATTTTGTTACCATCATCAAACTTATCGCAGTCATTTATGTCTTCTTCGATAATGGGAATAAAAGTAGGTGACTGAAGCCAATCTTGTGCACAAATCAAAGCTTGAACAAGTTTAGGAGTTAATGAACTCCTAAATGGATCAAGTATTCGTCCACAATAGAAAATGCGGATTCAGAAGCCATAGTTGAGATAGGAATAGCTAATACATCACGTGCTAAGCGCGAAAGGACTGGAAATCGAGGGCTACTGACTTTCCACCATGCTAATATGTTAAAGTCTTTACTTTCTTCTTCAATGTCTTCATTTAAGTACTTGCCCAACTCTGACTTGAACTCACCAACCCCCAATTCTGATCTATGCTTCTTAAACTTCAACTTCATATGTTCCTTTATATTTGTAAGATCATTTGAGCCAGAGCCTGAACTTGCTAGGGGAGAGTCACTTGATTGAGCAGAATGAGTTCCATAAATTCTGTTATAATCCTCAAACATAGCATTTATAGTGTGTTTGGAATGATCTTATTTTAAGATACTTATTCTATTAAAATTTGAAGATATCTTATAAGATTTAAGATATCTTATCACATATACCATACATTTTATGGTTGTAAAAAATAAGATAGGATAGATTGCTTATTTTTTATAACATAAAAATTATGGTTTTGCTTTGAATTTTCATAGGATGTATGATAAGATTTCTTAAATCTTATAAGATGTACCCTCATTTCAATAGGATAAGCATCTTAAAATAAGACTATAACAAACAGAGCATTAGTGCCTTTTTAACCCTCATAGACATTTCCAAACTTTTTTTCTTGTCATACATCTCATCGAGCAAAAATTCTAGATATGCCATCTTGTAACGAGGATCAATAGATCAATGCATTCATCTTCTCTATGGTACCCCAATACTTGTCACATTTATCCTTCATTCTCTTAGCTGTAGAACTCAATAGAAAATCCTCATCATTAATCCCCTTATTCAAAAGGCATTGCATTGAACTAATTTCATGCAAAAAGTTATTTGAAGTCACATATGAAGAGCTAGAAACCCTAATAGTGAAATCATAAAAATGCTTTAAAAAGAGCACTAGCTTTTTCACATTTTCCCAATCAATCTCAGTTGGTACCCTTTTGTTTTGTCCACTTTCAAGCTCTACTTTAAAGAATGGATCTTGTCTTTCATTCCTTTCAAAGGCTGATATAAAAGTAATAGCAGTGTCCAACATTAAATAGGTAGAATTCCATCTAGTCGGGACATCTAGACACAATAATCTCTTGCTATCAATCTTTTCCATGCCAACACAACCCTTAAATCTTTCTAATCTAGCCGGTGACTGTCTGACATATCTTATAGCAGCCCTTACTTTATTAACAGAATCACTCATTTCTCTTAAACCATCATAAACAACAAGCTGAATGATATGTGCAATACATCTCATATGCAAAAATGTGGCCTGACATATGCATTTCTCATGCTGAATCAATTTCTTCTTCATGTATGCAATAGCAACATCACTTGAGGATGCATTATTGTGGGTGCAAATATCTTAAGAGGGGGGGGGGTGAATTAAGATATTAATACTAATTTTCGTTTTTTAAAATTTTTAGAAAATTTACAACTTCTAACAAGCAATATATCAAACACAAGATAAGCAAGATAAGAACAATAAAAATAGAGATGCAAGGAGAAGAGAGACAAACGATTTTAAGGTGGTTCGGCCAAGCCTACGTCCACCGCCCAAGGAATCTCCCCTTAGGACTTCAAGGATCTCCACTAAAATGCTTCTTCAAAACTTGGTGAAGCACAAACCAAGTTCTTTACAACCTCTTTGAAGTCTTACTTCAAAGAACCCAAGAGATTCTCTCTATAGGATTTTCTCACACTTTACAAGCTTAAATGGATATATCTCACAATGATTAAAGCTCTCAAAGTGTGTATATACTCAAGATTGAAAAGAGATTGAATCTGAAATCTTCCTCAAGAAGAGAAAGAATAAGCTCTTGAAAGCTCAAATATATTACAAGAATGGCTCAAAGATGGATTGAATAATGATAAACACTTTTGCACGCTTCAAATTTTTTTTTAGAAAGTGTATTTGAATGAGTATTTAAAGAGATTTTGAGCCAAGTCAACACAATATATAGGCATTTCACAAAAAGAGCAAGAAGAAAAACAAATCCAGTACCCCTTATGTCTTCTCTTCTCCTCCTTATGCCTTCTCATCTTTTCTCTTCTTCAAATAACCCTTTTGCACATCTTCATATCTTTCCAAGCTTCATATTGATGACATCTCATTTTCACAAGAAGCTATTTAGTTAAATAATGCATATATATATTTTCATCATCAAAATCAATAATGAATATTTAGCTAACAATCTCCCCCTTTTTGATGATGACAAATTTTTAAGATTTGAGATAAAAATACCCCTCCTTAATATATGCATTTCTTTAAAAAGTGCCTTTTTGAGAAAATGCTTTGATTATCAAATTTAAACTCTTTTGCAAGAACAAATACCATTTAAACTAATGTGAATAGATAACCATATATCATCAAAGCATAAATACCAATACCACATCATAACTTCATCATCCATATACCATATATCATCAAAGCATAAGTACCAATACCACATCATAACTTCATCATCCATATATCATCAAAGCATAAATACCATATATCACCAAAAACTGCATAAATACCACATCATAACTTAATTCTCCCCCTTTGGCATCATCAAAATCAATATAAAGGCAGGAAAAGAAATGTATAAAAGAGTTAATTTTGTAATCAAAGTTGAGAGCGTAAAGATCAACTAAAAATTGTTTTTAAGTGGAAAGAAAAGAGTTTTTCTGAAGTAAGAATGATCGGTGAAAGCTTTGTTTTTGAAGTGGGCAAGCAAATTTTAGGAAAAAATTTGAAAGAAAACGGTTGAAAATTGAAAATTTTGAGATGGGTTTGAGCGAATTTTTGGTTAGGGTTAAAAAGAAATTGAGAGAATGTGGTGAAATTGGGGTGAAAACCCCCAATTTTTAACCTTGTCCGCGTTCAGTCGGTCAACCGTCTGGTCGCGGGGGGTCGAACGGCTAGGTCGACCGGCCGGATCAGAGAGCTCATTAAAAAAATCCTTTCAGCCGGACACCTAAAGCATCAGTCGGCTTGGTCAGAAAGTGCATAAATTGCTTATTTTCTATACTCAAGCCACATAAACACATATATATGCAATTTAACCACATTTTATCATTCCAATCTCCCTCCTAATCTTACAAAATTGATCTTCATTCAAAGGTTTAGTAAAAATATCAGCAACTTGATGTAAAGTATCAACAAATTCAAGAATTATATCACCTTTTTGTACATGATCTCTAATAAAATGGTGTCTAATCTCAATATTTGAGTGTTGAATTGGGTTCTTAGTAAGATTAATTGCACTAGTATTATCACAATATATAGGAATATGATCATAATTCAATCCATAATCAAGTAAATTTTGTTTCATCCACAATATTTGTGCCACACAACTACCAGCTGCAATATATTCAGCTTCGGTGGTAGAAATGGCAACGTTATTTTGTTTCCTACAAGACCAAGATACTAAGGAATGTCCTAAGAATTGGCATGTTCCACTAGTGCTCTTATGATCTATTTTGCAACCAGCATAGTCAGCATTAGAAAAACCACATAGATCAAACGACGTTCCTTTAGCATACCAAAGCCCTAAATAAATTGTTCCCTTAAGATATCTAATTATTCTTTTTACAGCTGTTAAGTGACGTTCCTTAGGATTGGATTGAAATCTAGCACATAAGCACACTAAGAATATGATATCAGGTCTAGAGGCAGTTAAATATAATAGGCTACCGATCATACCTCTATATTTCTTCTCGTCTACTGATTTACCTTTCTCATCTTTATCTAGCTTTGTTGAGGGACTCATGGGAGTTCCAATTTCCTTTGCATCTTCGAGTCCAAATTTCTTGATAATTTCCTTGGTGTATTTGGCTTGATTTACGAAGATCCCCTCTTTTGCTTGTTTGATTTGGAGTCCGAGGAAGAAAGTCAATTCTCCCATCATGCTCATCTAGAACTCCTTGTGCATGCACTTTGAAAAATTCTCACACAAGGAAACATTAGTAACACCAAAAATTATATCATCTACATAGATTTGGACAAGTAGAATGTCATTGTCTTTTCTTTTGATAAAAAGGGTTGAATCAAGTTTCCCTTTTTCGAAATTGTTTTCAACCAAAAATCCACTAAGTCTTTCATACCAAGCTCTAGGAGCTTGCTTTAAGCCATATAAAGCCTTTTCTAATTTAAAAACATGATTAAGAAAACATGAATCTTCAAAACCGGGGGGTTGTTCAACATAAACTTCTTCTTCAATGAATCCATTTAAGAATGCTCTCTTCACATCCATTTGATAAAGTTTAAAGTCCATGTGACATGCAAATGCAAGTAACATACGAATAGATTCAAGTTTAGCTACAGGAGCATAAGTTTCATCATAATCAATTCCTTCTTCTTGATTGTATCCTTGTGCAACTAGTCTAGCCTTATTCCTAGTCACTATTCCGGCTTCATCTAGTTTATTTCTGAATACCCATTTGGTTCCAATTACCGGTCTATCTTTAAGTCTTTCAACTAGCTTCCAAACTTTATTTCTCTCAAATTGATTGAGTTCTTCTTGCATTGCTATTATCCAATTTTCATCTAGTAGAGCTTCTTTTACATTTTTGGGTTCAATATGAGAAATAAATGCATGATGCTCACAAAAAGTGCTAATATTACGCCTAGTTCTTACACCTTCATTTGGATTTAGAATCAAACTTTCTTAAGTGGTCCTTAGTGTTTAGAATAAAACATTTACAACCAAATATCTTGAAGTATGATACTTTAGGTGTTTTGCCATACCATAGTTCATATGGAGTTTTGTTTAAAATAGGTCTAATCAATACTCTATTTTGCACATAGCATGTAGTATTTATGGCTTCACTCCAAAAATATGTTGGCAAGTTGTGTTCTTTTAACATAGTCCTTGCCATTTCTTGTAATGTACGATTCTTCCTCTCCACTACCCCATTTTGTTGAGGAGTACGAGGGGTCGAAAAGTTATGCTTAATGCCATGTTCATCACAAAAGTTCATGAAAGGAGTATTCACATATTCGGTGCCATTATCACTACGGATGCAAGTTATAAAATAGCCTTTCTCATTTTGCACTTTTCTACACAATCTTGCAAATTCATTGAAGGCATCATTTTTATGTGCAAGAAACATGACCCATGTAAATCTAGTGTAATCATCAACTACAACAAATGTATACCTAGATCCTCCTAAGCTTGCCACATCAATGGGTCCAAACAAATCCATATGTAGTAGTTGTAATGCTCTATTTGTTGAAACCTTATTTAGGGATTTGAAGGATGTTTTATGTTGTTTTCCTAGTTGGCAAGCATCACAGATTTTATCTTTTTCAAATTTTAGTTTTGGTAGGTCTCTAACTAGATCATGCTTTGATAAATCATTCAATAAGCTCATGCTAGCATGTCCTATTCTTCTATGCCATAACCAAGTATTTTCATGCACAACACATAAACACTTAACATGTTGACATATAAGTTGATCAATTTCAACAATGTAAACATTTTCATTTCTCTTAGCTACAAATAACACAGTTTCATTTCCACATTCATACACAAGACATTTAGAGGATTGAAATATGACATTATGCCCTTTGTCACATAATTGACTAATGCTAAGTAGATTAAATTTTAGACCTTCTACTAGTAGAACATTGTGTATAACAAGAGAATTTTCATTAGCAATGCTTCCTTTTCCAATAATTTTCCCTTTGCTATTGTCCCCAAAGGTAACATCTCCTCCTTTTGCCCTTTTTAGTTTGTAAAAAAGTGAAGAGTTCCCCGTCATGTGCTTGGAACAACCACTATCCAAGATCCATTTTATTTTGCTTGAATTTCTTTCATTGCATACCCACACACATGAAATTCAAATGCAATTCTTTATTTTGGGGTCCCCAACACCTTGGGTCCTTGGCGTTAGTTTAATTTTTGTTTTTGACCACCCATTTTGGTCTTTGCCAATATGGAACATGTGATCCTCTATCACGAATTTTTGTAATAACAATGAGTAGATACATGTCCTTTCTTTTCACAATAGGTACAAATAACATTTGTCTTCGGTGAAGAGAGGGATGTAGAGGTAGAAGCCTTGACAAAATAGGTTTTGAAATACTTTTGATTAATACTAGGTTTGTATCCAATACCACTCTTATCAAAAGACATTTTTTGACTTCAAGAAGTTTTTCAAAATTTTCTTTCCCATTTGTAAACTTTTGAACAATTCCATTTAAATCCTCATTTTTCTTTTTTAAATCTTTAACTTCTTTTTCAATCTTTACAAAATCTTCGGCATATGAATCATTTTCTTTTCTAAGATGTCTAATTTTTCAATAAGAGAAGCATTTTTCTTTTCTAAAATTTCTTTTCATTTTGAACAAGTTTCAAACTTTTATGCATTTGCTTGTTTTTGCCAAAGCTAAGGATAGATCATCATGTAATTTAGCAAATGCTTCTTTTAGTTCATCAAAACTATATTCCTCTTCCTCCTCTTCACTAGATGAATAATAAATAGATAAAGATGGTGAAGATAATACCTCATCCTCATTGGTCATGAGGCAAAAATTGGCTACCTCATGATGCTCTTCCTCATCTTCTTCGGTTTCGGAGAAGTCCCATGTGGCCTTGAGCGCCTTTCCTTCCTTCTTCTTTGAAAGCTTAGGACAATTTGCCTTTATATGTCCCGGCTTGTTGCAATTAAAGCACTTTATTTCATCTTTTGTATCTTTTATCTTTTTGAACTCTTTGCCTTCTTTTCCTTTCTTCTTCCAATTTGTGTTGCTTGAAGAAGAAGCCCCTTTTCTCATCTTTCTAAATTTCATAAATTTTTTGAAATTTCGGGCTAGAAGTGCAATCTCCTCATCTTCCGGATCCTCATTATCTTCTTCATCGTCACTTTGATGAAAATTTTGATGCAACTAGAGCAATGGACTTCTTTGCTTTCCTTTCTTCTTCTTCATGATCTTTTATCTCAAGCTCATGAGTCATGAGTGACCCAATGAGCTCATTGAGCTCTAATGTATTCAAGTCCTTTGCTTCCTTTATTGCCGTGACCTTAGGTTGCCATGATGATAGCAAGCTTCTTAGCACTTTCCTAACTTTCTCTACATTGGAATAATCTTTACCAAGAGCTTTCAAACCATTAGTGATTTCAACAAATCTAGAAAACATTTGTTCAACATTTTCATTTGGAAGCATCTTGAATAATTTATATCTATGTACAAGCATAGCAATCCTAGATTCTTTCACTTGGCTTGTTCCTTCATAAATTACTTCTAATTGATCCCAAAGTTCTTTAGCCGAAGTGCAGCCCATTACTCTAGCAAATTTAGTGGCATTCATAGCATTAAATAAATATGTAAAGCTTTTTGATTTAACTCAAATAATTTAATATCTTTTCCACTCATTTTCTGGTTTGGGTATTCTCCTATCACCTTCTAATTTTGTAGGCAAGGTAGGCCCATTTTCTATGATTTTCCAAGCTTTATAGTCATGTGATTGTATAAACACTTTCATTCTCATTTTCCAAAATGCATAATTTGTTCCATCAAAAGGGGGTGCTTGTTTAATAGAAATTCCCTCCATATTTGCTAGAAATTCTACTAGTTGTTAGACTATAATGTAGAACCCTAACTCTGATACCAATTGTGGGTGCAAATATCTTAAGAGGAGGGGGGGGTGAATTAAGATATTAATACTAATTTTCGTTTTTTAAAATTTTCAGAAAATTTACAACTTCTAACAAGCAATATATCAAACACAAGATAAGCAAGATAAGAACAATAAAAATAGAGATGCAAGGAGAAGAGAGACAAACGATTTTAAGGTGGTTCGGCCAAGTCTACGTCCACCGCCCAAGGAATCTCCCCTTAGGACTTCAAAGATCTCCACTAAATTGCTTCTTCAAAACTTGGTGAAGCACAAACCAAGTTCTTTACAACCTCTTTGAAGTCTTACTTCAAAGAACCCAAGAGATTCTCTTTATAGGATTTCCTCACACTTTACAAGCTTAAATGGATATATTTCACAATGATTAAAGCTCTCAAAGTGTGTATATACTCAAGATTGAAAAGAGATTGAATCTGAAATCTTCCTCAAGAAGAGAAAGAACAAGCTCTTGAAAACTCAAATATATTGCAAGAATGGCTCAAAGATGGATTGAATGATGATAAACACTTTTGCACACTTCAATTTTTTTTAGAAAGTGTATTTGAATGAGTATTTAAAGAGATTTTGAGCCAAGTCAACACAATATATAGGCATTTCACAAAAAGAGCAAGAAGAAAAACAAATCCGGTACCCCTTATGTCTTATCTTCTCCTCCTTATGCCTTCTCATCTTTTCTCTTCTTCAAATAACCCTTTTGCACATCTTCATATCTTTCCAAGCTTCATATTGATGACATCTCATTTTCAAAAGAAGCTATTTAGTTAAATAATGCATATATATATTTTCATTATCAAAATCAATAATGAATATTTAGCTAACAATTATCAATAGTTATGGTAAATACCTTCTCAATTCGCCAATCAAGCAAACATTTCTCTATTGCTTTTCCAATCGCCTCACCCTTGTGGCTAGAAATAGGAACAAAGTTCAAGATCTTCTTTTTTAATTTCCATTCACTAGTAATAAAATGAGCAGTTACACACATATAATTAATTTTCTAAATTGATGTCCATGAATCTGTGGTGATGCTAACCATCTGAGTGTTTGTTTTCAACACATTTCTCAACTTTGATCTCTCATCTAAGTACAATTGATAGCAGTCTCTTGTAATTGTGGTTCTTGAAGGAATTTGAAACATGGGACATAAACTAGTTGTGTAATCTTGAAAGCCCTCATATTCAGCAAATCTAAATGGCAATTCATCAATGATGATCATCCGAGCCAATAATTTCCTAGACACATCTTGGTCGAATTTCCAATTACTAGGTGTTCCACTTCTTGGAGTTTGGCGGAGAGCTTGGTTGGAATCTTTGTTTAAAGGGTACTCTTTACAAACACTTAGATGATATCTTAAACTAGAGGTACCAAATGCCTTAGTATCTTTTTAAAAACTTTTCCACAATAATTACATTTACTCTTTTGACATCCATCAACATCTTCGTATCTAGTAGCATGGTCCCAAACAAAAGACCTAGCCCTCGAAGCTTTTCTCTTAACACTAGCTTTAGGATATTTACTACTCCCATCTGATGCATATTCATCAGTAGTTGACATGGGTATTTGTGGTCTTGAACTTGCGTCTCTAATGACTATATCTTCTTAACTCGACATCTAAAAGCGGTCATGAATAATAATACCAAGGTAAATAAAGGAACAAAGAGATGGAACAAATTTTTAAAACATTCAAGTGGAAGGCATGACTCAAAATCAGAACAAAGACAAGTGTTAATTAAGAACAACTTCCTAAATTCTTTTAAACCTTTGAAAGTTACAGTCAAAGCCACAATTTCTGAAAATCATTTGCTGATTTAGTATATAGTGGAATGCATATAAAATTTAAATTGATTAAGATTATCTTTCACCTTGAGTTCAGAAAACAAAATAATCTCATGATAGTAAAATTATAACTACAAATTTTTAGCAATAGAACCAGATAGGGAAACTTACCTTTCCTCTCTGTCTTTTGCTTTACATTTACAGAGGTTTCCTTGAATTTTTAGCAGTGCTTGTATATAGCAAACATTTGAGAGTGACAAAATACAAAATTTCAACAACAGGACCTTTTGGTTCAAATTTTCAGCAATATTTTAGGTTTTTATTTTGGTTCCAGCCAAAACAATTTCTCTCTTTGTTTTTTTCTTGAACCTGACATTAGGCCATTGTATTTGGCCCAAAAAAAAAAAGAAAAAGAAAAAAGACAAAACAAGTATTAAATAATAGAAAAAGAGAATGAAAAGATTACTAAAAAATTATTACCAGAGCCTTATTGGGCTTTATGTATAAAAATTCATATACTAATGGCATTGGAGCTCGAACCAGACATTAAGCCTGCATATGTATACGTGTGTTTATATATATGTGTGTATAAAAATATATACACACACATATAACCCACTCAATTATGTGTTGTATTACGTGAATCCAACTATGTACTCCTCTCATAATCTGATTTAGCTATTTCGAAATTCAGATCTAGATGTTATATACATACACACACATGCATATACACACATACACATATACTCACAAGTATAGAGAGAGCAAGTATGGCTTCACGTGTGATCAGAGACTATAGGAGGTCGAAGAGAAAGCCGACGTGCCGTTGTTGTTGCCGTTGCCGACTTGCCTTTAGCAACGATTAGGGATAAGAGAATTTTTGGGGATTTTATTTTTTAGGAGAATTTTTTGGCATTTAGGGATTTTATTTTGTAGGAGAACTTTTGGGGATTTTATTTTATTTTTGCCTTTATCAAGAAAGGAATGATACAATCAATATTGTAATAATACAACAAATAAATGATGTCGTTCAATAAATTTTGGAGAATTGGATATTTTCCAAAATTTTAAAAATTTCTCCATTGCCCATACTTTTTTCCAAAATTATTTACCATCCCTAATCCTTTTTCTCCATTATCCAATTATACACCCCCATTTTCTCCATATCCAAAAATTTTGGACAAAGTATTAGGGATCCCCAATGAGTGCACATCCCTACAAATATTGAGTGAAGAAAAAAAGTCGTGTGATACTCACATGTTAATTCGTCTATTTTTCGATGATATGTGTGTCATATATTAATTGGTCTATTTTTGGATGATTTTGAGTTTGAACACTAGTAACATTACAAAAATAAAAGGCAAAGAATATTTATGAGCCTGTTTAGGATTGAGGTTCAGCAAGAAAAAAAATTGCAAAAAAAAGGTATATGGGGTGCTTGATTAAAGAAAAGACATAAATTATATGCTGCATCTACAACATTGTGCACCTGTGGAGCAACGTGCTCTTATAGGCACGTGAAAGTCACGTGCCTATTAAAAAAAGGAAATTTGACGCGTTGTGTACACACAGATGTGACTTTCTTTTCTTTCTCTTCTCCAGTCTCTCTCTTATTTTCTTCGCTCTTCTCTTTTCTCTCTTCTTGTCTTCCTTGCTCCACTAGTGACACCACCGGTCATCTCTCATCGGACAAACACAACCTTAAGCTTTACCTTGGTCCACTAATTGTAACAATGTGCACCATGTCTATGAAAACCTTTTAGGTGCCTATCCACCATTAACGTCGTTGTCGTCTTTTTCCTTGTATCGGCGAAAATTCTGACATCCTTTCGTAGCGCCGCAACATTAATCTCTTTCTTTCCTCATCGCGATTCTAACTATAGCTCCCACATGCCGTTTGGATGCTTCAAGCTCTATCCACCATTAAAGCTCATCTTCACTTTCAGGTGTGTGAATATGGAGATGTGTTTGTGTGTGTTTCGTGAACAAATAGAGTGGATTGGTGAACAAACATGTGTTTGTGTTTGTGCGTGAGAGTGATGGGCAACTATATATAGAGTGGTGAACAAATAAATGAAAAGTTGTGAACAAATATGTTTGCATTTGTTTGTATTTCATTGTGTCTGAGAGTAATGAACAAATATATATGAAGTGGTAAACAAATAAACATATTTGTATTCGTGTGTTTTTGTATGTGTAAGAGTGGTAAACAAATATATATGGAGTGGTGAACAAATATATGTTTGTATTTGTGTGTGTCTGTGTGTGCGTGAGAGTGGTGAACAAATAAAGTGCAAGTGGTGAACAAATATTTGGTGCATGAAAGTTATTGAACAAATAAATGTGAGGTGAGCATAATAATTTTTTTTAATTTTACTACGCGTGAACAGTAGCGCGTACTTTTTACGCACAGGTGTATATTACTTCCTAGGAGCATGTTGATGTAGGACCATGATATAAGGTCACTGGACAAAACTGAGTTTTCAAAAAGTATCAATTATGCTGCTTTTCTCAAATTACATTTTATAAACAACTTGTTTACATGTGTACACTTTATTAATTACAACAATTACAATATATTCATTCATGATTAAAGATATTACTTAAAAAAAATTAAAATTTTAAAAAGTTAAAAAATAAAAATATAAATAAAAACTAAAATTTAAAAATTTAAAAAGTTAAAAATTAAAAAATAAATATTAAAAATTTTAAAAAGGAAAATTTTAAAATTTAAAAATTTAAATATTAAATAGCAAAAATTTAAAAATTAAAAATTAAAAAATTACAAAACAATTAAAATTTTATAAATTATAAAAATCTAAAATATTGAAATTAGATAATAGATAAATCATAAATGACACTTTAACCAGCAATTTTAACCAAACAAATTACCAACTACCTTTTTTATCCCATTGCAATCTTATATTTTTTTTTACCAAATAGTAAAATAACTTTTCTCAACTGCAACCATTACTATACCAATAGATTTTAACGCAATAGATTTTAAAAATGCCAAATAGGTTCTATGTTCCATTTGGGTTCATTTATATTGCCTTTTCTTTTTTTTTTTTTGAAAAAAAGAAAATTCACTTTTTATATAATTTTTTAAAAAATATTTTTTAGAAGCTAAAATCTTTGGCTTTTGGAGAAAAACTAATTTTGATCTTTCTTTGGACTTTCAAGTGTTTTTTTTTTTAATCCAAGCTAAATTCTTATTGTAAAAAGAAATTGCTATTTCCAAATAAAAGAGTTATTTTGTTTCTTAATGGCAAAAGCCAATCCAAATGTGTTGGCCAATAGGGTTTTAACCTAAGAGATACTTGACTCAATTTCGTTCACATGGTTAATACCTTTAAATAGTGAATGAGAAATTGAAGTCAGAGTTAATTGGATTGATGAATTATATTTAATTTAATATTATGAAATTAAATTAAAATAAATTAAATTTATTGGTTTCAACATCTTCAGACTAGGAGTTATAATTTTCCTAGCTAATAGACACATTCCTTGACACGAAGAGTTGGCATAACTATTCCAAATAGTTAGCAATTCCCTATAAATACTATGCAGTTCAGTTTTGCAAAGCATGCATTTCTATGCATTCATATTTTCCTATAACTAGAGTTTTAATATTTTCTTTACAAAGAGTTTAATATTTTATTTGTGTTTTCAATTTCTGCAGTTTAGAGTGCTATTACTGTAGAAAGACGACTATTGTATCCTAGAGACAGTCACTAATAGGGGATCAGTCAAAACCCGAGCACCCTAGTCGACTTCCATCACATCCATATAACATGTCTCGCCATGCATTCTCCTTATCCCGATGTCCAACACCGATCATCTTTCTCCACGTGTGTTAGACAAGATCCATTATATGTGTAACACGTGTCCCCACAAATATTCTATGGAAATCAAGATAGGCCTTTCCATTCAGAGGATACTCCAAACTAGGGAATATTCTCCTTCTTCTCTCTCTTTCTAAATTAATATTTTTCATAAATAATTTTTGACTTGATCATCAGAGGGTCTTTGGTTGATACCACATTAGTGTGTGACTCTTGTTTGTTTTGCAGGATGCGTCAACATTGAAGAAACAACATCTAGAGGACCTATTTTTTTAACTGTTCTTTAAATAATCAGTTTGGCTCCGCCTATGGGAACTTGTACAACACCCATTGAGTACACGTGTTGAAAACAAACTGCTTTCGACCCTAGCCAAGATTTTATGATAAAAAAAGCCGAAGTGAAAATCATTTGGAGCAAGAAGTCTCCATTAATTGCAATCATTTGGAGCAAGAAGTCTCTATTAATAGCCCCCATGAAGATGGTTTATATGCAGTTCCAACATATGTTGAGCCATTTGCGTCAATCCTAACATCCTTTAGGGCCAAGTGCACTAAGGTTGATGACTCTACTAACACAATCAAACCCCACAGCATCACATATTAGCTCGGATCCTTAGTTGATTGCCTTGGCAAACATGTTCAACAACATCTAGAACGTGGCCAACTAGATTTTCAACATATAAGGTTAGCCACTTCTGAACCAATAGCCTACACAAATCCCAGCTAGCAATACTACCAATACCCCGAACTTAATACCACCATACTACCCAACCAAAACACCTGATTCCTTGACGCAACTAGACATAGGTAGGATTGAATGTCTTGGAGATACATAAACAAAGGAAGCCATAACGGCCATAGCAAAGATGCAATTGGTGACTCGACCTTAGAGGGAGTTGTCCCTCTTTTGGGTTGAGGAATTTGCAAATACCTTTTTCTCTGATGAGATTGTCAAGAAGCTAGTCCCTAGATACCAAAGTTGTCATATTATGACGGTCGAGTGACCTAACCCACCACGTATCTATCATCAATTTCAAATTGTTATTTCATAATATGACGGAGCAGCAAGGTGAAAGGGCTTCCCAACTGCCTTGATTCGGATGACATGGAGCTAGTATGACGAGATGTCCTTGTACTCGATCACCTCGTTCAGTTGGTGATGAGCTTCATGAACAGATTTGCCAACAACAAGATGGCTTTGAGATCCTCATCAACCTTGATAGGTATCAGATAAAGGAAAGATGAGACCCTCAGGGAGTTTGCTAGGAGATTTAACAAAGTTTCTATACAAATCCCAAATATGGCAGATTTTGTTGCATTGGAAGTGTTCATCTAAGGCGTTCAGTTGACATGTTATCCTGTTCACTGACGAGAAGAAATCAATGACCCTGTCTGACCTAATGGCTCGCATCGAGAAGTTCATTTCAGTAGAAGATATGCGATTGTCCAGGAAGGAAATGGACAGGGAATTAAAGATCGAACAAACCCAGAAGGTGAGATCTAGGCCTCGAGAGGAACACCGTGAGAAACCCAATATCAAGAGGAAGAAGGAAATTCTCAATTTCCAAAAAAGGCATAGTTTGATGTTTATACCGCCCTCAATGCCTCGAGGACTAAACTTCTCAAAGCTATGAAGAATGAGAAGGATGTTTGCTAGCCAGAATATGAATAAGCAATATGGAGAAGAGAGATTAAAGTAAGTTCTATAGGTTCCATAGGGACCATGGTCATGTGAAAAAAAAACTGTCAGAATTTAAAGGATGGAATTGAAGCCTCAGTAGGGAAAGGAAAATTAGCCCTGTTTTGGGATAACCCTAAAAAGGCTAGAGGAGATCGGCGAGCTCGAAGCCTTAGAAAAGACAAATGAGTTCTCAGGATACTAGACATAATATCTAAATAGTTACTAGCTAGAGAAGAAACTGTGGCACGTTGAAAATTGTATTTCAAATCACTTGAGGAGGCACTGGTCAACAAAATAAGGAGATCTGAACACATCTCACTCACAAGAAGGGACTTGATTAGGAAGCCAATCAACCATGATGATTCCCTGGTTATTAGTGTTGTTAGTGGTAAACAAACTTTAGAGGGGGTGCATAATGTTGAATTGAAGCTTTTTCAAATTTTTAGTTAATTTTGGATTTTTATCAAGCACTTGAAGTAAATTGAAAATATGGCAAAGCGAGAAAAGAAATCAAACACAAGAAACACAAACACACGACATATAGTAGCTTCATAAAAGACTACGTCCACTACCTAGAACATCCCAATATAAGATTTTCAACCTTCTCTACTAAGATTGAAAAACTCAAACTTTACAGTATTGTCTAAGCTTGAAACCAATGTACAATACTCGATTCTCCCTGAATTAGGTAAACCCCAAAACTCACGTTATAGTTTTTTGTTTTCAAAACCTCTATGAATAAACATGATAGGCCTTTAAAATCAAAGCTCAAAGCTACAAATAGAAAGATACAAGGTTTGATTATATAATTGCCTCAATTTTTGTGCAAAAAGATGTTTTGGCTCAATGAATTCAATGTATATATATGCACTATTAATAAATAGCTATTAGAGACAATTAGAAATAGCCAAATTTGAAATTTCAATATTTGGGAGTGGATAAGGTTGTATAATTGTATCAAAAGCTGCTAGTTTTGGATAAAATTTAAGTTGACAACTCACATGCATTCAAGGTTTGCATCGTGGTGGTCAACCACACCCCTTTACCATTAGAGAACCCAAGAAGTTCTTGTGCGATCGAGCTCGATACAAGTGGTTGACCTTATGGCCAATTATCATACTCAATTCATACTTCATTGATGATTAAGGTAAAACCTTATGCAATTGACCACATGTCTCTATTGCTAGGGAGTTTGAATTGGATTTTGTAAAAGACTTTGCTTCCAAACTCTCTTTTGTCTAAACTAAGTTTCAAATCACCGTTTAAATATTGTAAACATTTAAAAAATATTTAGATACTTTGAAAAGCTAGGATAGCAACTCTCTTTGAACAAGAAACCCATAACACCATAAAACTAATATAATGGCTAGATTTAGATTGCAATAACACCATAAAATAAATTACAAGTGCCCGTGTTAGAGTATCTAAGATATACTATGCTGCAGCCATAATGTAAATTATAGCAATTCTAGCTACACTATTTGAACTAAGCTATGACTAAGCTAGGCTACAACTAGCTATGAAGAGCTAGATAGAATTGGACAAAGATTTGATAGTTGTGGTCCTCTTGGTTCTGGGCGTCAACTGGCTTTTATTCTTGAAGTTCTTGAAATTTCCTAACAAACTGGCTTAATTGTGGAGCCATATCATGTCATAGGATTTGAATTTGATTCATAGCTTATTTTCTCCCTAAATTGTGCCTAGAGATTGTTGTGATGCATGTACTTATTTTGACTTGGTCTTTATTCGATGCAATGTGTGCCTTATTTACTGTGTTTCTTCACTGGCGGCATAGTGGCTGCTTAGTTCTTAGCTTTTCACATTCACCCTTGCTTTTCCTTCTTCTATAAATGAATAGAAGTACATAATTAGGGAAATATTACATTGATAAAAGTACGTCCATGCCCTTATGTCCACTATCTCCATCCTATGTCACCTTTTATCTTAAAGTCTTCATGATGTGTCTTGGTTTGTGTGTATTTGTTCTTGCATTTCTATATTTGTTGTTTGAGGTGTTTTATACTTTAAGTGGATTAGTGTAGCTTTATATCGTATTTGTGCATATTAGGCTTGAATTGTTTAAAGTTGAGTTTGAAGAGTTAACACTACACTAAAGTGCATTTATCTTATGTTTTAAGGAGATTTGAGGAATTGTTTGAAGCTTGAAGATTAGATGGCTTGGGAAAAGTTTGAAGAGGCATTTAAGGACGAAAAATGAAAGAGAATTGAGTTTGAAAGCCCTCGGAAGAAGGCCAAAGCAATCGGAAGTGAAACGAAGCAAAAACGGAGGAAAAAATAGGCCTCCAAACAAGCGGTTAATCGGCTCTATCAAACGCCTAAACCAATAGCTACACATTTGTTGGTGGCTTAGAGGACTTGGGGAGCTAGTTAACCAGTTGGCTCAACCGGTAGTGTGTGATTTTTGGCTATAAAAGCTCCCTTTTGGCATTTTATGAGAACTAATTCCTTATTCCATCACGCCTGCTTCATCCCATTAAAACCCTAGCCCTCCATCATTCTCACCCACCTTACATACACTCATCCACACACATCTATACTTAGAATTAAGCTAATTGATGTGTTTACACACGTAAATGTACGAATCATTAGTTGTATAGCAGATACGAGTATAGGTATCATCTACACAAGGAGGCTCCTTAGTTTTGTCTCTACGTGCTTGGTGTTTAAAACTAGCTACGAGTGTGTGTTGAAGTATTTTTGGTCTTTTTAATTGAAGAGGGATCTAAAATAAAACCTAAATCTAATGGAGGAACTAAGGTGCCTAGCTAAGGAAAAGAAGCTGTACAAGGAGAAAGAGGATCTTGAGCAATTGCATTGCAATTAGACTCGGGCAATTATAATGATTTAGTCTATTTATGGCTCAATTGCTCTCTTTGGTGTTGATTAACGTCCTACTTGAGAGACTAACATATTAGTATTGTTTTAGACTAGAGATTAGCCTCTTAAAGCATTAACTAGTGCTAGTGGGTGCCCTTTTAGTATTGTTTCAGACTAGAGATATACTTCTACCGTATTAAGTCATTAGTTAAGCATATAATCAACACACTTAGTTGTAAATAGGGCTTATGCTATTAGCATGGAATAAGCCTAAGGTGACACCACTACCGATAGCATTTAAGTATAAAAGAACACACATAACTTCACTTAGGTATGTAAACAAACACATAGATATGTTTGATTACCAACACGTAGACATATTGATTCACGCTATTAATCAATGTAAAGAAGCATGTATTAAGAGCCAAAGATATACACAAATCCTTTTTTTATAGCCTTAATCTAATATACAACAACAAACACCCAAAGATCCAGCCTAATCTAGCAACATATTTACAAGATCTAGAGAAAGAACAAGAAGAACTCGTCTAAATCTTGCTTCCAAATTCGTACAAACCTTTCAAATCCTTATTAGATGTTTTAATCCTAGATTGTTATGGGGTTTAGATAGTGGTTTTGGGTCTTAATTGAAGTGGGAAAAGGGTTAGGGTTAATGGGTGTAAGAGGTTATCGGGTTCCTCTCTCAAAATAAGCTAAAAGCCCTAAATATAGCTTTTACACTGCAAAAGTCAGTTACTGGGTTGGTCACTCAGTCTAAATTTAAGTGAGTCTGGCCGAAATTGTGAAGCTCTTTGATCTAGGTTAGAAGCAAGGCCGGTCAATCGGCCTTAGGATGGGGTGTGATTGGACTTGGGTAGAAAAACTCCAATCTTTGCTCCTTTTGAGCTTTTACTCGGTTGCTCATCTCTTTGCCCAACGATTTCCGAATGCGCTTTTCTTGATTTCTTCACATCCAAAACACACTTAACTTTGCTCCATCATCAAATCACTAATCTTTGGGATCAAACACTTGGATTTGGAAATTGAAGCAAGATTTGTAAAAAAGAAGCTAAGGATGGAAGGAAAGATTCTTTTTCTCCTTTCCTTCTTAGTTTCTTCTATGATTAAGTAGAGATATAATGGGTGATTAACACTTGTAATATGGGTTAAATTATTACACTTTGATTATGGGTTTTTGGATGGATTAATATATTCTTTGTTATAATGGGTGATTAACACTTGTAATATGGGTTAAATTATTACACTTTGATTATGGGTTTTTGGATGGATTAATATATTCTTTGTTTTTATGGCTCAATGATTATCCTCTATACATGTCTAGGTGTTTGATGATATGTCACAATGAGATAGCATATAATATACTGATGTTTGCTTGCTATTAATCATTTCCATAGCTTTATTTAAGCATGTCTATGTGTTTATATGAAGAATCCATAAAGTGGGTTATATATTCATTCACGTCTATGTGCGTGTCTATATGCCGTAATAGCAAAGCATGCTCAATTTACATACATGTTGGCTCTTAATTGTTTATATGGTGTAATCTAAACTTATCTATGTGTTTAGGAGTTGAGTATGCTATGTTCACAAATGCCATGCCCTAGAACATATATTGATTTTTGCTTTAAAGCTTGACCCGCTATTGTGATGCTTTGATTGATGGCGAATAACTAATGATTAGACTTAAACGAGTTTTCTTCAGCTTTAAACCCGGCTAATTGGCTTCTGACTTAGTTTAATTGATCTTAGATGGACTAGGTCTTGGCTTTATATCTATCCAACGGTTTAGACACTAGGGTAAGGTCAATCAACGTCACCTAGAACCCTAAGTAACTAGCCCAAAAACACTAGGTCATAAGGACCACACTATACTCTAGGGACGATCGACCTAGGGACAGACCCGCACGGAGGCCTAGGGATAATAAGGTAGTTATTTAGGACTCTAGCCAAGAGTAATCTAAGAACCTATCAAAAGCCCTAATCAAAAGTATAGTAATAGCCCATAAGCAAGTGATGATTACCCTATTCCCATTTCCATTGTTTGTTTCCCTTAGATAACTTGTTTCTACCACCTTCCCACACACACACTTTAGTTTTCCTACCTTTAGTTAGATTTATTTTCTTCGAGCTCCATTTAATCTAAAACCCCAAAAATATTGGTAGTTTAGGACCTAGCGTAGCTTTCTAGTACATGCATAGCTTAGGATTGCACACAGTTAGCCTCCTTGTGGAAGAACAACCCCGTACTTGCACGCTTTGCTACCAATGACCCGTGACCTTGCGGGCTAATTTTAAGGCTTGTGCTTATAATTGCATCAAGTTTTTGATGCCATTGCTGGAGAGGCATGGTTGTTTTGTTTCTTTTTTTTGTATGTTATAGATAGTTGCATGTTTCATTTGCTTTCTTTGTACAATTTTCTTTATTAGTTTATTACCTTATTTTCCGTTTGTTGTACCTTGCTATTATGAGTCTACTTTTGCTTTCTTTTATGGTTTGTTTATAGTGCTTTAGTTCTTTCTTCTCTTTTTAGTAGCCTTTTAGAATTTGTGGCTTACTTACTGTAGATATAGGAATTGTTGAAGTATTGGGGGTTGAGAAGTGGAAGGAGATTTCTTTTTGAGATGGTTGAGCATAGGCAAGATCCCATCCCTCCCTTTATCCATCCTATTCCACTACATATAGAGCCACCTAGGAACCCTCACGTTTTTTACCCTTCTAGACCGAATCGTCCATTCAAAGAAGAGCTTACCAGTAGGCAATATTCCCTCCTTAATGCATTTGAGCCTAACTTGGCCATTTAAACTCTAGATTTTAGGGAGGAAAATTTTGAGATAAAGCATGGCACATTAGCGATGTTAGGATTAGTATGCCCTAAAGCTCACTTGTACATGACATTTTGGATATGAAACAATGTATAATCATATTTTTGTTAAATGGCATTATGAGTTTCTTACATATAATCTCTGTTATGTTTTATCGATGCATGTATGAAGGTCCTTTGACTTGCACTAATGACTTGGGTGCACAGTGAGGCTGGACGCACAGTAGGTCCAAGTCTAGATTTAGTCACATCATAAATTGAATCCATAACCAAATAAGTAGTGTTGGACACTCTACTGGGATAAGGTTATATTGAGCAAGTCTCCTTTTTGAAGGTGATCTACCTAGGTCATTGGAGGACTTTCTGGATTTGTCTCAATAGTACGTGTGTCACGTATTGGATAGGACCATTGTGAGTATGTTTTCTAGCGACGTACTATCAAAGAAAGAAAACAAGACACTCACTGCTACTAAATGATCATTGCTCTTAATCTTGAGTATATGTGGATGAACTAATGAAGTTAGGGTTTAGTACTTTGATTCACGTGGGTGAGATCTTATTTTATTAGGATCAACACCTTGTGCATTGAGTGCTAAGTTCTAATTAATTAGAACATGCATATGAAAAATGGAATCTATGTGCCCCCTTTGGGATTGTCCAAATTTATCATCCGAATCTAGATCTAGTGATACTACCTTTATAGGTGTGTCGGTCATACGGCTTGAGGGTCGCTCCCGAGATCAAGAGATTCCATGACCAAGGATGGTTGGCAATAGGACAAGAAACCCAACGGAAAAAGGTACAGCTAAGGAGGTGATAGTACACAGGCCAAAGGACCGATCTTAGCTGTGGGTATACATAGAGGGGTATTATGGTAAGTTATTTAGTAGGTCAAAGACAAAGTTCATATTCTTTTGTGATAAGCTTTTGGGTAATGACAATTATTCTTGGAGTGCAACTTTGATCTTATGGTGGAATAGATCGAAGTTAAAAATAATTATTATGTCGCCTAGATCGGGCAAGGATAATTTTAATTATTTTTGGAAGCCAATGATAATTGTGTCTTCTTGGTCCCTTTCCCTAGTTGAAATGACTTTGAGAGAGTAATCTTGAAAGAGCAAATTCCATATTGTGGTAGTAGCCTTATTGGGCCAAAGCTTGAAATTGGGTTTGGACTTTCTTTAGAGTCCAAGATAACCTAATTGGGCTAGGATGGTTTCCTATTGGGCTTGGGCCTCCACATGGATTATGGACTATGTGTTGGACTTGGATAATGGGCTTGGCCTAAGTCTTCCAAGACAAGTGGACAACTTGCAAAATACTACAAAAACAAGTGGACAACTTGCACAAGTCTTCCAAGACAAGATTGATAAGTTTCAAAAAGGAAATACTACATGGAAATTTTCTCCCACATTGAAAGTTTAGCAACTTTAGATGCCAAGGTTCTCTCTATAAATAGACAAGACCCTACACCTTTTATGTATTCCACTTTGTAGTTGATTTCTTCCTTTTTGGCAAGAAAATGCTACAACATATAGTACACACTTATTGTGTGATTTTTGCTCTAGTTTTTCAAGAGCATATTACTTTGCTTCTTCCCACACAAGAGGCTATTCTCTCAAGATAAGTCTCTTTAATCATAGGGAAGAAGACTAGGGAGTTGCTTATTGTGACACCCTTATAGCAAATTTTGGTGGCCTTGTTTGTGAACGGGAATAAAGCTCGTGACCGGTTTTAGCTTCATCAAAGGCCCCACGCTTCAAGAGGTTAGCTTTATATATTTTGCAAGTACTAGTTATATTCGATATATATGTTCTTAAGCATGTTCTTGCGTGTGTAATGTGGATATTTTATTTTCCTAGCATGTTTTCTTAGTTATAATTTAGAAAATATGGACTAGGATACCCCACACTTAATAATATCTATCCTACAATTGGTATCAGAGCTTAGGCTCACACACAACATGCTTAGACTATGCAAGAATATTGTATTTGCATAAATATATATTAGTCCTCTTGTGAGTGGCAAGATTAGGAAATCTTGTGCTGCATATACTTGTGGTTTTATGCTTGTATGTCCAGGTAATATAAAATCCCCTTGATGGTTCGTATGTATGCATGATAGATTTTCGTGTACGGTCAACAAAGCTTGGCCAGAGGCGATTTCATGTATAAAATATTTCTGGTTATTGCTTTTAGTTTCATTTAAAAGAAGCATAAGATGTTTTGATATCCTTGTAATGTTTCTTTATGAAGCTTGTATTAGCAATAGCAAAGTGTATTATTGTAATCTTTGAAGACCAAGAAGAAAAACAAGAAAACAGCATATTGGAATACTCTACCTGGTAAGCAAGCCGGATGACCGGGTGGACTTAACTGATCGACCGGCTACTCCAGAGAGCAAAAAATTCATGAAGCAATTGGAGCCGGTCGACCGGCTCTTATTGACGGTCGATCGGCTGAGGCAGAAAAAACTACTATGTGTGCTGTTTTTGTTAAAGATTACAGGGAGCCATCAAAGAGGGATTCTAACATATTTTTGGTGGATGTTTATAATGCAATGATATATGTTTTAACATATTTGCATTAGCATGATTGCCACCTAGAAATATGTCCACTCTTTAGGGTTTATAAAAATTAGTCATACATATGAGTTGATTCTCAAAGATAGTTAAGTTTATGAGAATGGCTTAGACAAGAGAATTATAAGCGGCTATGTCTAAAGATGCCATGAGATCTCATGACAACATTAAAAGAACTTAACTTGAGATTTACATGTATATATATCAACCTAAGGGTCTATGCACCCAGATTTAGGTAAGAGATCTATTGTGATATTGCAATGTTTTAGTAACACAAAGGGATTTACATATATCCAAAATGTGTTTAGATCTAAAACAAAGCAAGAATATCAAAGGAAACCCTTAAGTTAAAATATTGAGTGGGAGAAGGACTGAAATACCCCACGGCTTTCCATATCCGATTCACGTTAATGATAAATGTCATTAACTTCCCCAACGGAAGGTGACATTTTGTCTAGATTTAACAAGGTGAAACATAAAATGTTTATTCAAAAGGGTGTTAGTAAGTTCGGCCATCCCATCGATGGAGTTCTTCACTAAAGATTGCCTTACGAACATTGATTAAAGTCACTACCCTATCGGAGGGCTTAAATCAAGAATGTTTTGGGGAATAAACATTAGGAATGGGTGTACACTCAACTTAAATGGTAGGTTCGGCTATCCTATCGATAGAGTTCGCTACCGGATTTAAGAAGCCAAACAAAACAGTGATTGAATTATTCAATTGGATCATATCCAGACAATTGTTAATTCAAATAAGTGGTGGCACTTAACTTAACATTCATAAGTTCGACCATCCCATCGGTGGAGTTCTTATGAGGATGTTGAGACACTGTTACATCGAGTAGTTTAAAGAGTTGATCTGCTCAAAGGCAAATGATGTAAAAAGTACTCGTATGTTTTATTTCCAAAGATAGCATACATATTATACATGCATCAATTTTGTACTCATAAATTAATTATGATTATATTGTTGTATCCAGAAAAATGTCTTCGTTCAGTCCACTAGCTACAATTCTCAAAGAGCACAAGCTCACTGGACCGAATTTTGTGGATTGGGAACGAAACTTAGACATAGTACTCACTGCAGAAGAGTACAAGTATGTCCTAACAACTCCTTATCCTGTTGTGAGGGCTAACTCTTCTGAAACCCAGAAAGATCTTTGAGGCAAAATGGCGTAAAGCCAATAGTATGGCCAAGTGCTATATAATGGCTTCTATATCGATATTTTGCAGAGCAAGCATCATCATATGGAAATCAGAAAAGAAATCATGACCTCACTGTCTCGTATGTTTGCTGATAAGAGCAGGCTCGCAAGGCAAGGTGCTCTTAGAGAAATTATGAATCAAAGGATGGTAGAAAGAGCATCTGTCAGGGAGCATATGCTCAAAATGATGGATTGCTTCAATACTGCTGAGATCTTAGGAGCAAACATAGATGAACAATCAAAGATAGACATGATTTTGGAGACTCTACCGTCATCTTATACTCAGTTCAAGCTTAATTATAATATGAGTAAGATGAACATGGATATGACAGAATTAATGAAAAAGCTCCTAGCTGCAGAAGCCATAATGAAAAATAAAGGCCACATAAATATGGTTCAAGCATCCACTTCTGGACTTAACCCGAAAGGGAGAAAGTTCAAAGGAAAGGGGAAGTAAAAACGTGGTCAAAGGAAAAAGAAGAAAAGTGGTGAACAGCCCAGGCAGTTAACAGGTGAAAAGCCCAAGGGCAAATGCTTTAAATGTGGCCTAAAAGGACACTAGAAAAAGGATTGCCCGAAGTACTTGGCTCGAGGCCAGAAAGGTACACCTCTTTTGTTCTACATTGAAACCTGCTTAGTGGTTGATTCTACTGATTCTTGGATTGTAGACTCTGGAGCCACTAACCATATTTGCAATTCTTTGCATTGGTTTGAAATGAAGGAACTAGCTAAAGGAGTTTGCTCTGAGGTTGGGTAATGGAGCAAAAGTATGGGCTGCTGCAGTGGGAGGAATGTGCTTAAATTTTCCCTGTAATAGGAAGATATTTTTGAACAATGTTTATTATGTTTCGGATGTACGTAAAAACCTTATCTTTGTTTCGCAATTAATATTAGAGGGTTTTTGCATTAATTTCCATTCTGGTGTTGATATCGAGAGATGGAAATATTATTTGTTCCGTAGCATGCATGATAATTTGTTCTATATAAAACCTATTACAAACTCACTGCATAATATAGAACAAACTAATTCCCGGAAAAGGAAGGTTTCTTCGACCAATGATACATATCTTTGGCACATACGCTTAGGACATATCAGTCTAAAGCGAATTCAGAGATTAGTCGAGGATGGGCATCTTAGCTCATTAGATCTCGAAGATCTACCTCCATGTGAATCTTGTCTCAAAGGGAAGATGACTAAACGGTCATTTTCTTCTAAAGGAGAAAGGGCCAAAGAAGTATTGGAATTGGTTCACACTGATGTGTGTGGTCTTATGAGCAAACCAGCACGAGGAGGTTATGAGTATTTCATTACTTTTACTGATGATTACCCTAGGTATGGATACGTATATCTAATGCGACGCAAGTCTGAATCCTTTGAGAAATTCAAAGAGTTCAAAGCTGAGGCAGAGCGGAAATTAGATAAACATATCAAAGCCCTTCGGTCTGATCGAGGTGGCGAATACCTCTCAGGTGAGTTTAGAGACTATCTTACACAAGAAGGGATAGTGTCTCAGTTGACTGCACCAGGGACTCCTCAGCAAAATGGTGTAGCAGAGAGAAGAAATCGTACCCTATTGGATATGGTTAGGTCAATGATGAGTCATGCATCATTACCTTTATCTTTTTGGGGTTATGCCATTGAAACAGTTTCATACATCTTGAACTTGGTACCATCCAAATCAGTACCTAGGACACCTCAAGAAATGTGGACTGGGCGTAAGCCTAGTCTAAATCATCTCCACATTTGGGGCTGTCCAGCTTATGTACTTAATAGTAATGCTTCAAAATTGGAACCAAGATCCGAGTTATGCTATTTCATTGGATATCCTAAGGGAACCAGAGGTGGGATCTTTTATAATCCTAAGGAGCAAAAGGTGTTTATAAGCACCCATGCTAGATACTTAGAGAATGATGAAATGGTCCAGAAAACACCAGATTCTGAAGTTGTTCTAGATGAGATTTCACAAGAATCTCCAGTAACACCTGTGGTAACTGTGAATGAAAAAGAACAGCATATTACACCTAATATATCGGAGCATCGTCTAGTGGGAGATATCCAAGCCTCCTGATAGATACTATGGAGAGTCCTTTCAGACTTCTTCAGAGAATCAGGTGGTGGATCCCGTAAGTTATGATGAAGCAGTTTCCGACATAGATGCCGACAAATGGCATAAGGCAATGGATTCAGAGTTAGAATCTATGTATTCTAACAAAGTCTGGGATCTTGTAGTTGCATCTGAAGGGGTAAAACCTATAGGGTGCAAATGGGTCTACAAGAGAAAAAGAGGAGTTGAAGGAAAAGTTGAAACCTTTAAAGCAAGGTTGGTGGCGAAAGGTTATACTCAGAAAGAAGGGATCGATTATGAGGAAGCTTTCTCACCAGTAGCCATGCTTAGATCCATCAGGATACTTCTTGCCATCGCTTGTCATTATGACTACGAGATATGGCAAATGGACGTCAAGACAGCCTTTCTTAATGGAGAACTTGATGAGACCATTTACATGACACAACCAGATGGATACATTGCTAAAGGCCAGGAACATATGGTTTGTAAATTAAAGAAGTCCATTTATGGATTAAAACAGGCATCTAGAGCATGGAACATCAAATTTGATCGTAATTAAATCTTATGGTTTTGATCAAAATATTGATGAACCTTGCGTGTATAAAAGGTGTAATGGAAATCTTTGTAGCTTTTTTGGTTCTGTATGTGGATGATATCCTACTAATTGGAAATGATGTGGGAATGCTATCATCCATAAAGGTTTGGCTTTCTACTCAATTTCAAATGAAGGATTTAGGAGAAGCTAGTTATGTTCTAGACATCAAGCTTATGCGAGATCGTAAGAAACGTAAGGCTAGCCCTATCTCAAGCTTCATTTATTGAGAAGATATTAGTCAGGTTTAACATGCAAAACTCTAAGAAGGCCTTGTTACCTTCTAGACATGGAGTTTATCTATCTCGGGATCAATGTCCTAAAACACCTGAGGAGATAGAGAGCATGAAGCGAGTTCCTTATGCTTCAGCAGTTGGAAGTCTCAAGTATGCCATGTTATGTACTGGACCAGATATCTGCTTTCTTTGTTGGCATGGTTAGTAGATATCAGTCAAACCTTGGACTGGCACATTGGGTCGCGGTTAAGCATATATTCAAATTCCTGCAAGGAACAAAGGACTATGTGCTAGAATACCATGCAGATGATCTAACACCATTAGCCTATACAGACTCGGATTTCCAGTCCGACAGAGATTCCGTGAAGTCTACTGGATATGTTTTCACTCTGTCAGGAGGAGCTATTTCATGGAGAAGTGTGAAGCAAAATTGTATTGCTAACTCTACCATGGAGGCCGAGTATGTAGCAGCATCTGAGGCTGCGAAAGAGGCAGTATGGCTAAGAAAGTTCTTGTTAGACCTAGAGATTGTGCCGGCAGCTCACAGACCAATAACGTTGTATTGCGACAACAACGGTGCTGTTTCACGGCAAAGAGCCTAGGAATCACAAAAAGGGTAAACACATTGAACGAAAATATCATTTGATTCGTGAGTTTATCCAAAGAGGAGATGTAGTAGTTGACAAGATAGCTTCAGCAGAAAACCTGGCAGACCCATTTACTAAGACTCTTTTAGAGAAAGTGTTTGCCACACATTTAGAGTCTTTGGGTATTAGGCTTTGCAGAAGTAATCTTTAGTGCAAGTGGGAGATTGTTAGGATTAGTATGCCCTAAAGCTCACTTGTACATGACATTTTGGATATGAAACAATGTATAATCATATTTTTGTTAAATGACATTATGAGTTTCTTACATATAATTTTTGTTATGTTTTATCGATGCATGTATAAAGGTCCTTTGACTTGCACTAATGACTTGGGTGCGCAGTGAGACTGGACGCACAGTAGGTCCAAGTCTAGATTTAGTCACATCATAAATTGAATCCATAACCAAATAAGTAGTGTTGGGCACTCTACTGGGATAAAGTTATATTGAGCAAGTCTCCTCTTTGAGGGTGATCTACCTAGGTCATTGGAGGACTTTCTGGATTTGTCTCAATAGTACGTGTGTCACGTATTGGATAGGACCATTGTGAGTATGTTTTCTAGCGACGTACTATCAAAGAAAGAAAACAAGACACTCACGCTACTAAATGATCATTGCTCTTAATCTTGAGTATATGTGGATGAACTAATGAAGTTAGGGTTTAGTACTTTGATTCACTGTGGGTGAGATCTTATTTTATTAGGATCAACAGCCTTGTGCATTGAGTGCTAAGTTCTAATTAATTAGAACATGCATATGAAAAATGGAATCTATGTGCCCCCTTTGGGATTGTCCAAATTTATCATCCGAATCTAGATCTAGTGATACTATCTTTATAGGTGTGTCGGTCATATGGCTTGAGGGTCGCTCCCGAGATCAAGAGATTCCATGATCAAGGATGGTTGGCAATAGGACAAGAAACCCAACGGAAAAAGGTACAGCTAAGGAGGTGATAGTACACAGGCCAAAGGACCGATCTTAGCTGTGGGTATACATAGAGGGGCATTATGGTCAGTTATTTAGTAGGTCAAAGACAAAGTTCATATTCTTTTGTGATAAGCTTTTGGGTAATGACAATTATTCTTGGAGTGCAACTTTGATCTTATGGTGGAATAGATCGAAGTTAAAAATAATTATTATGTCGCCTAGATCGGGCAAGGATAATTTTAATTATTTTTGGAAGCCAATGATAATTGTGTCTTCTTGGTCCCTTCCCTAGTTGAAATGACTTTGAGAGAGTAATCTTGAAAGAGCAAATTCCATATTGTGGTAGTAGCCTTATTGGGCCAAAGCTTGAAATTGGGTTTGGACTTTCTTTAGAGTCCAAGATAACCTAATTGGGCTAGGATGGTTTCCTATTGGGCTTGGGCCTCCACATGGATTATGGACTATGTGTTGGACTTGGATAATGGGCTTGGCCTAAGTCTTCCAAGACAAGTGGACAACTTGCAAAATACTACAAAAACAAGTGGACAACTTGCACAAGTCTTCCAAGACAAGATTGACAAGTTTTAAAAAGGAAATACTACATGGAAATTTTCTCCCACATTGAAAGTTTAGCAACTTTAGATCCCAAGGTTCTCTCCAATCAAGAGGAACTAGAGAGTTTGAAGCGAGACACCAAATCTCTAGGTGAGCGTTTGAAGAGCATGGTTGAGAGTGTGCAACTTATGAGCGAGAACGTTAAAATACCTTTAGAACAAGTTGAAGAGATAGGAGAGAGACCTAGAGATAAGAGAAATAGTGGTGAAAAAGATGATGTCTTGGAGAGACAATTAGAAAAAGAGGTTGATGGGGAGATCACATCTTGTAGTGAGGATGAGGATGAGCTTAATGATAATTTGGTTCTTGGTGACTCTTATGAATATGTTTTAGAGAAAGTAGTACCCTATCCTCCTAAGCTATCAACGTCTTCCATTGAGTCACATGAGCCTTTTCTGTCTCCTCATCCCACATATTCTGCACACTTGGAGGTTGAGTCTCGTGATCATAGCACTTATTTGCATTTCGAGTCCACATTTAGGGAGTTTAGGGTGCACACCTCCCTTGAGCATTCACGCATCCATGACCCGAAATCCATTGAGTCCTCATTGTCCCCTCAATGTATGTCTACCCCATATGAAAAGCATGATGGTGGGATGACACCCACTAGTGATGAATGTGTTGTCGAATTTAAAGGGACTTTAGCTAGTGAAGGTTTAAAGTCATCCATTGGGGAAAACAAGGCATCAATTTTGGAGGTTTTAGATGATAAGTCTCTTGGAGTTAAGAATCACGATGTTGAAGAGAATAGCAACTCTAAGAAGACACATAAAAAAGAAATTGGTGTGCTTGGAAGAATGATCTGTGGATCTCTTTGGATGTTTGATGATTCATTGATGGAAATAGAGCCCATAAAGATCGAATCCACCTCTCAAGAGGAGTTAGAACGGCCTAGGCTTAAACATGTTATATCTTGTAGAGAGGAAGAGTGTAGTACTTCATCATCCCTTACCCTTGCCCTTCCTTCTCTGAGAGTCGTTTCAACCAGCCTTTCCCATTCCAATGAGTCTTCCTCTTTGGAGCTCACATTTATGCCTTCTAGTTTAGAACATTTTCATCTAGGGCTAAATAGCATTTCTCTCATGTTGCATGCATTAGACCTATCTTTCACCCATGGGGAGGGTGTGTTCCTAGCTCTTGATTATGAAAAGAAGGCCATAAGGTGGTTAGTTAAAGAGCAAGTGGGGCATGATCTTCCACGTTTATGCATGATGCCTTCTATACTTGCACACATATTCTTATTTGATGTTTCGGGGTGGAATCTTGAAAAGGGGTGCATTGTGTATTCATTACCCCATCATATAGTGCATGACCCTTTTCCTTCTACTATCTGTGCATGGTTGAATATCCGGCAATTTGTGCCTTGCAATTTTAAACATGTATTGCTCTAACACTAGCGCCTGGCTAGAGGCGTTAAATCCAGCGCTGCTAGGAGGCACCCTAGACATGTTTATATTTTATTTGCTTTTCTTGATTTTCCTTTTCTTTTATTTGCTTTTAGTATTGTTGTTCTTTGATTTTCAAGTACTTTTTGTTTTTCTTTTTCACGATTCCAAGTGTTGATCCTCACTTCTATCATTTCCCATTCTTTATACACCTTGTTTATCATTTGATGATGCCAATGCAAGCTCACATGGCAATACTACTAATCATGTGCTTTGAGTGCTTATGATTTGTTAAGAGACAGGGATTAGTAGCTGAATCATTGTCCATTGGCATTGAAGAGCTTCAAAGAACAAAAGGTTGTATCTATCCTTTCTCTATTTGTTCCCTATTTATCTACCTCGTCCCACCGCCCTTACTTGCTTTGTGTTGCCGATTTGCTTGTTGAGTGGTATTGTTCTATTTGCTTGAGGACAAGCAAAGTTTAGGTTTGGGGGTGTGGGAGTTTGGTTTTCTTGTTATATGCTTTGTGTAGGGTAAATGTGCATTATGTGCTTAAAACAGCAATAATTTTTCGATTTTGATGCATGTAGAGTCGTTTGTCTCTTGGTTGATTGGAGTGTTAGATTTTGTGATTGATTTAATTGATTGGTGAATATAAGTTGCATTGTAGGGAAGTGAATGGAGTGGATTGAAAATCGGATCTTGAAGGGGATGCCCTTGAAAGTTGTGGGGAGTGAGGACCTTTAAGAATGACCTTTGTAGCCACCCCATAGCTTGGTAGGAAAGAGTGTTGAAAAAGGGTTGTTGATATGAGTGCTCTTCCTTGATTGGTTCTTTTTGACGTGCCAAAGCCTTTATTTTTTCTTTGTTTTTGTGTAAATGCAATGCAAAGCATGAATAATCCCAAAAAAAAAATTTGAAAAAGGCAAAATGGTGCAAAAATATCAAAAAAAAAAGTGAAAAAGAGAAAAAGCCAAAGACACCAAAAAGTTTTTGTGAATAAGTGCATAAGTGACACAATGTCAACTTAGCACAAATTATCCTCTATGTAGATATGTAAATAAGGCTTTTTATAAGCCATTTTGTATGTATATTCTCTCTCTTCTTGTCTTTGAGGCTTTGTGCATGTTAGAGAGGCTACGTTAGTTGAGGGGGCACGAAATCTCAACATCCCGAGTGCATGCGTTAGAATCCTAGGCTTGTGGTGGTCCAGCTACTTGGGAACTTCCCACAAGGTTTGAGGCCCTTTATTAGTAGAGGGAGGATCCGAAGAGACTTGAGGATCTCTCTATAACAGGAATGCCCCCTTCATGCTTCTTAAGCTAACCGTGATAGCAAGTCAATTCCTTAGGCAACCCTTTGTATTGACTTTAGAGGTGAACTTAGGTTTGGGCTTGCTTGGGGACAAGTAAGGAGAAGGTTTAGGGGTGTTGACGTGTTTGTTTTGTGTGTGCTTATGCATTATATGTATATGCTTATTTTGAGGTGTTTTATGCTTCATTTGCTGTATTAGTATAGCATTTAGGTCATATTTGTGCATAATAGGGTTTTCATGTCATAGTTGAGGTTAAGACTTACATGCTACACTAATGTACGTTTATTACTTGTTTTAGGTGTGATTGGGAGAGATAATTAGAGCTTGATTGAGGGTGCTTGGTGTGTGGAACAAATCCAAGGGTGTTTTGGACATAAAGGAAAGAAGAAAAGTGCATTTGTAAGTGGTCGGGCAAAAGAAGGAGTGACCGAGGTGAAACCAAACGCAACGTGAGCCAAATTTGGATCTTGCAACCTAAAAAGGACATAGAAAAATTTTGGATATGTTTTAGGGTGCAAAAGATGACTTGGGAGATCCCCCATGATGATACGAAGCCATAGAAAAAAAGGTGCGCGAATCAGAGCTAAAACGAGCAAGATATGATCATTCTACTGTCAAGACCATTTAGCCTCTGTCTAGGCAGGATGACCTAGCCGGTCGACCGACTAGGTAGACCGGCCAGATCAGAATCTGGGCCAATTTTGGCCGGACGACTTGGCCCCAAAGCCGGTCGACCGGTTGGGCCCCCGGCTGGACGCGTTAACAGCTCTATTTAAGCCACTTTTCAGCCACTTTTGAAAAAAAAGAACACCCAAATCAAATACCCATTTTCCAAAACCCAAGATCCACCAAAAATCACCTCACACACTCACTTCTAAACACATTTAACACTTGGAATCAAGGATCCAAGAGGATTAAACACTAGGATTTGGGGCATAGCTCATGGATTGTAAAGCTTGGCTATGGATAGAAGGGCATCTCTCTTTTATCCTAAGTCTAATTATGTATGATTAGAGCTATATAGGGTGATTATATCTTGTATTTATGGATTGATTATGACTTTATATTAATGGTAACTTGATGGATTTATGTATAAATGCTTTATGCTTAGGGCTTCAAAGGCTATTTTACATACATGTCTATGTGTTTGTTGAAATGCCTCAATGATGTAGCATATATATATATTGAAGTCTATTGTGCTATTAACCATTTCTAAATCATTATGCTAGCATGTCTATGTGTTTGTGTGGTGATTACATGAAGTGAGTACGACTATATACATGTCTATGTGTGTGTTAGCATACTTAATAGCATAACTTGCTTCTATTGCATACATGTCGGGTGCCATTACTTAAATTGGTGTAATCTAAACATGTCTATGTGTTTTGTAGTAGAATATACCGGTGTATTCTCAAATTCCATGCCCTAGATGTGTTTACCATGCGCTTTAATGTCAATTTTTGCTAATTATGATGCGATTGATGGTGCACAACTAGTATCTAGCCTAGGTCGAGTCCCCTTTGGCTTTGAATCCAGCCAATAGGAGTCCGGATAGGTTTAGTTGACCTTAGTTCACTTAGGAAGGCTAGTTAGTCCACCCTAACACCCTAGGTTCATAAGGACCACGCCGTAGCTCTAAGTGGGGTGAAGCTTAGGGACGGACTCGCACCGAGTCCTAGGGCCAGATTGGGGAACTAATTAGAGGACAAAGTGCTAGGTTAGATCGATCTACAGTCTCCTAGAATCTTATTGGCTAGCCCTAATTCCTAATTCATAAAGACCACGCCGTACTGCTAGGCATCGCCACCTAGGGACAGACCCGCACTGAGGCTTAAGGTACCAATTTAAAGGCTAATTATAGGTCTGGATTAGAGCATTTAGTTTAATCCATCAAGTAACCCTAGAAAGACGTAGTAATCACCATAAACAAGACATAATCAACTTAGTCCCCCATTTCCAACGTTTGAATCCCCTTAGATCACTTGATTCCCCCTTCACACGCATAAGTTTGTTATTTCCTTGTTCTTAGCTTAGATTTATTTTTCTCGAGCTCCCCTCAGACCAAAAACCCAAAAAAAAAACATTATAGTTAGGGCCTCAGCACGTAGCTTTTAGGACGCACTTAGCTTAGGACACAATACATTTTAGGCCTTCTCCTGGATTCGACCCCACACTCGCACACACTGTACTACACACGACCCGTGCACTTGCGGGCTATTTAGGCTTGTGCTCATATAGCAATATCAGGGTTAGAAAAATTTGGGAGTAATTGAGTGAATTTGGGGTTAAAACCCCTAATTTTAACGTTGTCTGCGTTCAGCCAATCGATCGGCTAATCGCAAGGGTCGACCGGTCAGATCAGAGAACACCTTAAATTTTTGTTTTTAGCTGGACGCCCTATAGCTTCAGTAAGCCAGTCAACTGACCAGGTCAGAAAGTGCCAAAATGCATATTTTCCAATGCCCAAGCCATATAAACACATATATATGTATTTCAATCACTTTTTATCATTCCAATTTCTCTTCTAATCTTGCAAAATTGATCCTCAAGCAATGGTTTAGTAAAAATATCAGCAACTTGATGCAAAGTATCCACAAATTCATGTATGATATCTTTTTTTTGAACATGATCTCTAATGAAATGGTGCCTAATCTTAATATGCTTAGCTCTTGAATGTTGAATTGGGTTCTTATTGAGATTAATTGCACTAGTATTATCACAATATATAGGAACATGATCATATTGCTAGCCATAATTAAGTAAATTTTGTTTCATCCACAAAATTTGAGCTACGTAACTACCAGCTGCAATATATTCGGCTTCAGAAGTAGGGATAGCGACACTGTTTTGTTTCCTACAAGACCAAGATGCTAAGAAATGTTCTAGGAATTGACTCGTCCCACTAGTGCTCTTACGGTCTACTTTGCATCCAGCGTAGTAAGCATCAGAAAATCCACATAAGTCAAATGAAGTTCCTTTTGCATACCAAAGCCCTAGATTAATTGTTCCCTCAAGGTATCCAATGATTCTTTTTACAGCAACTAAGTGAGTTTCCTTAGGATTAGATTGCAATCTAGCACATAAGCACACTGCAAACATGATATCAGGTCTAGAAGCAGTTAAATATAGTAGGCTACCGATCATACCTCTGTATTTCTTCTCGTCTACAGGTTTACCTTTCTCATCCTTATCCAACTTTGTTGAGGGGCTCATGGGAGTTCCAATCTCCTTTGCATCTTCAAGTCCAAATTTTTTTATAATTTCCTTGGTGTATTTGGCTTGATTGATAAAGATCCCTTTCTTTGCTTGTTTGATTTGGAGTCCAAGGAAGAATGTTAACTACCCTATCATGCTCATCTCGAACTCCTTGTGCATATACTTAGAAAAGCTCTCATATAAAGAAACATTAGTAGCACCAAAGATTATATCATCAACATAGATTTGAACAAGTAAAATGTCATTCCCTTCTCTTCTAATAAACAAGGTCGAGTCAAGTTTTCCTTTTTCAACATTGTTTTCCATAGGAAATCCACTAAGTCTTTCATACCAAGCTCTAGGAGCTTGTTTTAAACCATATAATGCTTTTTCTAGTTTAAAAACATGATTCAAAAAACAAAAATCTTCAAAACTGGGTGGTTGTTCAACATAAACTTCTTCTTCAATGAATCCATTTAAAAAGGCACTTTTAACATCCATTTGATAAAGTTTGAAGTCCATATAGCATGCAAATGCAAGTAACACACGAATGGATTCAAGTCTAGCTATAGGGGCATAGGTCTCATCGTAATCAATTCCATCTTCTTGATTGCATCCGTGTGCTACTAGTCTAGCCTTGTTCCTAGTTACTATTCCGGCTTCATCTAGTTTGTTTCTAAATACCCATTTTGTTCCTATTATCGATCTATCTTTAGGCCTTTCAACTAACTTCCATACTTTGTTTCTATCAAATTGGTTAAGTTCTTCTTGAATGGCAATTACCCAATTTTCATCAAGTAAGACTTCTTTTACATTTTTGGGTTCTATATAAGAGATAAATGCATAATGTTCACAAAAAGCATTAATATTTCGCCTAGTACTTACAACTTCATTTGGATCACCGAGGATTAGATCTTGAGGATGGCTTCTTACGAACTTCCAACTCTTCGGTAGGTCTTTATGCGTTTCTTTGGTTTCAACATTTCCTTTGTTTGAGCATTTTTCACTTTCCATATTGGCTGGAGGCCTCTTTTCTTAATGTTCATCTTCTTGCTTTGCATTCTCTTGTTTTGTTGGAGTTTCTTTGTCTTTTGGAGTTAAATCTTCAAGTGTCATCTTTTCCAAAAGATAACCTACATCATCAATTTCTTTTCTCGGCTCAAATGGGTTAGTCTCATCCAATGTAACATGCATTGATTCCTCCACAACAAGAGTTCTTTTATTATATACTCTATATACTTTGCTTTTTGTGGAATAACCTAAAAATATACCTTCATCCGATTTAGCATCAAATTTCCTCAAGTGATCCTTAGTATTTTAGGATAAAACATTTACAACCAAACACTTTGAAGTGTGATATTTTAGGTGTTTTACCATGCCATAATTCATATGGAGTTTTATTTAAGATAGGTCTAATCAAAACTCTATTTTGTACATAACATGCGATATTTATGGCTTTACTCCAAAAATATGTTGGGAAATTGTGTTCTTTTAGCATAGTTCTTGCCATTTCTTGTAATGAATAATTCTTCCTCTCTACTACCCCATTTTGTTGAGGAGTACGATGGGCCGAAAAGTTGTGTTCAATGCCAAGTTCATCATAAAAGTTTATGAAAGGAGTGTTCACATATTCGGTATCATTATCACTACGAATGCAAGTTATAAAATAGCCTTTCCCATTTTGCACTTTTCTATATGATCTTGCAAATTCATTGAAGGCATCATTTTTATGTGCAAGAAATATGATCCATGTAAATCTAGTATAATCATCTACTACTACAAATGTATATCTAGAACCTCCTAAGCTAGCCACAGCAATAGGTCCAAACAAATCCATATGTAATAGTTGCAATGCTCTATTTGTTGAAACTTTATTTAGGGATTTGAAGGATGCCTTATGTTATTTTCCTAGTTGACAAGCATCACAAATTTTGTCCTTTTCAAATTTTAGCTTTAGTAAGTCTCTAACTAGATCATGCTTTGACAAATCATTCAATAATCTCATGCTAGCATTACCTAATCTTCTATGCCAAACCAAGCATTATCAGGCATTACAGACAAGCATTTAGCATGTTGACATACAAGTTGATCAATTTCAACAGTGTAGACATTTTCATTTCTCTTAGCTACAAATAATACATTATCATTTCCACATTCATAGACAATGCAACTAGAGGATTGAAAACTACTCTATGACCTTTGTCACATAATTGACTAATGCTAAGTAGATTAAATTTTAGGCCTTCACAAGTAAGACATTGTGTATAGCAAGAGAGTTTTCGTTACCAATGCTTCCTTTTCCGATTATTTTTCCTTTGCTATTGTCACCAAAAGTAATGTCTCCTCCTTTTATCTTTTTTAATTTGTAGACGAGTGAAGAGTTCCCTCTCATGTGCTTAGAATAACCATTATCCAAGATCCACTTCATTTTGCTTGTTTTGCTTTCATTGCATACCTACACACATGAAATTAAAATGTAATTCTTTATTTTGGGGTACCCAACACCTTGGGTCCTTGGCGTTAGTTTTAATTTTTATTTTTGACCACCCATTGAAGTCTTTGCCAATATGGAACATGTGACCCTCTATCACGAAGTTTCTTGTAGTAACAATGAGTAGATACATGTCCTTTCTTTTCACAATATGTAGAAGTAATATTAGATTTTGGTGAAGAGGAAGATGTAGAGGTAGAAGCCTTGCCAAAGTATGTTTTGAAATACTTTTGATTAATGCTTGGTTTATATCCAATTCCAATTCCACTCTTATCAAAAGACATTTTTTGACTTCCAAGGAGTTTTTCAAAGTTCTCCTTGCCATTTGTAAATTTTTGAATAATCCCATTCAAATCCATGTTTTTCTTTTTCAAGTCTTTAACCTCTTTCTCAAACTTCACAAAATCTTCGGCATATGAATCATTTTCTTTTTCCAAGATTTCCATCTTTTCTATAAGAGAGGATTATTCTTTTCTAAAATTTCTTTTTCATCAAGAACAAGTTTCAATTTTCTATGCATTTGCTTATTTTTTGCCAAAGCTAGAGATAGATGATCATGTAGTTTAGCAAATGAATCTTTTAGTTCATCAAAACTATATTCCTCTTCCTATTCTTCACTAGATTAATAACAAATAGATGGAGATGGTAAAGATATTACCTCATCCTCATTGGCCATGAGGCAAAAGTTGGCTACCTCATGTTGCTCTTCCACATCTTCTTTACTTTCGGAGGTATCCCACGTGGCTTTGAGTGCCTTGCCTTCTTTTTTCTTTGAAAGTTTTGGACAATTTTCTTTTATATGTCTTGGCTTGTTACAATTGAAACACTTCAATTCATCTCCTTTTGCATCTTTTGTACTCTTGAAATCCTTGCCTTCTTTTCCCTTCTTCTTCCAATTTGTATTGCTTGAAGATGGCCCTTTCTTTATCTTTCTAAATTTCATGAACCTTTTGAAGTTTCAGGCAAGAAGTACAATTTCCTCATCTTTTGGGTCCTCATTATCTTGGTCAGAGCCACTTGATGTGTATTTTGATGCAACGAGCGCAATGGACTTCTTTGCATTTCTCGCTTCTTCTTCTTGGTCTTTTATTTCAAGCTCATGAGTCATGAGTGATTCAATGAGCTCATTGAGGTCCAATGTATTTAAATCCTTCGCTTCCTTGATGGCTGTGGCTTTTGGTTGCCATGATGATGGCAAGCTCCTTAGCACTTTTCTTACTTTCTCTACATTGGAATAATCCTTTCCAAGTGTTTTCAAACCATCAGTAATTTCAACAAATCTAGAAAATATTTGCTCAACATTTTCATTTGGAAGCATCTTAAACAATTCATATCAATGTACAAGCATAGCAATCCAAGATTCTTTCACTTGGCTAGTTCCTTCATAAGTTACTTCTAATTGGTCTCAAAGTTTTTTAGCCGAAGTGCACCCCATTACTCTTGCAAATTTGGTTGATTTCATAGCATTGAATAGATAATGCAATGCTTTTTGATTTAACTCAAATAATTTAATATCTTCATCATTCCATTCATTTTTGGGTTTGGGTACTCTTCTATCTCTTTCTAATTTTGTAGGTAAGATAGGTCTATTTTCTATAATTTTCCAAACTTTATAATCATGTGATTGTATAAATACTTTCATTCTCATTTTCCAAAATGCATAATTTGTTCCATCAAAAGGGGGTCCTTAATTAATAGAAATTCCATCTATATTTGCTAAGATTCTACCAGGTGTTAAACTATAGGCAGAACCCTAGCTCTGATACTAATTGTGGGTACAAATATCTTAAGAGGGGGGGTGAATTAAGATATAATTATGAATTTTTGTCTTTTTAATTCACAAAAATTTAACAATCTCTTTCATGTAATATATCAAACACAATGTAAACAATTTAAGCAAGTAAGATAACTAAAGTGTGGAGAGAAGAAAGACAAACGATTTAAGGTGGTTTGGCGAAGCCTATGTCCACCACCCAAGGATGCTCCCCTTAGGACTTCAACAACCTTCACTAAATTGCTTCTTCAAATCTTGGTGAAGCAAAAACTAATTTCTTAGACCTCTTTGAAGCCTAACTTCAAAGAACCCAAGAGTTCCACTCTTTAGGATTTTCCCACATTTTACAAGCTTTAATGAATAATCTCTCAAGATTTTTAGCTCTCAAAGTGTATATATAATCAAAGGAATAAGAAATGATAGAGAATCTAAAATTTTTCTTCTGAAAAGAAGATTTTGCAATGAATGAAGTTCTTGAAAGCTCAAAGATATTGCAAGAATGGCTCAAAGCTTAATTGAATGATGATATGAGATTTTGCAGACTTGAATTGATGATTTAAATGTGTAATGAAGATGTATTTAAAGAGATTTGGGTGTTAGGGATTTGGCAGGTGTGGAAAAGAGGGAAAAATTGGCCAGAATGAAAATAAATGGCTAGTGCATTTATTACAGTAGCCCGTTCAGCCGGTCGACTGGCTGGGTCATTCGGCTTCCTCTTGGCCTTCACTGACAAAGTCGGACACCTTAGCCGGTCAACTGGCTAGGGGGTCCGGCTTTGTCCTTCACTTTTGTCTTGGCCGAGCGGCCTTCCCAGGTCAGCCGGTTGACCGGCTGAGGGGTCTGGCCACTCCAGAGAGTGAAGGAAAGCCAAACTTAGCCAAAAAAACTTTAGTGCATTTTTTGCAATTCCAAATCACTTTAAGACTTTCTATGACTAGGAACACTTCAAAAACACATTTTTACTTTACGTGTGCATTCAAATTTATTTATGCTCTTAGGAAATCAAATATGTAAAAGTTTAAAAATGTTTGAGCTGTGAAAATGAAAGTTTGTCCAAACATATACAATATTTAGGTGTTTCCCAAAAGAGCAAAAAACGTCTGGTACCCCTTATGACGTCTCTTCTCCTCATTATGCCTTCTCATTTTCTTCTTCTTCTTCAAATAACACTTATTTGTTCATCTTCTTCCATCTTTCAAGCATCTACCTATTCATCTAAGCACTTATCTTCCGAAGATGCTTTTAGTCAAATAATTATGAATGCATATAAATTTTCATCATCAAAATTAATAACTAGTATTTAGCCAACAAAGGACGAACTTTCAGTGCAAGGAGGTAGACCAAATAAAGAGTCATCTTGACCCCAATTTGACAATGCATGATTTTGCTCCTTATAATAATGGTATCTAGATGTGGAAGCATGAATGGTCACATGATTGCTAGGGCCATTAGGCGTTGAATGCAATCAGGAACAATGATGGAAGATAGGACAAGTACTAGAAAAATGAGCACGACTTCCATAATGGTTGCAAATACAAGAATATGCATCTCTATGGTCATCATTTCTAAATGAAGATGTATGAGATGATGCATGACTATAGGGATCATAGTTGGTACTAGCCCTAGATTGGGGATTATCATAGGAACAATGAACGGTTCTATGCCAACGACTTCCACACAAAGGACAAGCATGGGCAACACATTCAGATGGTGGGCAAGAGGATATTAAGGACCACTAAGAAGCATTTGGGTCACTCATATTCAATCAAGCACAAGTATTCCTATTCATAATGCCTAACAAATTTTTTTTTAGATTTTTCTTTTATTATTCAAGATAAAGAAAGCATGAAAAGAAAAGATAGAACAATACAAAATAAGCTAAGTCACACAAAAATGAAGAAACTAAACAATCGTTGCCTCCCTGGCAACCGTGCCAAGAACTTGATTGCTATTTGTGAGCACAAGTCTAAATACCTCGCAAGTGAACGGGTTGCATATAGCACAGTGTGTATGAGTGTGGGGTCGAATTCACGGGAAGGCCTAACGTGAGTGGTGTTCCAAGCTAAATGTGTCCTAAAGAGCCACGTGTTGGGACTTAACCAACAATATTTTTGGGTTTTTTGAATTGGGAGGAAGCTTGGAAAAGATAAATGTAGGTGTAAGTATCTTAAGAAGGGGGATGAATTAAGATATAATTACTAATTTTTGTTTTTTAAAAATTCTCAGAAATTCAACAAATTCTTTCAAGCAATATATCAAACACAATATAAGCAATTTAAGCAACTAAGATAATAAAAATGTAAACAGAAAAGAGACTAACGATTTAAGATGGTTTGGCCAAGCCTACGTCTACCGCCCAAGGATGCTCCCCTTAGCTAATAGGAGTCCGGATAGGCTTAGTCAACCCTAAGAACCATAGGTCTTAGCTTTAAATCCAGCTAATGGTTTAGGAACTAGGGTGGGATCGTTCTAGGACACCTAAATAATTCCCTAGTCTATCTTATCGCCTTAGATACATAAGGACCACGCCGTAGCTCTAAGTGTGCATGCTTAGGACGGACCCGTACCGAGTCCTAGGGTGTAATTAGGACACTAAGTAGTTGCTTAGTATTAGAAGCCATATTTAGTAATCCAATATTTTTGAATCCCATAGAATTGAGTTAGAGAGTCACCCATGTTGGAAAATAAAGCCCCAAATGCAATGAATTTGTGCAAAAATCAACAATTATAAAAATTTAAAGAAACGAAGAATGCAATTAAAAAATAATATAATGCTTACAAACTTTAAAGACACAAGCAACTAACTTGAAAAGGAAATGCTGAGGCCTGAATTTTTTCAGTTTCCTTAAGACCGTATCACCCCGCTATGGTGCTTACAGATAAAGACGACTATCTCCCAGGATTCAATGACAGTATTTCTACAATAGTATCACTTCAAATTGTAGAAAAGGAGAACTAAAATAATGCTAACTCTCTCTTTCAAGAAAACTCTAATGCTCTAGTTTTAGTAAGTAAATATGAATGCACAGAAAAGATGATTTTGCAAAATGACTTGTGCACTATTTATAGACAACAAGATGCCTGTTCGGAAAAGCTATGCCAACTCTTCATGCCAAGGAATGTGTCCTTTAGCCTAGAAAAGTTATAACTCTTAGTATGGAAATGTTGCACCCTTAGAATTTAATTTTAAAAATTAAATTAAATTCTATTATAATTTATTTTCTGATATAATACATCTTTCCAAACATTATCTCAATTTCTCATTCACTATTTACTTGAGTCATTTTAGAATTAGACTCAGTTTACTAACAACCGATTCACAAGTGTAGGTCACCCTATCACCTTCCCATAGGTTTAATCCCCCTAGACTAGCTTAGTTCTTACTTTTTCTTTCTTGCACTCATAGTGTATCCTTTAATTTTGTCTCACTGCCCCCTAAAATCCAAAAAAAAAAAAACATAAAAATATGTTTAGTTTTAGTTCCTTTTTAGGCTTTTTCTACAACACACTAGCATAGAATTTCTTTCACAATTGACGCATCCCTGTGGTTCAACACCCGTACTTGTACACGCTATTCTACACGATCCGTATGCTTGCGGGTCTTTTAGGGCTTGCACCAAAAATGCACATAAATGAGAATCAGCTAGGAAGAGCCAGAGCCAGAGCCAATGCTCCTCAGCCTTCTCGACCAGCCCACATATCACCTGACCATGCTAGAGTTTTCCCATTAACCTAAGGTAATGCTAAAGCTAATGATGTTGTTATGGTTGGTCTTCTCCCTATTTTTGATTAGTATGCTCATGTGCTCTTTGATACTAGATCGAACTTTTCTTTTGTATCTCCTGACTTTGCGTCTTTGTTATCTGTAAAGCCTAAGTTATTAGATATTGAATTATGTGTAGAGACCCTTGTTAGGGAATGTATGGTGACTAAAATTGTGTATCATGATCGTGTTGTTACCCTAGCCAATAGAGAGTTACTTGTAGATTTAGTAAACCTAGACATGAAAGGTTTTGATGTAATCCTCGGCATAGACTGGCTATCTCGATATCATGAGCATGTTGATTACTTTGCAAAAAGAGTGGTTTTTTCATTACTTAATAAGCCTAAAATCATCTTTGAGGGAAGGAAATTCTCTACCCTATGCATTATATCAATTATGCAAACTTGAAAGCTGTTAGGGAAAGGTTATAAAGGGTTCTTGGCTTGCATACAAAAATCAAAAGCAACAGAGAAGAGAATTGAAGATATTGCCATTGTGCAAGAGTTTCTCGATGTCTTCACCAAGGAAATCCCGAGGCTCTCTCTAAATCGAGAGGTAGAATTTGGAATTAAGCTTCTTCTGGGGTCTATACCAATCTTTAAAGCACCATACTGTATGGCCCCAGCTAAGTTAAAGGAATTGAAAGCACAACTACAAGAATTGCTAGATAAAGGTCCAATCCAACCAAGTGTTTCTCCATAGGGTGCTCCTATTTCATTTGTCAAGAAAAAGGATGGGACTCTGTGATTATGTGTCAACTACTAAGAGCTAAATAAGATCACTGTGAAGAACAAATACCCACTACCAAGAATTGATGATTTGTTTGATCAGTTACGGGGAGCTCAAGTCTTTTGATTTGAGGTCGGGCTACCATCAACTAAGGATTAAGGCTGAGGATATTCGAAAGACCATTTAGGACTAGATATGGACATTATGAGTATGTAGTGACACCTTTTAGATTGACTGCACCGGCAGCTTTCATAGATTTTATGAATCAGATATTCAAGCCGTTTTTTTGACCAATTTGTTGTGTTTTTCATTGATGACATATTGGTGTATTTAAGAAGCTTACCTGATCAAGAGCAACATCTAAGGCTCGTGTTACAGACTTTGATAGAGAAACAACTTCATGCAAAATTCAAGAAGTATGAATTTTGGCTATCGAAGGTAGCATTATTAAGGCATGTGATCTCTAAGGGCGATATATCAATAGACCCTCAAAAAGTGAAAGTCATGATGAGTTGGCCTAAGCCCATTATAGTTACCGAGATACGTAGTTTCTTGGGTATTGCAGGTTACCACTATAAGTTTATGAATGATTTCTCCTGCATTCCTGTACCTCTTACCTGGTTGATAAGGAAAGGAGCTAAGTTTAAATGGACTGATATGAGAAGAGTTTCTAAGAGCTAAAACAATAGTTAGTAACAACTCCAATATTGACTATCCCTGATAGAACCGAAGGTTTCACATTTATAGTAATGCATTTCGAATTGGCTTGGGTTGTGTACTAATGTAACATGGCAAAGTGATTGCATATGTGTTGAGACAGTTGAAAGAGCATGAGAAGAATTATCCTACACATGACTTAGAATTAGCAGTAGTAGTATTCGCTCTCAAGATTTGGAGGCATTATTTATATGGCACATCATGTGAGATCTACACCAATCATCAAGGTCTCAAGTATCTTTTCACCCAAAAAGAGCAAAATCTCAAGCAATGATAATGGCTAGAGTTTTTAAAAGATTATGATTTACCATTCATTACCATCTGGGAAATGCAAACAAGGTAGCTGATGCATTAAGCAGGAAACCACATAGGAATTTGGCAGCCTTAGCGTCCTCGCAAAAGGAATTAGTTCGTGAAATTGAAGAGCTACAAATTGAAGTGGTGCAGCAGTCAAATAAAGGTGTTTTGGCTTACATGACTGCATAATCTACCTTATTTGAGACAATCCGAGTAGCACAAAAAAAAGGATCCATTCTTAGAGACCATGCAAACTGGTGTACGTCTTTGAGTGCAAGCTCTAAAGACCTGCAAGTGCAAGGATCGATGCAGTGTAGTGTCTGCAAGAACGGGTGTCGAACCACAGGGAGGCTATGTTGTAAAATGGATTCTACGTGTGTGTTCTAGAATGTGCCTAAAAATAAGAAATCTAAACTATCTATTTTTGGGATTTTGGATTTTAGAATGGTGGAGAGCTCTAACTAAAATGAATTAAACTAAACTATGGAATTGGAAAAAGTGGGGGACAAGCTAATCTAGAGGAACTAACAAATGGAAAGGTGTTAGGGTGACTTCAACTTATGAATGGGTGATTCTATACTCAAATGCTATAGGATTAAAGAATGATGGCTTACTTTAGTGATTGCTCTTAACTAGGTTGCTAAATTAGTGTCTTAATTTCCCCCTAAGACTCGGTACGGGTCTGTTCCTAGATGGCGCCTCCTGGAGCTATGGTGTGGTCCTTATGACCTAGGGCCTTAAGAATGACTAACTAGCTTCCTAGGTGACTTAGAATAAACCTACCCTAGTACCTAAATCATTGGATGGATTTAAAGCCAAGACCTAGTGTCACTAAGGTCAACTAATCTTATCTCGAAACCTATTGGCTGGATTTAAAGCCAAAGGAGACTTGGCTTAGGCTAGCATTAAATTATGCTTCGTCATTCTAAGGTCACAATAGTGGGATTTAACCTATTAACACATTCATACATGTTCCAAGCCAAGGTGTTCGCGAATAAAGAGACCTATTCGACTACCAAACATCGTCATGCTTGAATTACACCATTAGAAGCAATTAACAACCGATAGGTATGCGTCATTGAAGTCATATTCTCTACTAAGCATGCAAACATACATATAGACATGAATATAAGCATTACCCACTTCAAAGCATCCACATATAAACACATAGACATGATTATAGCATGGATTACATATGTTTAGTAATAAATAGACTTCAATTTATACACATGCTTCTCATTTAGGAATTTCATCAAACACTTAGACATGAATGAGAAAATAACCATTTGAACGAGAAAATCAAACATTTATATATTCAGCCATTTAATCCCATATCATAAAAGTATATAGCTAACCCATTACATAAGCTAAACACCCTATACAAGTCTACTCAATCATAATAAAAAATAGAATGAAAGAAAGTTTATGAAGCTTCCCTTTCATCTTAGCTAATCTTGTACAAAGCTCTTGAGCAACTTGAATCCAAGTGTTGAAACCCTCTAAATTCTCTTGCTCTAAAGTGATGAAATGTGTGAGAGAATGTGTGTGTTGTGGGTGAAGACTAAGGTTAAGTGTGTGTGTGTGTGTGTGTGATGGGTGTGTAAAGATCCTCTCTAAAAAAATTGTCAAAAAGCTCTCCCTTTTAAGTCAAAAATTAGGCTTTTATATCAGCTCTGTACGCTCTACCGGTCGACCAAGCTGGTCGACCGGCTTCTTCTCTTATCTCGACTGGCTTTTTGGTGATGCTCTCTGGACTGGCCGATCGACCTAGCCAGTCAACCGACTTTGGAGAGGCGGTCGTCCGGCTATTATTGGCACCTCTCTGGAGTGGCCGGTCGACTGGCTCCTTCTTCTTGGTCGTCTGGCTTACTACTTTGCTCTATTCTTTGTCTTTCTGGCCTTCGATCTTCTCTTTTTAACTCGTACATCTCCCATCTTTATCACCTATCATCGCAAAGTTCACCTAAATCATTGAAAACAAGCAATTAGTGTAGCAATTTGTCTCTTAAACTCAATATGTACATTTGTTTACGCTTAAGTCTATTCTTATCAAAAGTACTACACTAATGCATCTATTTGAGCACTTAAATACCTCTAAAACATAGGTAAATTACAATGCAAACACACACAAAACCACAACACATCACAAACCAAAATAGAGAACGGCGAATAATCATGCCTTTAAATTCATGATGACGGCACAATATGGTTCGAAGAGAGACTTTGCATACCTAATGATCTTGAGTTGAAGAAGGAGATTTTAGGAGACGCTCACAATAGTCAATTGTCTATTCACCCTAGAGGGACAAAAATGTACCGAGACTTGAAGGATATATTTTGGTGGAATAATATGAAGAATGATATTACTGAATTTGTGGAGAAATGGTTAACGTGTCAAAAAGTTAAGATTGAGCGTCAAAAACCTTCAGGACTGCTACAACCTTTGGAGATTCATGAATAGAAATGGAGCACCATATCAATTGATTTCGTTATGGGTCTTCCAAGGACTAAAGAGAAGAATGATGCAATTTCGGTAATTGTGGATTGTCTAATGAAGTCAGCTTATTTCTTGGCTGTTAGAACAAATTTTACCGCTTATAGCTTGGCACGACTTTACATTACAGAGATTGTTCGATTGCATGAAGTGTTGAAGGATGTTGTGTTTTATGGTGACCTGAAATTCATTTCTACATTTTGTTGAAGTTTGTAGCAGGCCTTAAAGATTAAGGCGAAGTTAAGCACCACATTTCAACCACAAACGGATGGCCAAACTGAAATAACAATACAAACTCTAGAAGATATGTTAAGGGCTTGTGTACTTGACTTGGGTCGTGACTGGCGTAGATATTTGCCACTAGTGGAATTTGCCTATAACAACAGTTATCAAGCCAGCTGATGCGTGTCATTTGTGCGTGTTTGCATCTAGTTTTTGCATGCACATTTAAGGGTGTCTAAAGTATAGTTGAGTGCACGTAGTATAAAGCTTATGCATATTTGTTAATATTTGTACGTAATGTATTTAGATGCATAAATACTATACTAAGTGTAATATTCCTTGTTTTAGGAGTGTTTTGAAAGGGTTCAAGCTTACACGAGGAAGAAATGAGCTAATGAATAAAGACTGGAACAAAAGGAATGAAGAATGGATCATTCTGATCCAGCCGGTCAACTTAGAAGAAGAGTCGGTCGATCTTGCCGAGAGAACATAAAAATTAAGCTGGTCGAGTTGCCCTCCAAAGCAGGTCCACCGGCTATGTCGACCGGCCAAGTCAGAAAGCCCCCATTAGTAAGCCGGTCGAGTTTATCAAGGAGCCGGTCGACCGGCTAGGTGGACCGGCTGTGTGCTGAAACTATTTTTAAATTGCTCATTTCAGCTCATTTTCAGGAGAGGAACTTTATTTTCTAAAATCCTAATAAACCCTAACCCTTTACCCACTTCACAAAGCACCCTAAATCACCATTTAAACCCCATACCAAGCTAGGATTGAAGCTTTAAACAAAGATTTGAAGGATTTGTACGGATTTGGAAGCAAGAATTTAAGGAAGTTCTTCTTGTTCTTTCTCTAGTTCTTATAAATATGTTGCTGGATTAGGCTAGATTTAGGGTTGATTGTTGTTGTATATTAGATTAGGGCTTTGAAAAATGGATTTGTGTAAATCTTTGGCTCTTAATACATGTTTGTTTACATAAATATATGGCATGTTTTATTTATGCTTCAAATGCTCTTATCTACTTTTATGGGTGATGTGATTGTGCTTAATCTCATGGCTTTGTTTAGTAGAGTAGGCTTTAGCTTTAAATCCAACTAATAGGTTATATGCTATGCTTAGTTGAGTTTAGTTGCTAGTCCTTGGCTTTAAACCCAGCCAAGCGAATAAGTTAACCTAGACTAGAGTATCCTTCACCCACGTTAGTATTGGTTAATTGAGCCTTAATATCACGTAGTGTTTAGATGCTAGTCCTTGGCTTTAAACCCAGCCAAGAAGATAAGTTCTAAGCACGGATTGCATAGGCTAGGAGGGATTGGCCCTTAGCTTTAAATCCAGCAAACAGGTTAAACCACTAGTATTGGTTAAGAGAGCCCCCGATCAACACAATGGCAATAGAAGTCCCGAGCCTTAGATAGACCTCATCCGTAATCATAGCCCAAGTCTAGTTGCAATACAATCACCCTAGATCCCCTTCTTCTTTGTTAGTTTTTCCTTCCTTAGTTTGGCTCCTTTAAGTTCCTCCATAGATTAGTTTTTATTTTTCCTTTTTCTCGAGCTCCCTTCCATCCTAAAGTAAGCACACACATGCACGTAGCTAGTTTGAGGCACCCGAGCATATAGAGACCAAACTAAGGTAGCCTCCCTGTGGAGACGATACCCGTACTCAAATCCGCTATACCACAAATGATCCATACACTTGCGGGTGTAAAACTCAATACGCACACATCACCAACATTCAAATGGTACCGTATAAAGCCCTATATGGTAGGAAGTGTAAAACACCTTTGTATTGCGACATGGGAGAATGAAAGGTGTTGGATTTTGAATTGTTGGAAAAAAATTGAGGCTAAAGTGAGATTGATACAAGCTAGATTACAACAAGCTAATGATCGTCAAAAGAATTGGGCAGATAAGCGTCAGAAAAAGTGTGGTCCATTTTGGCAAATGCAGGAAACTCAAGCCTTATTTCATTAGACCACATGAGATACTAGAGAGAATTAGAAAGGTGGCTTATTAATTTGCATTTCCCCCAGTATTGACAGGGATACATGATGTGTTTCATGTCTCTCAACTCAGATGTTATGTGTATAATCTGAGCCATGTAGTGGAACCTGAGAACCTGCAAGTTCAAAAAAATCTCAGTTTTATAGAAGAACCTGTTGAAAATGTGGACTATAAAGATCAAGTTCTAAGGTGAAGAACTATTTCTTACACAAAAGTCTGATGGCATGATCAAATAGAAAGGGAAGCTTTATGGATTCCAGAAGAGGAAGCGCGTACCAAGTACCCTTTGTTTATCGAGAATCAAGGTGAGTAAGTTTCGAGGATGAAACTTCTTTTTACAAGGGTAAGATGTGAAGACCGGATAGTTATTTTTTAACCCAACCACTATAATCATGTTTTGAAGTGATATTTGTAGGGTGGTAGTTATTGGTAGTGAGGCTATTTTAAAAAAATATAGTAATAATAGAATACATAAGATTTGACCAGACAATCAGTTTTGACTTGGGACTTATATATATTTCTACTCGTTTCCACGATTATATTTTTCCTACACTTCGCTATTCCCTGAAAAATATGAAGAATACTAGTAGATTAAGCTGGGCACTTATTCTTTCTTTAAGGGATAATCTCAAGGTAAGTGATGTGTTCGTTTTGTGTGTTTATGTATTACATGTTTATACTTGTTTCGAGGTGTTTTGAGCTTCATTTAATGTGTTAGTATAGCATTTAGGTCATAATTGTATATATTAGGGTTTACATGTTCATAGTTGAAGTTAGGACTTAAATGGTATACTAATGCACATTTGTTGCTTGTCTAAAGTGTGATTTAGGAAGATAATTGGGGCTTACAAAGCCAAGGGTGTTTTGACCATAAAGGAATGAAGAAAAGTGGATTTGGAAGTGGCCGAGCAAAAGAAGAAGCAACCAAGGCGAAACGGAGTGCAACGGGAGCTAAATTCGGAGCTTGCAACCAAAAGGGACATGGACAAATTTTAAGCGTGTTTTGCTAGGTCGACCGGCCAAATCAGAATCTTGGCCAATTTTAGGGAGAGCAACACCCAAATCAAACGCCCATTTCCGTAAACCCAAAATCCACCAAAAATCACCTCACACACTCACTTCTAAACACATTTTAACACTTGGAATCAAGGATCCAAGAGGATCAAACATTACGATTTAGGGCATAGCTCATGGATTATAAAGCTTGGCTATGGGTAGAAGGGTATCTCTCTTTTATCCTAAGTCTAAATATGTATGATTAGAGCTATGTAGGGTGATTATTCTTGTATTTATGGATTGGCTACTAATTTTTATTAATGGAAACTTGATAGATTTATGTATATATGCTTTATACTTAGGGTTTCAAAGGCTATTTTACATACATGTCTGTATGTTTGTTGAAATGCCTCAATGATATGGCATATGTATATTGAAGTCTATTATGCTATTAACTATTTCCTAATCATTACGTTAGCATTTCTATGTGTTTGTGTGATGACTACATGAAATGGGTATGTTTATATACATCTATGTGTGTGTTTGCATACTTAATAGCATGAATAGCTTCTATTGCATACATGTCGGGTACAATTGCTTAAATTGGTATAATCTAAGCATATAATCTAAGCATGTCTATGTGTTTAGTAGTAGAATATACTGGTGTATTCTCAAATGCCATGCCCTAGATGTGTTTGCTATGCGCTTTAATGTCAATTTCCGCTATTGTGATGTGATCGATGGTGCACAACTAGTAACTAGCCTAGTTCAAGTCCCCTTTGGCTTTAAATCCAGCCAATAGGACTTCAGATAGGTTTAGTTGACCTTAGCTCACTTAGGAAGGCTAGTTACTCCACCCTAACACCCTAGGTTTATAAGAAGCACGTCATAGCTCTAAGTGGGGCAAAGCTTAAGGACGGACTCGCATCAAGTCCTAGGGCCAGATTAGGGAACTAATTAGTGGACTAAGTGATAGGGTTAGATCGATCTAGAACCTTATTGGATAACCCTAATTCCTCAGTCATAAAGACCACGATCTACACTCATCTAGAACCTTATTAGATAGCCCTAATTCCTAAGTCATAAAGACCATGCCGTATTGCTAGGCATTGCCACCTAGGGACGGACCCGTACTGAGGCTTAGGGTACCAATTAGGAGGCTAATTATAGGTCTAGATTAGAGCACTTAGTTTAATCCATCAAGTAACCCTAGAAAGACGTATTAATCACCATAAACAAGAAGTAATCACCTTAGTCCCCCATTTCCGACATTTGAATCCCCTTAGATCACTTGATTCCCCCATCACACACATATACTGACATTTTTTATTTTCTCGCTATCTTTTTTGAGCTCCCTTTAAACCAAAAACCCCCAAAAATATCATAGTTTAGAGACCCAACACGTAGCTCTTAAGATGCACATAGCTTAGGACACCATACACGTTAGGCCTCCCCATGGATTCGACCCCATACTCGCACATACTATGCTACACACGACCAGTGTGCTTGCTGGCTATCTAAGCTTGTGCACAAATAGTGTATCAAGTTTTTGGCGCCATTTTTGGGAAGGCAACGGTTGTTTGGTTTCTTTGCTTTTGCGTGTCTTAGCTCGTTACATGTTGTTTTATCTTTTCTTTTTATGTTTTCTTTATTTTGATTAATTAAAAAAATTCAAAAAAAAAAATTGAGCATTGTGAAGAGGTTTACTTGTGTCAATTAATCATGAATGATCTTAATGCATCATGGTGGTCACTTGTATCCTCTTCCCCACCACCCGAAGTGTTCGCATTTCATGTCACATTTGTGGAAGTTTTATGCATCCAACTGTTTTCTGTCCCCATGAAAATTCCCCATCTAGGGCTAGTGCTAACTATGACCTCTATAGTCATGCATCATCTCATGTATTTTCATTTAGAAATCAGGACTATAAGGATGCATATTCTTGTTATGGCAATCTATGTGGAAGCCGTGCTCATGATTCCAATACTTGCCCTACCTTCCACCCTTATCTCCGATTGTATGCTACGCCCTATGCCCCTAGCAATCATACGCCCATGCATGCTTCTTCATCGTATTATCATGATTCTAGGTAGCAACATCATGCATCTTCATATTTGAGTCAAGATGACTCTTTATATTTTCTACCTTAGTGCTTTGAAAAACCATCTCCCGCACCATCGTTTCCTACCCACCCTTCCTCCGAGTTTTATGATGACAGTGTTGTACGTGTTCCTTAACAAATTCTCTCCCATCTCAACTTGGAAGAACTTTCTTCTTTTAGGTCTCTTTCCCGTAGTCAAAAGCTTTACTATCTCATATACTTCTGCTAATTTAACCAAGAGTGCCTAGATCGTACAAGGCAACAAGTTGACAATCAAGATGAGTGCTTAAGAAGAATGGTTGAGAATGAACAACCTGTGGTTGGAAGTCTTGAGATACCTTTAGAATAGGTTGAAGAGATAAGAGAGAGACCTAGATATTAGAGAAATAGTGGTGAAAAAGATGATGTGTTGGAGAAACAAATAGAAAGAAAGGTCGATGGAGAGCTTAAAGACACTATGGTTCTTGATTATTCCTATGGATATGTTTTAGAGGTAATAGTACCCTATCCTCCTAAGCTTTCAACACTTTCCATTCAGTCATGTGAGCCTTTTCTTTCTCTTCACCCCACATATTTCACACACTTGAAGGTTGAGTCTCACGATCATATCACTCATTTTGCATTCCGAGTCTATATTTAAGGAGTTTAGGGTATACACCTCCCTTGACCATTCACGCATCTATGACCCGAGATCCTTTAAGTCCCCATTGTCCCCTCTATGTGTCTCTACCCCGTATGGAAAGCATGATGGCGAGATGACACCCACTAGTGATAAATGTATTATTGAATTTAAAGAGACATTAGCTAGTGAAGGTTTAAAGTCATCCATTGGGGAAAACAAGACATCAATTTTGGAGGTTTTAGATGATAAGTCTCTTAGAGTTAAGAATCATGATATTGAAGAGAATAGAAACTCTAAGAAGACACATAAAAAAAGAAATTGGTGTGCTCGGAAGAATGATCTATAGGTCTCTCTGGATTTTTGATGATTCATTGATGGAAATAGAGCCCATAAGAATCGAATCCACCCCTCACGAGGTGTTAGAGCGACCTAGGCTTGAACATGTTATATCTTGTGGAGAGAAAGAGTGTAGTACTTCATCATCCCTTACCCTTGCCTTTCCTTCTCTGAGAGTCGTTCCAACCTTTCTTTCCCAGTCTGTTAAGTCTCCTTCTTTCGAGCTCATGTTCGTTCCTTCATGCATAGAACATTTTCATCTATGGCTAGAAAGCACGTTTCCCATGTTACATGCATTTGACTTAAATTTGACCCATGGGGAGGGTGTGTTCCTAGCCCTTGATTATGAAAAGAAGGCCATAGGGTGGTTAGTTAAAAAGCAAGTAGCGCATGATCTTCCACGTTTATGCATGACACCTCCTACACTTGCGTACACATTTTCATTTGATGTTCCGGGGTGGAAGTTAGAAAAGGGGTGCATTGTGCATCCATTGCCCTATAATTTGTTGCACGACCTGTTTTCTTCTACTATCTGCACTTGGTTGAATATCAGGCAATTTTTACCTCGCAATTTTAAGCATGTATTTCTCTAACACTAGTACCCGACTAGTGGCATTAAATTCAGCACTGAAAGGAAGCACCCTAGACATGTTTATATTCATTTGCTTTCCTTGCTTTTTCTTTTCTTTTATTTTCTTTTAGTATTATCGTTCTTTGATTTCCATTTTTCTTTTTGTTTGCTTTCTTTTTTTCACCCTCCCAAATGTTGATCCTCACTTCTATCATTTCCTATTCTTCATAAACCTTGTTTATCATCTGATGATGCCAATGCAAGTGATGTGTTTGTTTTGTGTGTGCTTATGCATTATATGTATATGCTTGTTTTGAGGTGTTTTATGCTTCATTTGGTGTATTAGTGTAGCATTTAGGTCATATTTGTGCATAATAGGGTTTTCATGTCATAGTTGAGGTTAAGACTTAAATGCTACACTAATATACGTTTATTGCTTGTTTTAGGTGTGATTTGGATAGATAATTAGAGCTTGATTGAGGGTGCTTAGTGTGTGGAATAAAGCCAAGGGTGTTTTGGACATAAAGGAATGAAGAAAAGTGCATTTGTAAGTGGTCGGGCAAAAGAATGAGTGACCAAGGTGAAACCGAGCGCAACGTGAGCCAAATTTGGATCTTGCAATCAAAAAAGGAAATATAAAAATTTTGGATATGTTTTAGGGTGCAAAAGATGGCTTGGGAGATCTCCACGACAATAGGAAGCCGTAGAAAAAAACGGTGCGCGAATCGAAGCTAAAACGAGCAAGATATGATCATTCTACTATCAAGACCATTTAGCCTCTGTCTAGGCCGGACGACCTAGCCGGTCAACCGACCAGATCAGAATCTAGGCCAATTTTGGCCAGATGACTTGGCCCCAAAGCTGGTCGATCGACTGGGCCTCCGGCTAGATGCGTTAACAACTCTATTTAAGCCACTTTTCATCCACTTTTGAAGGAGAACAACACCCAAATCAAACATCCATTTCCCAAAATCCAAAATCCACCAAAAATCACCTCACACACTCACTTTTAAACACATTTAACACTTGGAATCAAGGATCCAAGAGGATCAAATACTAGGATTTGGGGCATAGCTTATGGATTGTAAAGCTTGGCTATGGATAGAAGGGTATCTCTCTTTTATCCTAAGTCTAATTATGTATGATTAGAGCTATGTAGGGTGATTATATCTTGTATTCATGGATTGATTATGACTAACTTGATGGATTTATGTATACATGCTTTATGCTTAGGGCTTCATAGGCTATTTTACATTCATGTCTTTGTGTTTGTTGAAATGCCTCAATGATGTAGCATATGTATATTGAAGTCTATTATGCTACTAACCATCTCTAAATCATTATGCTAGCATGTCTATGTGTTTGTGTGATGATTACATGAAATGGGTATGTTTATATACATGTCTATGTGTGTGTTTACATACTTAATTGCATGAATAGCTTCTCTTGCATTTATGTCGGGTCCTGTAGCTTAAATTGGTGTAATCTAAACATGTCAATGTGTTTAGTAGTAGAATATTCCAGAGTATTCTCAAATGCCATGCCCTAGATATGTTTTCTTTGCACTTAAACATTAATATCCGCTATTGTGATGCGATCGATGGTGCAAGACTTGTAACTAGCCTAGGTCAAGTCCCCTTTGGCTTTAAATCCAGCCAATAGGAGTCAGGATAGGTTTAGTTGACCTTAGTTCACTTAGGAAGGCTAGTTAGTCTACCCTAACACCCTAGGTTCATAAGGACCATGCCGTAGCTCTAAGTGGGGCGAAGCTTAGGGACGGACCGAGTCCTAGGGCCAGATTGGGGAACTAATTAGAGGATTAAGTGCTAGGGTTAGATCGATCTACACTCACCTAGAATCTTATTGGCTAGCCCTAATTCCTAAGTCATAAAAACCACGCCATACTGCTAGGCATCGCCACCTAAGGACAGACCCGCACTGAGGCTTAGGGTACCAATTAGGAGGCTAATTATAGGTCTAGATTAGAGCACCTAGTATAATCCATCAAGTAACCTTAGAAAGACATAGTAATCACCATGAACAAGACGTAATCACCTTATTCCCCCATTTCCAACGTTTGAATCCCCTTAGATCACTTGATTCCCCCTTCACACGAATAATTTTTTTATTTCCTTGTTCTTAGATTAGGTTTACTTTTCCCAAGCTCCCCTCAAACCAAAAATACCAAAAAAATTGTAGTTAAGACCCCAACAAGTAGCTCTTTAGGATGCACTTAGCTTAGAACACCATACACATTAAGCCTCCCCGTCGATTCCTCCCCGCACTCGCACACACCGTACTACATACAACCCGTGCACTTGCGGGCTATTTAGGCTTATGCTACTCAAATAGCGTATCAGCAAGCTCGCATGGCAATGTTACTAATTGTTTGCTTTGAGTGTTTATGATTTGTTGAGAGACAAGGATTAGTGGTTAAATCATTATCCATTGGCATCAGAGAGCTTCAAAGAACGCAAGGTTGTGTCTGTCCTTTCTTCACTTGTCCCAACATATCTACCCCGTCCCTACCACCCGTACTTGCCTTATATCGCCTATTTGCTTGTTTGTGCTTTTGTTCTATTTGCTTAAGGACAAGCAAAGTTTAGGTTTAGGGGTGTGGGAGTTTGATTTTCTCGTTATATGCTTTGTATAGGGTAGATTACATAATGTGCTTTAAACTAGTTTAAATTTTTTTATTTTTATGCATATTGAGTTGTTTATTTCTTGGTTGATCGTTGTGTTGGCTTTTGTGATTGATTTAATTGATTGGTGAATATGAGTTGCATTGTGGAGAGTGAATAGAGTGGATTGAAAATTGGGTCTTAGAGGGGATGCCCTTGAAGTTGTGGGAAGTGAAGACCTTTAAGAATGATCCTTGTAGCAACCCCATAGTTTGGTAGGAAAGAGTGTTCAAAATGGATTGTTGATATGAGTGCCCTTCCTTGATTGGTTCGTTTTGATGTGCCAAAGCCTTTCTTTTTCATTTCTTTTTGTGTGAATACAATACAAAGCATTAAAAATTCAAAAAAAAAATGAACAAGGAAAAAAGGTGCAAAAATATAAAAAAAGAAGTGAAAAAGAGAAAAAATCAAAGGCACCAAAAGGTTTGTGAATAAGTGCATAAGTGACACAATGTCAACTTAGCACAAGCTGTCCTCTATGTAGATATATGAATAAGGCTTTTTATAAGCCATTGTGTTTGTATATTCTCTCTCTTTTTGACTTTGAGGCTTTGTGCATATTGAGGAGGCCATGTCAGTTGAAGAAGCACGAAATATCAACATCCCAAGTGCGTGAGTTAGAATCCTAGGCTTGTGGTGGTTTGGTTACTCGGGAACTTTCTATGAGGTTCGAGGCCCTTTATGAGTAAAGGGACGTTCCGAAGAGACTTGAGGATCTCTTCACAATAGGAATGCCCCTTTCATGCTTTTTAGGCTAATCGTGATAGTGAGTCAATTCCTTAGGCAACTCTTTGTATCGACTTTAAAGGTAACCTTAGGTTTGGACTTGCTTGGGGACAAGCAAGGAGAAGGTTTGGGGGTGTTGATGTGTTCATTTTGTGTGTTTATGTATTGCATGTTTATACTTGTTTTGAGGTGTTTTGAGCTTTGTTTAATGTGTTAGTATAGCATTTAGGTCATAATTGTGCATATTAGGGTTTACATGTTCATAGTGGTAGTTAGGACTTAAATGCTACACTATGCGTGTTTGCTGCTCATCTAAGGTGTGATTAGGGAAGATAATTGGAGCTTAATTAAGGGTTCTCGGAGTGTAGAACAAAACCAAGGGTGTTTTGGATATAAAGGAATGAAGAAAAGTGCATTTGGAAGTGGTCGGGCAAAGGAAGGAGCAACCAAGGCAAAACCGAGTACAACGGAAGCTAAATTTAGAGCTTGTAGCAAAAAAGACATGGACAAATTTTGAACATGTTTTAGGGTGCAAAGGATGGCTTGGAGATCCCCCATGGTGATACGAAGCCATAAAAAAACAGTGCACAAATCGGAGCTAAAATACGCGAGATATGAATATTTTACTATCAAGTCTAGTTAGCTTCTGTCTAGGCCGGACGACCTAGCCAGTCGACCGGCTATATCAGAATCTAGGCCAATTTTGGCTAGATGACTTAGCCCCAAATCTGGTCGACTAGTTGGGCCCCCGGCTGGACGCGTTGACAGCTCTATTTAAGTTATTTTTTAGCCAATTTTTAGGGAGAACAATACCCAAATCAAACACCTATTTCTATAAACCCAAAATCCACCAAAAATCACCTCACACACTCACTTCAAAACACATTTTAATACTTGGAATCAAGGATCCAAGAAGATCAAACATTAGAATTTGGGGCATAGCTCATGAATTGTAAAGCATGGCTATGATTAGAGCTAAATATGTATGATTAGAGCTATGTAGGGTAATTATTCTTGTATTTATGGATTGACTACTACTTTTTATTAATGGGAACTTGATGGATTTATGTATATATGCTTTATGCTTCGAGTTTCAAAGGCTATTTTACATACATGTCTGTATGTTTGTTAAAATGCCTCAATGGTGTAGCATATGTATATTGAAGTCTATTATGCTATTAACTATTTCCAAATCATTATGCTAGCATATCTATGTGTTTGAGTGATGATTACATGAAATGGGTATGTTTATATACATGTGTATGTGTGTATTTACATACCTAATAGCATGAATAGCTTCAATTGCATATATGTCGGGTGTGATTGCTTAAATTGGTATAATCTAACATGTTTATATGTTTAGTAGTAGAATATCCTGGTGTATTCTCAAAGGCCATGCCCTACATGTGTTTGCTATCTGCTTTAATGTTAATTATTTGCTATTGTGATGCGATTGATGGTGCACAACTAGTAACTAGCCTAAGTCGAGTCCCCTTTGGCTTTAAATCTAGCCAATAGGAGTTTGGATAGGTTTAGTTGACCTTAGCTCACTTAGGAAGGTTAGTTAGTCCACCCTAACACCCTAGGTTCATAAGGACCACACCGTAGCTCTAAGTGAGGCAAAGCTTAAGGACGGACTCGCATCGAGTCCATGGGCCAAATTGGGGAACTAATTAGTAGACTAAGTGCTAGGGTTAGATCGATCTACACTCACCTAGAACCTTATTGGCTAGCCTTAAGTCCTAAGTCATAAAGAACACACCATACTACTAGACATTACCACCTAGGGACAGACTCGCACTGAGGCTTAGGGTACCAATTAGGAGGCTAATTATAGGTCTAGATTAGAGCACTTAGTATAATCCATCAAGTAACCTTAGAAAGACATAGTAATCACCATAAACAAGACATAATCACCTTAATCCCCCATTTCTGACATTTGAATCCCCTTAGATCACTTGATTCCCCCATCACCCACACACACACACATCTTTTATTTTCTTGCCTTTAGATTAGATTTATCTTTTCTAAGCTTCCTTTAATTGATTTAGCTCGTTTGAGCCTAATCCCCTTCTTGATTATCGATTTGCGGGATTCTTAGTTTAGCTCATTTGAGCCCGATCCCCTTCTTGGTTCTTGAGGGTGTTTCGCTTTACTTGTTTAATTCTTATAAACACTTAAATAGTAAAAAGCATGTGAGAAGGTGCTTTTTTCTAAGCGCTTAAGCACCCAAAATAAGCAAAGCCAAACACCCTCCTTGTCACAGGGTCACAAATGAAGGGACGTTGAAATATATTTGTCTCACGTAAAAAAATCATAAGATTCAAGTCCACTACATATAAGGTCTTGGACCATTTCTTATATTAACAAGTTAATTTTTGTGATGGGACCTTAATGGTTATTAACACAGTTTAGGATTGAGCTTGCTTATTTTGTAAGATTTAATCTGGGGCTTCTTAGAAAAATTATGTGATGGCTTGATGTTGCCATGAAGGCAAAGAATGGATTAGAAGTCCTATCTTTACCCCAATAAAAGAAAAACACAAGACTTTCTTACTAGAAAATTGGAGAAAGACAAAGGTGCCCCTATAGACGTTCTCGTGTACCATTAGAATCATTGTTTTCCGGAATTCCAAAATCCTTTCTGTATATTGGTGGGTCACTAGAAGCTATTGTTGATCCGGATAATTGAGGCTCTTATGAGGAAAGTCTGGAATGGTTTTAAAAGGTTTGATAGATTTTGGTTGATAGATTTTGGTAGTATTTCACTTTTTAAAAGGTTAGAGACTCTCATGTGTTATAATTTATTCGCACATTGAGAAGATGATAGTACTTCATTTTTCAAATTAGTAAAAAGCTTTGTCGGTCTACCCAAACCATCTTCTTATACCCAAACCATCTTCTTAGCCTATTAAGCCGTTGCAAGTGTCCGGAACCTTCTTAAAACCTACCAAGCCATCTTACAAGCCCACTAGGCTTACCAAGCAATCTTAGGATCTTGCCTGAGCCATGGACACGTGTTCTACTAATGAGATTTTCCCTTTCTTGGGCTTTAGGTGCACCCCCAATGTGCCCCCTAATCTGGATCAATCCCAACTATCCAACAATTTTGATACTGTCCAACAATGTTTGACCATCATAGGCGTATTTTAGTTATTACAGCCCCCCAGTCCAGCTCTTTCCTAGCAAAAGACGATAAGTGACTGTTGCGCCTCTCCAACAATATTTGATTCCATGTGCCATCTCTAGATCGAGGCGAACCTTGTATGATTTCCACAAGTTAGTTATTTTAGGCTGTTAATGGCTATGGCCTCCCTTGTAACCCCAAAAGAAATTTAAAAAAAAAAAAGTAAAAATAAAATTAAAATTGGCAGCTGCTTGAGAATTATCATGGACGGAGAGTGAATTGGGGAATTGCACGGGAAAAATTACGCATGACGAAGAAGAGCAGGAAAAATACAAGAGAGAGCTTCACAATCTTCCAAGAATCAACAGTTTAATAACTTGGTTGAAACAACGTGATTGAGATAGCAACTCAAAATCTCTTTTAGTAATAACATAGCCTACCACTTTTCTACACTTAGAATGAAAAATTGCCCTAGATTTCTATATTCGTGACTTCTAAAAGAATTATAGAAATGCCATAGACATCGACTCTGGCTTCCAATAAATGAATGCAATCACACTCTCTGCATCAGCTATGCCTTGATGACGTATCCAACCACAACACCAATAAGACCAATTAGCACAACTAAAATGGAGAAAGTACCACCACCATGGTTCTTGCTAATTTCTCTTATCATCTCCTGTTACAAGTGAATCTTTTTAGTAAACAGCAATATTGTAAACACAACCTGGGAAGAATGAGCTTAAATATGTCTTCAAAGAGGCAGGTATTTCTGAAGTTAAACTGTGAGGGAGGCATCTTCTACCACAATTAAGGAAGGAAAGGAAACAAACAAAGAAGGAGGGCCTTTCTCATAAAGACGTCTAGACCAGGAAGAAAAGAAGGGTGTACACAGATTCAACTATTATCATTATCTGTCGAAATTTATCAAGGGTCAACAGCTCAGAGAGAACATTTCTCTCAGATTGACTAAGAACTGGAAAAAATAGAATTGCGGACCCAAAAGACAGATAACTAATGGTTAATTTCAAAGGTAAAGTTCCATTTTTCCTATTTTGCTGACAGAAAGATGGATCTCAAGGGGGCGAGGGGGCCGGGGGGGGCGGGGGGGGAACAAAAACGGAAAAAAAAAGAAAAGAAACAAGAAGAAACAAAACAGAAGAAAGAAGAAGAGAAGGGAACTTGCCAATAACCTTTGAGAAGGACTACTGAGTAAATATCTTTTCTATCCTGCAGCCGAGACTATCACAATACAAGACCAGGTAGATATACTTTGAATTATTTCTGTCCTTGACTTCTGGACAGCCTAAAACTCCAAGAATTGGAATCTTCACACGAGATAACAAGTGGGATTAACTTTAAACAAACAGCTATGTCTAGAGGAATCATTCATGATCAATTAGACACCTCGCCAATATTACATAACTTTTGAATCAATTTGTTGATCCTTTACCAATACCACACTTAAATTTGCTTGCATGATAAATTTATTCTAGAAGACCTCATTTCAAAGTCCTGGATCCATTTGTAAAAAGTAGCAGAGACTCCAACCATGAACATAACAAGTGGAATTCATGTACATAACAAGAGAGTTACACGGAGCCTAGATTAGCATTGCTATTGTGCAACCAAATGGGATCCCAAATATAACGAGGGGGTTGGCTGAAACATGAAGGCACTTGCCAAACTGAGTGCACCACAAATATAAAATAGGGCTCCAATTGCATGAGGCTTCGAATTAACCTAAACTATAGCCAACAAGTTTCTAAAGAGGAATAAGTATAAGTGAGCATACTAGTTCCTGGCGGAGTTTCTGACTTTGTTGGATGGCAGAAGCTTTCTCCTCAGTCAACTTAGAGACCATGGTTGAAGCCTGAAGCAAAGTCATTATAATTAATGACTATTTTTCACTAAAATAAGCAAATCTAAGGGGAAAAAGGACAACAGGCAACTACCAGAAAGCAAGAATTGTAGGTCAAAAAGGTAAATCTTCAAATTCAACCCAGGCTATCCAATTTAACTTGCCAAGCAACAAGCAAACTAAGCAGAACTTTACAATTGCACAATCATATATAGTTCTAATTCACCTTGGGTAATATAAGTAAAAAGTGGAAGTTATATAATCATAAATGATATTTTGGTAAAAAATCACAAAAAAAGCAAGCCTATCAGGAAGCAAAAATCTAATTTATAATTCAGGTAGTCAGCCTTACCAGCAGAACATGCTATCTGGATACAACAGATATAAATGACTTGAAATCAAAGAAAAAAGACCTCGTGTTTTTATATGATATAACAAAGGGCAGTTTGCGTACCTCCCTGATCCTTATTTTTCAAAACAAATGAACACTATTTTACATTTTCTCAATATCTAACACCCTCGAGTATTAACTTTGGAACTGGTTGGACCTTTTCGTTGCCCAGAACACTCAATCTCTAAATACATCCTATTTTCTGAACTTCCAGTACTTCTAATGCAACAGAGGGACAAAAAATTATTATCTCCCCCAAACTATTAGGTCAAAAGGTATGAATATGTGCACTATACAAATTCTAACTCTGAGGAAAGTTGGTGTCTTTTAAGAGCCAAATATGCTCTTGCAAGATGACTATTCTATAGGTTTTGTGTGCGTGTCTGTCTGTGCATGCACCTTTCTTATTTGTATTTTCTAGATCCAGATGGAACCTACTTCTCCAATAGATAGCAAAGCTTAATAAACACCTACTTGAATACTTCACTTTTCTAACAGTCCCATTGATCTCTAAATTGTATATAAGAAACACTAAATCCTTCTTCGAAGATAAAGATGTCATCTTTCAAAATTAGTTAACACATCAGCAGATGACTATCTTCTTTCCCAGTCCTTCCCTTACTTCAACATTTAAAATTACATGGCGGGTACTCGGGACAATCAAGAGCAGCTTGGCTGCTAGAATTGGCATGCCATTGGGATAAAAAACATATAGCACTTTATGCGGCAACACATTAAATCCAGAAGCCTTATCAAAATCTAACAAGAAAACAAGAGCAAAATCTAAAAAGATAACATGATATGTTTGAGGATCTCGTCATATTGCAAAAGAGAGTGGGGTAGGCAAGGGGGGATATAATACTAAAATTCTAACTTAATTGACTATATTACCTTTACCTAAGAAAAGTGACATAGACACAAAAAGGAACATAATCAACTCTTTAGAAGAATGCAGAGAAAAAATAACCTAAGAAAATGAACTATGGTTATAGCATTTGCTCCCTATTGAGCCTGAAATCTCTATTTCTGCTGATATTTAGCTTATTCAATTTATGGTTCCTTTGGAGCTGCACTGGAACAAGTCTATTTTTGTACTAGTCCCCATGGCAAAAATGAAAGTGAAATTTGGAAGACCTGTAGCTCGTATTTCAAGTGGACGTTTGGGTTATTTTCATACTGGTTTCTCATGTAGAACATGAAATCTAATCACTAGTAACTGGTATCCCAATTTAGACATCAAATCATAATTTATGCATTCACCACAAAATTACAGTTAATTCATGTCGAATATATAGCTAAACACATATCGTGGAACATCCTAAATTAGGGGGAAACAACTACATGTTTTCTCAGTATAAGTATGCTTGGAGTGGGTTAGATAAGTTAAGGATGACACCAAGAGCTATGAGCAACTTGTAGCTCAAGAGTGCAGACTTCCTTCCCTCAGCAGCATAAGCAAAAATGTGCAGAAACACAATGCTTCACATTCTCGAGGATGACTCTCTGGCCTTCCCATCTAAAAGCACTCTCTTGTTCCCGAACTGAATGTCCATCACTGTCCCCAAATTGACCATCCAGTTTTTCTTTCTGGATGTTCCGAAATGAATATCCACTTTCACAACCAAAAAAATGAAAAAACCTTTAACATCCTTTTCAGATTTAGTCTACATAAAATATCATTGTTGTCCCAGGACCCACTTTTTTAGCTATCAATTGTTTATTTGAAATATTAACCAATGACCTGATCAAAAACCCCACTTATCTTCAAGTGATGCATATTATCAAAACTCAATAAACAGCAAGCAAAGCCAAAGCTGAACAATCAAATTCGAACTATGAAGAGACATAAAACAACATGATTCCATGAAAGGGAAGAGAAAAAGAAAAGGAAGTGGAGACAATTAGATATAGAGCACTAAGGTCAACGAACTTTGCATAACACTAGGTTCCTGAGCAATAAATACCATCCAAGAGATACAGCTACTAGCTTCCTTGTCAATTAAGCATGATAAAGGAGCAGGCGCAGTGTTTCGTAAAAGTTGCTACACAAAGTTCTGGACTTGCAGTACAATTGATTTCTGTTTTAAGTTGCTAACATGCCAATCCTAACTGTGGAAATCATAATAGAAGTAAAATACATCAAAGGATCCCAAAGATTCTTGAGACCTTTTTTTAATTTGAAAATCAGGTCAAGAATCGGCTGTATGCATGGTTCTGCTATAGAAGTATCTATTATATATATAAACTCCAGATGGGAAATTAAGGAATTTCGTGCAAATACATCATCCAAACATCAACCGTGAGGGAAATTACTGCATCAACTTAACAAACCTGAAAGATCCGTATTCTTACACAGAGAAGAGAAACATGTTTGTGACCAGTCTTTTTGACGTAAAAGCAAGGAAATAGACATTTACCTCAAACGATGATGATTTTCCCTTGGGTTGCTCCAAAGACCTCGCTACCTGGTACGATGAAAAGAGAAACATTTCAGCTAGACATTCACTTGGCTACAGAGAGTAGTTACAGTTCACAACTTACAGCTGCAAACAATGAGGATGTTTTTGACTCATCCTCAGATGCCCTGGGGGGGGAAACATCTTCTTCTGATCCTTCAGGGACTGGAGAAGGAGGATTGGCAGGGACATAAATAACTTTCAACTTGAATTCCTCAACAACTTTCCCCTCCTCCTTGTGAAACTACAGAAGAAATAGAGACCATGACAAGTACACCAAACTATAATGCAAATTCATATAACAGAAAAGAGAGAATCTTGATGCCAACGACCCACCATTTCCTGCGTTAAGTCCTTGCTCGTTGCACCATTGGATGTGACAACACTCTGAATCAGAAACTTGTCCTTACATTGCATATCAGGAGGTGCTTCTTTCTGTGCTTGCATTGTGACTAAAAGGAAAACATAATATCCCAAAATAAAGATAACAACTTATCACATTAATCACTAACAGAAGCAACAAGAGTAACAAAAACTACCACAACAGGCAGAAAGAAATATAGCATCAGAATCAAAAGAATTTTACCAGTAACATTACAAGTGGAACCCGGTAAAACAACGCCAGCATTGGGACGAACGCAGTATTTCTTGGGATTGGTTGTTTTAACCTTAAAATTGAAAGAGACAGAGAGAGAGGAGGAAAAACATTAGGCAGAAACGCATACAATCAACAGAAATCAAACAGTACTAATACATCTAATGTGATAGCTGACCTTAAAAGCAATATACTGATCGGTTTTGTTAATCAATTGCATAGAACATGAACTCTGCTTCCTCAATTCAACTATTTTTGCATCACAAGCAAACAAACCCATCGCCAAAATTAAGCACCAACATTATTACAAAAATAAAAATAAAAATAAAAATTAAATTCAAATTATCAACCAGAAAATATATTCCTCATCTTTTATCATACAATTAATTTAAAAGGTTGTCCAATGCACGAAATGAACCAATTTGGACTTATCATATGCCGGCCATAATTTAAACACCGTATTATCTAATCACATAAAACTGTAAAAACATAGAACAACCCACATTGGTAACAACCTTAAAGATGCGATTTTTAATGTTATTGAACTTAATTGAAATACCCATTAACACAAAAACTGAGATCAAGTGAAGAAACGTAATAAAGGAAAAGGATAAAGGAAAAAAAAAAAGGTAACCGATTTTTGTCCTTTTTCCCTTTTTGATCATTCTTGGGAACCAAAGAGAGAGTTGAGTGAATAGAAACTTACATGGGAACTTGAGTTCTGTGGGATGAATATTAAGAAAATCACCAGTGCTCATGACTTTTTATCACGAACCCAAAAGGAAAAAGAGAAAAGGTATAATTTATCTTACAATGTTCAATTGATTCGGGAATGTGAAAGCTAAAATGACTATGAGAAATGGGGGAGGAAAAAGTAATATGTATATTCTGTTTTGTTTTTTCCGGTTTTTTGTTTAAATGAAGACAAATTATTAGATGACATTGGAAACCCTTGCCATTTCCAGATCAACACTGCAGCATAGGAAAGATATTTGCAAATGAAGGGTGAAACCGGAAATAATTGAATAGCAAAGTCCTTGTACCATGGTCCCACGATGCGTGGTCCCTCAAACGCAACATGCACCGGCGCGATTGAATACACACACAAATAAAAAGCCCTAAAATCCCACTCGTGTGTCCTGTGTTCTTCTTCAATTCTAATTCTTCAAATTTGCTAAAACACCAATTCGATGAAGCAACAAGTCAACAATTGCTAGAACAAATCAATTCAATCAGTAATGACAATGACATCAGGCTCTACAATTTTAGAAAATCAAATTACAAAAATCGACAATATCGAGATTACCAATACCAGTATGATTTAATCTCTCTATGAACAAATTACAATTAAAACTTCAATGCAAATCATTTATTGACTAGACATTGTTGATATTGTAATGATTTAAGCTATGACATTCAATTTAGAATGAGTAGTCACCTAATCAAATACTATAATTGCTTGTACTGTGAAGATCTATTTGCATGCGGTGTATGTGGATGTAAAAATATAATTGACTTAAATTTTTAGTAAACAAACATCTGTGACTGTGATGAAACATAAAATTGAATTAAATGTGACAAACTTTGAATTTTGAATGAACAAATAGATTTTGAATTGTGAACGAACATGTCTTTACCTTTACTTTAATTAACTATGATAAAACATTAAATTGAATTCACTTCAAAATTCTATGAACAAACAATGTATACATAGTGAAGAAACATCTCTAACTGTGTGCATCCACTTTATTGTTCTATGAATAAGTAGAGTTTGCATTGTGAACAAACATCTATGCCTATTTGGGAATTTATAGTTTTTAGATAATGTGATGCTTTGTGAATTTTCAATGAACAAATAGATTATGTATTGATGTGTTGGTTTGGTGTGTATTTATATATTGCATTCTTATTCTAATTTTGAGGTGATTTGTGCTTATTTGGTAGCATTAGCATAGTACTTATGCAACAGTTATGCATATGCGGAGTTAAGTGTTTATATCGAATTTAGTGATTAAATGCTACACTAAATACTTTATTGTATTTTGTAGGTGAGTTTTGGGATAGGACAAGTGTAAATGAAGAAGAAACGAGCCCAATGTTGAAGACTGCCACAAAAAGACGATGAAATGAGCAAGATATAAAGTTTCAAAGTTGAACTGTCAAGTGTGAAGGAGCTAGTTGGTAGGGCCCCTAGTAGGGCCCCCCAGTACGTACCGGCTAGTACTTAGGGTCCCCTCATAAATCCAAAATGTGCATTTTTTGTAATGGTCGAACCCTCAAGAACCGATTAGCCGATAGAGTCAGTCGGTAGTGACACTGGAGGCTATAAATAGGGCTCGATTTTAGCATTTGAGGGGAATCTTTTTAATACATTTCTCACACCCACTTTATACCCATTTCCCAAAATTCTAAAATCTACCTAAACCTACCTCACACACACTTCTAAACATAAAAACACTTTAGAATTAAACCTTTAAGAGGTTCAAACACAAAGATTTGGGCATAAGCTCTTGGATTATAAAGCATGGCTATGGATAAAAGGGTATCTCTCTTTTATCCTAAGCTAATCTATATATGATTAGAATTATGTAGGGTGATTTACTCTTGTATTATGGATGATTATTACATTATTGTGATGGGTACTTGATGGATTTATATACATATGCTTGTACTTAGGGTTTTGAAGGCCATTTTACATACATGTCTATTTGTTTGTTGAAATGCCTCAATAAAGTTGCATATGTATATTGAAGTCTATTATACTATTAACCGTTTCTAAATCATTGTGCTAGTATGTCTATGTGTTTATGTGGTGATTACATGAAGTGGGTATGCTTATATACATGTGTATGTGTGTGAATGCATATTTAATAGCATAGATAGCTTCTATTGCTTACATATCAGGTGCTATAGCTTAAATTGGTATAATCTAAACTTTAGTAGTAGGATAGGTTGACTTATCCTCGAATACCATGCCTTTGATGTGTAGGCACGCGCTTAATTAATAATTCCCACTATTGTGATGACAATCGGTGGTACACAACTAATGGCTAGCCTAAGTCAAGTCTCCCTCAGCTTTAAATCCAGCTAATATGTTTCAAGGGTAGGTTAGTTGACCTTAGACGGACTAGGTCTTGGCTTTAAATTTAGCCAATGGTTTAGATGCTAGGGTTAGATCAATCTATGTCACCTAGAATCCTAGCTAGCTAGTGTTATGGCCCTAAGTCATAAAGACCATGCTGTAGCTCTAGGTTAGTTGACACGAAGAGACAGACCTGCACTGAGACTTAAGGTGTAATTAGGAGGTTAATTAGGAGTCTAGACGAGAGCAACCAAGTATAATCCATTAAGCAACCTTAACAAGAAGTAGTAATCACCCAGTTACGAGATGTAATCACCCTAGTTCCCCATTGAAACGTGTTAGATTCCCCTTAGATTGCTTGATTCTCCCGTTTCACACACACATACACCATTTTATTCCTTATCCTTAAGGTAGATTTACTTCTCCTGCACTCCATCCTATCCCAAAAACCTAAAAAGATTGTAGTTTAGGAACCCAACACGTAATCTTTTAGGATGCACATTGCTTAAGATACCACACACATTAGGCCTCCCCATGGATTCGACCCTGCACTCACACACACTATGCTACACATGACTCGTGCACTTCTAGACTATTTAGGCTTGTACTCACAAATAGCGATCATGTATTATGAACAAATAGTATTTTTATTCTAAAAACATCTATCACTATTTTAACTAATAGGTGACAGCAATGATTTAAAGATTAAAGAAGTTAAAACATCAAATCTAATAGGCAGAAAAGTGCTTGGAGAGGAAGATTCAATTTAGATGTACAATGACTACCCATATATGATAGGATTTGTTGTTAGAAAAAGAAATAAGAGGTATAAAAGAAACACTAAAATTGTCTCCCAAAGAGAATTCTGTTGCAACAAATGTGGCAAAGAGGAGAAAAGGAACATTGTGGAAAGAGCTTATGCTTAGATAGATTTTATGACAAATGATGTCTCTTTAGAGGTGCAATCTTTAAAGGCCCGCAAGTGCATGGATCAGTGCAATGAAGTGTGTGTGAGAATAGGTGTTGAACCACAGGAAGGCTATTATGTGGAAAGGATCCTATGCATGTGTGTCCTAAAAAATGCCTAAAAAGAAACCTATTCTAACTATTTTTTGGATTTTTGGATTTATGAGAGATTAAACTAAAGGAAATGAAACTACACTATGGGAATGGAAAACGGGAAAGCAAACTACTTACAGGAAACTAACAAGTGGAATGGGTTAGGGTAACTTTTACTTGCTAATGCATGATTCTAGACTCAAATGCTATGAGATTATGAGGGGTGGCTTAATTATCGATTGCTCTTAACTAGGTTGCTAGCTAGTATCCTAATTTATCCCTAGAACTCGGTACAGGTATGTCCCTAGGTGGCGCGACGTGGTCCTTATGACCTAGGGCCTTAGAAGTGACTGATTAGCTTCCTAGGTGATCTAGAACGAACCTATCCTAGTACGTAACTATTGGCTAGGTTTAAAGCCAAGACCTAGTGTTAGTAGGGTCGACTAAACCTATCCGAAAACCATTGGCTAGGTTTAAAGCTAAGGGAAACTCGACCTAGGATAGTCTTAAATTACATGCCTCCATTCTAGGGTCACTTATGCACTTATTAACTAACTTTTTGGTGCCTTTGGCTTTTTTTTTCTCTTTTTCACTTTAAATTTTTTTTTCTTCACATTTTTGCACCTTTTTGCCTTTTTCAAATTTTTTTGGATTTTTCATGCTTTGTATTGTATTCACAAAAAGAAAGAAAAAGAAAGGCTTAGGCACATAAAAAAGAACCAATCAAGGAAAGGGCGCTCACATCAACAACCTTTTTCCAACACTCTTTCCTACCAAGTTATGGGGTGGCTACAAGGGTTATTCTTTCAAGGTTCTTACTCCCCACAACTTTGAAGGGCATCCTCTTCAAGACTTAGTTTTCAACCCACTCTATTCATTTCCCCACAATGCATCTCATCTTCATAAGTCAATAGAGTCAATCACAAAAGCCAACACAATGATCAACAAAGAAATAAATGACTCTATATGCATCAAAATTGAAAAAAAAAAATTTTAAGCGCATAATGCAATCTACCCTAAGCAAGATATATAACAAGAAAACCAAACTCCTACACCCCTAAACCTTCCCTTTGCTTGTCCTCAAGCAAATAGATCAAAACACAACAACAATCAAATTGTCATTACAAAACAGGTAATGGTGGTGGGGATAGGGTATAAACATGGGGAATAAGTGGAGAAAGGATAGATACAACCTTGCATTTTCTTCATGGCTTTCCATGCCAATGATAAATCACCATACTACAAATCCTGTGACTTACAATCCATAAACACTTAAAAAGAGAACAAGATTAGTAGCATTGCCTATGCATGCTTGCATTGGCATGAGCAATAATGAGCAATGGTGTATCTTATGGAACAAAGGATTGGGATTCAACACTTTGGTTTGGGTGCAAGAAAGATAAAATAAAGAAAATAAAAAGAAAAGAAAGTGAAACAAATGCAAAACTACAAAGTTGAACCTAGGTTGCCTCCTAGCAGCGCTAACCACCATGCCGTCAGCTGGGTAAACACCAACTTATCTTCAACTCCCATAGATAGGGTCCTGAAGCATTAAAGCCTCCACACGAGCCATGCTCGAATCATATGTGTGCTTCAGGCGTTGCTCATTCACCGTCAACTCTCGGCCATCATTCAAGTCTTTAATATTGACTGCTCTGGAAGGATAGGCAACCATCACCTCATATGGACCATCCCATCTTGTCTTAAGCTTCCTTGGAAAGAGTTTCAATCGTGAGTTAAACAACCAAACTTTATCGGAAGGAGAGAATGATTTCTTAATGATGTGTTTATCATGAATTCTCTTCATCCTATCCTTATAAAGTTTAGCATTCTTATACGCCTTGAATCTAAACTCTTTTAATTCCACTAGGTCTAGCTTCCTTTTCTCACCCGCTCTTGCCAAGTCAAAATTTAGGGCTTTGATTGCCCAATAGGCTCTATGCTCTAGTTCTACCGGCAAGTGACAAGCTTTACCATAAACTAATCTATACAGAGACATACCAATGGAAGTCTTAAAGGCGGTGTGGTAGGCCCATAAAGCATCATTTAGCCTAATAGACCAATCTCTCCTATCGGGCCTAACCATTTTCTCTAAAATGTGCTTGATTTCCCTATTGGACACCTCTACTTGTCCACAAGTTTGCGGGTGATAAGGAGTGGCTACCTTATGGGTGACTGAATATCTTCTCAACAAGGCCTCAAAAGTCCTATGGTGAAAATGCAAACCCCCATCACTAATTAAGACCCTAGGGACTCCAAATCTAGAGAAAATGTTCTCCCTAATGAACTTAACCACTACCCTATGGTCATTAGTGCGTGTGGGAATTGCTTCAACCCATTTGGACACATAATCAACGATTACTAAAATGTATTGGTACCCAAAGGAAGGTGGAAATGAACCCATAAAATCTATAACCCAAACATCAAACAACTTACAAGGAAGAATAGGGGATAAAGGCATCATGTTTCTCCTAGAGATGGACCCCGATTGTTGACATCTAAAGCACTTCTTACAATACTCTTGGGCATCCCTAAAGAGAGTGGACCAAAATATTCCACATTGCAAGACCTTTGCGGCGGTCTTCTTCCCACTAAAATGACCCCCACACCCCTCATCATGACACATACTCAAAACATTCTCAAACTCATCCTCAGGCACACACCGACGAATCATTTGATTTATACACACTTTAAAGAGATAGGGATCCTCCCAAAAGAAATGCCTAACTTGTGCTAGGAACCTATCTTTTTCTCTCTTCTCCTAATGGGAAGGAAAACCCCCTGTAGGAAGATAATTGACAATATGAGCAAACGAAGGTATGTGATGAGAGACAGTAAACAATTGCTCATCGGGGAATGAATCATGAAAAGGAGATGGATCACTAGAAGACTCGCTAACAAGACGAGAAAGATGATCCGCAACTAAATTTTCTCTACCCTTCTTATCCCAAATTTCTATGTCAAACTCTTGAAGGAGGAGCAACCACCTAATCAAGCAGGGTTTGGACTCTTTCTTAGACAACACATACTTCAATGCCGTATGATCGGTGTAGACAATCACCTTGGATCCTAGGATATATGACCTAAACTTGTCAAGGAAGAAGACTATTACTAGAAGCTCTTTTTCTGTGGTGGTATAGTTCTTTTGTGCTTCATCAAGAGTTTTGCTAGCATAGTACACCACATGGGGCAACTTATCCTTCCTTTGACCTAAAACAGCTCCTATCGCATAATCGGATGCATCACACATAACCTCAAATGGGAGACTGTAGTTAGGTGGCTGGATAATTGGGGATGTAGGCAATAAGGATTTAAGCCTATTGAAAGCTCTAACACTTTCATCATCAAAGTCAAAAGGGACATCTTGTGCTAGGAGCTTAGACAAGGGACGTGCAATGTGACTAAAATCCTTAATGAACCTACGGTAAAATCCTGCATGCCCTAGAAAAGATCTAACATCCTTGATACACTTAGGGACAAGTAACTTTTCAATCAATTCTACCTTAGCCGGGTCAACTTGAATTCCACTAGATAAAACAACATGACCCAACACTATCCCTCGTTGTACCATGAAATGGGATTTCTCCCAACTCAACACTAGATTCTTCTTCACACATTGGTCTAAGGCTAAAGAGAGATGACTCAAGCACTCATCAAAGCTATCTCCAAACACTGAGAAATCATCCATGAAAATCTCTAAATGCCTCTCAATCATGTCACTAAAGATGGGCATCATACATCTCTGAAAAGTCGCTGGGGCATTACAAACACTGAAAGGCATTCTTCTATAGGCAAAAGTGCCATAGGGACAAGAAAAGGTAGTCTTCTCTTGGTCCTCGAGAAACATGGGGATCTGATTATAACCCGAATAGCCTTTTACAAAAAAGTAGTAGCTATGCCCAGCTACTCTATCTAAGATCTGGTCTAGAAAAGGCAATGGGAAATGATCCTTCCTAGTTTTAGAGTTGAGCTTCCTATAATCAATACAAACTCTCCACCCCGTGGGAGTACGTGTAGGGATAAGCTCTCCTCTCTCATTCTAAACAACCGTGATCCCGGACTTCTTAGGGACAACTTGGACTGGGCTAATCCACTCACTATCGGAGATCGGATAAATAATGCCTGCATCTAAAAGCTTAATGATCTCGTTCTTAACTACTTCGCTCATGTGTGGGTTGAGCCTCCTTTGCATCTCCCTAGAAGGAATGGCTCCATCCTCAAGGTGAATATAATGCATGCAAACCGAAGGGTCTATCCTTCTCAAATCATCAATTTTCCACCCTATAGCCTTCCTATACTTCCTAAGGACCTCTAAGAGACGCTCCTCATGCTCACTAGAAAGATCAGAAGCTATAATGATCGGAAGGGTCTCACTAGGGCCTAGGAATGCATACTTCAAATGATCGGGAAAGGGTTTGAGCTCTAAAGAAATGCTAGGCTCAACCAAGGGGGACTTAACCTTAACATCATCAATAGGGACATCACTAGAAATAAGACTAGAAGGATTAACCTCAAGTGACTTATTAGTTAAATGGCTCTCAACCAAGAAAGTAGAAGCTACACTTCTCCACTCTAAGGTCTCCAAATCAAAACTAGACATCAATTTGTCAAATTTCCTCAATTCTTCTCCATCAATCATAGTCTTCTCTATAATATCCTCAACATAAGAATCAATCACATCCACCCTAAAGCACTCTTCTCCATCCTCTCCTCCTATACTAGCCCTATTCACCGCCTCGGCAACCTTCATAGTGGATCTCAAATTCCCAAATTTCATCTCCAATAACCCTGACCTACAATGAATAATAGCATCTGCGGTGGCAAGGAAGGGGCGACCTAGAAGAATGGGTGTAAAATGTCTAAAGTCATGTCCCAAATCCATATCTAACACTATGAAGTCAACAGGGTACACAAACTCACTTACTTGGACCAAAACGTCCTCTATCACACCCTTAGGTCTACGCTCGGATCTATCAGCTAGCTGAAGAGTAACATGTGTAGGAGACAACTCATCTAGACCTAGCTTCTGATAGACAGAGTAGGGAATGAGATTCACACTAGATCCTAAATCTAACAAGGCATGATTAATCTGGGTCTCACGGATCTTACAAGGAATGGTGAAGGCTCTGGGGTCACTCATCTTGGGCGGAAAGCCCGAAGTACAAATACTACTCACCTTTTCCGTCAGCCTCACTTTTTTAGGAATGTTCAATGACCTACATTTCCTTGTACAAAGATCCTTAAAGAACTTAGAATAAGAGGGGATGGAAAGAATCGCATCTATCAAAGGAAGATTGACCTTAAGGTCCTTAAAATGCTCTAAAACCTTGAAGAACCTAGAATCCTCACTAGGTGTAGGCCTCTCTAAGGTGGATGTAAAGGGAACTCTAGGCTCTACACCTCTAGATACATGGGAGTCATCAATAGGCTCTTTTCCCTCCCGATGTGGGTGGGAAGTACTACTCTCTCCATGGTATCTAATGGGCTCATCTCTCTCAACAGGACCTTCTCTAGAATTTTCCTCAATAAGGCTACAATGTGGTGCTCTAGACTCAGAATGACCACTAGGTGCAGGCACTGCGAAGTCAACTCCTACCCTATTTTCCACTACTCGACCGCTCCTAAGAGTGGTGACGGCCTTAGCCTGGGCCTAAGGAGGATAAGTGGTATCGATGGAGGAACAGGACTGGACTCTAAGGTTCACCTTCGGCTGAGAAGGCAATTTCCTGGGGTCTCTAGCGCTCAACTGATTAGCAATCTATCCTAATTGTGCCTCAAACCTAGTCATCTGCTGCATATAGCTAGCCATTTCTTGCCTATTATCAGCTAACTCCTGCTGCTGACTAGCTAATGCCTGCTGCTGATTCTGAATAAACTGCATTAACTTCATCATATCATTACTTGGAGTTTGGCTACTAGAGGGAGCAAGTAAAGCTTGAGGTTGAGGAGCACTAGTGAGGGCTGATTAACATGATAGAAACCTGGGGGGTGTTGAGGACGGGGTCGCTGTTGACGTGGAACCTGAGGATGTGAACTAGACTCATGCTGGCCTTGTCTCCAAGAAAATTTCGGGTTGTCTCTCCAACCCGGATTGTATGTGTTCGAGTATGGGTTGTATTCACGAGAATAACTTTGTGTGTCACACACTTTCTCTTTCATGAATTCAAGAAATTGGGATGCTAAAGGGCAAGCTATAGTCTCATGAGATAACTCGGAACACAATGCACAAACTTCAACAACTAAAGAGGCGGAGGAAGAACCTATAGAAATAATCCTATGACCTTGGGATGAAATGGACAAAGAAATGAATTAATCTAGCTTATTCGTCAAAACCTCAACCTTAGCGGGTAAATCTAAAGAAACTCCAACCTCACTAACACTTCTCTTGTTGCTTCCCCGACTAGACCTTTCCATGGCAAAATTTTGAAAAGAATTTTCGGCCATCATTTCTATTTTCTCCCATGCCTCGGTTGGTCTCAAAAGATAAAAGCCATCACCGGAGGCGGCATTGACCATCATCCTATTTTGTTCATTTAAACCTCGAAATAAGTATTGCATTAGGTCATGATTGCTGTACCCATGGTATGAACATTGTCTAAGAAGATCCTTGAACCTCTCCTAAGCCTCATGAAAAGATTCTAGATCATGTTGGGAGAAAGTCATAATAGCGGTCCTAAGGTCGGCCATCTTGGCCATGGGATAAAATTTTTGGAAGAACTTAGATTGAAGCTGAGCCCATGTAGTAATGCAACCATTAGGTAGGGAATCAACCAAGTCCTAGCCTTGTCCTTAAGAGAGAAAGGAAACAATCTTAGACGTATGACCTCTTGGGAGACATTGGGGACATGGAGAGTAGAACTCATCTCAACAAAATTAATTATATGATCTAGAAGACTCTTATTACTTCTCCCGTAGAAGGAGGGAAGCATGGCCAACATATTAGGCTTAATCTCGAAGTTCGTCTCCCCCAAACCCGGAATTTGAATAGCCAATTAGGCTTAAAGGCTTCAGGAAGAAAGAATTGCCTAAGAGTGGGTTCCTCATCTATGGGTGGATCTGGTCCACGGGGTTCTCGTCTAAACTGATCTTGGGCTTGATGCCCAAGGTGTTCATGAGGTGGAATGGGATTCATTAGGGGATTGGGACGATTAGGAGGATGATTGGGATCGGCCATCTCCTCAAGAAGATATCCTAAATTCCTGAAATGTCTAGCAATTCTATCAGGTTTGGGATTAAGAGAGACTAGGGGATTTCTAAGGGATCTTCTACCAAGCATGCACAAACTATGCTAACTTCGGCCACTTTAACCCCTAAAACTTCAATATTCCTAAAACGACAACAAATAAACCACAATCCTAAAAAGATCCAGTAAAAACAAAAACAAAAGTTGAAATAGATAAACAAAAACTAAAGCAAGATAATATGAACAATAAACAAGATAAGCAAAAACTAAACAAACTATAAAGGAAAAGCAAGAAAAACAAATAAAGCAACTACCAAAACACACAAGCAAAGAATAGAAATCACCGTGCCTTCCCCGGCAACGGCGCCAAGAACTTATGTATGTCTTTGAGTGCAAGCTCTAAAGACCCGCAAGCGTACAGATCGATGCAGTGTAGTGTGTGCGAGAACGGGTGTCGAACCACAGGGAGGCTACGTTGTGAGATGGATTCTACGTGAGTGTTCTAGAATGTGCCTAGAAAATAAGAAATCTAAACTGGCTTTTTTTTTGAATTTTGGATTTTTTGAATGGTTGGGAGCTCTAACTAAAACGAATTGAACTAAACTATGGAATTGGGAAAAGTGTAGGACAAGCTAATCTAAAGGAAATAACAAATGGAAAGGGGTTAGGGTGACTTCAACTTATGAATGGGTGATTCTATACTCAATCGCTATGGGATTAAAAGATGATGGCTTCCTTTAATGATTGCTCTTAACTAGGTTGCTAAATTAATGTCTTAATTTCCCCCTAGGACTCGGTACAGGTCCGTCCCTAGGCGGCGCCTCCTAGAGCTACGGCATGGTTCTTATGACCTAGGGCCTTAAGAGTGACTAACTAGCTTCCTAGGTGACTTAGAATGAACCTATCCTAGTACCTAAATCATTGGCTGGATTTAAAGCCAAGACCTATCCTAAAACCTATTGGCTAGATTTAAAGCCAAAGGAGACTCGGCCTAGGCTAGTCCCAAATTATGCTTTGTCATTCTAAGGTCACAATAGCGGGATTTAACCTATTAACTCATTTATTACATGTTCTAAGCCAAGGTGTTCGCGAATAAAGAGACCTATTCGACTACCAAACATCATCATGGTTGGATTACACCATTAGAAGCGATTAACAACCGATATGTATGCGTTATTGAAGTCATATTCACTACCAGGCATGCAAATATACGCATAGACATGAATATAAGAATTACCCACTTCATAGCATCCATATATAAACACATAGACATGATTATAGAATGGATTAGATGTGTTTAGTAATAAATAGACTCTAATTTATACACATGTTACTCATTTAGGCATTTAATCAAACACTTAAACATGAATGAAAAAATAACCATTTGAACAAGAAGATCAAACATGTATATATAATTAGCCATTTAATCCCATATCATAAGAGTATATAGCTAACCCATTACATAAGTAAAATCACCCTATACAAGTCTACTCAATCATAATAAAAGATAGAATGAAAGAAAGTTTATGAAGCTTCCCTTTCGTCCTAGCTATTCTTGTACAAAGCTCTTGAGCTAACTTGAATCCAAATGTTGAAACCCTCTAAATTCTCTTGCTCCAAAGTGATGAAATGTGTGAGAGAGTGTATGTATTGTAGGTGAAGACTAGGGTTAAGTGTGTGTGTGTGATGGGTGTAAAGATCCTTTCTAAAATTCCCAAAAAAGCTCTACCAAAAGATCCCTTTTTTTTTTTGTTTGAAAATCGGGCTTCTTCTTTTAGCTCAACCGGCTTTTTGGTGATGCTCTTTGGACTGGCCGGTCGACCTAGCCGGTCGATCGGCTTTGGAAGGGTGGTTGTCCGGCTATTTTTGACACCTCTCTGGAGTGGCCGGTCGACCTAATCGGTCGATTGGCTCCTTTTTCTTGGTCGTTCGGCTAGCTTCTTTCATCCATTCTTTGTCTTTTGGCCTCCGATCTTCTCCTTTTGGCTCGTATATCTCCCATCTTTATTACTTATCAGCGCCCAATCTCGATCTTAACCCAAAGTTCACCTAAATCATTGAAAACAAGCAATTAGTGTAGCAATTTGTCTCTTAAACTCAATATATACATTTGTTTACGCTTAAGCCTATTCTTATCAAAAGTACTACACCAATGCATCTTTTTGAGCACTTAATACTTCTTAAATATAGGTAAATTACAATGCAAACACACACACAAACACAACACATCACACATGACACGCAAATTAGCAATACCAAGCAAGTAAGAGTGGTGGGAATGGGGTAGAGAAATCGGGAACAAGTGGAGAAAGGATAGATACAACCTTGTATTGTCTCCAAAGTTCTCCATACCATGGTGATTCAATCAAGTACTAACCCTATGACTTACAAACCACAAACACTCACAATGAACAAAGTTAGTAGCATTGCCTATGCAAATAACAAGCAAAGGTATATTATGGGAAAAAGGATTGGGATTCAACACTTTTGTATGGGTGAAAAGCAAATAAATGAAATAAATGAAAGGAAAAGAAAATAAGAAGCACGAAATTTCAAAATTTAACCTAGGTTGCCTTTTAGTAGTGTTAACCACCACGCTTTCAGCCAAGCGATTACCAACTCATCTTCAACCTTCATAGATAGGGTCCTGAAGCATCAAAACCTTTACACAAGGCATGCTTGGATCATATACATGCTTCAACCATTGCCTATTCACCATAAACTCTTGGCCATCCTTTAAATCCTTGATCTTGACCGCTCCGGAAGGGTAGGCAACCAACACTTCATAGAGACCATCCTGTCATGTCTTGAGTTTACTTGGAAAGGGCTTCAAACATGAGTTAAATAACCAAACTTTATCAGAGGGAGAGAATGATTTCTTGAGAATGTGTTTATCATGAATCCTCTTCATCCTATCCTTATAACTTTTGGCGTTCTCGTGTGCCTTCAATCTAATCTCCTCTAACTCTGCAAGGTCGAGTTTCATCCTCTTACCCGCTCTTGCCAAATCAAAGTTTAGGGCCTTGATTACCCATAAGCCCTACGTTTAAGCTCTATAGGTAAGGGACAAGCCTTTCCATAAACTAACCTATACGGGGACATACTAATGGGTGTTTTAAAAGAAGTATGATAGGCCCATAAAACATCTTTCAACCTAACGAATCAATCTCTCCTATCAGGCCTAACCGTTTTCTCTAAAATGTGCTTGATCTCCCTATTTAACACATCTACTTGTCCACTAGTTTGTGGGCATGGATGACCGAGTATCTTCTCAACTAAGCCTCTAGTGTCCTGTGACAAAAGTGCAAGCCATTATCACTAATCAGCCCTAAGGACTCCAAATATAGAGAAAATGTTCTCCTTAATAAAATTCACCACTACTCTATGGTCATTAGTGCAATTGGGGATAGCCTTAACCCATTTGGACACAAAGTTTTTGGTTACTAAAATGTATCGGTACCCTAAGGAAGGTGGAAATGGACCCATGAAATCTATACCCGAAACATAAAATAGTTCACATGAAAGAATAGGAGATAAAGGCATCATGTTTCTCCTAGAGGTGGGCCTAGATTGTTGACATCTAACCTACTTTTTATAATACTCTTGGGCGTTCTTAAAGAGAATGGGCCTAAACAATCCACTTTGTAAGACCTTTGCGGCAATTTTTTTTTCCACTAAAATGCCCTCTACATCTCTCATCATGACACATACCCAACATGGTCTCGAACTCATCCTCAGGTGCACACCAGTGAATCACTTGATCTGCACATACCTTAAAAAGATAGGGATCCTTCCAAAAGAAATGTCTCACTTGTGCTAGGAACTTATCTCTCTCTTTCTCTCTCTTCTCCTAATGGGAGGGAAAACACCCTATGGCAAGATAATTGACAATGTGAGCAAACCACGGTGTGTTATGAGAAACGACAAACAATTGCTCATTTGAAAAAGTATCACGAAAAGGGGATGGATCACTAGAAGACCTACTATAAAGTGATTCGCTACTAAATTCTCGCTACTCTTTTTGTCCCAGATTTCAATGTCAAACTCTTAAAGAAGGAGTGACTACCAAATCAAGTAGGGTTTAGACTCTTTCTTACCTAACAAATACCTTAACATCGCATTATCGGTGTAGACAATCACTTTGGACCCAAGGATACATGACCTAAACTTATCAAGGGAGAAGACAACTGCCAGAAGCTCTTTTTCTCTGGTTGTGTAGTTCTTTTGGGCCTTATCAAGTGTCTTATTAGCATAATACACTACATAGGGAAACTTATCTCTCCTTTGGCCTAAAACAGCTTCTATTACATACTCAGATGTATCACACATGACCTCGAATGGGAGACTACAGTTAGGTGGTTGGACGATTGGGGAGGAAGATAGCAAAGATTTAAGCCTATCAAAAGGCTTAACACACTCATCATTAAATTCAAATAAGACGTCCTGTGCTAAGAGCCTAGACAAGGGACGTGCTATTTGGCTAAAATCTTTAAGGAACCTACGATAAAATCCTGTCTACCCTATAAAAGATCTAACATCCTTAACATAGTTAGGGAGAGGCAATTTCTTAATCAATTCTACCTTAGTCGGCTCAACTTGAGTGCCCCTAGATGAAACTACGTGACTCAAAACTATCTCTTGCTGTACCATGGAGTAGGATTTCTCCCAACTCAACACTAAGTTCTTCTTTACACAATGGCTTAAGACTAAAGAGAGGTGACTCAATCACTCATCAAAACTATCACCAAAGACCGAGAAATCATCCATGAATATCTCTAGGTGTCTCTTAATCATATCGCTAAATATGGCCATTATACACATCTAAAAAGTCGTTGGGGTATTACAAAGACTAAAGGGCATCCTCCTATAGGCAAAAGTGCTATATGACAAGTAAAGGTGGTCTTTTCCTGGTCCTTGGGAAATATGGGATCTGATTATACCAAGAATAGCCATATAGAACACAATAGTGTGCCCAGTTACTCTATCTAAAATCTGGTCTAGAAAAGGCAACGGGAAATGATCCTTCCTAGTTTTAGAGTTGAGTTTCCTCTAATCAACACAAACTCTTCCACGTGTAGAAACGCGTGTACGAATAAGCTCTCCTTTCTCATTCTCCACAACTGTGACCCTGGACTTCTTAGAGATTACCTGGACTGGACTAACCCACTTACTATGGAAGATCGGATAGACAATGCTTGCATTTAAAAACTTAATGATCTTTTTCTTAACTACTTCGCTTATGTGTAGGTTTAGCCTTCTTTGCATCTCCCTAGAAAGAATGGCTTTATCCTCAAGATGAATGCGGTGCAAGGAAATGAAGGGTCAATACCTCTCAAATCATTAATTTTCCACTCTATAGCCTTCCTATGTTTCCTAAGAACCTCTAAAAGATGTTCCTCATGCTCACTAGAAAGATTGAAAGCTATGATAATTGGAAAGGTCTCACTAGGGCTTAGGAAAGCATACTTCAAGTGCTCGGGAAGGGGTTTGAGCTCCAAAGATAGACTAGGCTCAACCAAGGGGGACTCAACCTCAACAACATCAATAGGGACATCACTAAAATCAGGACTAGAAGGAATAACCTCAAGTGACTTATCAATCATGGAATCCTTCACTAAAGAAGTGGAAGCTATACATTTTTGCTTTAAGGTCTCCAAATCAAAGTTAGTTAACAACTCTTCAGATTTCCTCAAATCTTCTCTATTGGCCATGGTCTTCTCTACAAAGTCCTCAATCCAATAATTAATCACATCAACTCTAAAGCACTCCTCTCTATCTTCTTCTCCTTCTACACTGCCTTGACAACCTTCATGGAAGACCTCAAATTTCCAAATTTCATTTCCAATAACCCTGACCTATAATGAATAATGACATCTGCGATAGCAAGGAAGGGACGACCTAAAAGAATAGGGATAGAATGTCTAGAGTCATGTCCCGCATCCATATCAAGCACTATGAAATGCATAGGGAGCACAAATTCACCTACCTGGACTAGTATATCTTTTATTACTTCTCTAGGTCTCCCCTCAGATCTATTAGCTGATTGAAGGGTAACATGCATGGGGGACAAGTCTCCCAGACCTAGCTGCTGGTAAATTGAGTAGGGAATAAGGTTCACACTAGATCCTAAGTCTAGCACAGTGTGATCAATCTGGGTCTCTTGTATCCTACAAGGAATGGTGAAAGCTCTAGGGTCACTTATCTTGGTCGGAAGGCCTGAGGTACAAATGCTACTTACCTTCTCCATGAGCTTCACTTTCTTAGGCATGATTGAGCCTTCACATTTCATAGTACAAAGATCCTTAAAGAACTTGGAATAGGAAGGAATAGAATAGACGGCATCAATGAAAGTAAGATTGATCTTAAGGTTCTTAAGATGCTCTAGGACTTTGAGGAATCTAGTATCCTCACTAGGTGAAGGCCTTATTGGAAATCGTGGAGACTTTCCCCAGATTTCTACACGCAGGATCAAGCTTTATAATTAAAATTTTTTTAGAGATTTAGAATTACCTTGTAATTCTTGTGCTGAAAGCTTTGCCTTGCGGAAGCGTTAAGCTCCTCTTTTTTATATGCGATCAATAATTAATGGGAAGAGGCTAATTTTTGGGTTAGGGTTTTGGGGAAGAGTTCTTTATATCAAGTTTTCAAAAAAATATACGTACAAGAAATAACGAGAACTCTTTTTATATAGGGAGATATAGGCTTTCCATAAAGCCTATCCCCCACAACCGAATAAGCCCAACTCTTTGGGCTTAGAATAATAGACTTCCTAAATCCATAATAACGCCTAAATTAAATCAATATTTAATTTATAAACAATAGCCCATGAATTAATTTTGACCCACATATCCAATGCTAGCTAGATATAGTCAAAATCAATTCCGTGACCCGCAATAAGTAATTGAATATTATTATAATATTAATTACTTATAGTATTATTTAATTCATAATTAAATAATAACACATTTAGTTCATAATTAAAAGTGACCAACATTATTATAGTAGGGTCAATCCTCTAACTAATTCCCAACCATATGCGTGACTCCATAGGTTCAAACTTAAACTGGTAATATAAGAACTATTCTTATACTAATCGATGATACCATCTAGCAACGATTCCCAACGTTCGGATAAGCCGACTAGGTATAAGGCAATATTCAATGAACCTGGGCACTATGGTGGATTCCCTATGACCCTTGATATTCCGAAATAACCCTAGGGGCATGGTAAAACTGTCAAACCCTTATTCAGCTATTCTATATCAAGTCCTATACTCGTCATGACTCATTATGATGTAACAACATGACATATCACACGAAAAGCTCTAGCCAAAGTCTGAATGAATTAGGACTAAGCAGAATATCATCCTTCTAAAACCCAAAGTGGTCAATCCCATCTTGACCTACGTATTGACTTCGCGGCACTTGCTTATACCCAACAACCGTTCATCACTGGATTAGAAATCCAGATAGTATAGTACCAAAATATGGAGAGTAATCCACAAGTCTCTATGGTGGTCTTAAGTCTGAGGGAATATGACATCCATGTAGACCACAAGCTATCCATGTACATACAACAGAATGCATTATACGTTTGTTTTGTGTGTTTATCTATTGCATGTATATACTTGTTTTAAGGTGTTTTGAGCTTCATTTAATGTATTAGTATAGCATTTAGGTCATACTTGTGCATATTAGGGTTTACATGTTCATAGTTGAAGTTAAGACTTAAATGCTACACTAATGCGCAGTTATTGATTGTTTTAAGTGAGATTCGGGAAGATAATTGGAGCTTAATTAAGGGTGCTTGGCATGTGGAACAAATCCAAGGGTTTTTTGGACATAAAAGAATGAAGAAAAGCCATTTGGAAGTGGCCAGGCGAAGGAAGGAGCAACTAAGGTGAAATCGAGCGCAATAGGAGCTAAATTCGGAGCTTGCAACCAAAAAGGACATGGAAAAATTGTGAACATGTTTTAGGGTGCAAAATATGGCTTGGGAGATTCTCCATAGTGATACCAAGCCATAGAAAAAAATGGTGCGCAAATCAGAGCCAAAATCAGCGAGATATGAACATTTTACTATCAAGACCGGTTGAGCTTCTGTCAAGACGGTCAACCAGCCAAATCAGAATCTGGGCCAATTTTGGTCGGATGACTTATCCCTAAATCTGGTCGACCAGCTGGGTCCCCGGCTGGACGTGTTGACAGCTCTATTTAAGCTACTTTTCAGCCATTTTTTAAGAAGAACAACACCCAAATCAAACACCCATTTGCCTAAACCCAAAATCCACCAAAAATCACCTCACACACTCATTTCTAAACACATTCTAACACTTGGAATCAAGGATCCAAAAGGATCAAACACTAGGATTTAGGGCATAGCTTATGGATTGTAAAGCTTGGCTATGGATAGAAGGGTATCTCTCTTTTATCCTAAGTCTAATTATGTATATTAGAACTATGTAAGGTGATTATATCTTGTATTTATGGATTGATTACAACTTTTTATTAAACTTGATCGATTTATGTATATGTATGCTTTATCCTTAGGGTTTTAAAGGGTATTTTACATACATGTCTATGTGTTTGTTAAAATGCCTCAATAAAGTTGCATATATATATATTAAAGTCTATTGTGCTATAAACATTCTCTAAATCATTATACTAGCATGTCTATATGTTTGTATGGTGATTGCATGAAGTGGGTATGCTTATATACATGTCTATGCGTTTGTTGCCTACTTAATAGCATGAATAGCTTCTATTGCTTACATGTTGGGTGTAATTGCTTAAATTGGTGTAATCTAAGCATGTCTATATGTTTAGTAGTAGAATATTCCAGAGTATTCCCAAATACCATGCCTTAGATATGTAAACTTTGCACTTTAATGTCAATTCCTACCATTGTGATGATGATTGGTGGCGCATAACTAATGGCTAGCCTAGGTCAAGTCTCCATTAGCTTTAAATCCAGCTATTGGGTTTCAGGGTAGGTTAGTCGACCTTAGATGGACTAGGTCTTCACTTTAAATCCAACCAATGGTTTAGAAGCTCGGGTTAGATCAATCTAAGTCACCTAGAATCCTAACTCGCTAGCCCTATAGCCCTAAGTCATAAAGACCATATGCTGTGGCTCTAGGGGTCGACACTTTGGGACAAATTTGCACTATAACTTAGAGTGTAATTAGGAGGTTAATTAGGAGACTAGATGGGAGCAACCAAGTTTTATCCATCAAACAACCTTAACAAGAAGTAGTAATCACCCATTTGCAAGTTGTAATTACCATATTCCCCATTTCCATGTCTTAGCATCTCTTTAGATCACTTGATTCTTCCGTCACACATACACACACATCTTTTAATTCCTTTCCTTCAGATTAGGTTTATCTTTTTTGAACTCCCTTTAATCTCAAAAACCCCAAAACTTCATGTTTAGGGACCCAACACGTAGCTCTTAGGACGCACATATGTTAGGATACCATACACGTTAGGCCTTTCCGTGGATTTGACCCTGCACTCGCACACACCATACTACACACTACCTGTACGCTTGCGGGCTATTTAGGCTTGTGCAGAAATAGCGTATCAATGATAGTAATAGAGTCATGCTCAGTGAGCAAGCCTCTATACCTTACCGTGGATCACACTTTCCATACCCCTTAGTCATGAGGATAACCAACTTATGTGATGCATTATAACCTATGCTTGATAGAATCGATGTCCTAGTGTCGACCTTATCATTTGGTTGCAAACAAGGTTTAGGGACTACTGGGCTGTTCCTTATTCACATAGCCCTATTAGGTCATACTAAGGACTACGTCATGATTTAACAATTCAGGAGAAGGTGTATAATATGACGTAAGGATAAAAGTAAGATGATTTATGTAAAAATCAGTGCAAAATCTATATTAGACGACTGACTTTAAGACACCATTCCAATAGGCCTATTTAAAACAGATGGATAAGGAACTCCAGACTTAACACCTCTAGATTTATGGGAATCATTTATAGGCTCTTTTCCCTTCTAATATGGGCAGCAAGTACTACTCTTTCCATGGTATCGCATGTGCTTAACTCTCTCAACAGGACTTCTCTTTATGGGGCTACAATCAGGCTCTCTAGACTTGAAAAGACCACTGAGTGTAGGTACTGCATAGTCAACTCCTATTCTATTATTCACTATCTTACCGTTCCTAAGAGTGGTAACGGCCTTAGCTTAGGCTTGAGGGGATAAGTAGTGTTGATGAAGGAACAAGACTAGACTCTAAGGTTCATCTTTAGCTGAGAAGGTAACTTCCTAGGATCTTTAGTGCTTAACTATGTGGCAAACGATCTTAATTGGATATCTACCTTAGCTTGATAACTCTTGATCTGCCACCTACAATTAGCTAACTCCTGCTTCATCAAATGAAACATCTTCTCAATCTTGTCATCGTTGGTGGGCTGGTTACTAGAGGGAGTAAGGAGTGCCTATGGCTGAGGAATTCTAAGAAGTCTAGGTTGATGGACATGGTAAAACCCTAAAGGGTTAGCAGGATGGGGTCGTTGCTGAAGTAGGGCCTAGGGCTAGGAATAAGACTCATATTGACCTTGTCTCCAAGAAAACTTCAAGTTGTCCCTCTAACTCGAATTGTATATGTAAGAGTGCAGATTGTACTCACGAGAAGTACCCTGGGTAGCACATACGTGCTCCTTCATGAACTCGGGAACCTGAGATGCTAGGGGGTAAGTTATGGTCTCGTGAGATGACTCAAAACACAATGCACATATCTCAACTACCAAGGAGGCAAGCGAAGAGCCTATAGAACTAATCATATGACCGTGAGAGGAAAGAGACAAAGAAATGAATTGATCTAACTTATTCATGAGTGCCTTTACCTTAGTGGGTAAATCTAAAGAAACTCCAACCTCATGAATATCTCTTCTATTCATTCTCCAACTAGACCTATCCATACCCAAATTTTGGAAAGAGTTCTCAGCCAACAAGTGCAGCTTGACCATCATCCTATTTTGTTAATTTAAACCTCGAAAGAACTATTAGAGTAGGTCATGATTGCCATAACCATTATGGGGGCATCGTCTAAGAAGTTTCTTGAACCTCTCCCAACCCTCATGAAAGGACTCTAAATCATGTTTGGAGAAAGTCATAATAGAAGTGGTAAGGTTGGCCGTCTTAGCCAAAGAAAAGAACTTTTGGTAGAACTTAGATTGAAGCTCGGCTTGTGATGTGATAAAACTAATAGGTAAAGAATGAAACCAAGTCTTATCCTTAAAGGTAAACAGAAACAACCTAAGATGAATAACCTCTTGAGACACATTGGGGGCATGGAGGGTGGAACTCATTTCGACAAAATCGATGATGTGGTCCAAAGGACTCTTATTGCTTCTTCTATAAAAGGAAGGGAGCATAACTAATATGTTAGGCTTAATTTCAAAATTTTCCTCCCCCAACCCTAGAATATTAATAGCCAAGTTAGGCTTGAAGGCATTGGGTAGGAAGAATTCCCTAAGTATCAGCTCATCGTTGTTGATGGGTCCAATCTAAGAGACTCTTATCTTGAATAATCTTGGGCTTGATGCCCATGGTAATCGTGTAGTGGAATGGGATTCATATGATGATGGGAAGAATAAGAGGATTATTTGGATCGGCCATCTTCTCAAGAAGATCTCCTAAGTTCCTAAAGTGTCGTGAAATCCTATTAAGTTGAGGATTGAATGGAATTAAGGGATTTCCTACTAAGCATACAACAGTATCCTAATTCTGGCCATTCCAACTCCCAAAACTTCAACAATAACCTAAATCAATAGCAACAAAGCCATAAACCTAGAGAGTCTACTAAAAACAAAAAACAAAAAGCAAAATAAGAAAGCCAACAAACAAGTTATGCTAAGCATGGAAAGTAGACACGAGGAGATCAAAGAAACTAACTCAAAACAAGATAGACAATTACTAAAGCAAGCTAACAAAATAAAACAAAACAAACAAAAGAGCAATTACTAAAACACACAAGCAAAGAACACAAATGACCCTACCTCCCAGGCAATGGCGGCAAAAACTTGGTGTGCCATGAAGGTGCAAGCCCTAAAAGGTCTAATGTGGGTGTTCTTTGCAAGCGTATAGATCGTGCAATATAGTGAGTACTAATGTGGGTGTTGAACCACAAAGAGGCATGAAATGTGGAACAATCCTAAGCTAAAGTGTTCTAGAAGAAGTCTAAAAAAGAACCTAAGCTAACCTAAGAGGATAAAAGATAATAAAAAGGTGATAGGGTGGCCTACACTTGCGAATGGGTGACTTTTACCTCTATGCTATAGGATTCGGGGATTGGCTTACCAAGTGATATTCTAATACTAAGAAACTAGCTAGTATCCTAATTACACCCTAGGACTCAGAGTGGGTCCGTCCCTAAGCATGTACACTTAGAGCTACGGCGTGGTCCTTATGTACCTAAGGCCATAAGAGGGACTAGAAAGCTACCTAAGTGTCCTAGATCGATCTTACCCTATCTTCTAAACTATTGCTTGGATTTAAAACCAAAGCCTTGGGTGACTACAGTTGACCAAACCTTAACCGGACTCTTGTTAGCTAGATTTAAAGCTAAAAGATCTCAAACTAGGCTAGTCGAGACTTAAGCTTCGTCGATCTAAGGACACAAAAGTGGATTGAGGGCTAATAAGCGCAATCCTACATGTTCTAAGGTAAGGTGCTATGAATATGTCAACCTATTCACTATTCAAACATTAACAAGTTTGATTTGCACCATTGAAAATAATTGGGAATTAACATGTAGTAAGATTGGAGCTATATTCACCATAAAGCAAGATTATACTCATATAGACATGAACATAGCAAACTATTTCATGCAATCATTAAATAAACTCATAGACATACATATTAGATGGATTAGAGGTGTTTTATAGCAAATACACTCTAATTTATATACATACTAGTCATTCAAGAATTATATCAAACATATAGACATGAAATGATAAAAAGCTATTTACATTAAGAACAAAGCATGTATATGCATGTGTATATATATATATATATATAAGCCAATAGAATCCCATAACAAAGAGTATAAAGTCAACCCACTAGACAAGTTTAGTCACCCTAATCTATCTACTCGAGCATCAAATGAAAATGGATTGAAAGAGGATTGAGAAAAATCCCTTTCCATCCTTGCTTGTTCTTCTACAATCTTGAGCAAATCGTTACCAAAAGTTGTTGTAATCCTTCAAAATAAGCTTAGATCTATGTGGGTGTGTGTTCTAATGTATGTATAAGAGGTAGGTAAAGGTAGGGTTTAGTGTGTGAGAAGTAGGTATGTGAATGGGAGGTGAAATAGGGTTTAAATATGCTCAAAATGGGCTGAAAAAGTGCTTAAATACAACTGATTTCGTGACAAGCCATAGGCCCTGGTCGGTCGACTGGCCTAGAACATAGGTCAACTAGCCTAAATACTTTAGCTTCTAATTTGGATGGTCAACCAGGCCGGTCGACCGGCCTAGGACAGGGTTCAACCAACCAGGTCAGAGCCTTGGTCGATTTTGCTCGCATTCATCCTGTTTTGCTTTGATTGCATTTTTCTTCACCCAGTTGCCTCCAAAAGCTTCTTTTATGTTTCTCCCATGTCCTAGGCATCTCAAGCTTGAATCCAACATCAAATCACCATTGATTCAAGCCCTGAGCTTTGACCTAACTTCACCAAACACAAGAAATAAGCATGCATTAGTATAGCATTTACCTTCAAACTCAACTATGTATAATTGTATGTGTTTAGGCTAATCTCCTAGCATAAGTACTAAACTAATGCTTCTTTTAAAGCTTAAAACACCTCTTAAACATTGACAAATAACAATGCAAACACTCCAAAATCAAGCACATCAGAGAAGAAATGTAATCAAGCTAGAGTGAGAAAACAAAAACAAAGTAAATCTCAATCTGTCAACAAAAATGGAATAGATTCATTAATTGAGGTATATACTTTACAATATAGTTACTGAACAAATAATGTATACATAGTGAATTGATACTTACAACATACTAAATAAACATAACTTCCTGAACTACTGTTAACAAAATAATATTTTTCTTCCTTGCAAGAAGCAGAAATTGAGCAAGTGGTTAAACGACTCATTTTCCTGTATGCCAATGTGATTGATCCATCTCTTGCAATTCAACATCATTATCCTCCTAGTGAGCTTTAAAGAATAGAGAATATAGATGCAAATGACCAAATGATTGCATATCCAAGCCCATAGCTGATTCATTCTCCTCTTCCTCTTTTTATGCCATGCTCTTTTTCTCTTTGCTTTGTTTTCTTTTTATTGCTTTGTCTTCTTCTCTTTTGCTTCATTTATTGCTTTGTCTTCTTCTCTTTTGCTTCATTTCTTCTCTCAATCACTAATTTGTTCGACTATTTGCTATTATTGCTGGTCTTTTTATTTTTGCATTTTTCTTTTTCATTAGCTATAACATTTGGTATAATAAGTGGGATCAAATCTAAGAATTTGTCAGTCACTATAAAGTCTATTGAAGAAGCTCTGAATGATTCTATAGTAGTGATGGTAGTGATTGTGATTCTTTGATTGTTTCAAATGAAGCTGATTGTAAAGGTAATTAATTTGAATTATGATTCATTTTAATTTAGTTTCAAATCAAGCTCTGTAATCACTAATTTGTGAATGGAGTTTATTAATCACTTAATTCACTTGATTATTTGCTATAGTTACTACTTTTTTCTTCATCTTTTTCTTTCATTAGTCGTATCATTTGCTGTTGCTTTTTGTGAACTATTTTATTTATTTGCTTTGAATTTTTATTGAATAAGGTTTTAACTTGATTGTTAAATGCATTGAACTTATTTGTTTTTTAAGGAGTTAGCGTTTTGAATATTTAGTTTATAGACGTGATCATTGTTGTTTATTTATGTGAGTATATGTTGTGTCTATTATAGATATGCTGATCTAATGGAAGTGATTTTATGTAAATGTATATTGATTAAAAGTAGATTTTTTAATTGATATAGTTTTAACATATAATTATTGTTTGAAGTATTACAAGTTTTTGTGCATAAAAATCTAATTGTTTTGTTTGGTTTAGTGTTATTTGTGAAGAGTATTATTATTTATTGTATGATGTTGTTTCTTTTGAGCTTTGACAGAATGAGTTTTGAACTTTATGATTAAAATTGTCGAATAGATTATGTTTTTTTCTTGTGAACATGTGTTTTTGTCGGCAATGATAACAATTGGTTGTCGGTTTAGAAGGTGATGAAGTAGCTCGGGGAGAAAATGATGCGTTTGAGCTATAAAATGAAAGTGCATATAGGATTGGATTTAGTGTGAGAAAGGGAGGAAAGAGGTGCAAAAAGAAAGATAAAGATTTATCATATCGTGAGTGTTGAATATGGCTCGTATTCTAAATAGGCTCCAAAGGTCCTAGTTCTAGCCAAATTGGTAGTCCTACCATATTTGATGTCCTGCCTTATTCGAAGTTCTGCCGTATCTATTGTGCTGTCATATTTGTCTATCTTGTGTTCTATAAATAAGAGTTTTTGTCATTGTATTTGTGTGAGATAGAGATAGAGTATAGAGCGAGACCTTAAGGGAGAGCTCAAGGGGCGAGGGCTCTCAAGCTAAGTCCTCTATCCATGTGATGTATTCACTCTGTTTCTAGTAAAATTCTCTTGCTTGCCTGTGGATATAGATGAAAAGGCCAAACCATATTAAACATTAATGTCCATCATTGCATCTATCCCATATTTTATTCTTTGTTCCAACACCTTATTTTCCAACAATGAGTTTTGTTGTTTCAAGTCTGGTTTGAAAAAGGACAAGGGTGCGAAGTGGGAAAAGCTTATAGTAGAATTGGCTATACGACTAGTTGTAAAGCATAAGTTTTTTAAAATTTTAGAGGATAGGTCTTGGGTTGTTGTAAAGCATGATATGGTTCACAATCATGCAATGATTAGTCCAGGGAAGCATCATTTGTTGCAGTCACATAGGAACCATTAGCATTATTTCCATATATGCATGTGTTGTTATGATGACTTTTTGATAATGATATGATGGTGATGAATGATTGATAAAGTACATAAATTGCTTATTGATATGCAATTTCATGCACAAGTCCTAAATAGCCCACAAGTGCACGAGTCATGTGTAGTATAGTGTGTACGAGTGCGGGGTTGAATCTATAGGGAGGCCAAACGTGTGTGGTGTCCTAAGCTAGGTATGCCCTAAGAAGCTGCATGTTAGGACCCTAAACTACAATCTTTTTGGGATTTCTTAGTTTAAGGGAAGCAAGAAAATAAAATGCTATGTATGTGTGTGTGATGGGGGAATCAAGCGATCTAAGGGGATTCAAACATCGAAAATGGGGACTAGAGTGATTACAACTTGCAAATAGGTGATTAATACGTTCTTGTTAGGGTTCCTTGATGGATTGTTTGGGTTGCTCTTATCTAGGCCTCTAATAACCTTTTAATGGTACTTGGTTTGTCCCTAGGCGTCAACTACCTAGAGCTATGGCATGGTCCTATGACCTAGGCATTAGGGCTAGTTAGTTAGGGTTCTAAGTGAAGTATGTTGAATAAGTGTCAGGTGACATAATGTCAATTTGACATAAGTATTTCCTTTTTTAATTTTGTTGTACTGTGAATAAAGCTCTTACATCAATTATGAGCCATTACGATGTATTCTTCTCTTCCTTGTATCTTTGGGGCTCAGTGCATGTTGAGAGGCCATGTTAGTTGGTAGGGCACAAAGTATTAACATCTCGGGTACGTGAATTAGAATTCTAATTTGTGGTGGCTCCAGCTACTTGGGAACTTCCCGTGAGGTGTAAGACCCCTTGTGAGTAAAGGAAGGATATAAAAACAGCTAGGGAAGCCTTTACACAAAAGGAATGACCCCTTGTACCCCTTGGAGACGAAAAGATAGCAAGTCAATGCAACCGACAATTCTTTGAAAAGCAGGTGGAAATACTTGGTTTAGGCTTGCTTGGAGACAAGCAAGAAGAAGGTTTGGAGGTACTGATGTGTGTCATTTGTGTGTACTTGCATCTACTTTTTGCATGCACATTTAAAGGTGTTATAAAGCATAATTAAGTGCATTTAGTATAGAGTTTATGCATATTTGTTAATATTTGTACATAATGTATTTAGACATATAAATACTATACTAAGTGTTATATTTTGTGTTTTAGGTGAGTTTTGGGATGAGTCGAGCTTAAACAAGAAAGAAACCAGCTAAACATTAAAGATCGAAAGCGAAAAGATGAAGAAATGAGCCAAAAATGAAGTTTCAAGTTGAGATATCAAGGCACTGGGAGTTGACCGATAGGTCCTATGGTAGGTTAACCGGCAAGTACTGATTGATTGGTACGTATGCCAGTAAGGTCGATTGGTAAGACCAGAGAGCCCTTAGTTGTTACTAGTTGAGCATCATATTTCGTACCGGCTGACCAGTAGGCTCCCCAGTTCTCACACTGAAGAGTCTATAAATAACCCGTTTTAGGTCATTTTTAAGGGAGGAACCTAATAATCTCCCTGTCCTATTAACCTTTACCCTTTTCCCATTTCAATTAACACCTCCACACACTATCTAAACACCCAAACCAAGCTAGGATTGAAGCATCTAACAAGGATTTGAAAGGATTGTATAGATTTCGAAGCAAGATTTAAGGGAGTTCTTCTTGTTCTCTTTCTATTTCTTGTAAATATGTTGCTAGATTAGGCTAGATCTTTGGGTGTTTGTTGTTGTATTTTAGATTAGGTCTATGAATAAAGGATTTGTATATATCTGTTGCTCTTAATACATACTTGTTTACATAGATATATGGCATGATTCAATATGTCTATGTATTGAAAATCAAACATGTCTATGTATTTGTTAAAATGCCTAGGTAAACATGCATGTGTTATTTGTGCGATAAATGATTATATCTTGCTTCCATGATGTTGATTGATGGTTCTTCATTCATGTTTAAGCTAGGTTGCATTTTCTTTGGCTTTAAACCCAGCTAATAGGCTTTTGGCTTAGTTTAATCGACCTTAGATAGACTAGGTCTTGGCTTTAAACCTAGCCAATGGTTTAGACAGTAGGGTAAATTCAATCAACACTACCTGAGATGTAATTAACTAAGCCTGAAAACCCTAGGTTATAAGGATCATGCTATACTCTAGGAGTTGACTCTTAGGGATAAACTTGCACCAAGTCTTAATGGATAACAAGGTTAGTTGATGAGGCCCGACGAGAGAACGTAGTTAATTAAGCCCAAAGACAATAATTGGCTTGGAGAATCTTATGCTATTAAAGGTCCATGCTTAAGGATAGAGTCCACGTATAATTGGGAGAAAATAAGGTTAATTAGCTAAGAACTCTTAAGAGCAATCAAGCCATAGATAGACCTAATCTATTATTATAGCCCGAGTCTAGTTGCAAAACAATCACCCTTGGTCTTATTCTAAATTGTTAAGCTCTCATTCCTTAGCTTGGCACCTTAAGTTCCTCCATAGTTTAGGTTTATTTTTCGTTGTTACAAGCTCTCTTCTATAATAAAGAAAGCACTCTCACTCATATAGCTACTTTCTAGCATATGAGCATGTAGAGACCGAACTAAGGTAAACTCTTTGAGGAAGAACAAACCCATAATTGCACGCTTCACCACACATGACTCGCGCACTTGCGGGTGTAAACACCACAAGGTGAACCATTAGTATTGGTTAAGAGACCCCCAATCAAGACAAGGACAATAGAAGTCCTAAGCCTTAGGTATACCTAATTTGTCATCATAGCCCGTGTCTAGTTGCAACACAATCAACCTAGGTCCTATTCTTCCTTATTAGGTTTCCTTCCTTAACTTGGCTCCTATAGTTTTTTTTGTAGCTTAGGTTTTATTTTCCTTTCCTCGTCTCCCTTTAATCCTAAAGAAAGCACACATACACGCCTGTAGCTAGTTTCAGGCACCTGAGGACATAGAGACCAAACAAAGATAGCCTTTTTGTGGAAGAACGATACATGTACCTGTACACTTTACTATAAATGACCTATGCACTTATGGGTTAAAACACATCAAGGGGATTGAGGAACCCCATGGCCTTCCACATCTTGTTTGTGCCAAGGGTAAGTGGCATTGACCTCTTCATGGAAAGGTGTTGCAAGTATCTAAATTTCACAAGGTACAATTACCGTGTACATTTTTAAAAACATTGATGAGGTTCGACCATCTCATCAATGGAGTTTATCATCAAAGATCATCTCACGGCATGTGGATAAGGGACACTCACCGATTAATGGGCTCAAGTTTAAAAACATAATAGGGAATAAGACATTAAGGATTAGTGAAATATACTCTACTCGAATTGTAGGTTCAGCTATCCTATCAGTAGAGACCCCTAGGAGATTTGAGAGGCCAAATAAAATAGTGATTGTGTATTATTAGATAGTGTGTATTTAGATAAGCATTGCCCAAATAGGCCATGTCTAACTCAACTACTTATAGCTCAGCCATTCCATTAATGGACTTCGGGTGATAGGGTTGAGACACTGTGACATCATTGTAGTTTGAAGGTAAACTATAAAAATCGCAAATGATGTAAAAGGTGCGATGTATGTTGTTTTTCCACTGTTTCATACATAAAACACTTGTATCCCATTTTATTGCTCATATTATTAATCATGGTCAATTATTCAATATCTAGAATGACTTGCTTCAGTCAAATAGCCATAACTCTGAGAGAGCATAGGCTCATCAGACAAAATTTTATGGATTAAAAAATGAACTCAAACATAGTGCTCATCACCGAGGAGTATAAGTATATCTTGACTATTCCTTGTCTTGTTATGATAACAAGCTCTTCTAAGGCCATGCGTGATTTGAATGATGTGTGTGATTTGTGTATATTGTTTGCATATAATTCATAGGGTGTTTTTGAGCTCATTTGTGTGCATTTAGTATAGAGTTTATCCATATTTGTTAATAGTTGTTTATAAGGTGAATAATTGCATAAATGCTACACTAAGTGAACAAATTGCATGACTTAGGTGCATTTTGGATAAAGTTGATGCTTGAGCTTAAATGGAGAATTCTGGAAGAAGATTGATGAAAATTTGATGTTCTGGAACAAGATTCGATATGTTAGATGATATACAAAGCCAAGAAGGAAGCACCAGAGAAAACGAAAGTGATAACGGAGCTAAAACAAATAAGATATGCTACTAAAGGTCAACCCCTTATTCTAGTAACGGTCAATCAGTAGTCTCTTCTGGTATACTCTTCTAGTAGTTCTAGTTGCTTTATCAAAGTAGTAGCTGAGTAATGCTTAAGTAGATTGGTTAGGTCTTTCGGTAGTCGCTGTGAAGTCTATTTATAGCCCGTTTCAGCTCAAATTCATGGGAGGAACTATATTTTCTTAAACCCTAATAAACCCTAACCCTTTACCTATTTCACCAAACACCTTAAACCACCATCCCACACAAACCAAGCTAGGATTGAAGCTTGTAACAAGAGATTAAAGGGTTTTACTTTGGGTTTAAGTAAGGGTTTGAAGGGAAGTTTCTTATTCATTTTCTTATTCTTCTAAATATTCTTTGTAATTGAATTAGATCTAGGGTTGATTGACATTGTACATTAGATTAGGGCTTTGAATAAGGATTTGTGTGTATCTTTGTCTCTTAATTTATGTTTATTTACACAAATCTATGGCATGATTCAATGTGTCTATGTATTAAAAATCAAACATGTATATGTGTTTGTTAAAATGCCTAGGTGAATATGCATGTGTTATTTGTGTGATAAATTCTTTTATCTTGCTTCTGTAATGTTGATTGATGGTTCTTTATTCATGTTTAAGCTAGATGGAGTTTCCTTTAGCTTTAAACACATCAAATAAGCTTCCAGCTTAGTTTAATCGACCTTAGATGTACTAAGTCTTGGCTTTAAACCCGACCAACAGTTTAGACACTAGGGTAGATTCAATCAACACCACTTGGGGCCTAATTAAGTAAGCCCTAAAATCCTAGGTTATAAGGACCATGCTATACTCTAGGAGTCGACGCTTAAGGATAGACCCGCATCAAGTTCTAGTGGATAATAAGGTTAGTTGGTGAGGCCTAGCAAGAGAACTTAGTTAATTAAGCCCAAAAACTACAATTGGCTTAGAGAATCCTATGCTACTAGGTCAACACTTAGGGATAGGAATCCACGTTCAATTGGGAGAAAATAAGTTTAATTAGCTTAGGTCCTTGATAGATCAATCATGCCATAGCTTGACCTAATCCGTTATTATAGCCCGAGTCTATTTGCAACGCAATTACCTTAGGTCCCTTTCTTTCTTGTTAGCTTTCCTTCTTTAGCTTGGCACCTATAGTTCTTTTGCAGCTTAGGTTTTATTTTCCTTTCCTTGAGCTTCCTTTAAATCTTAAAGAAAGCACACATACATACACATAGCTAGTTTTAGCCACTTGAGCACATAGAGACCAAACTAAGGTAGCCTCCTTATGGAAGAACGATACCTGTACTTGCACACTGTGCTACATATGACTCATGCACTTGTGGGTTAAAACAACATCAAGTTTTTTGGCACGGTTGCTGGGGAGGCACGCTATTGGTTCTTTGTGTGGTTTTGTGTTTTTTATTAGTTGTTTGCATGTTGTTCTATCTTTACTTTCTTTCCTTTATTTGACAAATCACAAAAAAATTGAAAAGTTTTGAAAATCCAAAAAAATCAAAAATTTTGAAAAATCTAGAAGAAATCTTGAATTGAGAAGAGGTTTACTTGTGTTGCTTAAGTATGGATAGATCCAATGCTTCTTGGTGGTTACTTGTATCCTCTTCCCTATATCTTGTTTTTACTCCTAATGCTTGTCTCTTATGCGATAGTTATGTACATCAAACTATTTGTTGTCCCTTTGTATATATAAATCCCTAACATAGTGCTTATTCACATAGTACCCCTTATAGTCATATGCCTATTCAAGCATCTACATCTAGTTATTATGACTATTGGATCCATATCATGCATTTGCACCTTGGGGTTAAGATGACTCTTTACATTATCTACCTCTTAGTTATGAATATTCCCCTCTCGCACCGTCTTTTCCTACCTACTTTTCCTCTGAGTGTTTTCATAGTTATGCTTATGGTGATTCCAATCATGATGCTTACCATTTTTATTTGGATGAACTTTCTTCCTTTAGGTCTCTTTCACTAATGAAAAGTTCAAACAAGTCCAAGCTCTAGCCTATGAAAATGCTCAACTCCTCTAAATTGATCAAGAGAGGCTACATAAGATTTCAGAAAGGTTATCCCATATAGCTGAGCACTTAAATAGGGGAGTTGAGAATCAGCAACCTGTCAAGAGTGTTGAGATACCATTTGACTGGGTTGATGGGATAAAAGTGAGGCCTATGGACAAGGGGATTAGTGGTGAATTTGATGATGTATTGGAGTAAGAAATAGAGAAAGAGGTTGATGGATAGTTTACATCTTGTAGTGAGGAAGAGGATAACCTTAATAGTGCTTTGGTTCTTGATGACGACGTTTGGTATGTTTTAGAGAAAATGGTACCCTATCCTCCCGTGCTTTCACCGTTAAGTCACGTGAACCTATTTTTCCCTTTCTTCCCACATCGTGCACATGTTTAGAGGATGATCTTGTTGTTCCTAGTACTCAATGTGATTTTGAGTCTTCATTTAAGGAGTTAGATACGTATACCTCCCTTGAGCATTCATGTTTGCATGATGAGAAGTCCATTGAGTCCATTTCATCTCCTCTACTTATGTCCACGCCTTGCAAAGAGTTAGAGAGATCTTTGCATGTTCATGTCCCATCCTACAGAGAGGAAGAGCCTAGTGTTTCCATATCCCTCGTTCTTGATCCTTTTAACTCTGCCTCTTTAGATATAGTCCATACTCCCCACTCCCAGTCTATTGAGTCACCCTCTTTAGACCTCACATTTGTGCCTTCTTGTATGGAACATTTTCACCTAAGATTAGGAGACACTCCACCTACTTTGCATGTATTGGACTTATCCTTGGCTCATGGGGAGGGTGTGTTCTTAGCCCTATATTACGAGAGGAAGCTCATGGGGTGGTTAATTAGTGAGCAAGTGGGGCATGATCATTTACATTATTGCATGGTCCCTACCATATTTGAGCATTCATCCATTTTTCATACTTTAGGGTAGGACATCTTCGAAATAGGGTGCATTGTGCATTCATTGCCCTATCCCATAGTGCATGACTTTTTTCCTTCTGTTTTCTGCGCTTTGATGATTATCCGACAATTTGTGCCTTGAAACTTCAAACATGTATTGCTCTAACATTAGTGCCTGGCTAAGGGCATTAAATCTAGTGCTACGAAAAGGCGCCCGAAACTTGTTTATATTTTCATTGTTCTTCTTTTATCTACTTCCATTTGGTTTTGTATATAGTATATTAGTTTTCTTTTCCTTATTCTTTCCTTGTATATAGTAGATTAGATTACTTGTGTTTTTCTTAGCATTGGATAGTTTAGGATTTCTTTTGTTTGTTTGTATCCTTAGTAGTTAGCTATTTGCTCCCTTTCTTGTTCTTGCTTTTTCTATCATTTGTGCATCAATCCTTTATCCCTTGCATACATCCTTGTTTATCTTTTTAAGTGCCAATATGCACTTGCATTATATTGATTACTAATCTCTTCTTTATTTTTTGAGCATTAGTGCTTTCCACAAAAGACAGAGATTAGTAAACAATTGGATTGCCTTGGCATTTGTGGATTACACAGAAACAAGGTTGTATCTCTCCATTCTTTACTTGTCCTCTCTATCCTCTTCACGTTCCCCATATGTGTTTCATATTGCTTGCTTATCGTGTGGTTTTGTACTATTTGCTTAAGGACAAGCAAAGTTTAGATTTAGGGGTGTGGTTGGTCCTTTATTATTTATATCATTTATGGGGTAGATTTGCATTTATGCCTTGTTTTTGCTCAAAATGTATTCAATTTTTTTAATTTTTTGCGTGTTTTGAGTTGCTTTATCTCCATGTTAGTTGGAGAGTTGGCTTTTGTTATTGACTTAATTGATTGGAAAAGATGAGGTTGTATTGTGGGGAGTGAATGGAGTGTGGGGTATGACCTAGACTTTGAAGAAAATCCTTTTGAAAACTGTGGTGAGTGAGCACCTCTAAGAATGCACCTTGTAGTTTTCCCATAACATGGTTGGAAAAATGTTTTTATGGGTTGTTGATATGAGTGCCCCTTCTTTGATTAGTTCTTTTAGTATGCCTTTTGCCCTTTCTTTTTCTTTTCTTTTTGTTCATGTTATATATTGAGGAAAGTGCAAAAACATGGAAAAAAAAAAGATTGAAAAAAAGTGAAAAAAGGTGAAAAATGGAAAAAGCCAATAGGCAACAAAAAACAAATAGAAAAAGTGAAGTATGTTGAATAAGTGTCAAGTGACACAATGTTGATTTGACACAATTGTTTTCTTTCGTTATTTCATTGTGTTGTAAATGAGGCTTTTTTCTCAATTGTGAGCTACTGCGATTGTATCTTTTTTCTCTTCGTATCTTTAAGGGCTAACTGCATGTTGAGGGGCCATGTTAGTTGATAGGGTAGGAAGTATCAACATCCGGAGTGCGTGAGTTGGAATCTTATGTTTGTGGTGGTTCTAGCTACTTGGGAACTTCCCAAAAGGTACGAGACCTCTTGCAAGTGTGGGGTGGATCCAAAAATGGCTAGAAAAGCCTTTACACAAAAGGAATGACCCTTTATACCCCTTGGAGGTGAAAAGATAGCTAGTCAATACAATTGACAAGTCTTTGAAAAGCATGCAAATAGACTTTAGTTTAGGCTTGTTTGGGGACAAGCAAGGGAAAGGTTTGGGGGTATTGAAGTGTGTAATTTGTGTATGTTTTTGTATATTGTTTACATACATTCCTTAGGGTGCTTTAGAGCTCATTTGTGTGCATTTAGTATAGAGTTTATGTATATTTGTTAATAGTTGTGCATAAGGTGAATAATTGCATAAACGCTACACTAAGTGCATTAATTGCATGACTTAGGTGCATTTTGGGTAAAGTTGATACTTGAGCTTAAATGAAGAATTCTAGGAGAAGATTGTTGAATATTTGATGTTCTAGAACAAGATTCAACATGCCAGATGATGCACAAGGCAAAGAAGGAAGCTCTAGAGAAAATGGAAGTGATAACAAAGCTAAAATGAAGAAGACATGCTATTACAGGACAATCCCCTATTCCAGTACTGGTCGATCAGTGGTATATTCTGGTACACTCTTCTGGTAGTTCAAGTAGCTCCATCAAAAGTAGCGACTGAATGATGCTTAAGTAGATTGGTTAGGTCTTCCTGTAGTCGCTGTGAAGTCTATTTATTGCCTATTTTAGCTCAAATTTAGGGGAGGAACTTTATTTTCTTAAACTTTAATAAACCTTAACCCTTTAACCACTTCACCAAACACCTAAAACCACCATTACTTAGCAAACCAAGCTAGGATTGAAGCTTGTAACAAGTGATTGAAGGGTTTGAAGGGGAATTTCTTATTCCTTTTCTTATTCTTGTAAGTAAGCTTTTTAATTGAGTTAGGTCTAGGATTGATTGATGTTGTACATTAGACAGGGCTTTAAATAAAGGATTCATGTGTATCTTTGTCTCTTAATACATGTTTGTTCACATAAATCTATAGCATGATTCAATACGTCTATGTATTGAAAATCAAACATGTCAATGTATTTGTTAAAATGCTTAGGTGAATGTGCATGTGTTATTTGTGCGATAAATGTTTATATCTTGCTTCCATGACGTTGATTGATGATTCTTCATTCATGTTTAAGCTATGTTGAGTTTTCTTTAGCTTTAAACTAGCTAATAGGCTTTTGGCATAGTTTAATAAACCTTAGATGGACTAGGTCTTCGCTTTAAACCTAGCCAACAGTTTAGACACTAGGATAGATTCAATCAACACCATCTAGGACCTAATTAACTAGCCCTAAATCCCTAGGTCATAAGGACCATGCCATACTCTAGGAATACATGCCTAAGGATAGACCTATACTTAGTCCTAGTGGATAATAAGGTTAGTTGGTAAGGCCTAACGAGAGAACTTAGTTGATTAAGCCCAAAAACCTGCAACTGGCTTAGAAAATCCTATGCTACTAAGAGTCGACGCTTAGGGATAAGAGTCCACCTGCAATTGTGAGAAAATAAGCTTAATTAGCTAGGGTTCTCGATAGAGCAAACAAGCCATAGGTAGACCTAATTCGTTATTATAGCCCAAGTCTAGTTACAACACAATCATTCTTGTCCCCTTCTTCTTTGTTAGGTTTCCTTTCTTAGCTTGGCACCTATAGTTCTTCCATAGCTTAGGTTTTATTTCCCTTTCCTTGAGCTCCCTTCAAATCCTAAAGAAAGCATACACACAAGCACATAGCTAGTTTTAGGCACTTGAGCATATAGAGACTAAACTAAGGTAGCTTTCCTGTGGAAGAGCAATACCCATACTTGCATGCTTTGCTATACATAACTCATGCACTTGCTGGTTAAAACAATATCATTAAGTAAAAATGGTAGAAGGTCAATAGGATGGCCAAGTGTTATATATTGGCTTTTATGTTAGATGTTCTACAGAACAAGCATCAGAACATTGCAACTGTTGGAAGTCATGACCTTTTGTCTCTTTTGTTTGCTGACCAGAACAAGCTTGCTAGGCAAGCTATTTTGAGAGAGATTATTACTACTAGGATGGCAGAGGACATACTCGTCAGAGAGTATATGCTAAAGACGATGGATTACTTGAGTGCTGTTGAGAACATAGGGACAAACATTAATGAGTAGTCACAAGCAGACATGATCTTCGAGATTCTCCCATTGTTGCTCAATTAGTTGACGCTCAACTATAATATGGGCAAGTTGAAATGAACCAGAGAAAGTTGATGAAAGAGCTCCAGGTAACAAAGGTGATTATAAAGCCTTCAGGTCAGGCACATCTCTCTCAAGCTTCCACTTTAATGCTTAATTGAATAAGAAGAAAAAACTCAAGAAAAAGGGAAAATAGTAGTGTAACCAAAATAATAATAAGGTTAAAGTAGGGAACATGTGTTAAGAAGCCCAAAGGGAAGTGCTTTAAGTATAGTGAAAAAGGCCATCAGAAAAAGGACTATATTAATACCGAGTTGCTGGGCATGAATGTAGATCACTCATGCTCTATGCTAAAACTAGTTTAGTGGTAGATTCTAATGATTTGAATTGTAGATTCCGGAGTCACTAATCGCATATGCAATTCCTTGCATGGGTTTTGAGTAATACAGGAGCTGAATAGAAAGAAGTTCACTATCAAATTTGGTGCAGGAGTAAAAGTTTGGGATGTTGTAGTTGGTCAAGTTCATTTATCGGTAGCTTGTAGTGGGGTTTTAGTTTTGAACAATATTTGTTATGTTGCAAACATTCAAAAGAGCCTAGTTTCTGTGTCTCAGTTGTTGATGAATGGTTTTTTGGTATGTATCCTTTTTATGTCAATATTAGTAGAGATGGAAATTGATATGTGTGATTTGTGTATGTTTGTATATAGTGTTCACATACATTTATTAGGGTGTTTTGAGTTTAATTGTACTCATTTAGTGTTACATTTGTGCATAATTAGTCATATATACATATAAAGTGTTGAAATGCATAAATGCTACACTAAGTGCCTTATTTTGTGTTTTAGGTGTGTTTTGGGAAGGGGAATTGAGCTTAACTGGAGATGCATAAGCCATGGGATAAAGCTTGAAGAAGATTTGAAGATGAAAAGTTGAAGACAGAGATTTGGAGGCCACCGGTTGAGCACGTGAACCAACAAATTGAAGAAGAACGATACTGGCAAACTTTGGGGGATAATTGGCAATGACCGGTCACCTTGAGGCCCAGGGCTAGTCTACTGGCCTAAATGACCAATGAAACTAGCAAACATCTTATTTTGGCCTGTTACACTAAGCCAAGGTTGGCCGACCGGCCTTCCGACCTACTTTGTGTGCAAAATGGCTATTAAAGTGTGTTTTGAGCTCATTTTTAGGGAGAGGAACTTTAGAAATAAAAATCCTATAAACTCTAACCCTTTTCCTAAAGGATTTAATAGAGTATGGACAACTAACCCTAAGTTAATTTTTAAATTTTTTAACCCTAGACACAGTAGAACATAAATTCTTGCATATAACAATACCACACATGCATAGATAAATAAGAACATGAAGCAAAAATTGTTAGAACAAGTTTACCTCCTGGAGCAGAAAAATAACTAGAAACTTGTGCTGATTATCTGACTACCTTTTGGACCTCTGATTAATAAACCAGCCATTGGATTTGAAGCCTTGAAAGTGAAGAACATGCTCCTAAACTTTTAGCACGATCAAATAAGTGATAAATACCCAATCAAGCTCGGATCTGAGGTTGTAGAAACAGTGACAAAAAGAAAAAATAGTTTCTATGCTCTTGTGTTTTCCTCTCCAAAACCTCCATAAGAATGACCTAAAATGCTTTTGATATTCCCTATTATGACTAAGGAGATGTTATCTATAAGCAAGAACTAAATTCGTGGCGAAAGATTCAGTTTTGGAATTCTAGAAATCTTCTGTTTACTTTGGTCAATTAAGAGAAGAAGAGGTAGAGAGAGTTCTATTTTCTCTCAAACTCTTGTACTAAAATCTGATGTCTTTTTCTTGTGTTCTGGCCTGTAAAGCTTTTTAGCTATTATTCCTGATGTGTGTGTTTTGTGTATGTTTATATATACTATTTGCATACACTTCTTAAGATGTTTGAGAGCTCATTGCTGTGCATTTAGTATAGAGTTTATGCATATTTGTTAATAGTTGTGCATATGGTGAATAATTGCATAAATGCTACACTAAGTGCACTAATTGCATGACTTAGGTGTATTTTGGGTGAAGTTGATGCTTGAGCTTAAATGAAGAATTCTGGAAGAATATTGATGAAGATTTGATGTTCCAGAACAAGATTCGAGCATGCTAAATAATGCATGAGGCCAAGAAGGAAGCACTAGAGAAAACGTAATTGGAAACGGAGCTAAAACAAAGAAGATATGCCAATACAAGTCGACCCCTTGTTCCAGTATCGGTCGACCGGTAGTGCCTTCCGGTACACTGTTTCGGTAGTTCCAGAAGCTCTTTCAAAAGTACTGACTGAGTTATGCACTAGTATCGGTCGACCGGTTAGGTCTTCCTGTAGTCATGCTGAAGGCTTATTTAAAGCTCGTTTTAGCTCATTTGTGAGGGAGGAACTTTATTTTCTTAAATCCTAATAAACCCTAACCCTTTACCCACTTCACCAAACACCCAAAACCACCATCCCATACCAAACCAAGAAAGGATTGAAGCTTGTAACAAGAGATTGAAAGGTTTTGCTTTGGATTCGAGCAATGGTTTAAAGGAGAGTTTCTTCTTCCTTTTCTTATTCTTGTAAATATGCTTTGTATTTGAGTTAAATCTATGGATGATTGATGTTGTATATTTGATTAGGGCTTTGAATAAAGGATTTGCGTATATCTTTGGCTCTTAATATATGCTTCTTTATATTGATTGATTGCATGAATCAATATGTCTATGTGTTGATAATTGAATATGTCCATATGTTTGATAAAATGCTTAAGTGAAACTTGTATGTATTATTTCGTACTTAAATGCTATCAATAGCGGTGTCACCTTAGCCTTAATCCATGCTAATGGCATGAGCCCTATTTGCAACTATGTGTGTCGATTAATATGCCTAATTAATGACTTTTGTGGTAGGAGTATACCTCTAGTCTGAAACAATACTAAAAGGGCACCTACTAGCACTAGTTAATGCTTTAGGATTCTAACCTCTAGTTTGAAACAAGTCCAATAGGTTAGTCTCAAGTAGGACATTAATTAACACCAAAGAGCGCAATCAAGCCATAGATAGACCAAACCGTTATCATAGCTTGAGTTTAGTTGCAACACAATCACCTGGGATCCCCTTCAATCTTGTAGAGTCTTATTTCCTTATTTTGGCACCTATAGTTCCTCTATTAGCTTAGGTTTAGATTTACGTTTTATTTTAGAGTCCCCTTCAATAAAAAAGACCAAAAATACTTCAACACACAATCGTAGCTAGTTTTAGGCACTAAGCACATAGAGACCAAACTAAGAAGCCTCCCTGAGGAAGAATGACCCCGTACTTGCACGCTTTATTACACACAACTCATGCACTTGTAGGTGTAAACACATGATCCATTTCATACTTAGTTGACCTCTATAAAGAGTTCTCATAGCAATAGAACTCCTAGGTTGAAAAGGATTTGCCTTGAGAGGTTTAAATTTAAATAGAAGATCTTTAGGTGATAAGAGTTTCAAAACAAAACCAACTTCTGACCTAATTTTCTAGAATTTAAATCCCAACAAATCTTCTAGAATAAATGGGGCCCACCTTGTCTTTCTTCTTTCCAAATTTGGATGTCTCTCTGCAAGACAACTTGACAAAATGAATATTCCAAGATAGGAAACTTGGAGTTCAAGATATTTGAATTATCTTGTATAATATATTAACTCCATCCTAATTTGGAAACCTTACCCAAATGTCACACCTCGCACACCTAGAAGCTTTAGGAAAGAGATTAAGACACATTCTAATTATTTACATTAAATCTTGAAACAATACGAACTAAGAACAAATCATATTTCTTATTTCCAAGAATCTTAATGCAATTAGAACCCTTATGAAAATGCATAATTAGCAATTGACTAATAAAATAAATATCTGATAAAAGAGTTCTCATGCTTAAAACAATATCCAACTAGTGAAGGGACCAAAAGACATAACTACCCTTGGCTCCTAAAATGACCAAAATGCCCTTGCCTCCCCTTAGGTAACATAATGACCATTTTGACCATGGTCTATTTCACCATAAGACTAAAGCTATACTCCAAGGATAATTATTGGATGTTAGAAGCTTGTCACAACAACGAGTGACCTTTGTCTTTGGCCTACTAAGCAAAATGACCAAAATACCCCTTTATGTACGCCCGCAGTCAAGGTCGGTCCTTTAATTGTACCATCACTACCTTAACTACCTCTAAACCTTGGAATAGCTAGTCCAACATATCAATCATGTTTTGACCACATTACTCCTGACTCAGAAGCGACCTATAAGTTAAATGACTGATATACCCTTGAAGAGTTATCCCACTAGATCTAAATTTAGATGATCATATGGACAAGTCCAAGGGGGTACATAGAATCTACTGTTGCATATGCATGTCCCAACTGACCATAACTCAGTACCTAATGCACAGGGTTGTTGACCTTAGCCAAGCAAGGTGTTACTCATAGTAGATCAAAATGCTGAACATTGACTTCATTAGTTCATCCACATATGCTCAAGATTGAGAGCATTGGCCACTTAGCAGCAGTGAATATTGTGTTTTCTAACTTTAATAGTATAGTTACAAGAATACTAACTCACAGTGGTCCAATCCAATGTGTGACACACGTACTAGAGAGACAAGTCCGTAAAGACCTCCAATGACCTAGGTAGGTCACCATCACAAGTAGACTTGCTTATTATAACTTTATCCATATGGTTATGGACTTATTTATGACATTCATAAGACTAGACTTGGACCTACTGTACATCAAGCTTTGCTGTGTACCCACATCTTTAGTCAATGTCATTGGGCTTTTAGTAATGCACCACATAATTGATGCTTCTCGCTAATTAAGCACTAAGCCTTAATTAAAGCCTGCAAGTGCACATGTGATGTAGTTTAATGTGCAAGAGCAGGATCGATCTCTCAAGGAGGCAGGAAATGGGAAATGAAAACTAAGTGTGTGTCCTAGAAAGCTAGAAAGAAAACAAGCTAAACTAATAATTCTTTTTAGTAGTTTTAGATATGAAGAGAGCTCAAGATTAATTAAACTAATCTTAAACAAACTAAATGAAATAAAAGTAGAAGGGAAACAAGCTAGTAAAAGGGAATTAACACAAGCAATGGGGGAACAGGTGAAATTCGATTAACTATGGGTGATTTGGGCATTAACTTTGCTACGGGATTAACTTTGATGGTTTTGCTTTAAGAAAGGGTGCTCTAATCTAGGAATCTAATCAACCTCTCCTACAATCCCTAGACTCGATACGGTTCTATCCCTAGGTGCTAGCTATCTAAAGCCATAGCGTGGTCCTTATAAACTAAGGCACAGTTTAGCTAATTATGTTCCTAGGTGATGGTAATTGGTCTTACCCTAGGTTTTAACTCATTGGTTAGGTTTAAAGCCAAGAACTAGGCTTCCTAAGGTCAATTAAGTTAGTCCGACACCTATTGGCTGGGTTTAAAGCCAAAGAAGACTAGACTAAACCTAATTATTAATGAAGAACCATTAATCATAGCATCATGCAAGCGGGTTTTGACAATAAAGCTCACCCATACAAGTTCTTGAGTATGATATGAATGAATATAAAGCATATTCTAGTCCTAAACAGTTAGAAATATTTAGGTCATACCAATTTATGCATTAGAATCAAACATGTATGTCATAGAAGCTAAAATTGATATTAAGGTATGTAAAAACACATATAGACATGCATAACTATAAGACCCACTTCATGGAATCACTACAAAAACATCTAGACATACTCATACAATGATTTAGAAGTGTTAAATAACAATCAAGCCTCTAAATATATATGTTCTTTCACCTAGGCATATCAACAAACACGTAGACATGTACGTAAGTAGCCATTGAAGCATTAAAAGCAAACAAATATATTAAACCATCAAAATCTCATAGTAAAGTAGTACTCAATCAACCCATAATACAAGCTTTAATCACCCATGAAAGATCTATTCTAGCATAGAGAAAACTAAGTATAAAAGGAGAAAGATGAACCTTCCTTTCATGCTTAGCTTTGCTTTTGAAATCCTTGTCTTGATCTTGCAATTACAAGTGTTAAACCATAATTACCAGCTTGAATCTAGGTGTATTTTGTATATGGTTTAGTGTGTGAGAGGTGGGTTTAGGTGGATTATGGGTTTTGGGAAATGGGTGTGTAAAAGAATATGAATATGACTTTTTCTTCTTAAAAAAATGACCAAGAAAGAGCTTTTATAGCCAATTTTTTGCGACTACTAGAACACTCAACCGGTGCACGGGTACCAAGGGACTTCTATTTTGGTAGTAGAAGATTACTCTCTATTTTTAGCGGAATAGAGAGGAGGTGCATGGTACTCTGAAGCCTGTGTTCTTGTAGTGCCTATTTGCTCTCTTTTGGCTTCGTTTTTGCTCCGTTTTGCTTCCAGTTGCCTTGATCTTTGCCTGGGGCTTTCTAACATCATTTTCTTCCACTTTTCATCTTCAATGATGCTTTCAATCCTTGCTTAAACCATGTCTATCTTCATTGATCTCCAATAAATCCTCAATCTCACCTAAAACATCAAAACAAGCCATTAGTGTATCATTCACCTCTTAAACTCAATTATGTACAATTATAACCTTGTATGCTCAAATATAGTATAAATACTATATTACAACTATTTAATAAGCACTAAAACACCTGCAAATAGATATGGAAATACAATGCAATACCACACATAAAACCAACATATCAACACCCTCAAACCTTCTCCTGACTTGTCCCCAAGCAAGCCCAAACCTAAGTTTATCTCTAAAGTCAATACAAAGGGTTGCCTAAGGGATTGACTCACCATCAAGGTTAGCCTAAGAAGCATGAAGGGGGAATTTCTATTGTGTAGTGATCCCCAAGTCTCTTTGGATCCCTCCCTCTACTCATAAAGGGCCTCGAACCTCGTGGGAAGTTCTCGAGTAGCCAAACTACCACAAGCATAGGATTTTAAGGCACGTACTCGGGATGTTGATATTTCATGCCTTCTCAACTGACATGACCTCCCCAACATGGACAAAGCCTCAAAGATAAGAAGAGAGAGAATATACATACACAATGGCTTATAAAAAGTCTTATTCACATATCTACAAAGAGGATAACTTATGCTAAGTTGACATTGTGTCACTTATACAATTATTTAGAAAACTTTTTAGTGCCTTTGGCTTTGTTGCTTTTTCATATTTTTTTTATAATGTTTTTCCACCTTTTTGCCTTATTCAATTTTTTTGGGATTTTTCATACTTTGCATTGCATTTACATAAGAACAAAGAAAAACAAAGGCTTAGCACATGAAAAAGAACCAATCGAGGAAAGGGCATTCACGTCAGCAAACTTTTTTCAACACTCTTTCCTACCAAGCTTGTAGGATCGATAATATTACATGTGGTCTATCCTAGTGTATATTTTCAAAAAATTCTACCAAGAAAACATGCCAAGAAAATAAAATAACCATATAACACACACAAGAACATGCTTAAGAACATATAGAAGATAACTAGTATTTTCAAAATATATAAAGCTAACCTCTTGAAGCGTGGGGCCCTTGATGAAGCTAAGATTGTCACTAGCTTTGTTCCCACTCACGAACAAGGCCACAAAAAATTTTACTATAAGGGTGTCGCAATATGCAACTCCCTAGTCTGCTTCCCTATGGTTAAAGAGACTTATCTTAAGAGAATAGCATTTTGTGTGGGAAGAAACAAAGTAATATGCTCTTGAAAATCTAGAGCAAAAAACCACACAATAAGTGTGTACTATGTGTTATAGTATTCTCTTGCCAAAATGGAAGAGATCAACTACAAAATTTTTTTGATGCTAGAAATGGTTTAAGGTCTTGCCTATTTATAGGAAAAGTTTGGCACCTAAACCTTGTAAACTTTCTATGTGGAAAACTTTTTCGTAGTAGTAAATGTTCACCACATGTCATGGAAGTTACTTGTACAATTTGAATTTTTCTTGTTGTAACTTTCTAGCACATCTCTTGGAAGATTGGGCCAAGACCACAATCCAAGCCCAATACATAGTCCATAATCCATGTAGAGGCTCAAGCCCAATAAGAAACTATCCAAGCCCAATTAGGTTACCTTGGACTCTAAAGAAAGCCTAAACCCAATTCCAAGCTTTGGCCCAATAAGGCTACTACCATAATATGGAATTTGCTCTTTCAAGATTACTCTCTCATAGTCATTTCAACTAGGGAAGGGACCAAGAAAACATAATTAACCTTGGCTTCCAAAAATAATAAAAAATATCCTTGCCTAGTCTAGGCGACATAATAATAATTATTTTTTAACTCAAATCTATTCCACCATAAGATCAAAGTTGCACTCCAAGAATAATTGCAATTACCCAAAAGCTTATCACAAAAGAATGCAATAAGCAAATAGGCAACATAAAGCAATTATGGGTGGTAGAGAAGGGTAGATAGGTGGGGAACAAGTGGAGAAATGATAGATACAACCTTGTATTCTTAAAGCTCTCTATGCCAATGATGAATAAATCAACTACTAACCCTCTTTTTCCACAAATCACAAACACTAGTAAAGAACAAAGTTAGCAGCATTGCCATGCAAGCTTGCTTTGGCACGTGCAAATAATAAAACAAGGTGTATCCTATGGGAAAAAGGATCAGGACTTAACATTTGTGTGGGTGATCAATGCTTGGAAAATCTAAAAAGAGAAGAAAGAAAAGAATAAAGGAAACAAGGAATAAAAGAATAAAGGAAACACGGAATGAAAGAACCAAAAATAATTTAGGTTGCTTCCTAGTAGCGCTAACCACAACGCCGTCAGCCAGGCAATCATCAACTTATCACTAAATGTCTAAGGTACTTCCTAGTACCGCTAGATTTAATGCCTCCAGCCGGGTGATAATGTTAGGGCCAATGATGCTTGTAGTCCTTGAGTATAGATCAACATACAAACCTGTCAAGGCACAACTCAGAAGAAAAAGGGTCATGTGGTATAAGATTAATCAAATCATGCACATCATAATCCTCTTTAAGCACACATGAAAAAGGGATAAATGGAAAACCTGACACATCAAGTATATAGGAAAATGCTCTAAGGTGTCATCAGGCATGGAAAAATATAAAGCTCTAGGTCCCTTCTTCTTCTCTAATCCTAACCTTGCAAGCTTGGTCTCTGTCACTAACCTTATTGCTTTATTTTGATGATCAAGGGCTACCAACACCTTATGCCCATGGGTTGATGAAGCATCTAAAGCATAAAAAATAGAGGGAGTATGAACAAGCCATGCATGAATATGCTTTAAATATGATGGTGTAAAAATATACTCACCAGGGAAAGACTTATCGAGAAGGAGAAAAGAATCATCAAATAAAATGGGATTGGATGAGATGAAATCAATGGGAGAGCAAGAAGAAATAGGCCCAGAAGAGGAAGAATCAAAAGTAAAGGTCATAGGCTTACTCTTACTAAGGGTCGACTCATGTTCATCCAAGAAACGATTCACCTCATCAAGTAATTCCCTAGTAGAGAGTTCAGAATAAGGTTCCAATAAGGATTCATAAAAAAAGCCTAAGGACCAATATATCATGATCACTAGTTCCTCAATCTCCTCTTTAAGAGTCTTCATATATTGATCATTTACTCCAACATCAAAACCTACAACTCCAATGGACTCATCGGGCCTAGAATCAAAGATAGGCATGATGCTGTCCTCAATGGGTGCCTCCAAATCCACTTTAGTTAATATCTCATCAAATGCTTCAATAAATTCATCGCTAGCGAATATCTTCTCAGAACCATATTCATCAATACACGATTCCATCACATGCACCTTAAAACCTCTATTTTGATCTCCTACTTCAAGATTAACCTTATGTGTGCAATCATAATGATCTATACCTTTCATATCAAGATCAAAAGAATTAACCTCAAAGTATTCATTAAGCCTAGAATCATCATCCCTAGAAATATAGGCTATACTTCCTTGCACAAAGGTCTCTCAATCAAGGTTAGGTAAGATGCCTTTAACCTTTCTCAATTTATCAATCTCGATCATGGTTTCCTTAACATTGCCCTCAACAAATGAGTCTATCACCTTGACTATAGAGCAATCTTCTTCATCATCTTCTCCATCTACACTAACCTTGTTTACTGCCTCTGCCACTTTCATGGAAGACCTCTAATTCCCAAATTTGATTTCTAACAACCCTGACCTATAATGAATGATAGCATCCATAGTAGCAAGGAATGGGTGACCTAAGAGAACGGAAGTGAAATACCTAGAGTCATGACCCACATTCATATCAAGCACTATGAAATATATGGGATACGTAAACTCTCCAACCTGAACTAGCACATCCTTTACTACTCCCTTAGGTCTCATCTCAGATTGATCAACTAGCTGAAGGGTAACATGCATGAGAGACAAGTCTCCTATACCTAGCTGGTGGTAGACTGAGTAGGGAATAAGGTTCGCACTGAACCTTAAGTCCAGCAAGGCATGATCAATCTCGGTCTCTCGAATCCTACAAGGAATTGTGAAAGCTCCAGGGTGACTCATCTTAGCCGGAAGGCCTGAAGTACAAATGCTACTGATGTGTTATTTTTGTGTGTTTATGTATTGCATGTATATACTTGTTTTAAGGTGTTTTGAGCTTCATTTAATGTACTAGTATAGCATTTAGGTCATAATTGTGCATGTTAAGGTTTACATATTCATAGTTGAAGTTAGGACTTAAATGCTACACTAATGTGCATTTGTTGCTTGTTTAAGAAGTGATTTGGGAAGATAATTGGAGCTTAATTGAGGGTTCTTAGAGTGTGGAACAAAACCAAGGGTGTTTTCAACATAAAGGAATGAAGAAAAGTGCATTTGGAAGTGGCTGAGGCGAATGAATAAGTAACCAAGGCGAAACTGAGCGCAACGTGAGCCAAATTTGGAGCTTGCAACCTAAGAAGGACATGGACAAATTTTGGACATGTTTTAGGGTGAAAATTATGGTTTGAAAGATTTCTCACAGTGATATGAAGTAATAGAAAAAAACGGGGCTCGAATCGGAGCTAAAATGAGCGAGATATGAACATTTTACTATTAAGACCTCTTGAGCTTCTGTCAAGGTGGCTAGGTCGACTGGCAAGATCAAAATCTAGGCCAATTTTAGCCCAAAAGCCGGTCGACTGGCTGGGCCCCCGGTTGGATGCATTAATAGCTCTATTTAAGCCACTTTTTAGCCATTTTTTAAGGAGAACACCAACCTTTTCTCACACCTACTTGCCAAAACTCAAAATCCACTTAAAATCGACCTCACACACTAAATCCGACATCAATTCGATCCATAAAAAAGCTTGGATTTGAAGATTAAACAAGGATTTGGAGGGTTTTGGAGCAAGATTTGCAAAGAGCAAGAAAGGATAATGAGGGAGTTCTATATTCTTCTCTTTATTCTTATCCATAATATGTTAGATTAGATCTAGATTAGGGAGGATTACTATTTTTGTAATGGATTAAGGACTTTAACACTTGTTTTGAGATATTGATGGTTGTATATACGTGCTTTGTTCTTGATGTGTTGTGTTTGTGTGTGTGTTTGCATTGTAATTTGCCTATATTTAAGAAGTATTAAGTGCTCAAAATGACGCATTGGTGTAGTACTTTTGATAAGAATAGGGTTAAGCATAAACAAATGTACATATTGAGTTTAAGAGACAAATTGCTAAACTAATTGTTTGTTTTCAATGATTTAGGTGAACTTTAGGTTAAGATCGAGATTGGGCGATGATAGGTAATAAAGATGGGAGACATACGAGCGAAAAAGAGAAGATCAGAGATCGAAAAGACAAAGAATGGAGGAAAGAAGCCAGCCGGACGACCAAGAAAGAGGAGCCGGTCGACCGGCCACTCCAGATAGGTGTCAAAAATATCCGGACGACCACCCCTCCAAAGTCAGTCGACCGGCTAGGTCGACCGGCCAATCTAGAGAGTATCACCAAAAAGCTGGTCGAGCTAAGAGAAAAAGTCGGTCGACCGGCAGTTCGTGAAAAGTCGATATAAAAGCCCGATTTTCAAACTAAAAAAAAAGGGGATCTTTTGGTAGAGCTTTTTTAGGACTTTTAGAAAGGATCTTTACACCCATCACACACACACACTTAACCCCAGTCTTCACCTGCAACACACACACTCTTTCACATATTTCATCACTTTGGAGCAAGAGAATTTAGAGGGCTTCAACATTTGGATTCAAGTTAGCTCGAGATCTTTGTACAAGAATAACTAGGATGAAAGGGAAGCTTCATAAACTCTCTTTCATTCTATCTTTTATTATGATTGAGTAGACTTGTGTAGGGTGATTTTACTTATGTAATGGGTTAGCTGTATACTCTTATGATATAGGATTAAATGACTGATTATATATACATGTTTGATCTTCTTGTTCAAATGGTTATTTTTTTATTCATGTCTAAGTATTTGATTAAATGCCTAAATGAGTAACATGTGCATAAATTGGAGTCTATTTATTATTAAACACATCTAATCCATGCTATAATCATGTCTATGTGTTTATATGTGAATGCTATAAAGTGGGTAATGCTTATATTCATGTCTATGTTTATATTTACATGCCTAGTAGTGAATATGACTTCAATAACACATACATGTCGGTTGTTAATCGCTTCTAATGGTGTAATCCAAGCATGACGATATTTGGTAGTCAAATAGGTCTCTTTATTTGTGAACACCTTGGCTTAGAACATGTATGAATGTGTTAATAGGTTAAATCCCGCTATTGTGATGTTAGAACGACGAAGCATAATTTAGGGCTAGCCTAGGCTGAGTCTCCTTTGGCTTTAAATCCAGCCAATACATTTTAGGATAGGTTTAGTCGACCTTAGCGACACTAGGTCTTGGCTTTAAATCCAGCCAATGATTTAGGTACTAGGCTAGGTTCATTCTAAGTCACCTAGGAAGCTAGTTAGTCACTCTTAAGGCCTTAGGTCATAGGGACCACGCCATAGCTCTAGGAGACGCCGCCTAGGGATGGACCTGTACCAAGTCCTAGGGGAAAATTAAGACACTAATTTAGCAACCTAATTAGGAGCAATCACTAAAGGAAGCCATCATCTTTTAATCCCATAGCAATTGAGTATAGAATCACCCATTTATAAGTTGAAGTCACCCTAACCCTTTTCCATTTGTTATTTCCTTTAGATTAGCTTGTCCTCCACTTTTCCCAATTCCATAGTTTAGTTCAATTCGTTTTAGTTAGAGCTCCCAACCATTCAAAAAATCCAAAATTCAAAAAAATAGCTAGTTTAGATTTCTTATTTTCGAGGCACATTCTAGAACACTCACGTAGAATCCATCTCACAACATAGCCTCCCTGTGGTTTGACACCCATTCTCGAACACACTACACTGTATCGATCCGTGTGCTTGCAGGTCTTTAGAGCCTGCACTCAAAGACATAAATCAAGTTCTTAGTGCCGTTGCCGGGGAAGGCACGGTGATTTGTATTCTTTGCTTATGTGTTTTGGTAGTCGCTTTATTTGTTTTTCTTGCTTTTCCTTTATAGTTTGTTTAGTTTTTGCTTATCTTGTTTATTGTTCATATTATCTTGCTTTAGTTTTTGTTTATCTATTTCAGCTTTTGTTTTTGTTTTTATTAGATCTTTTTAGGATTGTGGTTTATTTGCTGTAGTTTTAGGAATATTGAAGTTTTTGGGGGTTGAAGTGGCCGGAGTTATGATAATTTGTGCATGCTTGGTAAGAGATCCCTTAGAAATCCCCTAGTTGCTTTTAATCCTGAACCTAATAGAATTGCTAGACATTTTAGGAATTTAGGAGATCTTCTTGAGGAGATGGTCGATCCCAATCATCCTCCTGATCCTCCCAATCCCCCAATGAATCCCATTCCACCTCATGAATACCTTGGGCATCAAGCCCAAGATCATTTTAGACAAGAACCCCGTGGACCAGATCCACCCATAGATGAGGAACCGATTCTTAGGCAATTCTTTCTTCCCGAAGCCTTTGAGCCCAATTTGGCTATTCAAATTCCGGGTTTGGGGGAGACAAACTTCGAGATTAAGCTTAATATGTTGGCCATGCTTCCGTCCTTCTACGGGAGAAGCAATGAGAGTCCTCTAGATCATATAATTGATTTTGTTGAGATGAGTTCCACTCTCCATGTCCCCAATGTCTCCCAAGAGGTCATACGTCTAAGATTGCTTCTTTTTGCTCTTAAGGACAAGGCTAGGACTTGGTTGCATTCCCTATCTAACGGTTGCATTACTACATGGGCTAAGCTTCAATCTAAGTTGTTCCAAAAATTTTATCCCATGGCCAAGACGGCCGACCTTAGGACCGCTATTATGACTTTCTCCCAACATGATCTAGAATCTTTTCATGAGGCTTGGGATAGGTTCAAGGATCTTCTTAGACAATGTCCACACCACGGGTACGGCAATCATGACCTAATGCAATACTTCTTTCAAGGTTTAAATGAACAAAATAGGATGATGGTCAATGCCGCCTCCGATGGTGGCTTTTATCTTTTGAGACCGACCGAGGCATGGGAGAAAATAGAAATGATGGCTGAAAATTCTTTTCAAAATTTTGCCATGGAAAGGTCTAGTCGGGGAAGCAACAAGAGAAGTGTTAGTGAGTTGAAGTTTCTTTAGATTTACCCGCTAAGGTTGAGGCTTTGACGAATAAGCTAGATCAATTCATTTCTTTGTCCATTTCATCCCAAGGTCATACGACTAGTTCTATAGGTTCTTCCTCCGCCCCTTTAGTTGTTAAAGTTTGTGCATTGTGTTTCGAGTCATCTCATGAAACTATAGCTTGCCCTTTAGCATCCCAATTTCTTGAATTCATGAAAGAGCAAGTGTGTGCCACATAACGTTATTCTCATGAGTACAACCTATACTCGAACACATACAATCTGGGTTGGAGAGACAACCCGAAATTTTCTTGAAGACAAGGCCAGCATGAGTCTAGTTCACATCCTCAAGTTCCACCTCAGTAGCAACCCCGTCTCCAATACCCCCCAGGTTTCTATCATGTTAATTAGCCCCATCTCATTAGTGCTCCTCAACCTCAAGCTTTACTTGCTCCCTCTAGTAGCCAGACTCCTAGTAATGATGTGATGAAGTTAATGCAGTTTATTCAGAATCAGCAGCAGGCATTAGCTAGTCAGCAGTAGGAGTTAGCTGATAATAGGCAAGAAATGGCGAGCTATAGGCAGCAGCTGACTAGTAGGATCCGTGAGACCCAGATTGATCACGCCTTGTTAGATTTAGGATCTAATATGAATTTCATTCCCTACTCTGTCTATCAGAAGCTAGGTCTAGATGAGTTGTCTCCTACACATGTTACTCTTCAGCTAGCTGATGATCCGAGCGTAGACCTAAGGGTGTGATAGAGGACGTTATGATCCAAGTGAGTTTGTGTACCCTGTTGACTTCATAGTGTTAGATATGGATTCGGGACATGACTCTAGACATTCTACACCCATTCTTCCAGGTCGCCCCTTCCTTGCCACCGCAAATGCCATTATTCATTATAGGTCGAGGTTATTGAAGATGAAATTTGGGAATTTGAGATCCACTATGAAGGTTGCCGAGGCAGTGAATAGGGCTAGTATAGGAGAAGAAGATGGAGAAGAGTGTTTTAGGATGGATGTGATTGATTCTTGTGTTGAGGATATTATAGAGAAGACTCCGACCGATGGAGAAGAATTGAGGAAATTTGAAGAATTGATGTCTAGTTTTGATTTGGAGACCTTAGAGCGGAGATGTGTAGCTTCTACTTCCTTGGTTGAGAGCCATTTGACTAATAAGTCACTTGAGGTTAATCCTTCTAGTCTTATTTCTAGTGATGTCCCCGTTGATGATGTTGAGGTTAAGTCCTCCTTGGTTGAGCCTAGCACTTCTTTAGAGCTCAAAGCCCTTCTCGATCATTTGAAGTATGCAATCCTAGGCCCTAGTGAGACCTTTCCGGTCATTACAGCTTTCGATCTTTCTAGAGAGCATTAGGAGCATCTCTTAAAGGTCCTTAGGAAGCATAGGAAGGCTATAGGGTGGAAAATTGATGATTTGAGAGGGATAGACCCTTAGATTTGCATGCATCGTATTCACCTTGAGGATGGAGCCATTCCTTCTAGGGAGATGCAAAGGAGGCTCAACCCACACATGAGCGAAGTAGTTAAGAAAGAGATCATTAAGCTTTTAGATGTAGGCATTATTTATTCAATCTTCAATAGTGAGTGGGTTAGCCTGGTCCAAGTTGTCCCTAAGAAGTCCGGGATCACGGTTGTTGAGAATGAGATAGGAGAGCTTATCCCTACATGTACTCCCACGGGGTGGAGAGTTTGTATTGATTATAGGAAACTCAACTCCAAAACTAGGAATGATCATTTCCCATGGCCTTTTCTAGACTAGATCTTGGATAGAGTAGCTGGGCATAGCTACTATTGTTTTCTAGATGGCTATTCAGGTTATAATCAAATCCCCGTGTTTCCCAAGGACTAAGAGAAGACTACCTTTACTTGTCCCTATGGCACTTTTGCTTATAGAAGAATGCCCTTCAGTCTCTGTAACGCCCCAGCGACTTTTCAGAGGTGTATGATAGCCATCTTTAGTGACATGATTGAGAGGCATTTAGAGATTTTCATGGATGATTTCTCAGTCTTTGGAGATAGCTTTGATGAGTGCTTGAGTCATCTCTCTTTAGTTTTAGACCGATGTGTAAAGAAGAATCTAGTGTTGAGTTGGGAGAAATCCCACTTCATGGTGCAATGAAGGATAGTGTTAGGTCATGTTGTTTCATCTAGTGGAATTCAAGTTTACCCAGCTAAGGTAGAATTGATTGAAAAGTTACCTGTCCCTAAGTGTATCAATGATGTTAGATCTTTTCTAGGGCATGCAGGATTTTATCGTAGGTTCATTAAGGATTTTAATCACATTGCACGTTTCTTGTCTAAGTTCTTAGCACAAGATGTCCCTTTTGACTTTGATGATGAATGTGTTAGAGCTTCCAATAGGCTTAAATCCTTATTGTCTACATCCTCAATTATCCAGCCACTTAACTATAGTCTCCCATTTGAGGTTATGTGTGATGCATTCGATTATGCAATAGGAGCTGTTTTAGGTCAAAGGAAGGATAAGTTGCCCCATGTGGTGTACTATGCTGGCAAGACTCTTGATGAGCACAAAACAACTATACCACCACGGAAAAAGAGCTTATAGCAACAGTCTTCTCCCTTGACAAGTTTAGGTCATATATTCTAGGATCCAAGGTGATTGTCTACACCGATCATGCGGCATTGAAGTATTTGTTGTCTAAGAAAGAGTCCAAACCCTACTTGATTAGATGGTTGCTTCTCCTTCAAGAGTTTGACATAGAAATCTGGGATAAGAAGGGTAGAGAAAATTCAGTTGCATTCCCGTCTTATTAGCGAGTCTTCTAGTGATCCATCTCCTTTTCATGATTCATTCCCCGATGAGCAATTGTTTGCCGTCTCTCATCACACACCTTGGTTTGCTCATATTGTCAATTATCTAGCCACTGGGCATTTTCTTTCCCACTCGGAGAAGAGAGAAAAAGATAGGTTCCTAGCACAAGTTAGGCATTTCTTTTGAGAGGATTCCTATCTCTTTAAAGTATGTGCGGATCAAAGATTCGTCGGTGTGTGCCTGAGGATGAGTTTGAGAATGTTTTGAGGGGTGTGGGGGGTCATTTAGTGGAAAAAAGACTGTCGCGAAGGTCTTGCAATGTGGATTATTTTGGCCTACTCTCTTTAGGGATGCCCAAGAGTATTGTAAGAAGTTCTTTAAATGTCAACAATCGGGGTCCATCTCTAGGAGAAACATGATGCCTTTATCCCCTATTCTTCCTTGTGAGTTATTTGATGTTTGAGGTATAGATTTCCACCTTCCTTTGAGTATCAATACATTTTAGTAGCCATTGATTATGTGTCCAAATAGGTTGAAGCAATTCCCACACGCACTATTGACCCTAGGGTAGTGGTTAAGTTTATTAGGGAGAACATTGTTTCTAGATTTGGATTTGGAGTCCCTAGCGTCTTAATTAGTGATGGTGGTTTGCATTTTTGCCATAGGACTTTTGAGACCTTGTTGAGAAGATATTCGGTCACCCATAAGGTAGCCACTCCTTATCACCCGTAAATAAGTGGACAAGTAGAGGTGTCCAATAGGGAAATCAAGCACATTTTAGAGAAAACGGTTAGGCCTGATAGGAGAGATTAGTCTATTAGGCTAACTGATGCTTTATGGGCCTACCGTACCGCCTTTAAGACTCCCATTGGTATGTCTCTGTATAGATTAGTTTATGGTAAAGCTTGTCACTTGCCGGTAGAACTAGAGCATAGAGCCTATTAGGCAATCAAAGCCCTAAATTTTGACTTGGCAAGAGCAGGTAAGAAAAGGAAGCTAGACCTAGCGGAATTGGAAGAGCTTAGATTCAAGGCGTATGAGAATGCTAAACTTTATAAGGATAAGATGAAGAGAATTCATGATAAATACATTATTAAGAAATCATTCTCTCCTTCCGATAAAGTTTGGTTGTTTAACTCACGATTGAAACTCTTTCCAGGTAAGCTTAAGACAAGATGGGATGGTCCATATAAGGTGATGGTTGCCTATCCTTCTGGAGCAGTCAAGATTAAAGACTTGAAGGATGGCCAAGAGTTGACGGTGAATGGGCAACGCCTGAAGCACGCATATGATTTGAGCATGGCGTGTGTGGAGGCTTTAATGCTTCAGGACCCTATCTATAGGAGTTGAAGAAAAGTTGGTGTTTGCCCGGCTGACAGCATGGTGGTTAGCGCTACTAGAAGGCAACCTAGGTTCAACTTTGTAGTTTTGCATTTGTTTCACTTTCTTTTCTTTTTATTTTCTTTATTTTATCTTTCTTGCACCCAAACCAAATTGTTGAATCCCAATCCTTTGTCCCATAAGATACACCATTGCTAATTATTGCACATGGCAATGTAAGCATGCATAGGCAATGCTACTAATCTTATTCTCTTTTTGAGTGTTTATGGATTGTAAGTCATAGGATTAGTAGTATGGTGATTTATCATCGGCATGGAAAGCCTTGAAGAAAATGCAAGGTTGTATTTATCCTTTCTCCACTTATTCCCTATGTTTATACCCTATCCCCACCACCCTTACTTGTTTTGTAATGACAATTTAATTATTGTTGTGTTTTGATCTATTTGCTTGAGGACAAGCAAAGGGAAGGTTTGGGGTTGTAGGAGTTTGGTTTTCATGTTATATATCTTGCTTAGGGTAGATTGCATTATGCGCTTAAAATTTTTTTTTTCAATTTTGATGCATATAGAGTCATTTATTTCTTTGTTGATCATTGTGTTGGCTTTTGTGATTGACTCTATTGATTTATGAAGATGAGATGCATTGTAGGGAAATGAATAGAGTGGGTTGAAAACTAAGTCTTAGAGGGGATGCCCTTCAAAGTTGTGAGGAGTGAGAACCTTGAAAGAATAACTCTTGTAGCCATCCTATAGCTTGGTAGGAAAGAGTGTTGGAAAAGGGTTGTTGCTGTGAGCGCCCATTCCTTGATTGGTTCTTTTTTATGCGCCGAAGCCTTTCTTTTTCTTTCTTTTTGTGAATACAATACAAAGCATGAAAAATCCAAAAAAATTGAAAAAGGCAAAAAGGTGCAAAAATGTGAAAAAAAAATTGAAGTGAAAGAGAGAAAAAAAAAAAAGCCAAAGACAACAAAAAGTTAGTTAATAAGTGTATAAGTGACACAATGTCAACTTAGCACAAGTTATCATCTTTGTAGATACGTGAATAAGGCTTTTTATAAGCCATTGTGTTTGTATATTCTCTCTTTTTGTCCTTGAGGCTTGGTGCATGTTAGGGAGGCCATGTTAGTTGAGGGAACACGAAATATCAACATCCCGAGTGCATGAGTTAGAATCCTAGGCTTGTGGTGGAGTGGCTACTTGGGAAATTCTCACGAGGAGCGAGACCCCTTATGAGTAGAGGGAGGATCCAAAGAGATTTGGAGATCTCTCCACAATAGGAATGCCCCCTTCACGCTTCTTAGACTAACTTTGATAGCGAGTCAATCCTTTAGGCAATCCATTGTATCAGCTTTAGAAATAAACTTTAGATTGGACTTCCTTGGGGACAAGCAAGGAGAGGGTTTGGGGGTGTTGATGAGTTGTGTTTGTGTGTGTATTTGCATTGTAATTTACCTATATTTAAGAAGTATTAAGTGCTCAAAAAGATGCATTGGTGTAGTACTTTTGATAAGAATAGGCTTAAGCATAAACAAATGTACATATTGAGTTTAAGAGACAAATTGCTACACTAATTGCTTGTTTTCAATGATTTAGGTGAACTTTGGGTTAAGATCGAGATTGGACGATGATAGGTAATAAAGATGGGAGATATACGAGCCAAAGGGAGAAGATCGGAGGCCGAAAAGACAAAGAATGGAGAAAAGACCAAGAAAGAGGAGCCAGTCAACTGGTTAGGTCGACCGGCCACTCCAGAGAGGTGTCAAAAATAGCCAGACGACCACCCCTCCAAAGCCAGTTGACAGGCTAGGTGGACCGGCTAGTCCAGAAAGCATCACCAAAAAGCCGGTCGAGCTAAGAGATGAAGCCGGTCGACCAACTAGGTCGACCGGTAGTTAGTGAAAAGTCAATATAAAAACCCGATTTTTAGACTAAAAACTGGAGGATCTTTTCGTAGAGCTTTTTTGGGAATTTTAGAAGGATCTTTACACCCATCACACACACACACACTTAACCCTAGTCTTCACCGACAACACACACACTCTCTCACACATTTCATCACTTTGGAGCAAGAGAATTTAGAGAGTTTCAACATTTGGATTCAAGTTAACTCAAGAGCTTTGTACAAGAATAGCTAGGATGAAAGGAAGGCTTCATAAACTCTCTTTCATTCTATCTTTTATAATGATTGAGTAGACTTGTGTAGGGTGATTTTACTTATGTAATGGGTTAGCTATATACTTTTATGATATGGGATTAAATGGCTGATTATATATACATGTTTGATCTTCTTGTTCAAATGGTTATTTTTTTATTCATGTCTAAGTGTTTGATTAAATGCCTAAATGAGTAACATATGTATAAATTGGAGTCTATATATTACTAAACACATCTAGCCCATGCTCTAATCATGCCTTTGTGTGTATATGTGGATGCTATGAAGTGGGTAATGCTTATATTCATGTCTATGTGTATATTTGCATGCCTAGTAGTGAATATGACTTCAATAACGCATACATGTCGGTTGTTAATCGGTTCTAATGGTGTAATCCAAGCATGACGATGTTTGGTAGTCGAATAGGTCTCTTTATTCGCGAACACCTTGGCTTAGAACATGTATGAATGTGTTAATTGGTTAAATCCTGCTATTGTGACCTTAGAATGACGAAGCATAATTTGGGGCTAACCGAGGCCAAGTCTCCTTTGGCTTTAAATCCAGCCAATACGTTTCAGGATAGGTTTAGTCGACCTTAGCGACACTAGGTCTTGGCTTTAAATCTAGCCAATGATTAAGGTACTAGGGTAGGTTCATTCTAAGTCACCTAGGAAGCTAGTTAGTCACTCTTAAGGCCCTAGGTCATAAGGACCACGCCGTAGCTCTAGCAAGCGCCGCCTAAGGACGAACCCGCACTGAGTCCTAGGGGGAAATTAAGACACTAATTTAGCAACCTAGTTAAAAGCAATCACTAAAGGAAGCCATCATCTTTTAATCCCATAGCAATTGAGTATAGAATCACCCATTCATAAGTGGAAGTCACCCTAACCCCTTTCCATTTGTTATTTCCTTTAGATTAGCTTGTCCTCCACTTTTCCTAATTCCATAGTTTAGTTCAATTCGTTTTAGTTAGAGCTCCCAACCATTCAAAAATCCAAAATTCAAAAAAATAGCTAGTTTTGATTTCTTATTTTCTAGGGACATTCTAGAACATTCACGTAGAATCCATCTCACAACATAGCCTCCCTGTGGTTCGATACCCGTTCTTGTATACACTACACTGCATCGATCCGTGCACTTGCGGGTCTTTAGAGCTTGCACTCAAAGACATACATCAGTTCTTATATTCTTATGGCTTAAAATTTAACATATCAAGGTGTTTGATGAAATGCCTCTATGAGTTTGCATGTGTAATTTATGCTTAGATGCTAATAGCAGTGGCCTTACTTTAGCCATAATCCATAGTAATGGCATGAGCCCTACTTGCAACTACATTTGTATTGATTAACTGTGTTTTTTCATGCCTGTAATGTAGTAGGTAATCACATCTAGCATGAAACATGGCTAAAAGGGTACCACTATCACTTGCTTGACCTAGGGGACTTAATCTCTAGTTTGAAACATAACAAAAAGGTTAGACTCCCTATTAAGACATTAATCAACACCCAAGGGACTTAGAACTAGACCCAAAAGCCATAGCTAGCTAGGACAAACCTATACTTCTAATTAGGCTCGATTAGGGATAGGATTGCACCAATAGTTAGAGATGGTAAGTCTAGTACTCTAAACCCACAATTAAAGTAATCAAACCATCAATAAGCTCAAAACAAAGTTAAGAACCCAAATCCATTCCAAAGGAGCAATCACCCTTAAGTTCCCCCAAAACTTTGTAGATCCTCACTTCTATAGCTTGTTTATTCCACCATTCCCATTAGTCAAGTTTATTTTCCCTTAGTTTAGGTTTAAATTAGAGCTCCAAACAATCCAAAAACCCAAAAAAGTATAGGTAGGACCACACGTAGCTAGTGTAAGATGTAGTTTTACATTAGAAGCACACTTAGATGGCCTCCCCGTGGACACGACCCCGCACTCGCACACACTATACTACTGTGACCCGTGCGTTTATGGGTAACACTCTTAAAGGTTTACGATCAAGTTTTTGGCACCGTTGCTGGGGAGGCATGGTTGTTGGTTTCTTTGTTTTTGTGTGTTTTCCATTAGTCACGTGTTGTATATACATTTCTTGTCTGTTTAATGTGTACATACTTATTTTCATTGGGTGTTTCTTTTACTTATTTTGATATTGCTAGTTTAGTTTGCTTCTTGTGTTTGGTTTTCTTTTATGTTTTCCTTAGGATTTTGGTGTTTGTGGTAGGCAGTTGCTTGTTGAATTCAAGTTTTGGGGGTTGAAGTATGGAAGAAGAATTAGGATATTTTGCATTCTTGAATAGATAGCTAATCCTTATCTTGATCCTCCGCCCAGAGCCAAGACCTGAAGGCAATATCTTGAGCTTGACACTTATCAACCTTGCATGCCTATTCAATTACTGACCTTAGGAGATGCGACCTTTAAGATTAGGCCCGAGACCTTGCATATGCTTCCATCATTCTATGGCCATAGGAATGAGAATCCCCAGCGCATTAATGTGTTGGTTTCGTGTGTGATTTTGCATTTTATTTTTATAGCCATTTTAAGGTGTTTTTTGCTCTATTAGGTGTATTAGTATAGCATTTATATCATACTTGAGCATATTAGGCTTTAGATGTCTATAATTGAGCTTAAAGCATAAATGCTACACTAAAGTGCACTTAACTAGTCTTTTAGGTGAGATTTGGAATAATGCTTGGAGCTTAAAATGATGAATATGTGATGATAAATCCAAGTCAAAGGTGTTTTGGATAAAAATCAAAAAGATTGCATATGCAAGCTCCCGGACGGAGACCGGAGTAACCAAGCAAAACCAAGCGCAACGGGAGCCAAATTTGGAGCTTGCAACCAAAGGAGCAATGGACTAAGTTTTGACATGTTTATGGGGTGCAAAAGATGAATATAAATGGCTTGGAGATTCCCAAAAGCGATATGAAGCCATAGAAAAAAACCGCGCACGAATCGGAGCCAAAATGAAGCCGAAAGGAGCAAAACGAGAAGAGCTGGCTGAGTGCCCTTCAGAGAACCGGTGCACAGGCTCACTAGGCCGGTAAAATCAGTGAGCAATCCTCCTTTGGCAGAATTGAGGTCCCTTGGTACCAGTGCTCCAGTTAGGTGTTCCGGTAGTCACGGAAAATTGGCTATATAAGCCTTTTTTTGGCCATTTTATAAGAGAACAAGTTGTATTCTTTCACACCCATCTCCCAAAACCCTAATCCTCTCATCTCCCAACTCTTACACACTCTTCCACACAAAAAATCACTTTGGAATCAAGCCTTTAAGAGGATCAAACATAAGGATTTGGGTATAGCTCTTGAATTGTAAAGATATGGCTTTGGATAAAAGGGTAGCTTCTTTGTCTCTCTTTTATCCTAAGTTAATATATGTTTGATTAGAGCTACACAGGGTGATTTACTCTTGTATTATGGATGATTATTACATTATTGTTATGGGTATTTGATGGATTTATACATATATTCTTTATGCTTAGGGCTTCAAAGGCTATTTTACATACATGTCTATGTGTTTGTTAAAATGCCTCAAAGAAGTTGCATATATAAATTGAAGTCTATTGTGCTATTAACCATTTCTAAATCATTATGCTAGCATGTCTATGTGTTTGTGTGGTGATTACATGAAGTGGGTATGACTATATACATGTCTATGTGTGTTAGCAAACTTAATAGCATAAATAGCTTTTATTGCATACATGTCAGGTGCCATTGCTTAAATTGGTATAATCTAAGTATGTCTATGTGCTTAGTATTAGAATACCCCAGAATATTCTCAAATGCCATGCCCTAGATGTGTTTTCTTTGCGCTTAAACATTAATATTTGCTATTGTGATGATGATTGATGGTGCATAAGTAATGGCTAGCCTAGGTCGAGTCTCCCTTAGCTTTAAATCCAGCTAATAGGTTTCAGGGTAGGTTAGTTGACCTTAGACGGACTAGGTCTTGGCTTTAAATCTAGGTAACGATCTAGACACTAGGTTAGATCGATCTAAGTCACCTAGAATCCTAACTAGCTAGCCCTAGGGCCCTAAGTCATAAAGTCCATACGCCGTGCCTCTAGGAGTCGACACCTAGAAATGGATTCGCTCTGAGTCTTAGGGTGTAATTAGGAGTTTAATTAGGAGACTAGATGAGAGCAACCGAGTTTAATCCATCAAGCAACTTTAACAAGAAGTAGTAATCACCCATTTGCAAGACGTAATCACCCTATTCCCCATTTCCACATATTAGCATCCCCTTAGATCGCTTAATTCCCCATCACACACACACAGACACCACCTTTTTATTTCCTTGTTCTTATATTAGGTTTACTTTTCCCGAGCTCCCGTTAAATCAAAAATCCCAAAAATATTGTAGCTAGGACCTCAACACGTAGCTTTTAGGACACACTTAGCTTAGGACACCATACACGTTAAGCCTCCTCGTGGATTCGACTTCGTACTCACACACACTGTACTACACATGTCCCATACACTTGCGGGCTATTTAGGCTTGTGCCACAAGATAGTGTATCAAGTTCTTGGCGCCGTTGCCGGGGAGGCAACGGTTGTTTGGTTTCTTAGTTTTTGTGTGTCTTAGCTCGTTATGTGTTGTTTTATCTTTTCTTTTCATGTTTTCTTTATTTTAATTAAAAAAATTCAAAAAAAAAGTTATTGACCATTGTGAAGAGGTTTACTTGTGTCAATTAATTTTGAATGATCCTAATGCATCATGGTGGTCACTTGTATCCTCTTCCCCACCACATGAACGTGTTCCCATTGCATGTCGCATTTGTGGAAGTTTTATGCATCCAACTATTTTTTGTCCCCATGAAAATTCCCCACCTAAGGCCAGTGCTAACTATGATCCCTATAGTCATGCATCATTTCATGCATCTTCATTTAGAAATCATGACTATAGGAATGCATATTCTTGTTATTGCAATCTATGTGGAAGCCAAGCTCATGATTCCAATACTTGCCCTACCTTCCACCCTTATCCCCGATTGCATGCTACGCCCTATGCCCCTAGCAATCATATGCCCATGCATGCATCTCTATCCTATTATCATGATTCTAGGGAGCAACATTAGCATTTTCATATTGGGGTCAAGATGACTCTTCATATTTTCCACCTCATTGCTTTGAAAGTCCATCTCCTGCACCGTCATTTCTGACCCTAACTTTCTCTAAGTTTTATAATAGTTGTGCTTATAATGACCCCAATCAAGATATTTACCATTTTACTCGATTGATCCATCTTCTATAATGTCTTCATTCTCAAAGCAATTAGATCAAATGCTTGAGCAATCCTAATCTCTCCTCCGATCCAATCAAGAGGAAATAGAGAGCTTGAAGTACGACACCAAATCTCTAGGTGAGCACTTGAAGAGAATGGTTGAGAGTGTGCAACTCATGAGCGAGAATGTTGAAATACCTTTAGAACGAGTTGACAGGATAGAGATAAGACCTAAACGATGAGGTGACTAAGGATGGAAATGATGATGTTTTGGAGAGAAGATTAGAAAAAGAGGTCAATGGAGAGATCACATCTTGTAGTGAGGATGAGGATAAGCTTAATAATAATTTGGTTCTTGATGACTCTTATTACTATGTTTTAGAGAAAATAGTACCCTATCGTTCTAAGCTTTCAATGACTTCCATTAAGTCATGTAAGCCTTTTCTTTCTCCTCATCCCATACATTCCACACACTTGGAGGTTGAGTCTCATGATCATAGCACTTATTTGCATTTCAAGTCTACATTTAGGGAGTCTAAGGTACATACCTCTCTTGAGCATCCACGCAGCCATAACCCAAAATCCTTTAAGTCCCCATTATCCCCTCTATGTATGTCTACCCCATATGAAAAGCATAATGGCGAGATGACACCCACTAATGATGAATGTATTGTTGAATTTAAAGAGACTGTAGCTAGTGAAGGCTTAAAGTCATCCATTGGGGAAAACAAGACATCAATTTTGGAGCTTTTAGATGATAAATCTCTTAGAGTTAAGAATTATTGTATTGAGGAGAATAGAAACTCTAAGAAGACACCTAAGAAAGAAATTAGTGTGCTTGGAAGATTGATCTATGGGTCTCTTTGGATGTTTAATGAATCATTAATGGAAATAGAGCCTATTGAGATTAAATCCACCCCTTGTGGGGAGTTAGAGCGACCTAGGCTTGATGATGAGGCATCTTATGAAGAAGAAGAGTATAGTACGTCCATCTTTCTTGTCGTTGCTCCTTCTTCTCCAAGTGTCGTTCCTATTCCCCTTTCTTATTCCATTGAGTCTCCATCTTTGGAGCTCACGTTCGTGCCTTCATGCATAGAACATTTTCATCTAGGGTTAGAAAGCACGTTTTCTATGTTGCATGCATTAAACCTATCTTTGACCCGTGGAGAGAGTGTGTTCCTAGCTCTTGATTATGAAAAGAAGGCCATGAGGTGGTTAGTTAGAGAGCAAGCGGGGCATGATCTTTCTCGTTTATGCATGACACCTTCCACGCTTGTGCACACATTCTTATTTAATGTTTCAGGGTTGGATCTTGAAATTGTGCATTCATTACCCTATCATATAATGCATGACCCTTTTCCTTCTACTGCTTGTGCTTGGTTGAATATTCGGCAATTTATGCCTCTCAATTTTAAACATGTATTGCTCTAACACTAGCACCCGGCTGGAGACGTAAAATCCAGCGCTACTAGAAGGCACCCTAGACATGTTTATATTCCATTTGCTTTCCTTATTTTCCTTTTCTTTTACTTTCTAGTTATTCTCGGTCTTTGATTTTCATTTTCTTTTTAAGTAGTTTTCTTTTTCACCCTCCCAAGTGCTGATCCTCAACTCTATTGTTTTCCTTTTTCTATACACCATGTTTATCATTTGATGATGCCAATACGAGCTCGCATGGCAATGCTACTAATCTTGTGCTTTATGAGTGTTTGTCATTTGTTGAGAAATAGGGTTAGTAGACAAATTATTGATCATTGGCATTGAAGAGCTTTAAAAGGAACACAAGGTTGTATTTATCCTTTCTCCACTTGTTCCCTCTTATCTACCCCGTCCCCACCACCCTTACTTGCTTTGTATTGCCTATTTGCTTGTTAAGTAGTATTGTTCTATTTGTTTGAGGGCAAGCAAACTTTAAGTTTGGGGGTGTAGGAGTTTTCTTTTATTGTTTTTATGCTTTGTATAGGGTAGATGTGCATTATGTGCTTTAAAATGGTGAAAACTTTTCGATTTTGATGCATATAGAGTTGTTTATTTCATGGTTGATCATTGTGTTGGCTTTTGTAATTGATTTAATTGATTGGTGAATATGAGTTGCATTGTGGGGAATGAATGGAGTGGATTGAAAGCTGAGTTTTAGAGGGGATGCCCTTGAAAGTTGTAGGGAATGAGGACCTTTAAGAATGCCCTTTGTAGCCACCCATAGCTTGGTAGGAAAAAGTGTTGAAAAAGGTTGTTGATATGAGTGCCTCTTTCTTGATTGGTTCTTTTTTATGTGGCAAAACCTTTCTATTTCTTTTCTTTTCTTTTTGTATGAATACAATGCAAAGCATGAAAAATTCAAAAATAAAAATAAAAAAGGCAAAAAGGTGCAAAAATATCCAAAAAAAAATGAAAAAGAGAAAAAGCCAATGGTACCAAAAATTTTTTTGAATAAGTGCATAAGTGACACAATGTCAACTTAGCACAAGTTATCCTATATGTAGATAAGTGAATAAAGCTTTTTATAAGCCATTATGTATGTATATTCCCTCTCTTATTGTCTTTGAGGCTTTGTGCATATTGGGGAGGCTATGTTAGTTGAGGGGGCACAAAATATCAACATCCTAAGTGCGTGCATTGGAATCCTAGGCTTGTAGTGGTTTGGTTACTCGGGAACTTCCCACGAGGTTCGAGGCCCTTTATGAGTAGAGGGAGGATTCGAAGAGACTTGAGGATCTCTCCACAATAAGAATGCCCCATTTATGCTTCTTAAGCTAACCGTGATAGTGAGTCCATTCCTTAAGCAACCCTTTGTATCGACTTTAGAGATAAACTTAGATTTGGGCTTGCTTGGGGACAAGCAAGGAGAAGGTTTGGGGGTATTGATGTGCTGGTTTCGTTTGTGATTTTGCATTTTATTTTTATATCTATTTTGAGGTGTTTTGTGCTCTATTAGGTGTATTAGTATAGCATTTATATCATACTTGAGCAAATTAGGCTTCAGATGTCTATAGTTGAGCTCAAAGCATAAATGCTACACTAAAGTGCACTTAACTTGTCTCTTAGGTGAGATTTGGAACAATTCTTGGAGCTTAAAATGATGAAGATGTGATGATAAAGCCAAGTCAAAGGTATTTTGGATGAGAAGAAAGCAAAAAGATTGCATTTGTAAGCTCCCGGATAGAGAACGGAGTAACCGAGCAAAACCAAGCGCAACGAGAGCCAAATTTGGAGTTTGAAACCGAAGGGGAAATGGACTAAGTTTAGACATGTTTATGGGGTTCAAAAGATGCAGAAAAATGGCTTGGGAGATTCCTGAAAACGATACGAAGCCATAGAAAAAAAACTGTGCACGAAACGGAGCCAAAACGAAGCCGAACGAAGCAAAACATGAAGAGCCAGCTAAGTGCCCTTCAGAGAACCGGTGCACTGGATCACTAGGCCAGTGAAAATAGTGAGCAATCCTCCTTTGGTGGAATTGAGGTCCCTTGGTACTGGTGCTCCAGTTAGGTGTTCCGGTAGTTGCAAAAAATTGGCTATATAAGCCCTCTTTTGGCCATTTTATGGGAGAACAAGTTGTATTCTTTCACACCCATCTCCCAAAACCCTAATCCTCTCATCTCCCTCCTCTCACACACTCTTCCATACATAAAAGCACTTTGGAATCAAGCCTTTAAGAGGATCAAACATAAGGATTTGGGCATAGCTCTTGGATTGTAAAGATATGGCTTTGGATAAAAGTGTAGCTTCTTTGTCTCTCTTTTATCCGAAGTTAATGTATGTTTGATTAGAGCTATGTAGGGTGATTTACTCTTGTATTATAGATGATTATTACATTATTGTTATGGGTATTTGATGGATTTATATATATATATATATATATATATATGCTTAGGGCTTCAAAGGCTATTTTACATACATGTCTATGTGTTTGTTAAAATGCCTCAAAGAAGTTGCATATATACATTGAAGTGTATTGTGCTATTAACAATTTCTAAATCATTATCCTAGCCTGTCTATGTGTTTGTGTGGTGATTACCTAAAGTGGGTATGACTATATACATTTCTATGTGTGTGTTAGCATACTTAATAGCATAAATAGCTTCTATTGCATACATGTCGGGTGCCATTGCTTAAAATGGTGTAATCTAAGTATGTCTATGTGCTTAGTATTAGAAGACCCCAGAATATTCTCGAGCGCCATGCCCTAGATGTGTTTTCTTTGCACTTAAACGTTAATATCTGCTATTATGATGATGATTGATGGTGCATAAGTAATGGCTAGCCTAGGTTGAGTCTTCCTTAGCTTTAAATCCAGCTAATGGGTTTCAGGGTAGGTTAGTCGACCTTAGACAGACTAGGTCTTGGCTTTAAATCCTGCCAACCGTCTAGATGCTAGGGTTAGATCAATCTAAGTCACCTATAATCCTAACTAAGTAGCCCTATGGCCTTACGTCATAAAGACCATACGCCGTGGCTCTAGGGGTCGACACCTAGGGATAGATTTACACTGAGTCTTAGGGTGTAATTAGGAGGTTAACTAGGAGACTAGATGAGAGCAACCGAGCTTGATCCATCAAGCAACCCTAACAAGAAGTAGCAATACCTATTTGCAAGATGTAATCACCTTATTCCCCATTTCCATGTGTTAGCATCCCTTTAGATCGCTTGATTCCCCATCACACACACACACACACACCGCCTTTTTATTTCCTTGTTCTTAGATTAGGTTTACTTTTCCCGAGCTCCCTTTAAATCAAAACCCCTCAAAAACATTATAGTTAGGACCTCAACACGTAGCTTTTAGGATGCACTTAGCTTAGGTCACCATACACGTTAAGCCTCTAAGTGTTTTCGACCCCGTACTCGTCCACACTGTACTGTACATGTCTCGTGCGCTTGTGGGCTATTTAGGCTTGTGCCGCAAGATAGCATATCACGCATATATGTGCATTTCTTGGGATATGCATTATCATTCATTTTAGAGATGTCTCTTTCGAGAACGTTAGGCTTAGATTATTCCCTTTCTCTTTAGAAGATAAAGCAAGGCAATTGTTCAAGTCCTTACCCTATGAGTTTATCACTAGCTGGGATGAGCTTTAAGTTAAGTTCCTTCATAGATTTTTCCCAATAGCTAGGACAGCCACTCTTAGGGTAGAGATCATGACATTTGCACAACATGAATTAGAGCCCCTTCACAAGACTTGGGAGAGATGCAATGAGTTTTCTTGCCAATGCTTACATCATGGGTATGATTTACATGAATTGCTTCAATTTTTCTACTTAGTCTTGACTTCACCTTACAGGCTAATGGTCAATGCTTCAGTGGTGGGGGTTCCTAGATTTGACACCTGAGAAGGCTTGGTCAAAACTAGAGGTTTTCGCGGAGGACTTGTTCCAGAATGCTAATTTTGAGAGAGTAGAGAAGGGAACTAGGAATACCACTCCTAGTAGTGTGTTCAGGGTTGACTCAAATTATGATTTAGCTACTGAGGTAAGAGCTCTCACTAGGAAATTTGACCAGTTTATGTCTTCAAGTACTACATCCACTCATAGGTCTACTCCTAGTGCATCTTTTCTTCATCCTCCTAGTCTTCTAGAGGCATGTGCTTTGTGCTCTGAGGCTAGCCATACTACCATAGCATGCCTTCTTGCCCCATAGTTCCCTGAGTTTATACAAGAAGACGTTCTTGCCAATCAAGATTGTTTATCCACTACTTCTCACCTACCTGGACTCGGGTGGCATGATCATTCCAAGACAATGCAGTCTCACAACAACACAAATTTGTTTATTCATTACAGAATCATCCTAGTCCATCACTTCCTAGTCCTTTAGGGTTTCATAAGGCAGTTTCTGCGCCTAGGGATCCAAGTTTGTCACAGCAGTCATTCCAGTCTACTGTTGTTAGTCTTGCTCTACCTATCCAGCCTATAGTTGATCATATGACAGACTTACTTGCTGAGATGATATAGACTCAACAGCAATTGTTCCAGAGTGTGATAGGAGATTTAAAGAATCAAATAGGACATCTTGCTGAATAAGTTTGCTATAGAGACCCGGGGAAGCTACCTCTTTATCCTGAGCTGAGTCCTGGAGATTCATGTAGCACTTCTAGCCCTTCTCAGAGTGATTATGCACAGGTTAAGGTTGTTACAACCTTGAGAAGTGGTAGGGTCATTGATAATCAAGTGGGAGAAACTGTGAATAGAGCTAGGCCTGAAACAACGAGTGTTGATAGAGAGACTAGTATGCCTAAGGAGAATACTAGAGAGTCTGAAGAGAACGAGAGAAATCACATTGAGGTGAGTGTTGATCCACCACGTAGAGAAAGGAAACATGTTGTTGAATCTCATGATGTTACTCTTAGAGTTCCTTTTCCCTTAGCATTAGAGAGGTCTAAGAAAGTTGAAGATGATAAAGAATCGAGGATTTTAGAGCCTCTGAAGGACATTAATGTCACTTTACCTTTAGTTGAGACCATTAAGAAGATACCAGCTTATGCCAAATTCTTTAGAGATTTATGCATTAGGAAGAGACAGACCACCCGCTTACTTGAGAGGGTGAAGCTTACAGAGAAAGTGAGTAGTATTTGCACCAAGGGTGTTCCGCCTAAGCTTAGTGATCCAGGAGCTTTTACCATCTCTTGTGCTATTAATGATCATCCGGTAGCCCATGCCTTGCTTGATTTAAGTTCTAGTGTTAATGTTATTCCTTTTTCGGTGTATAAACATTTAGGTTTAGGGGCGTTGAAGCCTACTAGTGTGGTTTTACAGTTGGCCGATAGAAGTGAGAGGAGACCTCTCGAGGGATAGTTGAAGATGTCACAGTAAAAGTTGGAGAATTTTACTATCCTGTGGATTTCATTGTTCTAGACATGCATCTAGGTCATAACACTAGGAATATGATAGCTGTCCTTTTAGGGAGACCATTTTTAGCGACTACCGCTGCAGTGATTCATTGAAGGACAGGGATCATTGAGCTCATATTTGGGAATTTAAAGGCAAAGGTTAGGGGTGCCGAGTCTACCACTAAGAATAAAATAGGTGATGAGGAGAATTGTTTCTCTATAGAGTTTGTTGCTTCTACTGATAATGATTCTTATGATTTTTTCTTATCCTTAGAAGATAGAGTTGTGCTTGACACGATTATCGAACAGTTGAATTTGAAGGCTTTTAGTCAGACTCACTTAGCGAGTGATATGCTTTCCTTAGTAGATACTCCTGATTCCCATGTCAATGAGTCCTTCAGTTCACTCTTAGCCCCGAGCGATATTGGTAAGCTTGATGAGATTATTGCTCTAATTAACTCTGGCATCTCTCTTTCTGAATTGGATACCTCTTCTATTCTTATCTACTCATAGATCTAGTGAGACCATTGTCGTAGATCCTTTCCTAGTTAAAAGTAGTCTCGAGCTTCCACTGAGTGTGCTTCCTACTTTTTTAGAATCCTCATCTATGCTCATTTTTCCTGATCATATAAAGGATAATGCTTCATTTTCTCCTTGGATTTCACTGGAGATTAGGTTAGTTACTAGTGAGTTGAGTTTGAGAGAAAAGATTATAGTGTTCGACCCAGGTATAGAAGAGTATGTTCTTGCATCATTTGTTACATCCTACCCGTGAGACGCACATTTTTTGATCCATTTCTTTTATCTAAGGATGCCCAACTTGATCTTGTGTACACATTCTTAGGGCATGAGTTTAGATCTTCAAGGCATCGAATGCGTGGTGTTGATTGCATTTTTTATTTGCTGCTTTTTTTGTGCTAATTTGCTTATCCAACAGTATGTGCCCAAGGATTTTAAGCACCACTGGCCCTAACATTACCACCCGGCTGAGGGCGTGAAATCCAGTGCTACTAAGAGGCACCCTAGATACTTTAATGGTTACAGTTTGATTAATGAGTTCTTTACTTTTGTTTTCCTTAGCACATTTTTTTTTCATTTCTTTTCTTTTCATTTTGATTGCTCTCATGTCCATTGCTTTCTATACATAAAGCCTTTTCATATTGAGCTTTTAATGTTGTGTTTGTTGATTTCCTTTGTAGATCTTTTGAGTTGAGTGGAAATTGGGTGCAAAGGAAGTTAATGGACACATTCATCAAAACATGGCATACGCAGCTTAATGCTACACAAGGTTGTATCTATCCACCCTCCACTTGTCCCATCTTATCTACCCCATGCCCACCACTCTTACGTGCTTTGTGATGCCTAATTTCTTGTTATGTCGCCTTATTTTATATGCTTGAGGACAAGCAAAGTTTAGGTTTAGGGGTGAGGGGATTTGGTTTTATTATTTTATGTTTTGATTAGGGTAAATTGCATTTTGTGCTTTAAAATGGTAAAAAATTTTCAAATTTTGATGCATGCAAATTTGTTTATTTCTTGGTTGATCATTGTATTGGCTATTGTGATTGACTCAATTGATTGGTAAATATGAGTTGCATTGTGGGGAAGTGAATGAAGAGGATTGAAAACCAGGTCTTAGAGGCGGATGCCCTTGAAAGTTGTAGGGAGTAAGGACTTTCAGGAATGATCCTTGTAGCCACCCTATAGCTTGGTAGGAAAGAGTGTTGGAAAAGGGTTGTTGATATGAGTACCCCTTCCTTGATTAGTCCTTTTTTATATGCAAAAGCCATTCTTTTTCTTTTCTTTTTTGTGTGAATACAATGCAAAGCATGAAAATAAAAAAAATTTGAAAAAGGCAAAAAGGTGCAAATATATAAAAAAAAAATGTGAAAAAGAGGCACCAAAAAGTTTTGTGAATAAGTGCATAAGTGACACAATGTCAACTTAGCACAAGCTATCCTCTATGTAGATATGTGAATAAGGCTTTTTATAAGCCATAGTGTATGTATATTCTCTCTCTTCTTGTCTTTGAGGCTTTGTGCATGTTGAGGAGGCCATGTTAGTTGAGAGGGCACGAAATCTCAACATCCCAAGTACGTGCATTAGAATCCTAAGCTTGTGGTGGTTTGGATACTTGGGAACTTCTCACGAGGTCCAAGCCCTTTATAAGTAGAGGAAGGATCCGAAGAGACTTGAGGATCCCTTAACAATAGGAATGCCCCCTTCATGCTTCTTAGGCTAACCGTGATAGTGAGTCAATCTCTTAGGCAACCCTTTGTACCAACTTTAAGATAGACTTACGTTTAGGCTTGCTTGGGGACAAGCAACAAAAAGGTTTGGGGGTGTTGATGGGTTAGTTTTGTGTGTGCTTATGCATTGCATATATATACTTGTTTTGAGGTATTTTGAGCTTCATTTAATGATTAGTATAGCATTTAGGTCATACTTGTGCATATTAGGGTTTACATATAGTTGCAATTAGAACTTAAATGCTACACTAATATGCATTTGTTGCTTGTTTTAGGGCTGATTTGGGAAGATAATTGGAGCTTAATTGGGGGCGCTTGGAGTGTGAAGCAAAGCCAAGGGTGTTTGGACGTAAAGGAATGAAGAAAAATGCATTTGGAAGTAGCCAGGTGAAAGAAAGAGCGATCGAGGTGAAACCGAGCGCAACGTGAGCCAAATTCAGAACTTGCAACCAAGAAGGACATAGAAAAATTTTGGACATGTTTCAAGGTGAAAAATATGGCTTGGGAGATCCCCCACGGTGATACAAAGCCATAGAAAGAAAACGGTACACGAATCAGAGCCAAAATAAGCGAGATATGAACATTTTACTATCAAGACTGGTTGAGCTCCTGTCAAGGCCGGTCGACCTAGCCGGTCCCCCAGATCAAAATCTAGGCCAACTTTGGCCGGATGACCTAGCCCCAAAGCCAGTAGACTGGTTGGGCCCTCGGCTGGACACGTTAACAGCTGTATTTAAGTCATTTTTCAACCATTTTTTAAAGAGAACACCAACCTTTTTACGCACCCACTTGCCAAAACTCAAAATCCAATTAAAACCCACCTCACACACTAAATCCCACATAAATTCCATCCACAAACAAGCTTGGATTTGAAGATCAAATAAGGAGTTGAAGGGTTTTGGAGCAAGATTTACAAAGAGCAAGCAAGGATAATGAGGGAACTCTATATTCGCCTCTTTATTCTTATCTATAATATGTTAGATTAGCTCTAGATTAGGAAGGATTGCTATTTTTGTAATGGATTAATGATTTTAGCACTTGTTTTGAGATATTGATGATTATATATACATGCTTTGTTCTTATATTCTTATGGCTTGAAATTGAACATGTCAAGGTGTTTGATGAAATGCCTCTATGAGTTTGCATGTATAATTTGTGCTTAGATGCTAATAATAGTGGCCTCATCTTAGTCTTAATCCATGCTAATGGCATGAGCCCTACTTGCAACTACAGTTATGTTGATTAATTATGTTCTTAATGCCTTTAATACAGTAGGTAATCACCTCTAGCACGAAACATGGCTAAAAGGGTACCATTATTACTTGCTTGACCAAGGGGACTTAATCTCTAGTTTGAAACATAACTAAAAGGTTAGACTCCCAATTAGGACATTAATCAACACCTAAGGGACTTAGAATTAGATCCAAAAGCCATAGCTAGCTAGGACAAACCTATACTTCTAATTGGGCTCGATTAGGAATAGGATTGCACCGATAGTTAAAGATGGTAAGTCTAGTAATCCAAGGCTGCAATTAGAGTAATCAAACCATCAATAACCTCGAAACAAAGTTAAGAACCCAAGTCCATTCCGAAGGAGCAATCACCCCTAAGTTCCCCCAAAACTTTGTAGATCCTCATTTTCATAGCTTGTTTATTCCACCATTCCTATTAGTCAAGTTTATTTTCCCTTAGTTTAGGTTTAAATTAGAGTTCCAATCAATCCAAAAACCAAAAAAAGTATAGGTACGACCACACATAGCTAGTGTAAGATGCACTTTTACATTAGAACTGCACTTAGATAGCCTCCCTGTAGATACGACCCCACACTCGCACATGCTATACTACTGCGACCTGTGCACTTGCAGGTAACACTCTTAAAGGTTTTCAATCAACTAGCTAAGCCTAAAAACCCTAGGTCATAAGGGCCATGCTATACTCTAAGTGTCGATGCCTAGGGATAGACTCAAACCAACTCCTAGAGGATAATAAGGTTAGTTGGCGAGGCTTGATGAGAGAACTTAGCTAATTAAGACTTAAAACTATAATTGGCTTGGAGAATCCTATGCCACTAAGAGATGTCACTTAGGGATAAGAATCCATATACAATTGGAAGATAATAAAGTTAATTAGCTAGGCTTCTCAATAGAGCAATCAAAGCCATAGATAGACCTAATCTATTATCATAGCTCAAAGCCCATTTGCAACACACAATCACCATAGATCTTTTTCCCTTTTCTTAGGCTTTCTTTTATTTACTTGGCACCTATAGTTCCTCCATTAGCTTAGGCTAGTTTAGGTTTATTTTTTTCCATCTCGAGCTCCTTTCATATCCTAAAGAGACACACACACGCAAGTAGCTGTCCTTAGCACACGAGCACGTAAAGACCGAACTAAGGAGCCTTTATAAGGAGACGGTACCGACACTTGTATCTGCTATACCATGAATGATCCGTACGCTTGTGGGTTTAAAACAACATTAGAATGCAATGGCTAAGGCACTGCATCTATGAAGTTATGTGGAGAAGTAAATGCGTTGGGTGCATGATGCTTAAACTCGAAAGCGAGAAAGTCTAAACACAATAATGAGCTACTAATGTAAGAGGTTGGTTTCTTAAAGTATAGCAACGGTCGATATGCCAAATGTATATCGCCACATCAAGGGACTATATAAGGGATCTAGTGCAAACTGTTTGCCTTAGCCGATTGCAATCCCCCATAGCTAAAGCATGTAGTCACACAATCCTATCGGCCTATGATGTGATCTATCCACGTGCCTAACACACCTTTTCATAATTAAGCCACATGTGTCCCAGCAAGGACGCTATAAATTGGTCCTAAGCACAAAAAGCAAGGTAAGCCTTTTCCAACTTAGGAATACCACCAAACATAGAATATCATTTTCTCTCTCCCTTCTTTATTACGAAATTCATTAATAGCTTTTGACTTGACCATCAGAGTCTTTGTCTGGCACGCCACACATTTGTCTAGCTTTCACTGTCTCACAGGCCATGTTATCATTAGAGATTGCATAACCTCTCTAGTTTAACTTGTTCCTCATTAGATCAATACTAATAAAATAATATTAAAAACATAAATATAATATAATCATACACTTTGATACTAATATAATACTCTAATAATATAACATAGCAATTCTATATTAGAACTATTAAATAAAATACTAATATAATAAAGTAAACAAGATATAAAACTATTAAAAATAAACTAGAAGACAATAAAACTTGTAAAATTGACCTAAAATAGTAAATGCAAACAATTCAAGAATAAAATCAAAATTAACATAAAGTACATAATTAATACCTAATTCAGTCATAAATGTGCAAAAGAAAACCTAAAAGTAGACAAACATAAAAAAGTATGGTAGTCCTAAGAAGTAGAGAACACATTTAATGATCATGATTGTATGGTTGTGATAAGATAGATGGTCTAGATGCAAACTCGTGGTGACATATTGAGAAGATAAGGAATAAGTAGTCCAAATTCCAATTTGAAGTCCCAAGAAGTCGTTCTACCAAACTTATAGAAGGCATGGTTTACACTCAAATTTGAATTCCTTAGTTAGACATGGCTAAGGTAAGACAAAGTTAGTAGGAATTCTAATAGGTACATGATGTCTTGAGTTTTTGTGTGTGTTTGCATTGTAATTTACCTATGTTTAAGAAGTATTAAGTGCTCAAAAAGATACATTGGTGTAGTACTTTTGATAAGAATAGGCTTAAGCGTAAACAAATGTACATATTGAGTTTAAGAGACAAATTGCTACACTAATTGCTTGTTTTCAATGATTTAGGTGAACTTTGGGTTAAGATCGAGATTGAGCAATGATAGGTGATAAAGATGGGAGATGTACGAGCCAAAAGGAGAAGATCGGAGGCCGAAAAGACAAAGAATGGAGGAAAGAAGTCAGCGAACGACCAAGAAAAAGTAGTAGGTCGACCGGCCACTCTAGAGAGGTGTCAAAAATAGCCGGATGACCATCCCTCTAAAGCCGGTCGACTTAGCCGGTCGACCGACCAGTCTAGAGAGCATTACCAAAAAGCCGATCGAGCTAAGAGACGAAGCCGGTCGACCGGCAGTTCGTGAAAGGACAATATAAAAGCTCGATTTTCAAACTAAAAAGGGGGATCTTTTGGAATTTTAGAGATGATCTTTACACTCATCACACACACACACACACTTAACCCTAGTCTTCACCTACAACACACACACTCTCTCACACATTTCATCACTTTGGAGCAAGAGAATTTAGAAGGTTTCAACATTTGGATTCAAGTTAGCTCAAGAGCTTTGTATAAGAATAGCTAGGATGAAAGGGAAGCTTCATAAACTCTTTTTCATTCTATCTTTTATGATGATTGAGTAGACTTGTTTAGGATGATTTTACTTATGTAATGGGTTAGCTATATACTCTTACGATATGGGATTAAATGGCTGATTATATATACATGTTTAATCTTCTTATTCAAATGGTTATTTTCTCATTCATGTCTAAGTGTTTGATTAAATGCCTAAATGAGTAACATGTGTATAAATTGGAGTCTATTTATTATTAAACACATCTAATCCATGCTATAATCATGTCTATATATGTGGGTGCTATGAAGTGGGTAATGCTTATATTCATGTCTATGTGTATATTTACATGCCTAGTAGTGAATATGACTTCAATAACGCATACATGTCGGTTATTACTTGCTTCTACTGGTGTAACCCAAGCATGACGATGTTTGGTAGTCGAATAGGTCCCTTTATTCGCTAACACCTTGGCTTAGAACATGTGTGAATATGTTAATAGGTTAAATCCCGCTATTGTGACCTTAGAATGATGAAGCATAATTTAGGGCTAGCCTAGGCCGAGTCTCCTTTGGCTTTAAATCCAGCCAATAGGTTTTAGGATAGGTTTAGTCGACCTTAGGGACACTAGGTCTTGGCTTTAAATCCAGCCAATGATTTAAGTACTAGGGTAGGTTTATTCTAAATCACCTAGGAAGCTAGTCAATCACTCTTAAAGCCCTAGGTCATAAGGATCACACCGTAGCTCTAGGAGGCGCCGCCTAGGGACCGACTCGCACTGAGCCCTAGGAGGAAATTAAGACACTAATTTAGCAACCTAGTTAAGAGCAATCACTAAAGTAAGCCATTATTCTTTAATCCCATAGCATTTGAGTATAGAATCACCCATTCATAAGTTGAAGTCACCCTAACACCTTTCCATTTGTTAGTTCCTCTAGATTAGCTTATCCCCTACTTTTCCCAATTCCATAGTTTAATTTAATTCGTTTTAGTTGGTGCTCCAGACCATTCAAAAACCAAAATCCCAAAAAAAAGATAGTTTAGATTTCTTATTTTTAAGCACATTCTAGAACACACACGTAGAATCCATCTCACAACATCGCCTCCCTGTGGTTCGACACCTGTTCTCGCACATATTACGTTTCATCGATCCGTGCACTTGCGGGTCTTTAGAGCTTACACTCAAAGACATTTATCAAGTTCTTGGCGCCGTTCCCGGGGAGGCATGGTGATTTGCATTCTTTGTTTGTGTGTTTTGGTAGTTGCTTTTCTTACTTACTTGCTCTACTTTTATTGTTTGTTTAGTTTTCACTTATCTTATTTATTGTTTATATTATTGATATGCTATTTGAGCACAAGCCTAAATAGCCTGCAAGTGCACGGGACGTGTGTAGTACAATGTGTACAAGTGCGGGGTCGAATCCACAGGGAGGCTACCTTAGTTTCATCTCTATGTGCTCGGGTGCCTTAAATTAGCTACGTGCATGTGTATACTTACTTTAGGATGGAAGGGAGCTCGGAAAAAGGAAAATAAAAACTAATCTATGAAGGAACTTAAGGGAACCAAACTAAGGAAGGAAACACTAATAAAGAAGAAGGGGACCTAGGGCGATTGCATTGCAACAAGACTTGGGCTATGAAAACAGATGATGTCTATCTAAGGCTCGGGACTTCTATTGCCGTTATGTTGATCGGGGGCTCTCTTAACCAATACTAGTGGTTCAACCCGCTAGCTGGATTTAAAGCTAAGGGCCAATCCCTCCTAGCCTATGCAATCCGTGCTTAGAACTTATCCTCTTGGCTTGATTTAAAGCCAAGGACTAGCACCTAAACACTATGTGACATTAAGGCTCAATTAACCAACACTAACGTGGGTGAGGGATACTCTAGTCTAGGTTAACTTATCCGCTTGGCTGGATTTAAAGCCAAGGACTAGCACCTAAACTCGACTAAGCATAGCATGTAACCTATTAGCTAGATTTAAAGCTAAAGCCTACTCTACCAAGCAAAGCCACGAGATTAAGCACAATCACATCACCCATATAAGCAGATAAGAGCATTTGAAGCATAAATAGCACATGCATATTCACTTAGGCATTTTAACAAACACATCGACATGTTTGATTTCCAATACATAGACATATTGAATCATGCCATAAATTTATGTAAATAAACATGTATTAAGAGCCAAAGATCTACACAAATCCATTATTCAAAGCCCTAATCTAATATACAATAACAATCAACCCTAAATCTAGCCTAATCTAGCAACATATTTACAAGAAATAGAGAAAGAACAAGAAGAACTTCCCTAAATTCTTACTTCCAAATCTGTACAAATCCTTCAAATCTTTGTTTAATGCTTCAATCCTAGCTTGGTGTGGAGTTTAGATGGTGGTTTAAGGTGTTTTCTGAAGTGGGTAAAAGGTTAGGTTTTATTAGGATTTAAGAAATAAAAGTTCCTCCCCTTGAAAATGAGTTGAAACGAGCTTTTTATGGATTTCTTCAGCTCACAGCCGGTCGACCTAGCCGGTCGACCGGCTCCTCTTTCTTGCTCGCCTGGCTTCAATCATGATGCTCTCTGGAATGGCCGGTCGACCGGCTTCTTGAGGAACTCGACCAGCTTCAAATCTTTTATTCTCTGGAGCGGCCGGTCGACCTAGACGGTCGATCGGCTCTTCTTCTAAGTTGACCGGCTGGATCAGAATGATCTCTTCTTTATTTCTTTTCTTCCGGTCTTCATTCGTTAGCTCATTTCTTCCTCGTATAAGCTTGAACCCTTCCAAAACACTCCTAAAACATGGAATATAACACTTAGTATAGTATTTATGCACCTAAATACATTATGTACAAATATTAACAAATATGCATAAACTTTATACTAAGCGCACTCAATTATACTCTAAACACCCTTAAATATGCATGCAAAAACTAGATGCAAACATGCACAAATGACACACATCAATTATCTTGCTTTAATCCTTGCTTATCTATTTCAGCTTTTGTCTTTATTTTTAGTAGACTTTTTAGGATTGTGGTTTATTTGCTATAGTTTTAGGAATATTGAAGTTTTTGGGGGTTGAAGTGGCCGGAGTTAGGATAGATTGTGCATGCTTGGTAGGAGATCCCTTAGAAATCCCCTAGTTCCTCTTAATCCCGAACCTGATAGAATTGCTAGACATTTTAGGAATTTAGGAGATCTTCTTGAGGAGATGGCCGATCCCAATCATCCTCTCAATCCCCCAATGAATCCCATTCCATCTCATGAACACCTTGGGCATTAAGCCCAAGATCATTTTAGACGAGAGCCCGTAGACCGAATCCACCCATAGACGAAGAACCCACTCTTAGGCAATTCTTTCTTCACCAAGCCTTTGAGCCTTCTTTGGCTATTCAAATTTCGGGTTTGGGGGAGACGAACTTCGAGGTTAAGCCTAATATGTTGGCTATGCTTCCTTCCTTCTACCGGAGAAGCAATGAGAGTCCTCTAGGTCATATCATTGATTTTGTTGAGATGAGTTCCACTCTCCATGTCCCCAATGTCTCCCAAGAGGTTATACATCTAAGATTGTTTCCTTTCTCTCTTAAGGACAAGGCTAGGACTTAGTTGCATTCCTTACCCAATGGGTGCATTACTACATGGGCTGAGCTTCAATCTAAGTTCTTCCAAAAATTTTATCCCATGGCCAAGATGACCGACCTTAGGAGCGCTATTATGACTTTCTCCCAACATGATCGAGAATCTTTTCATGAGGCTTGGGAGATGTTCAAGGATCTTCTTAAATAATGTCCACACCACGGGTACGGCAATCATGACCTAATGCAATACTTCTTGCGAGGTTTAAATGAACAAAATAGAATGATGGTCAATGCCACCTCCGGTGGTGGCTTTTATCTTTTGAGACCAACCGAGGAATGGGAGAAAATAGAAATGATGGTTGAAAATTCTTTTCAAAATTTTGCCATGGAAAGGTTTAGTCAGGGAGGCAACAAGAGAAGTATTAGTGAGGTTGGAGTTTCTTTAGATTTACCCGCTAAGGTTGAGGCTTTGACAATTAAGCTAGATCAATTCATTTATTTGTCCATTTCATCCCAAGGTCATAGGACTAATTCTATAGGTTCTTCCTCTGCCCTTTTAGTTGTTGAAGTTTGTGCATTGTGTTCCAAGTCATCTCATGAGACTATAGCTTGCCCTTTAGCATCCCAATTTCCTGAATTCATGAAAGAGCAAGTGTGTGCCACATAAGGTTATTCTCGTGAGTGCAACCCATACTCAAACACATACAATCTGGGTTGGCAAGGCAACCCGAAATTTTCTTGGAGACAAGGCCAGCAGGAGTCTTGTTCACTTCCTTAGGTTCCACCTCAGCAGCGACCCCGTCCTCAGTATCCCCCAGGTTTCTATCATGTTAATCAGCCCCGTCTCACTAGTGCTCTTCAACCTCAAGCGTTACCTGCTCCCTCTAGTAGCCAGACTCCTAGTAATGATGTGATGAAGTAATGCAGTTTATTCAGAATCAGTAGCAGGCATTAGCTAGTCAGTAGCAGGAGTTAGCTGATAATAGGCAAGAAATGGCTAGCTATAGGCAGCAGATGACTAGGTTTGAGGCACAGTTAGGACAGATTGCTTGCCAATTGAGCACTAGAGACCTAGGGAAATTACCTTCTCAGCCGGAGGTGAACCCTAGAGTCCAGTCCTGTTCCTCCACCGATACCACTTATCCCTCTCAGTCCCAGGCTAAGGCCATCACCACTCTTACGAGCGGTCAGGTAGTGGATAATCGGGTAGGAGTTGACTTTGCAGTGCCTACACCTAGTGATCCTTCTGAGTCTAGAGCATCACATTGTAGCCCTGTTGAGGGAAATTCTAGAGAAGGTCCTATTGAGAGAGATGAGTCCATTAAGGACCATGGAGAGAGTAGTACTTCTCGCCCATATCGAGAGGCAAAAAAGCTTATTGATAACTCCCATGTATCTAGAGATGTAGAGCCTAGAATTCCTTTCCATCCGCCTTAGAGAGGCCTACACCTAGTGAGGATTCTAGGTTCTTCAAGGTTTTAGAGCATCTTAAGGACCTTAAGGTCAATCTTCCTTTGATAGATGCGACCCTTTCCATCCCCTCTTATTCCAATTTCTTTAAGGATCTTTGTACAAGGAAACGTAGGTCATCGAACATTCCTAAAAAGGTGAGGCTGACGGAGAAGGTGAGTAGTATTTGTACTTCGGGCCTTCCACCCAAGATGAGTCACCCCAGAGCCTTCACCATTCCTTGTAGGATCTGTGAGACCCAGATTGATCACGCCTTGTTAGATTTAGGATCTAGTGTAAATCTCATTCCCTACTCTGTCTATTAGAAGCTAGGTCTAGATGAGTTATCTCCTACACATGTTACTCTTCAGCTAGCTGATAGGTCCGAGCGTAAACCTAGGGGTGTGATAGAGGACGTTATGGTCTAGATAGTTGAGTTTGTGTCCCCTGTTGACTTCATAGTATATGGATTCGGGACATGACTCTAGACATTCTACACCCATTCTTCTAGGTCGCCCCTTCCTTGCCACCACAGATGCCATTATCCATTATAGGTCGGGGTTGTTAGAGATGAAATTTGGCAATTTGAGATCCACTATGGAGGTTGCCGAGGCGGTGAATAGGGCTAGTATAGGAGGAGAGGATGGAGAAGAGTGCCTTAGGGTGGATGTGATTGATTCTTGTGTTGAGGATATTATAGAGAAGACTATGATCGATGGAGAAGAATTGAGGAAATTTGAGGAATTGATGTCTAGTTTTGATTTGGAGACCTTAGAACGGAAATGTGTATCTTCTACTTCCTTGATTGAGAGCCATTTGCTAATAAGTCACTTGAGGTTAATCCTTCTAGTCTCATTTCTAGTGATGTCCCCATTGATGATGTTGAGGTTAAGTCCCCCTTGGTTGAGCCTAGCACTTCTTTAGAGCTCAAACCCCTTCCCGATCATTTGAAGTATGCATTCCTAGGCCCTAGTGAGACCCTTCCGGTCATCATAGCTTCCAATCTTTCTAGTGAGCATGAGGAATGCCTCTTAGAGGTCCATAGGAAGCATAGAAAGGCTACAGGGTGGAAAATTGATGATTTGAGAGGTATAGACCCTTCGGTTTGCGTGCATCGTATTCACCTTGAGGATGGAGCCATTCCTTCTACGGAGATGCAAAGGAGGCTCAACCCACTCATAAGCAAACTAGTTAAGAAAGAGATCATTAAGCTTTTAGATGCAGGCATTATTTATCCAATCTCCGATAGTGAGTGGGTTAGCCCGGTCCAAGTTGTCCCTAAGAAGTCCGGGATCACGGTTGTTGAGAATGAGAAAGGAGAGCTTATTCCTAGGGTAGATTGCATTATGCGCTTAAAAATGGTGAAAATTTTTTAATTTTGATGCATTTAGAGTCATTTATTTTTTTGTTGATCATTGTGTTGGCTTTTGTGATTGACTATATTGATTTATGAAAATGAGATGCGTTGTGAGGAAATGAATAGAGTGGTTTGAAAACTAAGTCTTGGAGGGGATGCCCTTCAAAGTTGTGGGGAGTGAGAACCTTGAAAGAACAACCCTTGTAGGCACCCCAAAGCTTGGTAGGAAAGAGTGTTGGAAAAGGGTTGTTGATGTGAGTGCCCCTTCCTTGATTGGTCCTTTTTGATGTGCTAAAGCCTTTCTTTTTCTTTCTTTTTATTAAAATAATACAAAGCATGAAAAATCCAAAAAAAGTAAAAAAGTGCAAAAATATTTATAAAAAAAATGAAGTGAAAAAAAAAGAGGAAAAGCCAAAGGCACCAAAAAGTTAGTGAATAAGTGCATAAGTGACACAATGTCAACTTAGCACAAGTTATCATCTTAGTAGATACGTGAATAAGGCTTTTTATAAGCCATTATGTTTGTATATTCTCTCTTCTTGTCTTTGAGGCTTGGTGCATGTTGGGGAGGCCATGTTAGTTGAGGGAGCATGAAATATCAACATTCCGAGTGCGTGAGTTTGAATCCTAGGCTTGTGGTGGTGGCTACTTGGGAAATTCCCACAAGGAACGAGACCCCTTATGAGTAGAGGGAAGATCCAAAGAGGCTTAGGGATCTCTTCACAATAGGAATGCCCCCTTCATTCTTCTTAGACTAACTTTGATAGCGAGTCAATCCTTTAGGCAATCCATTGTTTCAGCTTTAGAAATGAATTTAAGATTGGGCTTGCTTGAGGACAAGCAAGGAGAAGGTTTGGGGGTGTTGATGTGTTGTGTTTTTGTGTGTGTTTGCATTGTAATTTACCTATGTTTAAGAAGTATTAAGTGCTCAAAAAGATGCATTGGTGTAGTACTTTTGATAAGAATAGGCTTAAGCGTAAACAAATATACATATTGAGTTTAAGAGACAAATTGCACACTAATTGCTTGTTTTCAATGATTTAGGTGAACTTTGGGTTAAGATCGAGATTGAGCAATGATAGGTGATAAAGATAGGAGATGTACGAGCCAAAAGGAGAAGATCGGAGGCCGAAAAGACAAAGAATGGAGGAAAGAAGTCAGCCAGACGACCAAGAAAAAGGAACCGGTCGACTGGCCAGGTCGACCGGCCACTCCAGAGAAGTGTTAAAAATAATCGGACGACCACCCCTTCAAAGCTGGTCGACTGGCTAGGTCGACCAGCCAGTCCAGAAAGCATCACCAAAAAGCCGGTCGATCGGCTAGGTCGATCGGCAGTTCATGAAAAGTTTATATAAAAGCCCGATTTCAGACTAAAAAGGGGGATCTTTTGGAGAGCTTTTTGGAATTTTAAAGAGGATCTTTACACTCATCACACAAACACATTTAGCCCTAGTCTTCACCTACAACACACATACTCTCTCACACATTTCATCACTTTGGAGCAAGAAAATTTAGAGGGTTTCAACATTTGGATTCAAGTTAGCTCAAGAGCTTTGTACAAGAATAGCTAGGATGAAGGGAAAGCTTCATAAACTCTTTTTCATTCTGTCTTTTATTATGATTGAGTAGACTTGTGTAGGTTTATTTTACTAATGTAATGGGTTAGCTATATACTCTTATGATATGGGATTAAATGGTTGATTATATATACATGTTTAATCTTCTTGTTTAAATGGTTATTTTCTCATTCATGTCTAAGTGTTTGATTAAATGCCTAACTGAGTACCATGTGTATAAATTGGAGTCTATTTATTACTAAACACATCTAATCCATGCTATAATCATGTCTATATATGTGGGTGCTATGAAGTGGGTAATGCTTCTATTCATGTCTATGTGTATATTTGCATGCCTAGTAGTGAATATGACTTCAATAACACATACATGTCGGTTGTTAATTGCTTCTAATGGTGTAACCCAAGCATGAGGATGTTTGGTAATCGAATAGGTCCCTTTATTCGCTAACACCTTGGCTTAGAATATGTGTGAATGTGTTAATAGGTGAAATCCCGCTATTGTGACCTTAGAATGATGAAGCATAATTTAGGGCTAGCCTAGGCCAAGTCTCCTTTGGCTCTAAATCCAGCCAATAGGTTTCAGGATAGGTTTAGTCAACCTTAGCAACACTAGGTCTTGGCTTTAAATCTAGCCAATGATTTAGGCACTAGGGTAGGTTTATTCTAAGTCACCTAGGAAGCTAGTTAGACACTGTTAAGGCCCTAGGTCATAAGGACCATGCCATAGCTCTAGGAGCCGCCGCCTAGGGACGGACCCGCACCGAGTCCTAGGGGGAAATTAGGACACTAACTAGCAACCTAGTTAAGAGCACTCATGATAGTTAGCCATCATCCCTTAATCCCATAGCATTTGAGTATAGAATTACCCATTCATAAGTCGAAGTCACCCTAACCCATTCTCAAGTGTTAGTTCCCTCTTGACCAACTTGTGTTCCCATTTTTTCATATTAATAGTTTAGTTTTATTTCCTTTACCTAGAGCTCCAGATAATCTAAAACCCCAAAAATATGTTTAGTTTAGATCTTTTTTTTGGCACTTTCTAGAACACTAAGCATAGAATTCACCCACATTATTCACGCCTCCCTGTGGTTCGACACCCGCACTTGTACACACTATATTGCACGATCCGTACGCTTGCGGGTCTTTTAGAGCTTGCACTCGAAAGCCGACACCACCAGCCTTCATGAAATGCCACGTCTTTTGTTTTTCATTTTCTTTTATGGCCTCCCAATTTTCAATATCCAATGGTGCAATTTATCTAATGCAAATTGTTACCTCAGCTTTTAAGAGGTTGGCATCTTTTCCACAAACCTTTCCATATTGTTAGAAAAAGTGTAAGTCAAGTGAATCACCATTTTTCATCTTCTTTTCTAATTGCTCGCTGCAAGTTATATCACATCCTTTCCTTTCGTTGGTAGAAGGATCTGCACCAAAATAAGAAAATGATGTCATATCATATTAAAATATAAGATGTCATATAAAAATAATTCATATTAAATACAATTTTTTATTTCTAGTTTTCAAAATAAATACGTATTTGAATGTTCAGTTGATATGTCTAACTATGAATTTTCACTCATCATATCTAGCTAATGTCATGTTTTCATGAAATTCATGAAAAAATTTCATACAATTTGTTTATACTTCATATAAGATAAAAAAGAAGTAAAAAGCACTAAATCAAATTAAACAAAAAATATATATAATGATGGTATTAAAAAAAAACAAAATGATGCAACAAAGCTAGGCAATGTTACAGGCATGACTTTCATTTGGAGATACATATGTTTGAAAAGCTCAAAAATTGTCCAAGGGGCCTGCATGATTTTTTTTGTTGTAAAAATGAGTTTGTGTGTGCACGCTCTTGTGTGTTATACAATTTCTAGATTCAACAACTAATAATAGATGGTAACACATATAATGAATTTTTGACAAGAGAAAGAAAAGAAAAGAAAAATTCTCAAAAGATTTATACATAACCCCACAATCAAAAAAATGATAAGAAAACATCTCATAAATCAACACCAAAAAAGGAAATATTTCCCGCACACCAATACCAAAAACAAACAATTGCAGAAACATTAACTCACGTCAATAAGCAAATACTGAGAAGAAAATAACAAATTTATTTACATGTGTCTTTGGATCTAATGCAAAAAAAAAAAAGAAAAAAAGAAAAAAGAAGACCTTGGATTTACACCATCTGCCAAAGAAGTATCTCAACATACATGATCCCGTGAAAGCAAAAAATAAGCAAATATAACTTTTTGAGCCAAAACAATTATAGTAAGTGTGACTTAACATCCAAAGGAAAACTTGTTTATACCTACCCCGCAAGGAAACTCTAAAAAAGTCTCACAAACCAAAGGAAAATATAAAAAAAAGTCTCAAAGACCAAAACAAAAAAGGATGAACAATTTTGAGCAAGAAAAAATTGAAGGAAAGAAAATAATTACGAGGAAGAATAATACCTAGAAGCAGGAACCAAGCATTGAGCAGTGGTCATTTTCTCATAGTAATCTTTTTCTCTGGTACGGCAATGAGAAAAAGGTATTGATTTATCTTAGGTTTCTTTTTTGTTTTACTCTAATATTTTTTAACTTACTTAATGTAAATGTGGAAAAAATTTGAGATGATTTTTAGTGGAGGGAAATTTGCCTCCAAATTTTTATCCTAAAATTAGTATTATTCTCTTTTTTTATCAAAACACCCAAAAAACAAAACTTGTCGAACTCTGACCCAATATTTTTAGTGAGGAAATTTTGAGTGAAAGCACTCCAACCCAGTTTAAATGTCAAAATTTGCTACTATTTTAAAAGAATAAAAAAACAAATTTCATGGTATAAAAGGAAGATGATTTTATCTGCATTACGTAAAACTCAATTGGCTTATAGGAACCAAGTCAATAATTTTTTAAACTCGTAGGCCATGATAGGGTTTTTAAGATGGATGGACTGTCAAATTGAGTAGTTTTTTCCAAGCCTGTTGTTAGGATTTAAATGGAGGTTAGAAGGACCAAGTTTGATTTTCTTTTTTTTTTCTTTTTTGTTTGAATTATTAAACAAAAATTATGCCAAACATTAAGCTACTGCTTGTAAACTGGGTCAAAAAGTGTACAAAAGAACCTCTCTCATATCTAAAAACTTTCAAGCTTATCTTTAAAAGCCCTTAGTAAAAGAAACCAAGCACTTGACTGCTAACATTCTTTCTCCTGGCCTCTTTGTGGTCCAATTCAAGTTTTTTGTTCATTAATCAGTAGCTTAACTTTTAGAAGGCAAAATCATGTCTCAACAAGAAGAAAACTATCAAAACATTTGAAAACTTGGTAAATCAGTACGATAGACATGTTTAATATTGGAATCCATGAGATAAAAGGATAATAGTATTAAAAAACTTGGCAAACCTTTGGTCCTTCCACTAGTAGGGAACACTAATGGAAAGTTGCTAATATCATTTGCACAAGTCTTTAATATAGTATTTTGTCTTACTATTTGGTTGTTTGATCAAATTGAGATCAAAAGGTCCTTCCACCAAATAATTTGAAGGATCGAGAGGTAATTTTCTATTGAAAGTATGGAAATTATTACAATGATTATATTTTGATGATGATATAACTAATTGTTCTTGATTGATAACTACTTCTTTGAGTATCTATTATATTTAGCTAGCATGAGGCAATTTTGAAGTTCTTGGATCATGAAATACTTGAAATCTTGGAGATTGAGGAAGAGCTTAAAGATTTGAAGGCTTTAAGTAATTGTTTCTAGTTTTGCTCTTTGTTAAATTGATCTTAGTAGATAAGTTCAATTATGAGCTCAACTTGTATTGCATTGCATGAGCATATTCTACTTGTTTGAAAGTAGGTTGCATATAAGAATTCATGTTCTTCAGAATAGATCATCTTTTCTGTTTAAATTGCATTTGCTCTCTGTAGGTTTTTCTTATTTAAACAAGGTTTTTGACTTAACCCAACATGTTTTTATAAATCTTAGTTTAAAGCTAACATGGATCTATACTTATATATGCATATACGCTTGTATATATGTGCATAACCAATGTCTATAGAAGTTTTCTACAGTAAAATGCTTTAAAAGCATTATATAGCTACAGTTTTTAAGTCATTAAGTGTGCTTAATGCATTGGGAGTTGACATATGTATATGTATATATGCTTACTTCTTTTATCCTCTCTTATTTTGCAATAAAAGAGCATTTATTATGCACATAGCTATGTAGTATAGGCATTCAAGTATGTAACTCAAATTGGATGTGTTGGAAAATGTTGTGTGTGTGTATATATATATTTATTTATTACATGTATGTATATAAACATGAAAGCTTTTCAAACATAAAATCTAATGATATCTTGAGTTAAGTAGAAGTTTTTCTTTGCATTTAATGTTTCGTGTGTGGTGGATGAATTGCATTTATGAGACGTGATGTTTGAAGTGTTTGGTAATTGCTTTGAGCCTCTAAAATGTTTGCAAAAGCTATTTATTATTGCAAGTGGTTGATTTTTAAACATTTTGAGTGGTGTATAGCTATCTTTGTAGCCTATCTACACATACTAGCTGAGCGTGCCAGTCAACTGGTAGGTGGACCAATAGATATCGGTTGAGAGGCGCTTAACTGTTAAGCTTAGCGACCTTGGACAATTTTTTTGTACTTTCTTACTAGTTGAGACACCACCGATCGACTGGTTTGGATAGTGAGCATTATTTTGATATCAGTTAAGGGATTGGTCAAGCAGTACATACAAACTTTCTTTTTGAAAAAAGCTATTGGGTTTTCATTTTTTGCATCAATAAAAACCTCATTTCCTCCCCAACATATGTACAACTTGATCTGAGCTTTTAATATATTCTAAAAGCATTCAAAGCCATCTTTAGAACATTCTCTATCATTTATTGCTCTCGTTGCATTCATTGATCAAGTTACCTTGAGCTCATAAATTGTTTATGTACTTTGAGCAATATAGAAAGGTTTATATACCTTTTGTACTCTTGCTCACAAGAAGCCTTGTAAACCAAACGCTTTACTGTTCTGTTGGTTGTATGCTTCACTCTTATGTAGACTAGTGTGTGAGATCATTCTTGTTGAGAGTGAAGGGATTGAAATCCTCAAGTGTTAGAAGAACATTTATGGTCCTTGTTGTGAACAAGGTGTTGTGATCATTATTCTACACTTCTATAATGTACTAAGTAAGAAGTCAATTCACTAGTGAAGTTCGTGAAACCCTAAGGAAAACCTTAGGTAGTAGACTAGACCTTCAAGAGTTTGAATTATTCTAAATCACTGCATTTGATTTTCTTGACTTCCAAACTCTTTACATTCAAGTATTTTCTTTCATATTACTTGTTGTATTTTATATTTGAATCATTGATTATTTGTGGTATTTGAAAAAGAGTTTTAATTGTCTAGTTGTGCCATTAATCCAATTTTACCCCCCTCTTGGATTCATTCTTTGGACAACATTTTCATTCGTTTGTTTCTGATTGATAGGAAAATCTATAATTGCTTAAAAATAATTGAGTGGCAAATATTTCAATTAATATTATTTAAAATATTACAGAATGGACAAAAGTTGGATGGAAATAAACGACAAGAGACTTGCTCAATATGAAGGAGTTTAGAATTTCCTTGATTATGCATTCAATCACAATGCAGGATTAAAGATATGATGTTCATGTACAAAATGCAACAACAACTACTTTGGGACCAGGAAGTTTATTTATACACACTTATCACTGAATAGGATTAAAAAGGAGTACAAACAATGGTTTCAGCACAGAGAAAATTTCATTCAATGTGACAACATGGATAATGATGTTCTTGCAGTGCAATTACATGATGACATGCTCGATGTCTCGCATGATTTTGGACATGCACTATCTCACGATGATGCTCACGATGAGGGAGGTAGACTTAGTAATGAGGATGCCATTGATATCAATATGGAGACTAAACAATCTAGCAAAGATGTTTCTAGCAAACCAAATGATGAGGCTAATACTTTTTTTTTAGATTATTAAAGGAAATGGAGGAGCAACTATATTCTGATTGTGAGAAATACTCTAAGTTGACTTTTATTATAAAAATTTTAAATATAAAATGCCTAAATGGTTGGAGCAACAAGTCAGTAGACAAGCTACTTGAGTTCTTAGCAGACATACTTCCTGAGGATAATAAAGTTCCAAGATAATGATACAAGGGAAATCATACATGATTTAAGACTTGATTATGTTAAAATTGATGCATACAAGAACGATTGTATTCTTTCTCACAAGGAAAATGTTGATAAGCAAAAATGTCCTGTATACAACAAAAATATATGGAAATCAGAAAGGGGCATACTAGAAAGCGAAAAATTCCTCATAAAATTTTACGCTATTTTCCATTAACACTGAGATTAAAAAGGTTGTATATGTCATCAAAGATAGCTATCGAGATGAGATGGCATGCAGATAAACATCTAGATGATGGGTTGATGAGACACCCAGCTGACTTGTTGGCTTGGAAAAATTTTGATTCCAAGTTCCCTTCATTTGCCTCAGACTCACACAACGTAAGACTTGGCGTAACAAGCGATAGGTTTAATTCTTTTGGGGACTTGAGCACTTCATATGCTATATGGCCTGTCATCCTCATTTGATATAATCTTCTTCCTTGGATGTGCTTGAAAAGTTTTTATCTTATCAGGTCATTGTTAATACCTGGGCCAAGATCTCCAGGCAATGATATAGACGTCTATCTCCAGTCATTGATTAATGATCTCAAAAACTTGTGGACAAATAGTGAAAAGACTTATGATGCCACAACAGGGAGTAATTTCCTCTTACACCCAGCAGTCATATAGACTACTTGTGATTTTCTTGCTTATGCCAACTTGTCAAGGTGAAGCACGAAAGAGGCATTAGCTTGTTCGACTTATGGGATGAAAACTCGATATTACAGACTAAAACATGGTTGTAAACATTGTTACATGTGTCATCGTTGTTGCCTATCACCAGAACACCCTTTGAGGAGCGATGGAAAAGCTTTTGATGGTACGAAAGAAAATATTCTTGCACCAAGGCCTTTGATAGGAGATGAGGTATTCAAACAATTGAGTAGCTTCCAGCAAGGGACATTTGGTAAGGCTACAAGAAGGGGGAAACATGGAAAACCCACGTTACCTAAAAATTGGAGAAAGATGACTATTTTTTTTCAATTACCATATTGGAAGTTTCTGAAACTACGCCATAATCTAGATGTCATGCATATTGAGAAAAATATTTATGATAATATCATTGGAACATTATTTGACATACCTGGAAAAAGTAAAGATAGTTTAAATTCCTGTTTGGATTTAAATAGTTTTGGTATAAGGTAGAAACTTCAACCAATTTTGAGTGAAGATAAAAGTAAGTACACATATGAATTTGCATGTTACAACTTGTCAATGACTTAAAAAAGAGCTTTCTGTGAATTTTTGGATGCATTAAAGGTCCAGATTGTTATTGCTCAAATCTTTCTTTTTTTGTCAACACAAAAGAATGTAACATTGTTGGGATGAAGTCCCGTGATTTCCATATGTTTTTGCATCGATTTCTTCCACTTGCAATACGTGGTCTTCTAAGTAAAGAGGCATGTAAGCGATTAATTAAGCTTAGTGCTTCTTTTAGGGAACTTGGTTACAAGGCATTGAGTGTAAAGGTCTTGGATCAATTACAAAAGTCTACTGTTATAACCCTTTGTAGGCTTCAAAAAATATTTCCACCTACTTTTTTTGATATAATGGTGCACCTAACTATTCACCTAGCTAATGAGGCTAAGATTGGTAGATGATGTGTTTGTTTTGTGTGTTTATGTATTGCATGTATATACTTGTTTTGAGGTGTTTTGAGCTTCATTTAATGTATTCGTATAGCATTTAGGTCATACTTCTGCATATTAGGGTCTACACGTTCATAGTTGAAGTTAGGACTTAAATGCTACACTAATGTATGTTTGTTGCTTGTTTAAGGTGTGATTTGGGAAGATAATTGGAGCTTAATTAAGGGTGATTGAAGTGTGGAACAAAGCCAAGGGTGTTTTGGACGCAAAGGAATAAAGAAAAGTGCTTTTGGAAATAGCCGGAAGAAAGAAGGAGCGACCAAGGCGAAACTGGCGCAACGTGAGCCAAATTCGGAACTTGCAACCTAAAAAGGACATGGACAAATTTTGGATACATTTTAGGGTGCAAAATATGGCTTGGGAGATCCCCCACGAAGATACAAAGCCATAGAAAAAAGGGTACGCGAATTAGAGCTAAAACGAGCAAGATATGACCATTTTAGTATCAAGATCGGTTAGCCTCTGTCTAGGCCGGACGACCAAGCCGGTCGACGTTGACCGGCCGGATCAGAACCTGGGCCAATTTTGGCCGGACGACTTAGGCCCAAAGCCGGCCGATCAACTGGGCCCCCGGCTGGGCGCATTAACAGCTCTATTTAAGCCACTTTTCAACCCTTTTTTAAGGGGAACACCACCCAAATCAAATACCCATTTTCCAAAACCCAAAATCCACCAAAAATCACCTCACACACTCACTTCTAAACACATTTAACACTTGGAATCAAGGATCTAAGAGAATCAAACACTAGGATTTGAGGCATAGCTCATGGTTTGTAAAGCTTGGTTATGGATAGAAGGGTATCTCTCTTTTATCCTAAGTCTAATTATGTTTAATTAGAGTTATGTAGGGTGATTATATCTTGTATTTATGGATTGATTACTACTTTATATTAATGAAAACTTGATGGATTTATGTACATATGCCTTATGCTTATGGCTTCAAAGGCTATTTTACATACATGTCTATGTGTTTGTTGAAATGCCTCAATGATGTAGCATATATATGTTGAAGTCTATTGTGCTATTAACCATTTCTAAATCATTATGCTAGCATGTCTATGCGTTTGTGTGGTGACTACATGAAGTGGGTATGACTATATACATGTCTATGTGTGTGTTAGCATACTTCATAGCATAACTAGCTTCTATTGCATGCATGTCGGGTGCTATTGCTTAAATTGGTGTAATCTAAACATGTCTATGTGTTTAATAGTAGAATATACCGGTGTATTCTCAAATGCCATGCCCTAGATGTGTTTTCCATGCGCTTTAATGTCAATTTCTGCTAATTGTGATGCAATTGATGGTGCACAACTAGTATCTAGCCTAGGTCGAGTCCCCTTTGGCTTTAAATCCTGCCAATAGGAGTCCGAATAGGTTTAGTTGACCTTAGTTCACTTAGGAAGGCTAGTTAGTCCACCCTAACACCCTAGGTTCATAAGGACCACGCCGTAGCTCTGAGTGAGGCGAAGCTTAGGGACGGACTCGCACCGAGTCCTAGGGCCAGATTGGGGAACTAATTAGAGGACTAAGTGCTAAGGTTAGATCGATCTACACTCACCTAGAATCTTATTGGCTAGCCCTAATTCCTAAGTCATAAAGACCACGCCGTAGTACTAGGCATCGCCACCTAGGGACGGACCCACACTAAGGCTTAGGGTACTAATTAGGAGGCTAATTATAGGTCTAGATTAGAGCACTTAGTATAATCCATCAAGTAACCCTAGAAAGATGTAGTAATCACCATAAACAAGATGTAATCACCTTAGTCTCCCATTTCCAACGTTTGAATCCCCTTAGATCGCTTGATTCCCCCATCACACACATACGCGCTACCTTTTTATTTCCTTGTTCTTAGATTAGGTTTACTTTTCCCGAGCTCCTCTCAAACCAAAAACACCAAAAACATTGTAGTTAGGACCCCAACAAGTAGCTCTTTAGGACGCACTTAGCTTAGAACAGCATACACATTAGGCCTTCATGTGGATTCGACCTCGCACTCGCACACACCGTACTACACACGACCCGTGTGCTTGCGGACTATTTATGCTTGTGCTCAATTTGCGATATCAAGTTCTTGGCGCCGTTGCCGGGGAGGCAATGTTTGTTTGGTTTCTTCGTTTTTGTGTGTCTTAGCTTGTTATGTGTTGTTTTATCTTTTCTTTTCATGTTTTTATTATTTTGATTAATTAAAAAAAATTCAAAAAAAAAAAAATTGTTGAGCATTTTGAAGAGGTTTACTTGTGTCAATTAGCCATGAATGGTCCTAATGCATCAAGGTGGTCACTTGTATCCTTATTCCCACCACCCGAATGTGCTCCTATTGCTGCTTGCATTTGTGAAAGTTTTATGCATCTAATGGTTTTCTGTCCTCATGAAAATTCCCCACTTAGAGCTACTACTAACTATGACCCCTATAGTCATGCATCATCTCATGTATCTTCATTTAGAAATCATGACTATAGGGATGCATACTCTTGTTATTGCAATCTATGTGGAAGTCGTGCTCATGATTCCAATATTTGCCCTACCTTCCACCTATATCCACGATTGCTTGCTATGCCTTATGCCCCTAGCAATCATATGCCCATTCATGCATCTTCATCATATTATCATGAATCTAGGAAGCAACATCATGCATTTTCATATTGGGGTCAAGATGACTCTTCATTAAGTACACCTCCTTGCATTGATACTTCATTCTTCCCATCATCTTTTCCCACCCACCCATCCTCCGAGTCATATAATGGTTGTGCTTATAGTGACCCCAATCAAGATATTTACCATTTTCACTCAGTTGAACCTTCTTTTGTTATGTCCACACTCTCGGAGCAATTAGATCAAATGCTTGAGCAATCCCAATCTCTTCTCCAATCTAATCAAGAGGAACTAGAGAGTTTTAAGCGAGAATCCAAATCTTTAGGAGAGCGCTTGAAGAGAATGGCTGAGAGTATACAACTCATTAGTGAGACTTTGGAGATACCTTTAGAGCGAGTTAAAGGGATAGAGATAAGACCTAACAATGAGGTGACTAGGGGTGAAAAAGATGATGCGATGGAGAGACAATTAGAAAGAGAGATTGATGGAGAGTTCACATCATGTAGTGAGGATGAGAATGCGCTTGATGATAATTTGGTTCTTGATGATTCCTATGGATATGTTTTAAAGGAAATAGTACCTTGTCCTTCTAAGCTTTCAACGTCTTCCATTAAGTCATGTGAGCCTTTTCTGTCTCCTCATCCCACACATTCCGCACACTTAGAGTTTGAGTCTCATGATCATAGCACTTATTTGCATTTCGAGTCCACATTGAGGGAGTCTAGATTACACACCTCCCTTGAGCATTCACGCATCCATGACCCGAAATCCATTGAGTCCTCATTGTCTCCTCCATATGTGTATGCCCCTTATAAAGAGCATGATGATGAGATGACACCCACTAGCAATGAATATATTGATGAATTTGGTGAGATGTTAGCTAGTGAAGGCTTAAAGTCATCCATTAGGGAAAACAAGACATCAATTTTGGAGGTTTTAGATGATAAGTCTCTTGGAGTTGAGAATCATGATGTTGAAGAGAATAGCAACTCTAAGAAGACACATAAAAAAGAAATTGGTGTGCTTGGAAGAATGATCTGTGGGTCTCTTTGGATGTTTGATGATTCATTGATGGAAATAGAGCCCACAAAGATCGAATCCACCTCTCAAGAGAAGTTAGAGCGGCCTAGGCTTAAACATGTTGTATCTTGTGGAGAGGAAGAATGTAGTACTTCATCATCCCTTACCCTTGCCCTTCCTTCTCCGAGAATTGTTCCAACCCGCCTTTCCCATTCCGATGAGTCTCCATCTTTGGAGCTCATGTTTGTGCCTTCTAGTTTAGAACACTTTCATCTAGGGTTAGAAAGCACATTTCTCATGTTGCATGCATTAGACCTATCTTTGACCCATGGGGAAGGTGTGTTCCTAGCACTTAATTAATAGAAAAAGGCGATGGGATGGTTAGTTAGAGAGCAAGAGGGGCATGATCTTTCACGTTTATGCATGACACTTTCCACACTTGCGCACACATTTTCATTTGATGTTTCGGGGTGGAATCTTGAAAAGGGGTGCATTGTGCATTCATTACCCCATCATATAGTGAATGACCCTTTTCCTTCTAGTATCTGCACTTGGTTGAATATTTGGCAATTTGTGCCTTGCAATTTTAAACATGTATTGCTCTAACACTAGCGCTTGGTGGGCGTTAAATCCAGTATTTGCTAGAGGCACCTAGACATGTTTATATTTCATTTGTTTTCCTTGATTTTCCTTTTCTTTTATTTGCTTTTAGTATTATTGTTTGTTGATTTTCAATTTCTTTTTGGTTTTCTATTTCACCCTCCCAAGTGTTGATCCTCACTTCTATCATTTCCCATTCTTCATGTACCTTGTTTATCATTTGATGATGCCAATGCAAGCTCGCATGGCAATGCTACTAATCATGTGCTTTGAGTGTTCTAATTTGTTAATAGACGGGGATTAGTAGTTGAATCATTATCCATTGGCATTGAAGAGCTTCAAAGAACTCAAGGTTATATCTATCCTTTCTCCACTTGTTCCCTATTTATCTACCCTATCCCCACCACCCTTACTTGCTTTATGTTGCCGATTTGCTTGTTGAGTGGTATTGTTCTATTTGCTTGAGGACAAGTAAAATTTAGATTTGGGGGTGTGGGAGTTTGGTTTTATTGTTTTATGCTTTGATTAGGGTAGACATGCATTTTGTGCTTAAAATGGTGAAAATTTTTCGATTTTGATGCGTGTAAAGTTGTTTATTTCTTGGTTGATCATTGTGTTGGCTATTGTGGTTGACTCAATTGATTAGTGAATATGAGTTGCATTATGGAGAAGTGAATAGAGTAGATTGAAAATCGGGTCTTGGAGGCGATGGCCTTAAAAGTTGTGGGGAGTGAGGACCTTTAAGAATAACCTTTGTAGCCACCCCATAGCTTGGTAGGAAAGAGTGTTGAAAAAGGGTTGTTGACATGAGTGCCTTTCCTTGATTGGTTCTTTTTGATATGCTAAAGCCTTTCTTTTTCTTTTCTTTTTGTGTGAATGCAATGCAAAGCATGAAAAATCCAAAAAAAAAATTTGAAAAAGGCAAAAAGGTGCAAAAATATCCCCAAAAAAAAATTGAAAAAGAGAAAAAAGCCAAAGGCACCAAAAAGTTTTATAAATAAGTGCATAAGTGACACAATGTCAACTTAGCACAAACTATCCTCTATGTATATATGTAAATAAGGCTTTTTATAAGCCATTTTGTATGTATGTTCTCTCTCTTTTTGTCTTTGAGGCTTTGTGCATGTTGGAGAGGCTACGTTAGTTGAGGGGGCATGAAATCTCAACATCCTGAGTGTGTGCGTTAGAATCCTAGGCTTGTGGTGGTTCGGCTACTCGGGAACTTCCCATAAGGTTCGAGGCCCTTTATAAGTAGAGAGAGGATTCGAAGAGACTTGAGGATCTCTTCATAACAAAAATTCCCCCTTCATGCTTCTTAAGCTAACTGTGATAGCAAGTCAATTCCTTAGGCAACCCTTTGTATTGACTTTAGAGGTAAACTTAGGTTTGGGCTTGCTTGGGGACAAGCAAGGAAAAGGTTTGGGGGTGTTGATGTGTTTGTTTTGTGTGTTTATGTATTGCATGTATATACTTGTTTCGAGGTGTTTTGAGCTTCATTTAATGTATTAGTGTAGCATTTAGGTCATACTTGTGCATATTAGGGTCTACACGCTCATAGTTGAAGTTAGGATTTAAATGCTACACTAATGTACGTTTGTTACTTGTTTAAGGTGCGATTTGGGAAGATAATTGGAGCTTAATTGAGGGTGATTGAAGTGTGGAACAAATCCAAGGGTGTTTTGGACGCAAAGGAATGAATAAAAGCGCTTTTGGAAATGGCTGGAAGAAAGAAGGAGCGACCGAGGCGAAACTGAGCGCAACGTGAGCCAAATTCGGATCTTGCAACCTAAAAAGGACATGGAAAAATTTTGGATACATTTTAGGGTGCAAAATATGGCTTGGGAGATCCCCCACGATGATACAAAGCCATAGAAAAAAAGGGTACGCGAATCAGAGCTAAAACGAGCAAGATATGACCATTTTAGTATCAAGATTGGTTAGCCTCTGTCTAGGCCGGATCAGAACCTGGGCCAATTTTGTGTGGACGACTTAGACCCAAAGCCGGTCGACCAACTGAGGCCCTGGCTGGGCGCGTTAATAGCTCTATTTAAGCCACTTTTCAACCCTTTTTTAAGGGGAACACCACCCAAATCAAACACCCATTTTCCAAAACCCAAAATCCACCAAAAATAACCTCACACACTCACTTTTAAACACATTTAACACTTGGAATCAAGGATCTAAGAGGATCAAACACTAGGATTTGGGGCATAGCTCATGGTTTGTAAAGCTTGGCTATGGATAGAAGGGTATCTCTCTTTTATCCTAAGTCTAATTATGTTTAATTAGAGTTATGTAGGGTGATTATATCTTGTATTTATGGATTGATTACTACTTTATATTAATGAAAACTTGATGGATTTATGTACATATGCCTTATGCTTATGGCTTCAAAGGCTATTTTACATACATGTCTATGTGTTTGTTGAAATGCCTCAATGATGTAGCATATATATGTTGAAGTCTATTGTGCTATTAACCATTTCTAAATCATTATGCTAGCATGTCTATGCGTTTGTGTGGTGACTACATGAAGTGGGTATGACTATATACATGTCTATGTGTGTGTTAGCATACTTCATAGCATAACTAGCTTCTATTGCATGCATGTCGGGTGCTATTGCTTAAATTGGTGTAATCTAAACATGTCTATGTGTTTAATAGTAGAATATACCGGTGTATTCTCAAATGCCATGCCCTAGATGTGTTTTCCATGCGCTTTAATGTCAATTTCTGCTAATTGTGATGCAATTGATGGTGCACAACTAGTATCTAGCCTAGGTCGAGTCCCCTTTGGCTTTAAATCCAGCCAATAGAAGTCCGAATAGGTTTAGTTGACCTTAGTTCACTTAGGAAGGCTAGTTAGTCCACCCTAACACCCTAGGTTCATAAGGACCACGCCGTAGCTCTGAGTGAGGCGAAGCTTAGGGACGGACTCGCACCGAGTCCTAGGGCCAGATTGGGGAACTAATTAGAGGACTAAGTGCTAAGGTTAGATCGATCTACACTCACCTAGAATCTTATTGGCTAGCCCTAATTCCTAAGTCATAAAGACCATGCCGTAGTACTAGGCATCGCCACCTAGGGACGGACCCACACTAAGGCTTAGGGTACCAATTAGGAGGCTAATTATAGGTCTAGATTAGAGCACTTAGTATAATCCATCAAGTAACCCTAGAAAGACGTAGTAATCACCATAAAAAAGATGTAATCACCTTAGTCTCCCATTTCCAACGTTTGAATCCCCTTAGATCGCTTGATTCCCCCATCACACACATACGCGCTACCTTTTTATTTCCTTGTTCTTAGATTAGGTTTACTTTTCTCGAGCTCCCCTCAAATCAAAAACACCAAAAACATTGTAGTTAGGACCCCAACAAGTAGCTCTTTAGGACGCACTTAGCTTAGAACACCATACACATTAGGCCTCCCCGTGGATTCGACCCCGCACTCGCACACACCGTACTACACACGACCCATGCGCTTGCGGGCTATTTAGGCTTGTGCTCAATTAGCGATATCAGTAGACTAATGCAAGCTCGCTGGATGTTAACCATTGATGGACATTTGCGTCAACTAAAATCTCATGTTAGAAACATGGCTTGACTAGAAGGATCGACTGTTGAGAGTTACATAGTAAATGAATGCATAATATTTTTTCAAGATATTTTCATGGTGTGGAGACAAGATTTAATCGAGTAAGAAGAAATTAGGAGGGCAATGATGATAGATCTCTAACGGATTTGAGTGTCTTTTCGCATACTAGAAAACCATTACATGGGGGAGCATATGAAGAGATGAGTTATACGTAATGGTGAGAAGCTGCAATGTATATTCTAGAAAATTATGAAGAGGTTTCAAATTTCATCAAGTAATATAACTTGTTAATCTTTCGTATCTATTTTATTGGTGTTACTCTAAAACATACAAGCAGTCATTTATTTACTTGAGTTCTCTTTTTTTTTTCACTTGATAAGCATGCTACATTTCAGGAACTATAGAAAGCTAACTTGAGAAGAGTACAAGAAAGACATAAAGAGACTTTCTAGAAATGGTTTTACACACATGGAAGTAAAATTATAATATACTAATATATTCGTCACTAACACAAGAATAAATGTTGATATCATTTATTTAGGTTTCTCTAAGGCACAAGATAGGAGATGGTTGTATGAGTGATCAACTACTAAATTTAGCATGTGGCATTGATCGACGGGTTTATCGCTTTACAAGCTATCTTAGAAATGGTTGGACGTTTAATAGGAAACAAAGGGATAAGTTTCTAAAAACTCAAAATAATGGAGTGCTAGTGAATGGAGATAAGAGCACTAGCAATATTGATTATTTTGGTGTTTTAACTAATATTATTATTGAGCTATCCTGGGTGAAATGATGTAGGTTTAAATATGATTAGCGGGATGTTTATCACAAAGGTAAAGGTGTAGAAAAAGATAACTATGAATTTACTCTTGTGAATTTGACCAAAAGATTAAATTTGAAGAACCTTATGTTTTAGCAAGTCAAGCTCAACAAGTTTATTATGTGAATGATGTCAAAGATCCTCAGTGGAAAGTTCTTGTGAAGACAAAACCTTGAGACTTTTATGATATGCCACTTGAAGGAAATGATGATGAGCCATGTCAGGAAAATGAAGTTACTAATTCTTCCTGCAACTTCTATTGGTCATATAGATGATGAGTTAGCTTTGAACAAGTCTGATTTAGAAAGGATCAGTGTTGAAGCAAATCTTGCAAGACTTAACATCACAGCCACAAAGGTAGAGGATATTGACAATGTGGATGAAGAAGTTAATTTCTTTATTGATGTCGAGATGATAACACTATATTATCTTTTGATTCTGATGACATTGATTCAAATTGATTGTCTTTTACGGGCAAATCAAGGTTTCAATTTTCATGTTTCATTACTCACATTCACTTTTGAATATTAATCATAATGGATTTTGTGTTCTATTTCTATTTATTATGAGTGGTCATTTTTGTCACTAATATTATCTTTGATTATGAAATTAGGAAACATTATTAAAATTGTCACTTTACCCATTTTTTATTTTTCACATTATGTTTCCTTTTTATAATTTATTAAACATAATAGAGTTTTTTCAAATTTTTAACTATTATGATTGACTATTTCATATTTCTCACTAAAATTATATTTACTTAAATATAGGTGTCATTTATAAAATTGTTACTATTGATCATGTTTAGTGACAAAAAGTATATTTTAAAAATAATACATCGCTGACAACCAACTTAACATGTGTTTGGAATAATTTTATTTTAAGATACTTATCCTATTGAAATTTAGAGATATCTTATAAGATTTAAGATATTTTATCACATACACTATGCATTCTATAGTTGTAAAAAATAAGATAGAGTGAATTGCTTATTTATCATAAATAAAAAATATGGTTTTGCTTTGAATTTTCATACGATGTATGATAAAATTTCTTAAATATTATAAGATGTACTTTCATTTCAATAGAATAAGCATCTTAAAATAAAACTATAACAAATAAATAATTAGGATGTCATTAGGGATTAGGGGATAGCTCAAGTGATTGAGACTACCTTCCCTCAAGAGTGAGGTTTTAGGTTCAAATCCCATGAGGACGGGAGTTGGGAGTGGGGATTTAAAAAAAAAAAAAGACAAAGAAAAAATTAGAATCTCACTACTATTATCATCATTAACACTAATGATATTTACAACACCATAGAAAATATAATAAATAAAATTCCTTATTTTTTTGCAACTAAAAAATTTTTCACTTATTCAAGTGATATTCATAAAATTGTCACTGTTTATTAGTTTTAGAGACAAATAGTATCATTGACCAAAATAATATGACATTAGTGACAAACAACCTAAAATATAACAAACTTTTACCTTTAATAGTAATTATATTTTTGCTGTCACAACATATCTAATAGACAAAATCCCTAATTATTTTGTAGTGATGATACAAAATTGTCACTAATATAATATTTGTAATAAAAAAAATGAATTGTCAAACATACAAGAAAATAGTAACAAATTATTTTAATTGTCACAAATAAGTATACTGTTAATTGTTGTTTATATTTGTCACTAAAAAAATCACTACAAATATATCTAGTGACCAAATTATAGTGACATTAATGAAATAGTCACTATTAATAACTTTTAGTGATGAAATTATAGTGACACTAACAAAATTGTCACCATTAATATATTTTAGTGACGAAAAATTATTATGTCACAAATAATACAATATTTGTCACGAAACTTTTAAAATCACTACAATTGCTATTTTAGTGATGGTATTAATATCGTCACAAAAATTCGTCACTAAATGTTGAATTTTTTGTAGTGCTCGAGAAAGATGGTTTCAGCTACTTGAGCTACCCTTTATTTTTTATTTTTTTAATTTTATCTTAACTTTCATAGTTTAGCTTAGTCTTGTAGTCATAACTCAATCTTAGGAATAGATTAGTCATACTAGATTCCCAAAATTTGCCAAAGAACTGGAGGTGATTCTTACTGTGGCGCTTCCGGTCATGTAAATCATGGTGAACCAAGAGCTACACTCATAAGCCAATATGATAGGTCTGTTGATGTGCTTTGCTTGACTTGCAAACCAACAATAATTGACGCGACATGCTTTATTTGAACATCAGCAATTGTCGACGTCCTATACTTGACTTCCTCACCGTCAATTGACCAAGAATATAACCACGAGCCAATTTGCGGCGCAGAGGCGTCTCAATGAGCAATACATTAGGAGGATTCTGATGACTTTTCTTTTTTTTTTTTTTTTTGGGTGAAAAAGAGGTGGCACTTTGTGAATTTTTTTACTATAAAAATAAAAGATACAAATTAGAGAGGAAGACGTAAATCGAACCCTCTATTCTACACCTAAACATAAAAAGTTGACAAGCCAACCTTCATATAAAATTAAAGTTAAAATACAAACACAAATACAAAAAATATAAATAAGATAATACTACTATCCTTACAAATTAAGAATCAAATATAAACAAGGTAATACTACTCCATCTTGTCACATTAAACTAACCCGTTTAGCAGCCCCAGATCTCCAATAAAAATGTGCATCCTTCCTTGATGGCGCCTAAATTAGCAATAGAATCTGCTGGCTTATTACCATCCCGATAGATATGTGTAACGTTATCTTGAAGATCCGGTCGAAGCCTTTCTGCTCGAGAAACCTCATGTGTAAGCGTTCAATTATGCCTAGACCCCTGCATAAGTTTAACCACCCATAAAGACTCCATCTCCACCCAAACCCGATTAAATCCTCTTATCTTTACATATTTGCAATCCCTGAATTAAAGCCTTCCATTCTGATTGAGTGGCAGACTGGACTTCTAATCCTTCATGAAAACCAAAAATCACATCACTTACCTCATTACGAAGCAAGCCACCAACTCTTGCCTTGTCTGCGGAGAAACCACCATCCACATTAAGTTTGTACCGTCGTTGATTTGATTTTCTCGATTTGCTAATTCTTGGCTGCTTAGGCGCTAATGGAGGAAGTGAGAATTTAAAATACTCCAATAATCTTTTTTACCATGCTATTGATCACACGAAAACACCCCCGCTCGACCAAGATGGCCAACGAGGTTATCCACTGTCCATATTATCCTATTTGAGACTATTTGCTTCGTGCGATATTTAGCATCATGTCTCGAACCACACATTCTACAGCACTAGCAGCGGCCAAAGTTCTTTAATATGACCCTTACCTTCTGATCAGTTGTGAACCAATGGATTAAACACTCTCTCATCCCTAAATACTTCACCCTAGTAGACCAAAGGGCACCATGTAATCATCCCAAACTTTCTGAATTTTTTGAGCAGAGAAGAAACAATGAATTAAATTTTCCTCCCAAGAGCAACACTGACAAATCAAAGCTAAGGAGAAACCTTTATGCTGTAATCTAGCATAAAGAGGAATTCAATCATGGAGTAGTTTCCAGATGAAAAACAAAATTTTCAAAGGAATAGATTTATGCCAAATTCTACTAAACAAAATGCTTGAGATTGCCTTGACGAATCTGTTCCAACGTGTCCTTCAATGGAGAAATTCCTATCATTAGAGTGCATCCAAAATGCCTCATCCTCAGCCCCACCATAGGAATTTGGTTAATAGCCTGACCAATATGTATTGGAACTATAGTCCGCAGTTTCTCCATATCCCATTGCCCATCTCTCAACAGCTGCTTAACTCTTAATGCCCCAGTATCCTCTGTATGAAACTCATCAACCAAACGCTCTTCGTTTATCCAAGCATCCCACCAAAAACTCAGGCCTCTAGCTACAATTTTCCAGTGCAACATCCCCTTTCCCTCCTACCTTATATTCATCATACGTTTCCATGTGGGGGAATCTTTCTTACATGCACACATAAAGGGTGCACCTCCTTGCAATATTTGTCCTGCAAGAACATACTCCAACCAGTCTTAATAGCTCGGAATCTCCATTAAAGCTTATGTTCAAAAACACTCATGACATCCTTCAAACGCTGAAATCCCGGACCCCCCTCAGAAATCAGATAACAAACCTTCTGCCAATAGCGCCACCGTATCCTTTTCATATCACATTTATCGCCCCACAAAAAATCATTATGAACCCTCTCCAACCTAGCAAGCACAGCCTCAGGGAACGTATGACCTGCATCAAATATATTGGCATTAAAGTTAAAGTACTCTGCAAAAGCACCAATCTCCCATTTGGTGATAGACCTTTCGCCTCCCATCCCTCAAGTTTTTTGGAAATCATAGCAATAAATTCTTCAAAAAGAGCAATCCTTTTCCTCCCTTTTGTATAGCAGCACTCTTAAATGTTTCACAGGGAAAAAGCTTCATCGAAAACCCGCAGTTTGAGCGATTATCTCGACTCTAAAACAGGACGCCTTAGCTGACACCACGAAACTGCTCTTATTTTCATTAACCTTCTCGCCCAAGACATTTTCATAGTGTTTTAAAATTTGCATAACTTGCTTAAGCGTTGACTTGCATCCATTTCTAAATATGACAATATCATCTCCAAAACTCAAATGGGAAAATAAGGTGCGCCACCCTGTTATATACCATTTAGAAGGGTTAGGTGCAATAAAATAATTAAGACATAAATAATCCGCTACAATAATAAATAAAAGAGGAGAGAGAGGATCCCCTTGTCTTAGACCTCTACTTGAAGGGAAAAAACCTTTAAGTTCACCATTGACCATAATAGAATGTCAGGGGGGGCTCATAATACATCTTCTTATCTTCTCCACCCAAGAATTCGAAAAACCAAAAGCTGCCAACATGCCAAACAAAAGTTCCAATTCAAGCAACCATAGGCCTTCATATCTAATTTCATAATGACATCCCTCTAGCAGCCTTCGCATCAACGCAACGAACCATTTCTTGAGCCAACAAAATGTTATCACTAATCAAACGGCCTTTTAATGAAACCACGCTGATTGCAAGAAATCAATATAGGAAGGATACACTCGCCCAAAGTTACTCCACAAATTAGCATTCTCTTTCTTAGGAATCAAAACAATAGACGTGGCATTCACATCCTGGGGAAGAGCTTCACCTTCAAAAAAAAGCATTACCCGCCTCCAGAAGATTCTCTTTAATAATATCCCAACTCGAATTAAAGAAGGCCGATGAAAATCCATCAGGACCCGCCACACTCATCTCATTAATCAAAAAGACAGCTTTTCTAACTTCTTCCATCATCGATTCCGCATTTAGAAACTCATTTTCCCCCTCTCCAACCAAAGTAAGCACCAAATCCCAACTCGGCAAACTCAACTTATCAGAGTCATCAGTAAGAAAGTTAAGAGGAAAAATCAATAGCAGACTGCTAAATTTTATCTCTATCTTCAAGAAGTCCCTAGCTCCCTCGGATACTCGATCCACCAAATACTATTTCTAATACGGCGCTTAGCCATCAGAAAATGAAAATAACGCATGTTTCTACCCCCTTGAGCTAGCCATACGCTTCCTACTTTTTGACGCCAAAATTGTTCTTTCGTGTAAAAAGCTTGATTTAAATCAGCAGTGGCCTTGGAAAATAAGCTGACTTGCCATGCTTATCGTACACGCTATCAGTCAAATAAGAAAATAGTCACATACCATTACAATACAAATCTCTGGACCGAATTAATGGAAGAAAAGAACCTACTTAAAGTTGGTCAGCAGAGACATCGTTCGGTCGAAGGTAGTTCCCGGCTTAGTGATGTCATTAGCAAAGTCGATCCTTGGTTAAAATCATGCACAAGTAGGTTCGGGCTTGGAGAAATTTTTTGATGCAAATATATTGATGGAGTTTTACTAAATAATTCCTTTTTAATGTGGATAACATATGCAAGATAACAATGAAACAAACAACGGTCGTTGGAATTTGTTGGATATATCCCATATATTAAGGGGATAAGATACGTATAACTAATTTTACGAATTATAAGAAGGCTGACGGTTGGAGTACTCTACCACTCGAAAGTATAAGAACTCCACTGCAAAACAGTCCACAGGAAGGAGCTGAAAGCAACCATGGCCCCTACAATAATGCCTGTCACAAAAGATGGCGACGATGATTTCCCTGCCAAGCTCACGGCACAGGTTGTCGTTTGCTCCATCATCGCTGCCTTTGGCGGTCTTATGTTTGGCTACGATATTGGTATTTCAGGTGACAACTAACAATCATATATTACCATGCTGATCCTCTCCATTTTTGGATATATAATACACCGATCTGTATTATTACATATTAGATTTGTTTGTTTGATTTTGAAGATTCTTTGTAGGAGGTCTGACCTCAATGGATGATTTTCTGCTGAAGTTCTTTCCTACTGTGTACGTTAAGAAGCATGAGGCAAAAGAAGATAACTATTGCAAGTATGACAACCAACTGCTTCAACTCTTCACGTCTTCGTTGTACCTCGCTGCTGTTGTGTGCAGTTTCGTTGCATCGCACAGTTGCAAGAAACTTGGGCGAAAACTAACCATGCAACTTGCTTCCTTGTTCTTCTTCGGTGGTGTCATTCTCGATACGGCAGCTATGAACCTACCTATGCTGATCATTGGACGGCTTTGTCTTGGTGCTGGTGTCGGATTCGGAAATCAGGTTATTTCAGGAATGTTGAACTATTATTAACCTATATATCTCCATAATACCTGTCCCAGGACTCCAGAATAATAATAAAAAAAATGGAAAAAGAGTATTTTAATCCGCATTGAAGTTTCGATTATACGCGATTTGTTTTTCAAACACAAGAACTGGATAATAAAACAAAATACTTGGGAAATATTTGCTATATCTGATGAGTAAAAACGTATAGAACTATCTGAATTGGGAGTTTGCCACATAAAGATGACTTTTGAATTCCATAACCTCAAAAACCGACATTTTTCTTGCAACAATAGAAATATCATTATGACAATAATTAACATTCATCTTTTGGTTTCAATCCTAGTCACGACGCTATCTTTAAATATTCTGTATTTACTTGAGGCTCAATGCTTTCATGTTACCATTTCATTTCGTGGGTCACTTCTTATTGGATAACAAGCCTAGTATAGGAGGGCCATTTTTTTGTCCTTTCATTTCATGGTTCACATTGTGGAACGTTAACGTGAACAAAATAAGAAATGCAGGCAGTGCCACTATTTATATCTGAGATTGCACCAGCAAAGTATCGTGGAGGCCTTAATATTTGCTTTCAGTTGCTGATCACAGTAGGAATTTTGTGTGCAAACATTGTAAACTATGTAACTTCTAAATGGCACCCAAATGGGTGGAGATATTCACTAGGTGGAGCTGCAGTTCCAGCAGTTTGTCTTGGCTTTGGCTCATTGCTTATCGTCGAGACGCCCACCAGCCTAATCGAGTGTGGCAAAGAAGAGGAAGGCTTCCGAACACTCAGGAAGATTAGGGGTGTAGAAAATGTGCAAAAGGAGTATGAAGAGCTTGTAAGCGCCACGGAAATGGCTAAAAAGATCAAACGCCCTTTCAGAAATCTCATGAAACGCTCTAGTAGACCTCAACTTATAACTGGCACTATTCTTCAAGTATTTCAGCAATTCACTGGCATCAACGTGATCATGTTCTACGCCCCCGTGCTCTTTCAGACAATGGGATTAGGAGGAGAAGCATCTTTATTGTCAGCTGTGGTCACTGGTTCAGTTAATGTGATCTCCACCTTAGTTGCTGTCTTTGGTGTTGATAAGTTTGGAAGAAGGTTTTTGCTTATTGAGGCTGCTGTTCAGATGCTTATTGCCCAGGTTTCTCAAATTCCCAGTCGATGTTTTTTCCTGAAATGCATTCTCTAACCAATATATAGTCATTGCTCAACATATTCTCTAACCAATATGCAACAAAGCACGATAAATGGCCACCAAAATTTTGTGAAAAATTCAAGGTACAATATAATGTTGATAAGGACATATGGTGAAACTCTTGGGTTAACAGGAAAATTTTCCTTTTTCTTCTTTTCTACAGTGTATCACGGGAGGAATTCTTGCAGCACATTTGAAGTCTACGAATACGATATCTAAGCAATATGCTTACATCGTCATCTTTCTAATATGTTTTTTCGTTGCTGGTTTTGCCTGGTCTTGGGGTCCATTAGGTTGGTTGATTCCTAGTGAGATTTTCCCTCTGGAAACTAGAACAGCTGGATTTTTCTTTGCGGTTAGCATGAACATGATCTGCACTTTTATCATCGCTCAAGCTTTTCTCACGATGCTATGCCACATGCGAGCCGGGACATTTTTCTTCTTTTCTATCTGGATCGTTGTAATGGGCAGTTTTGCGGCATTTTTGCTACCGGAAACAAAGGGCATACCGATAGATGAAATGAACGAGAAGGCCTGGAAGAAACACTGGTTCTGGAAGAGGTACTACGATCATGATGATTCTGCCAAGGGTGAAAGTTATATTCACAAGGAAGAACTAAACATCCAAATCACTGAAGCAAAGGCATGAAAATTTTTCTAGTTTGAGAATACTAATCAATGTTTCCTGTTTTTCTCCTATTATCAGGGATTTTTATTTTAGGTTACAATTGTTGAGCGTTTGTGTGCTAAATGTAAGCAAGTATGAATTGTGGAGGAATATTACCAGTAGACAAGGTCTAGCAGCCAAATGCCATCACAGCCCAATTATGAGCAGAAAAAAAGCCCATGCGCCACCTTCCTGTTCGTCTGTGTCTCAGCCAAACAGTTCACATGGAAAGAGCCAGAGAATCAAGGCCCAAATTGAGTACCTCAAAGCAACTGGACTTTGGCTACAGCATATGGAATAACAGTCATTAGGCTTCCCTATACGAGTTGTAATGCTGTGAGAATCGGGGGGTGAAGAAGTTATCACTTGAAATTTCCTTTGTTCTTAGCTTCTGTGTGTTGAACTTTTTATGAAAAATTGCATGTTGTTTCAGGATCAATAATGGAGGTAAGCTAATCCCTAAGGAAGCTAAGGTTAAGAAAGCTTCGTGAGCAAGAATAATCAAGATTAAGCAGAAGAGTTAAGAGAATAGAGAGAGAATTGAGGGGAAAAGCGTTTATTGAGCTGAATCAATACAACTTGATCGACCCCTTTCTTATAACTTGGTTAGTTAGTAGTTTAACAACCTGATATTAGCTGTTAAGCGAATTAACTAACTACGTGGCCATATTTACAATTTTAACCCTACTAATGCATTACGAAAACTCAAGTGTCCTTATCAACTTTTAACTACCAGGAAGTGTACAAAGGAATCTCCTATCCTTACTTATTCTCTAGAGTTGACAATCTTATACCTGTCTCACATTTTACATACAAATCCACCCATGACAAGTCCCTCTCCCTTAAGATCCTTGCCTTCGAGGATTAATATGAGCTATTGCAAACTAATGAAACTATGGTTGCAAAGCATACAAATCCACCCATGAGCTATCTTTAGATGGGTTATTGAACCACCTCAGTAGGACCTGAGTAACAACCCTACTGTGTTGAGTAACATGTCTCTTCTTCATAATAGCCTTAGCCTCTAACAAAACATGTCCATGAGTAGAGAGAGTGACTGGAAGATAGGGGGAAATCTGAGCTACTCCAACCTACTTCTTTAGCTGAGAAATATGGAATGTATGGTGGATTTGGAGGTAGCTGTAGCTGATAAGCCACCTGACCTATCTTCTTGAGAACTTTGAATGAGCCAAAGAATCTTGATGACAACTTTTGGAAAGAGTGAGCTCTCAAAGAATGCTGCCTATATGGTTGGTGCTTGACATATGCAAAGTCCCTTATCTCTAAAGTGCTCTCAGACATGTGCTTCACTGCTTATTATTTGATTCTATTCTGAGCTATTACCAAATAATATTTGAGAAGTCCAATGGTAGCCTTCTTAGCTTAAAGGCTCCTGTCTACCTTTTCAACCATAGTTGTAGTGGGTAAGTAAGACAAATGTAAGGTAGGCTATTAGTCATACATGATCTCATAGGGTATAGACTGGGCAAAAGAGTGATAAGTAATGTTGTACCACCATTATGCTAAAGAAAGCCATTTCAACCAATCCCTAGGCCTATCTCTAGTCATATACCTTAAAAAATTCTCTAAGCATCTATTCACTGCCTCAGTTTAGCCATTAGTATGAGGATGATAAGCAGTGAAATGATGAAGTTGAACTCCTTAAGAAGAAAATAACCCTTGCAAGAATTTGTTGAGGAAAACCGCATCTTTATCATTAAACCCATACAATTTGTAAACATTGTCCAAAAAGCTTGAGCAACCTGAACTATAGTATAAGGGTGAGATAATGGGATGAAATGAGCATACTTGCTGAGCCTATTCACCACTACCAAGATAACTGATTTATTATGAGAAGAAGGCAATTCTTCAATAAAATCCATTCTAATATCTTGCCACGCCTTTTCTACAATAGGTTGTGGCTGTGGCAATCCAGGTGCAGCCATATTCTCTCCTTTGTACCTTTGGCAAGTCTCATAAGCTCTAACATAATCATGGACGTCTTGCTTCATTTTCTTCTAGTAATAAAACTTCTTGATCCTTTAGGGAGTAGCAGAAATGCCGGAATGGCTCCCTAAAGAACTAGAATGATATGTGTCTACGATGGTGGTTCTGATTGCTGGTCCTATACCAATGACCAACTTTTCTTTCCTATATAGCAGTCTTGACCTCAATTTATACTAGGACTACCTGCTGAAAAGTGCTGCAACTGGTGAATGATATTCTGAATAGTGGAATCAGTGACATAAAAAGCCTGAATATCCTATGCCAAATTCCCATGAATTGTAACCATATTTAAGGCCAACTGAGGATCAAGCACCCTTGATAAAGCATCTGCTGCTATTTTATCTTTCCTTTTCATAGACACAATAGTGTAATTATATCCTCTTAACTTGTCCAATCATTTTTGCTGAAAGAGAGACAATTCTCTATTTTAATAAGAACTTAAGGCATTGGTGATTAGTTGTTATAAGAAAGTGTCTACTTAGTAAATATGGCCTCTACTTCTGTACTGCTTTAACTACTACTAACATTTCTTTCTCATAGATAGAAAGGCTCTGATGCCTAGGAGAAAGTGTTTTGCCCAAGTAGGCTAGTGGATGTTCCAATTGCATTAAAACTGTACCTATGCCATAGCTGGAAGCATTAGTTTCTAGAATAAAATCTAGAGAGAAAATCAAGTAAAGCAAAGACTGGGGCAGAGGTCATAGCCTCTTTGAGTTTGGTAAAAGCTTGTTCTTCCTTCGAAGTCCATCTAAAAGCATATTTCTTTAGCAAATCTATAAGTGGCTTTGCAATTATCCCATAGCCGTTAACGAATATTTTGTAATAGCTAGTGAGGCCTAAGAACCTTCTTAGCTATTTAAGAGTTTTAGAAATTGGCCAATCTCACACTCCCTTCAAAGATAATGTGGCCTAAGTATTCAATTTGAGTTTTCCTAAAAGAATATTTAGACAACTTAACAAACAATGTATTGGTCTGCAACAATTTGAAAATTTCCTCCTAATGTAAAAGATGACTTTACCAGTTAGGACTATAGACCAAAATATCATCAAAGAACACTAAAACAAACTTCTTGAGAAAGGTCTGAAAAACATGATTCATAAGGCTCTGAAAAGTAAAAGGTGCATTAGTAAGGCCAAAAGGCATCACTACATCTTCATAGTGGCCATAGTGATACTTAAATGTAGTCTTTTCTGTATCATCCTTACTCATTCCAATTTCATGATAGCTAGACCTTTAATCCAGTTTGGAAAAATACTTAGCCCTACCTAATTCATCAAGAAGTTTGATGTGTGTCATTTGTGCGTGTTTATACATAGTTTTTGCATGTAGATTTAAGGATGTTCTAGAGCATAATTGAGTGCATTTAGTATAAAGTTTCTGTATATTTGTTGCTATTTGTACATAATGTATTTAGATGTATAAATACTATACTAAGTGTTATATCTTGTGTTTTAGGTGAGTTTTGGGATGGGTCAAGCTTAAACGAGGAAGAAACAACCTAAATATGAAGACCGGGAGAACAAAGATTGAAGATTAAAGATCAAATAGAGCAAATGGCATGAGCCCTATTTGCAACTCTGTGTGTTGATTAATATGCTTAATTAATGACTTGTGTGGTAGGAGTATATCTTTAGTCTGAAGCAATACTAAAAAGGTACCTACTAGCATTAGTTAATGCTCTAAGAGTCTAACCTCTAATCTAAAATAATACTAATAGGCTAGTCTCGAGTAGGACATTAATCAACATCAAAGAAAGCAATCGAGCCAAGGTAGACCAAATCGTTATTATAGCCTGAGTCTAGTTGCAATGCAATTACCCTAGATCCCCTTCCGTCTTGTAAAGCTTTCTTTCCTTAGTTTAGCACCTTAGTTCCTCCGTAGTTTAGGTTTATTTTCTTTTTCCCGAGCTCCCTTCTTTCCTAAAGAAAGCACCCATACATATGTGGCTAGTCATAGGAACTTTTGCACGTAGAGACCGAACTAAGGTAGCCTTCCTAAGGAAGAAAAACCTTCTACTTGTACACTTCACAATGCACGACCTTTGCACTTACGGGTATAGACACTTTAAGTTTTTGGCACTGTTACTGGGAAGGCACGGTATTCATTCTTTGTGTGTCTTTGTGTTTTTGATTAGTTGCTTGCATGTTGTTCTGTCGTTACTTGCTTTCCTTTATTTGAAAAATTTTGAGAACCTAAAAGATTGAAAAATTTTGAAAAATAAAAAAAAATTGATTGATAAGAGGTTTACTTGTGCTAATTGAGTACGGATAGATGCAATGCTTCTTGGTGGTCACTTGTATCCTCTTCCCTACTCCCCGCACATGCTCCCAATGCTTGTGTTCTATGCAGTAGTTGTGAGCATCATTTTACATGTCCCTTTGTATATGGCAATCCTCTATCAAGTGCCTATTCGAGGCATGATCCCTATAGTTATATGCCCATTCGTGCATCATCATCTTGTTATAATGATTATAGGGAGCCACATCGTGCATCTTTGTCTTGGGGTCAAGATGACTCTTCATTCTATACATCTCTTAGTAATGAACATTCCCCTTCACACCATCCTTTCCCACCTATGCTTCCTCTGAGTTTTTTTATGGTTATGCTTATACTAATTTTGATCAAAATGCCCACGATTTCTATTAGATTGAACCTTCTTTTTTTAGGTCTCCCTTAGGTAAGGATGAAAAATATGAATACGTCAAATCCTTAATTTATTCCAACCTTGAGAGACTAAAAGAGGTGAATGACCAATTCTCTAGAAAATTCAAGTGCTTGAATACAAAAGTTGAGAATGAGCAACCTATAAGAGAGAGTGTTGAGATACCTTGAGACTGGGTCGAAGAGATGGGAATGAGACTTGTAGATGAAGAGATTAGTGGTGAAAAAAGATGATGTTTGAGAGGAAGAGATAGAGAGAGATGGATGGAGAGATTACATCTTCTAGTGAGGAAGAAGATGAGCTTGATAATGCTTTGGTTATTGTTGACAACTTTGGGTATGTTTTGCAGGTAGTCGTACCCTATTCTCCTATGCTTTCACTGCCCTCAATTAAGTATATGAACTTATTTTTCCATATCTTCGAACATCTCGACCATGTTTAGAGGATGAAATTGATATTATTATTGCTCAATTCAACTCTGATGCCTTTTGGAGGGAGATGAGTGCGCACATTTCTATTACACTTACTTATTTGTATGATGAGTTGTTTGATCTACTTTACCACCTCTATGCATGTCCACCCCTTATGAGAGTTAGAGCGACAATTGTTTAATGATGCCATAACTCATAGAGAGGAAAGGTGTAGTCTTTCCACATCTCCTTCAATTGACCTTTCTTCTCTGGATGTCGCCCAAACTCCCTATTCCCATTCCGTCGAGTCTTCCCCTTCTTTGGAGCTCACATTTGTGCCTTTTTACATTAACAATTTCACCTAGTTCTAGGACATATACCACCCACTTTGCATGATTGGATTTGTTCATGGCCTATGGGAAAGGTGTGTTCTTAGTCTTATATAATGAGAAAAAGGCCATGGGATGGTTAATTAGCGAGCAAGCGGGGCATGTTCTTTCTCATTATTGCATGAATCCTGCCACATGTGAGCACACGCTTTTCTTTAACACTTCAGGGTGGGATTTTGAAAAGGAGTGCCTTGTTCATTCATTGCTTTATCCTAGGTAGCATGATCCTTTTCCTACTACATTCTGTGCTTTAATAATTATCCAAAAATTTGAGGCACGCAACTTTAAACATGTCTTGCTTTAACATTGGCGCCCAGCTGGAGGCGTTAAATCCTAGGCTATTAGGAGGCACCCTAAGCTTGTTCATATTTTTTTGGCTTTTTTTGTATTTACTTGCCTTTACTTTTGTATATAGTAGATTAGTCTTCTTTCACTTGTTCTTGTTTTATATATAATAGATTAGACTGCTTTTGTTTCTTTTACCTTTAGATAATTTAGGCTTACTTTTCTTTGCTATCATTCTTAAAAGGTTAGATTTTTGTTGTCTTACTTATTCTTGCTCCTTTTTGTCATTTGTGCATCATCCTATACCCCTCACGTACATCCTTATTTATTATTTCAAATGTCAATGTGAGCTTGCATAGTATTATCTACTAATCTCTTCTTTGATTTTTGAGGATTTGTGTTTTCTACAAAAGATGGATACTAGTAGATGAATGAATTGTCTTTGGCATTTGCGGACTACATGCAAACAAGGTTGTATCTATCCATCTTTTACTTGTCTTTTTCCCATATGTGTTTCATGTGCTTGCTAGTCGTATGCTTAATGCTATCTACTTGAGGATAAGCAACGTTTAGATTTAGGGGTGTGGTTGTTTCTTAATTATTTGCATATCATTTATAGGGGTAGATTTGCATAGGACGCCTTGTTTTTGCTCAAAATGTGTTCAAATTTTTTTTATTTTTTGCATGTTTTAAGTTATTTATCTCCATGTTGGTTGAAGAGTTGACCTTTGCTATTAACTTAATTGTGAGAAGATGAAGATGTATTATAGGGAGTGAATGGAGTGTGAGTTTATGACCTAGACTTTGAAAAGAATCCTTTTGAAAACTGTAGGAAGTGAGTACCTCTAAAAATACACCTTATAGTTTTCCTACAACTTAGTTGGAAAAAGTGTTTTTAAGGGTTGTTGAGATAAATACCCCTTCCTTGATTGGTTCTTTTAGTATGCCTTAGCCTCTTCTTTTTCTTTGCTTTTTGTTTATCTTATGTATTGAGGGAAAAAATGCAAAAAAATGGAAAAAAATACAAAAAAATAAAAAAAGTGAAAAGTGAGAAAAAACCAAAAGGCTCAAAAAATATACAAAAGTCACTAAGTAAGTCCTTAAGTGACACAATGTCGACTTGGCACAAGTTTCTCTATTTGTCTTTCATTGTATTTTGAATAAGGTTCTTACATCAATTGTGAGCCATTGTGATGTATTCTTCTCTTCCTTGTATCTTTGGGGCTAAGTACATGTTGGGAGGCCATGTTAGTTGATAGGCACGAAGTATCAACATCTCGAGTGCATGAGTTGGAATCTTAAGTTTGTGGTGGTTTTAGCTACTTGGTAACTTAACAAGAGGTACGAGATCCCATGTGATTGAGAGAAGGATTTGAAAAAGACTCGGGAAACCCTTACATGAAAAGAATGAGCCCTTATACCCGTAGGAGGAGAAAAGATAGCCAGTCAATTCAACGACAACTCTTTGAAAAGCATGAGGATAGACTTCATTCAAGCTTGCTTGGGGACAAGCAAGGGGAAGGTTTCGGGGTGTTAATGTGTGTCATTTATGCATGTTTGTACATAATTTTTGCATGCATATGTGAGGGTGTTCTAGAGTGATGCGTCTTTCAAGTGCAAGCTCTAAAAGACCCGCAAGCGTACGGATCGTGCAATATAGTGTGTACAAGTGCGGGTGTCAGACCACAGGGAGGCTTGAATAATGTGGGTGAATTCTATGCTTGGTGTTCTAGAAAGTGCCAAAAAGAAAGATCTAAACTAGACATATTTTTGGGGTTTTGGATTATCAGGAGCTCTAGGTAAAGGAAATAAAACTAAACTATGAATATGAAAAATTGGAACACAAGTTGGTCAAGAGGGAACTAACAATTGAGAAGGGGTTAGGGTGACTTCGACTTATGAATGGGTAATTCTATACTCAAATGCTATGGGATTAAGGGATGATGGTTAACTATCATGAGTGCTCTTAACTAGGTTGCTAGTTAGTTTCCCAATTTCCCCCTAGGACTCGGTGCGGGTCCGTCCCTAGGCGGCGCCTCCTAGAGCTACGGCGTGGTCCTTATGACCTAGGGCCTCAAGAGTGACTAACTAACTCCCTAGGTGACTTAGAATGAACCTACCTTAGTACCTAAACCTTTGGCTGGATTTAAAGCCAAGACCTAGTGTTGCAAAGATCGACTAAACCTATCCGGAAACCTTATTGGCTGGATTTAAAGCCAAAGGAGACTCGGTCTAGACTAGCTCTAAATTACACTTCGTCATTCTAAGGTCACTACAACAGGATTTGACTTGCTAGTGCGTTCATACATGTTTAAGGCCAAGGTGCTCGTGAATAATGGAACCTATTCAACTACCAAACATCGTCATGTTCAGTTCGCACCATTAGAAGCAATTCACAACCAACATGTATGCTTTATTGAAGTTATACTCATTACAAGGCATGCAAATATACATATAGACATGAAAATAAGCATTAACCACTTCATAGCATCCACATATAAACACATAGACATGATTATAACATGGATTAGATGTGTTTAGTAACAAATAAACTTTAATATATACTCATGTTACTCATCTAGGCATTTTATCAAACACTTAGACATGAATGAGAAAATACCCATTTGAACAAGAGAATTCAAAACATGTATATATATATATATATTCAGCCATCACATCCCATATCATAAAAGTGTATAGTTAACCCATTACATAAGTTAAATCACCCTACACAAATCTACTCAATCATAATAGAAAATAGAATGAAAGAGAGATAATGAAGCTTCCCTTTCATCCTAGCTAAACTTGTACAAAGCTTTTGAGCAAACTTGATTCCAAATGTTTGAACCCTCCAAATCAAGCTTGGCTCTTAGTGAGAAATGTGTGAAAAGTGTGTGTGAAGTGGGTGGGATCTAGGGTTAAGTGTGTGAGAATTTTAGGTGTGAAGTGCGTGTTAATCTTCCAAAAGTCCTCCTTTTTTGGCAGAATCGGGCCCTATTTATATGTTCTTACGGTCGACCGGCTTCTGGACCTAGTTCGATTGGTTTTTTAATGATGCTCTCTGGACTGGCCAGTCGACTGGCTCTGGAGGGGTGGTCGTCCGGTTATTTTTGGCACCTCTCTAGAGTGGTCGGTTGACCCACTCTTTTTCCTTAGTCGTCCGGCTGACTTTCTTCCTCCATTCTTTGTCTTTTCATCCTCTGGTCTTCTCTCTTAGACTCGTGCATTTCCCATGTTCATCACCTTTCATCGTCCAATCTCAATCTTAACCCAAAGTTCACCTAAATCATTGAAAACAAGCAATTAGTGTAGCAATTTGTCTCTTAAACTTGATATGTACATTTGTTTACGCTTAAGCCTATTCTTATCAAATGCACTACACTAATGCAACATTATGAGCACTCAACATGTCTAAAATATAGGTAAATGACAATGCAAACACACACTAAAACGCAACACATCATAGAGTATAATCAAGAGCATTTAGTATAGAGTTTATGCAAATTTGTTGATATTTGTACATAATGTATTTAGATGCATAAATACTATATTAAGTGTTATATCTTATGTTTTAGGTGGGTTTCAGGATGGGTTGAGCTTAAAAGAGAAAGAAATGAACTAAATGTAAAGGCTGGGAGGACAAAGATTGAAGAATAAAGATCAAATGGAGCTAATGGCATCAGCCCCATTTGCAACTGTGTGTTGATTAATATGCTTAATAATGACTTTTGTGGTAGGTGTATACCTTTAGTCTGAAACAATGCTAAAAGGGTACCCACTAGCACTAGTTAATGCTCTAGGAGTCTAACCTCTAGTTTGAAACAATACTAATAGGTTAGCCTTGAGTAGGACATTAATCAACACCAAAGAGAGAAATCAAGCCATAGATAGGCTGAATCATTATTATTGCACGAGTCTAGTTGCAGTGCAATTACCTTAAATCCCCTTCCATCTTGTAAAGCTTTCTTTCCTTAATTGGGCACATTAGTTCCTCCGTAGTCTAGGTTTATTTTCCTCTTCCGAGCTCCCTTCTTTCTTAAAGAAAGTGCCCACACGCATGTAGCTAGTCATAGGCACTTTTCCACACAGAGACCGGACTAAGGTAGCCTCCCTGAGAAAGAACGACCCTATACTTGCATGCTTCACTACACATGACCTGTGTACTTATGGGTGTAGACACATCAAAGTTCTTGTATGATAGTAATGGGAAATTTACCTTTGACTATTTCAGCATTTAACTATCTATAATCAATATATGTTCTCCATGACCCCATCCTTCTTTCTGACCATGACTTTTGGTGAAGAATAAGGGTTGATACTTGGCTTAATGACTCTAGCATCAAGCATTTCCTTAATCTTCTTAATTTCATTTTTTTGAATAGAAAGATATCTATATGGCCTAATATTGGTAGTGTTGGATCTAATATGCTATTACCATATTTAAGATTACGTACTGAATTTTATTTTTAATCCATAATCTATACATAATAGCGGAAAAATAGCATAATCACATGATGTGTCTCCAGAGCACAAGCCCTAAAAGAAGCACAAGTACATGGATCAGTGCAATATAGTGTGTGCAAGTACGGGTGTCAAACCATAAGGAGGCCAATATGTGAAAAGAATCCTATGCATGTGCGCTATGAAAGGTACCTAAAAGAAAACCTAAACGAAACAAATTTTTTTCTACTTTTTTTTTTTGTATTTTAGAGAGCTAAGAGGGAAACAAAAGGACTACATTATGAATGCAAGGAAGGAAAAGCGAGAACTAAGCTAATCTAGGGGATTAAAACAATGGGAAGGTGATAGGGTGATCTACACTTATGAATGGGTGACTTTCTACTTCTCTACTATGGGATTCGGGGATTAGCTTACTAAGTGATGCTCTAATACTAAGAAACTAGCTAATATCCTATTATACCCTAGAACTTGATGGGGGTCCATCCCTAAGCGTGCAAACTTAAAGCTACGACGTGGTCTTTATGTGCCTAAGGCCATAAAAGGGACTAAAAACCTACCTAGGTGTCCTAGAACAAACCTACCCTAGCTCATAAACCATTAGCTAGATTTAAAGTTAAGACCTGGGGTTACTAAGGTAGACTAAACCTACCTGGACTTCTGTTTACTAGATTTAAAGTTAAAGGAGACTCGATCTAGTCTAGTCCTAACTTGTGCACCGTTGTTCTAGGAACACTATAGCGGATTGATATCTAATAGGCACAATCCTACATGTTTTAAGGCAAGGGATTGTGAATATGATGTCCTATCCATTATACAACACAAACAAGTTTGATTTACGCTATTGGAAACTTTTAAGCATCAATATGTAGCAATATTTGAGCATGTATTCACTATAAGGTATGTTTCATACCCACATAGACATAAATAGAACCAACCCACTTTATATTATCCATAATCACACATATAGACATGCATAATCTAAGGATTAGAAGTGCTCTATAGCAAATACAATTCATTCTATGTACATACAACTCATTCAAGCATTACATCAAATACATGGACATGAAATGATATAAAGCTTTCAAAATAAGAACAAAGTATGTATATATAAAAGCCAATGGAATCCTATAACAAAGAATGTGAAAATCAACCCATTACACAAGTTTAGTTACCCTAATCTATCCACTCAAGCATAGAATAAAAGAGAATGAAAGAGGGTTGAGAAAGCTTCCTTTCTATCCTTGCTTTTTTCTTTACAATCTTGAGCAAATCCTCACCAATTGATATTGTAATGGTCTAAAATCCAAATTAGATCTAGTTGTGTGTGTTTGTTAATGTCTGTATTGGAGGTGGGTGAAGGTAAGGTTTAGTATTTTCTCGTATGGTTGCTTCGTTTTGTCCAGGTTGCTCTTTTCTTCACTCGATTGCCTCCAAAAGCTCATTTTATGTTATTCCCACATCTCGAACACCTCGAGCTTGAATCTAAAATTTATTCTTCATCAATTCAGGTCCCGAGCTTTTGATCTAAGTTCACCAAACACGAGAAATAAGTAGACATTAGTGCAGTGTTTGTCTTTAAACTCAACTATGTACAATTGTATGTGCTTAAGCCTACCTCTAGCATATGTAATATACTAATCCATCTATTTAAAGCTTAAAAAACCTCTTAAACATAGATAAATGACGACACAAACACACACAAAAACACACATCAACACCCTCAAACCTTCTCTTTTCTTGTCTCAAGCGAGCCCAATCTTAATTTTATTTCTAAAGCTAATACAAAGGGTTGCCTAAAGGGTTAACTTACTATCAAGGTTAGCCTAAAACGGATGAAGAGGGCTTTCCTATTATGGAGAGATCCCTAAGCCTCTTTGGATTATCTCTCTACTCATAAAGGGTTTCAAACCTCACGGGAACTTTCCAAGTAGTCAAACTACCACAAGCCTAGGATTCTAACTCACACACAAGAGATGTTGATATTTTATGCCCCCTAGACTAACATGGCCTTCCCAACATGCACAAAGCCTTAAAGACAAGAAGAGAGAATAGACAAACACAATGGCTTATAAAAGCCTATTCACAAATCTACAAAGATGATAGCTTGTGCTAAGTTGACATTATGGCACTTATGCACTTACTCATAAAAATTTTTGGTGCTTTTGGCTTTTTTTCTTTTTTTTTTTTCTCTTTTCCAATTTTTTTTCAAAATTTCAACTTCTTTTCTCATCTTTTTGCACTAATTTTTCCTTTTTCAAATTTTTTGGATTTTTCATACTTTGCATTGCATAATAAAAAGAAAAAAGAAAAAGAAAGGCTAAGGCTCATCAAAAGGACCAATTAAGGAAGAGGCACTCATATCAACAACCCTTTCTCTTCACTTTTTCCTACTAGCTATAGGGTGGCTACAAGGGACATTCTTAAAGGTCCTCACTCCCCATAACTTTCACGGGCATCCCTTCTAAGACCCGGTCTTTAATCCACTCCATTCACTTCCCCACGATGCTCTACTCAAATTCACCAATCAATTAAGTCAATCAAAAAAGCCAACATAATGATCAACCAAGATAAACAATTCTATATCCACCAAAATTGAAAAAATTTCATCAATTTTAAGAACGTAATGCACTCTACCTTAATAAAAACTTAAAGCAATAAGAACCAAACTCCTACACCCCCAAACCTAAACTTTGCTTATCCTCAAACAAATAAAATAAAACCACACGACAAGCAAATAATTCACACAAAACAAGTAAGGGTGATGGGGATAGAGTAGAGAAACGGGGAACAAGTAGAGAAAGGATAGATACAACCTTACATTGTCTTCAAGGCTCTCCATGCCACTGACAAATCACCATACTACTAACCTTGTGACTCATAAACCATCAACACTCACAAAGAAAACAAGGTTAGTAATATTGCCTACGCGAGCTTGCATTGGCATGTGCAATAATAAGCAACGATGTATCTTATGAGATAAAGGATTGAGATTCAACACTTTGGTGTGGGTGAAAGAAAAACAAAGAAAACAAAAGAAAGAAAAGTGAAACAAGTGCAAACTTGCAAAATTTAACCTAGGTTGCCTCCTAGTAGCGCTAACCACAATGCGGTTAACTAAGCGATCATCTTCTCTTCATCAACCTCCATAAATGGGGTCCTAAAGCATTAAAACCTCCACACAAGCCATGCTTGGATCATATGCATGCTTCAGACACTGCCTGTTCATTGTCATCTCTTGGCCATCCATCAAATCCTTGATCTTGACCTTTCTGGAAGGGTAGGCAACCAACACTTTATACGAATCATCCTATCTTGACTTGAGCTTACTTGGAAAGAGCTTCAAATGTAAGTTAAATAACCAAACTTTATTGGAAGGAAAGAATGATTTCTTAAGAATGTGTTTGTCATGAATCCTCTTCATCCTATTCTTATAAAGTTTAGCACTCTTGTACGCCTCCAATCTAAGCTCCTTCAACTCTGCTAGGTCTAGTTTCCTCTTCTCGCTCGCCTTGCCAAATTAAAATTTAAGGCCTTAATGGCCTAATAAGCCCTATGTTCAAGTTCTACCAACAAGTGATAAGCTTTCCCATAAACCAATCTATATGGAGACATATCAATCGGAGTCTTAAAAGTAGTACGGTAGGCCCACAAAGCATCATTCAACTTTATGGACCAATCTCTCTTATCGGGTTTAATCGTTTTCTCTAAAATATGCTTGATCTTTCTATTAGACACCTCTACTTGTCCACTAATTTGCGAGTGGTAAGGGATAGCAACCTTCTGGGTAACTGAATATCTCCTTAACAAGGCCTCTAAAGTCCTATGGCAAAATTGCAAACCCCCAGCACTACGCAAGACCCTAGGGACTCTAAATCTGGAGAAAAGATTCTCTTTAATTAATTTCACCACTACTCTATAGCCACTAGTGCATGTGGGAATAGCTTTAACCCATTTGGACACATAGTCTTCGATTACTAAAATGTATTGGTACCTAAAGTGAGGTGGAAATGGACCCATGAAATCTATACCCTAAAAATCAAATAGCTCACATATAAGAATAGGGGACAACGGCATCATGTTTGTCCTAGAGATTGACCTTGATTGTTGAAATCTAACACACTTTTTACAATACTCTTGGGCATTCCTAAAGAGAGTGGGTGATACGCTATCTGAGAACAAGCCTAAATAGCCTACAAGTGCATGGGACGTGTGTAGTACGGTGTGTGCGAGTGCAGGGTCGAATCCACGAGGAGGCCTAACGTGTATGGTGTCCTAAGCTAAGTGCGTCCTAAAAGCTACGTGTTGAGGTCCTAACTGCAATGTTTTTGGGTTTTTGGTTTAAAGGGAGCTCGAAAAAAGTAAAACTAATCTAAGAACAAGGAAATAAAAAGGTAGTGTGTACGTATGTGTGATGGGGGAATCAAGCGATCTAAGGGATGCTAACACATGGAAATGGGGAATAGGGTGATTACGGCTTGCAAATGGGTGATTACTACTTCTTGTTAGGGTTGCTTGATGGATTAAACTCGGTTGCTCTCATCTAGTCTCCTAATTAACCTCCTAATTACACCTAAGCCTCAGTGCGGGTCCGTCCCTAGGCACGTCTACCTAGAGCTACAGCGTGGTCTTTATGACTTAAGGCCATAAGGCTAGCTAATTAGTATTCTAGGTAACTTAGATCAATCTAACCCTAGCATTTAAACCGTTGGCTAGATTTAAAGCCAAGACCTGGTCCGTCTAAGGTCGACTAACCTACCTTAAAACCTATTGGCTAGAGGATGGTACAGGAAGTGAAAGTAGAGACTAAGTGGGAAGAGTGGGAAAAGATAAGCGCTGGTCCTGTGGGGCACCAGGAAGTTTAGATGGATTTACATCATAAAAACCTAGTGGATTTGACTGAGCAGGGCAAGGTCGCTGCTAGAATAGGACCTGGGGCTGGGGGGACTCAAAGTGATTATTACTCTAAGAAAACTTAGGGTTATCCCTCCACCCCAGATTATATGTGTTCGAGTAGGGGTTATACTTCATGAGTACCCCTGTGTAACATGAACTTGCCCCAGAATGAATTCTGGAAACTGTGGTGCTAATGGGCAAGCTATAGTCTCGTGAGATGACTTAGAACATAATACACACACCTCAACGACATAACGAGAAGATGATGATACTAGCGGATTGGCCCTACGGCCCGGAGTAGGTGCTAGACCTAAGGAAATTAACTAGTCAAGCTTATGGGTCAATGCGTCTACTTTAGCAGGAAGATCATGGGATGTGCCTACTTCATTACCTTCTTTTCTAGGATTATTCCTACTCAACCTATCCAATGCCATATTCTGAAAAGAATCCTCAGCAACACAATTTAAAATCCCCGAAGCATCACTAGGTCTCAGATTATAGAATCCCCCACCTGACATGGCATTCACTATCATGCACTGGGACTTGGTAAAACCCCTAAAAAAGTAATGCAAAAAATCATGGGTACTGTACCCATGATGTGGACACCGACGCAATAAATCATTATACCTCTCCCACATCTCATGGAAAGATCCAAACTCGTGCTGAGTGAAGGTCATAATCGAAGCTTGTAGGTCAGCGATCTTAGCCATGGGGTAAAACTTCTGATAGAATTGGGACTAGAGCTCATCCCAAGATGTAATGGCTCCATCCGGCAAGGACTGCAGCTATTGTTTGGCTTTATCCTTGAGAGAGGAAGGGAAAAGTCTTGAGCCTAATATTCTCTTGAGACACATTAAGAAAATTGAAGGTAGAACAAATCTCCACAAAATCAGTGACATGTGCTAAGGGACTCTTATTACTCCTACCATAGAAAGACAGGAGCATAGCTAATATCCCATGTTTAATCTCAAAACTTGCCTCCCCCAAACCCAGTGAATGGATGGCCATATTCGGCTCAAAGGCATGAGAAAGGAAGTATTGCCTAAGGGTCATGTCATCAGCTACTTGGCATAGATTTAGAAGCCTAAGAAGCTTAATATTTTCATTACATGGAACAGCAAGAGGAGAAAGGTGAGGGTGAGGAGGAGGATTATCGTTCTCATTATGAGAAACAAAAGAAGGGAGATCATTCCTATTTTTTGCCATTTCACCTAAGTTCCTAAGATGACGGTGTATTCTCTATTGTTCAAGATCAATGGGAACTAAGTTAGGTCTAAGTGAATGTCTACCAAGCATGCACAAAAGGAACAAAATCTCTGTCTAACTCTTCAACCCCCAAAACTGCAATTTCAACCTAAATCTATAGCACAAAAACCACAAGTCCCTAAAAACTACAAAAGAAAAAAAACACTAATTAGATATGTGATGTGTTGTGTTTTTGTATGTGTTTGCATTGTCATTTACCTATATTTTAGAGGTGTTGAGTGCTCATAATGATGCATTAGTGTAGTGCTTTTGATAAGAATAGGCTTAAGCGTAAACAAATGTACATATCGAGTTTAAGAGACAAATTGATACACTAATTGCTTATTTTCAACGATTTAGGTGAACTTTGGGTTAAGATCGAGATTGGACGATGAAAGGTGATGAAGATGGGAAATGCACGGGTCTAAGAGAGAAGACCAGAGGCCGAAAAGACAAAGAATGGAGGAAGAAAGTCAGCCGGACGACCACCCTTCCAGAGCCGGTCCGACCGGCCACTCCAGAGAGCAACATTAAAAAGCCGAACTACCACTACAGAGGCCAGTCGACCTAGACAGTCGACCGGCAATATGCTGAGAATATATAAATAGGGCCCGATTCTACAGAAAGAGGAGAGGACTTTTTGGTAGATTAACACACACTTCACACCTAAAATTCTCACACACTTAACCCTAGATCCCACCCACTTCACACACACTTTTCACACATTTCTCACTAAGAACCAAGCTTGATTTGGAGGGTTCAAACATTTTGGAATCAAGTTTGCTCAAAAGCTTTGTACAAGAATAGCTAGGATGAAAGAGAAGTTTCATTATCTCTCTTTCATTCTATTTCCTATTATGATTGACTAGACTTGTGTAGGGTGATTTAACTTGTGTAATGGGTTAACTATATACTCTTATGATATGGGATATGATGGCTGTATATATATACATGTTTCGAATTGTCTTGTTCAAATGGGTATTTTCTCATTCATGTCTAAGTGTTTCATAAAATGCCTAGATGAGTAACATATGTATAAATTGAAGTTTGTTTGTTACTAAACACATCTAATCCATGTTATATTCATGTCTATGTGCTTATATGTGGATGCTATGAAGTGGGTAATGCTTTTATTCATGTCTATATGTATATTTGCATGCCTAGTAACAAGCATAACTTCAATAACGCATACGTGTTGGTTGTTAATTATTTCTAATGGTGTGAACTGAACATGACGATGTTTGGTAGTTGAATAGGTTCCATTATTCACGCGCACCTTGGCCTTGAACATGTATGAACACTAGCAAGTCAAATCCTGCTGTAGTGACCTTAGAATGACGAAGTATAACTTAGGGCTAGTCTAGGCCGAGTCTCCTTTGGTTTTAAATCCAGCCAATAGGTTTCCGGATAGGTTTAGTCGACCTTAGCAACACTAGGTCTTGGCTTTAAATCCAGCCAAAGGTTTAGGTACTAAGGTAGGTTCATTCTAAGCCACCTAGGAAGTTAGTTAGTCACTCTTGAGGCCCTAGGTCATAAGGACCACGCCGTAGCTCTAGGAGGCGCCGCCTAGGACGGACCGCACCGAGTCCTAGGGGATATTATGACACTAACTAGCAACCTAGTTAAGAGCACTCATAATAGTTAGCCATCATCCCTTAATCCCATAGCATTTGAGTATAGAATTACCCATTCATAAGTCGAAGTCACCCTAACCCCTTCTCAATTGTTAGTTCCCTTTTGACCAACTTGTGTTCCCATTTTTCATAATCATAGTTTAGTTTTATTTCCTTTCCCTAGAGCTCCTGATAATCCAAAACCCTAAAAATATGTCTAGTTTAGATCTTTCTTTTTGACACTTTCTAGAGCACCAAGCATAGAATTCACACACATTATTCACGCCTCCCTGTGGTTCGACACCCGCACTTGTACACACTATATTGCACGATCCGTACGCTTGCAGGTCTTTTAGAGCGTGCACTCGAAAGACGACACCAAGTTCTTGGCGCCGTTGCTGGGGAGGCACGGTGATTTGTATTCTTTGCTTGTGTGTTTTGGTAGTTGCTTTTCTTACTTTCTTGCTTTTTCTTTATAGTTTGTTTAGTTTTTGCTTATCTTGTTTATTGTTCATATTATCTTGCTTTGATCCTTGCTTATCTATTTCAGCTTTTGTTTTTTATTTTTTTATTTTTTATTTTTTTTAATAGACTCTTTAGGATTGTGGTTTATTTGCTGTAGATTTAGGAATACTGAAGTTTTCGGGGGTTGAAGTGGCCGGAGTTAGGATAGATTGTGCATGCTTGGTAGGAGATTCCTTAGAAATCCCCTAGTTCCTCTTAATCCTGAACCTGATAGAATTGCTAGACATTTCAGGAATTTAGAAGATCTACTTGAGGAGATGGCCGATCCTAATCATCCTCCTAATCCTCCCAATCCCCCAATGAAACCCATTCCACCTCATGATCACCATTCCACCTCATGATCACATTGGGCATCAAGCCCAAGCTCATTTTAGATGAGAGCCCCGTAGACCGGATCCACCTATAGATGAGGAACCCACTCTTAGACAATTCTTTCTCCCTAAAGCCTTTGAGCCCAATTTGGCTATTCAAATTCCGGGTTTGGGGGAGACGAACTTTGAGATTAAGCCTAATATGTTGGCTATGCTTCCCTCCTTCTACGGGAGAAGCAATGAGAGTCTTCTAGATCATATCACTGATTTTGTTGAGATGAGTTCCACTCTCGATGTCCCTAATGTTTCTCAAGAGATCATACGTCTAAGGTTGTTTCCTTTCTCTCTTAAGGACAAGGCTAGGACTTGGTTGCATTCCTCACCCAATGGTTGCATTACTACATGGGCTGAGCTTCAATCTAAGTTCTTCCAAAAATTTTATCCCATGGCCAAGACGGCCGACCTTAGGACCGCCATTATGACTTTCTCCCAACATGACCTAGAATCTTTTCATGAAGCTTGGGAGAGGTTCAAGGATCTTCTTAAACAATGTCCACACCATGGGTACGGCAATCATGACCTAATGCAATACTTCTTTCGAGGCTTAAATGAACAAAATAGGATGATGGTCAATGCCGCCTCCGGTGGTGGCTTCTATCTTTTGAGACCGACCGAGGCATGGGAGAAAATAGAAATGATGGCTGAAAATTCTTTTCAAAATTTTGCAATGGAAAGCTCTAGTCGGGAAGGCAACAAGAGAAGTGTTAGTGAGGTTGGAGTTTCCTTAGACTTACCCGCTAAGGTTGAGGCTTTGACAAATAAACTGGATCAATTTATTTCTTTGTCCATTCCATCCCAAGGTCATAGGACAAGTTCTTTAGGTTCTCCTTCCACCCTTTCAGTTGTTGAAGTTTGTGCATTGTGCTCCGAGTCATCTCATGAGACCATAGCTTGCCCTTTAGCATCCCAATTTCCTGAATTCATGAAAGAGCAAGTGTGTGCCACACAAGGTTATTCTCCTGAGTATAATCCATACTCGAACACATACAATCCGGGTTGGAGGGACAACCCGAAATTTTCTTGGAGACAAGGACAGCATGAGTCTAGTTCACATCCTCAAGTTCCACCTCAGCAGTGACCCCGTCCTCAATATCCCCCAGGTTTCTATCATCTTAATCAACCCCGTCTCACTAGTGCTCCTCAACCTCAGGCTTTACCTGCTCCCTCTAGTAGCCAGACTCTTAGTAATGATGTGATGAATTAATGCAGTTTATTCAGAATCAGCAGCAAGCATTAGCTAATCAACAACAGGAGTTAGCTGACAATAGGCAAGAGATGGCTAGGTTTGAGACACAGTTAGGACAAATTTCTAGTCAATTGAGCGCTAGAGACCCCGGGAAATTGCCTTCTCCGCTGGAGGTGAACCCTAGAATCCAGTCCTGTTCCTCCACCGATACCACTTATCCCTCTCAAGCCTAGGCTAAGGCCGTCACTACTCTTAGGAGCGGTCGGGTAGTGGATAATAGGGCAGGATTTGACTTTGCAGTGCCTGCACCTAGTGGTCCTTTCGAGTCTAGAGCACCACATGGTAGCCTTGTTCATGGAAATTCTAGAGAAGGTCCTGTTGAAAGAAATGAGCCCATTAGAGATCATGGAGAGATTAGTACTTCCCACCTACATCGGGAGGGCAAAGAGCCTATTGATGACTCCCATGTATCAAGAGGTATAGAGCCTAGAGTTCCCTTTCCATCCGCTTTAGAAAGACCTACACCTAGTGAGGATTTTAGGTTCTTCAAGGTTTTAGAGCATCTTAAGGACCTTAAGGTCAATCTTCCTTTGATAGATGCGATCATTTCCGTCCCCTCTTATTCTAAGTTCTTTAATGATCTTTGTACAAGGAAACGTAGGTCATTGAACATTCCTAAGAAGGTGAGGCTTACGGAGAAGGTGAGTAGTATTTGTACTTCGGGCCTTCCGCCCAAGATGAGTAACCCCGGAGCCTTCACCATTCCTTGTAGGATCCGTGAGACCCAGATTGATCATGCCTTATTAGATTTAAGATCTAGTGTGAATCTCATTCCCTACTCTGTCTATCAACAGCTAGGTCTAGGTGAGTTGTCTCCTACACATGTTATTCTTCAGCTAGCTGATAGGTCTGAGCGTAAACCTAGGGGTGTGATAGAGGACGTTATGGTCCAGGTAGGTGAGTTTGTGTACCCTACTAACTTCATAGTGTTAGATATGGATTCGGGACATGACTCTAGACATTTTACACCCATTCTTCTAGGTCGCCCCTTCGTTGCCACCGCAGATGCCATTATCCATTGTAGGTCGGGGGTATTAGAGATGAAATTTGGGAATTTGAGATCTACTACGAAGTTTGCAGAAGCGATGAATAGGGCTAGTATAGGAGGAGAGGATGGAGAAGAGTGCTTTAGGGTGGATGTGATTGATTCTTGCGTTGAGGATCTCATAGAGAAGACTATGACCGATGGAGAAGATTTGAGGAAATTTGAGGAATTGATATCTAGTTTTGATTTGGAGACCTTAGAGAGAAAATGTGTAGCTTCTACTTCCTTGATTGAGAGCCATTTGACTAATAAGTCACTTGAGGTTAATCCTTCTAGTCTCATTTCTAGTGATGTCCCCATTGATGATGTTGAGGTTAAGTTCCCTTTGGTTAAGCCTAGCCCTTCTTTAGAGCTCAAACCCCTTCCCGATCATTTGAAATATGCATTCTTAGGCTCTAGTGAGACCCTTCCGGTCATCATAGCTTCCGATCTTTCTAGTAAGCATGAGGAGCGTCTCTTAGAGGTCCTTAGGAAATATAGGAAGGCTATAGGGTGGAAAATTGATGATTTGAGAGGTATTGACCCTTTGGTTTGCATGCATCATGTTCACCTTGAGGATAGAGCCATTCCTTCTAGGGAACTGCAAAGGAGGCTAAACCCACACACGAGCGAAGTAGTTAAGAAAGAGATCATTAAGCTTCTAGATGCAGGCATTATTTATCCGATCTCCGATAGTGAGTGGGTTAGCCCGATCCAAGTTGTCCCTAAGAAGTCCGGGATCACAGTTGTTGAGAATGAGAGAGGAGAGCTTATCCCTACACGTACTCCCACGGGATGGAGAGTTTGTATTGACTATAGGAAGCTCAACTCCAAAACTAGGAAGGATCATTTCCCATTGCCTTTTCTAGACCAGATCTTAGATAGAGTAGCTGGGCATAGCTACTATTGTTTTCTAGATGGCTATTTGGGTTATAACCAGATCCCTGTGTTTCTCGAGGACCAGGAGAAGGCCACTTTTACTTATCCCTATGGCACTTTTGCTTATAGGAGAATGCCCTTCAGTCTTTGTAACGCCCCAGTGACTTTTCAGAGATGCATGATGGCCATTTTTAGTGACATGATTGAGAGACATTTAGAGATTTTCAAGGATGATTTCTCAGTCTTTGGAGATAGCTTTGATGAGTGCTTGAGTCATCTCTCTTCAGTCTTAGACCGATGTGTGGAGAAGAATCTAGTGTTAAGTTGGGAGAAGTCCCACTTCATGGTGCAACGAGGGATAGTGTTGGGTCATGTTGTATCATCTAGTGAAATTCAAGTTGACCCAGCTAAGGTAGAATTAATTAAGTTACCTGTCCTTAAGTGTGTCAAGGATGTTAAATCTTTTCTAGGGCATGCAGGATTTTACCGTAGATTCATTAAGGATTTTAGTCATATTGCACGCCCCTTATCTAGGCTCCTAGCACAAGATGTCCCTTTTGACTTTGATGATGAATGTGTTGGAGCTTTCAATAGGCTTAAATCCTTATTGTCTACATCCCCAATTATCCAGCCACCTAACTACAGTCTCCCATTTGAGGTTATGTGTGATGCATCCAATTACGCGATAGGAGCTGTTTTAGGTCAAAGGAAGGATAAGTTGCCCCATGTTGTGTACTATGCTAGCAAGACTCTTGATGAAACACAAAAGAATTATACCACTACGGAAAAAGAGCTTCTAGCAATAGTTTTCTCCCTTGACAAGTTTAGGTCATACATCTTAGGGTCCAAAGTTATTGTCTACACCGATCATGCGGCATTGAAGTATTTGTTGTCTAAGAAAGAATCTAAGCCCCACTTGATTAGGTGGTTGCTCCTCCTTCAAGAGTTTGACATAGAAATTCGGGATAAGAAGGGTAGAGAAAATTTAGTTGCGGATCATCTTTCCCGTCTTGTTAGTGAGTCTTCTAGTGATCCATCTCCTTTTCATGATTTATTCCCTGATGAACAATTATTTGCTGTCTCTCATCACACACCTTGGTTTGCTCATATTGTCAATTATCTTGCCACAGGGCGTTTTCCTTCCCATTGGGAGAAAAGAGAAAAAGATAGGTTCCTAGCACAAGTTAGGCATTTCTTTTGGGAGGATCCCTATCTTTTTAAAGTGTGTGCGGACCAAATGATTCGCCGGTGTGTGCTTGAAGATGAGTTTGAAAGCGTTTTGAGCATGTGTCATGATGAGGGGTGTGGGGGTCATTTTAGTGGGAAGAAGACCGCCGCGAAGGTCTTGCAAAGTGGACTGTTTTGGCCTTCTCTCTTTAAGGATGCCCAAGAATATTACAAGAAGTGTTTTAGATGTCAACAATCTGGGTCCATCTCTAGGAGAAACATGATGCCTTTATCCCCTATTCTTCCTTGTGAGTTGTTTGATGTTTGGGGTATAGACTTCATGGGTCCATTTCCACCTTCCTTTGGGTACCAATACATTTTAGTGGTCGTTGATTATGTGTCCAAATGGGTTGAGGCTATTCCTACACGCACTAATGACCATAGGGTAGTGGTTAAGTTTATTAAAGAAAACATTTTCTCTAGATTTGGAGTCCCTAGGGTCTTAATTAGTGATGGGGGTTTGCATTTTCGTCATAGGACTTTAGAGGCCTTGTTGAGAAGATATTCAATCACCCATAAGGTAGCCACTCTTTATCACCCGCAAACTAGTGGACAAGTAGAGGTGTCCAATAGAGAGATCAAGCACATTTTAGAGAAAACGGTTAGGCCCGATAGAAGAGATTGGGCTATTAGGCTAAATGATGCTTTGTGGGCCTACCGTACCACTTTTAAGACTCACATTGGTATGTCTCCATATAGATTGGTTTTTGATAAAGCTTGTCACTTGCCGGTAGAACTAGAGCATAGAGCTTATTGGGCAATCAAAGCCCTAAATTTTGACTTGGCAAGAGCGGGTGAGAAAAGGAAGCTAGACCTAGCGGAATTGGAAGAGCTTAGATTCGAGGCGTATGAGAACGCTAAACTTTATAAGGATAGGATGAAAAGAATTCATGATAAACACATTATTAAGAAATCATTCTCTCCTTTTGATAAAGTTTGGTTGTTTAACTCACAATTAAAACTCTTTCCATGTAAGCTTAAGACAAGATGGGATGGTCCATATGAGGTGATGATTGCCTATCCTTCCGGAGCAGTCAAGATTAAAGACTTGAAGGATGGTCGAGAGTTGACGGTGAATGGGCAACGCCTGAAGCACGCATATGATTCGAGCATGGCTCGTGTGGAGGTTTTAATGCTTCAGGATCCCATCTATGGAAGTTGAAGATGAGTTGGTGTTTGCCTGGCTGACGGCTTGGTGGTTAGCGCTACTAGGAGGCAACCTAGGTTCAATTTTGCATTTTTGCATTTGTTTCACTTTCTTCTCTTTTTATTTTCTTTCTTTTATCTTTCTTGCACCCAAACCAAAGTGTTGAATCCTAATCCTTTGTCCCATAAGATACACCACTGCTCATTATTGCACATGCCAATGCAAGTATGCATAGGCAATGCTACTAATCTTGTTTTCTTTGTGAATGTTTATGAATTGTGAGTCACAGGATTAGTAGTATGGTGATTTATCATTGGCATGGAAATCTTTGAAGAAAATGTAAGGTTGTATCTATCCTTTCTCCACTTATTCCCCATGTTTACACCTTATCCCCACCACCCTTAATTGTTTTGTAATGACGATTTGCTTGTTTTTGTGCTTTGATCTTTTTGCTTGAGGACAAGCAAAGTTTAGGTTTGGGGGTGTGGGAGTTTGGTTTTCTTGTTATATATCTTGCTTAGGGTAGATTGCATTCTGCGTCTAAAAATGGTGAAAATTTTTCAATTTTGATGCATATAGAGTCATTTATTTCTTTGTTGATCATTGTGTTGCTTTTGTGATTGACTCTATTGATTTATGAAGATGAGAGGCATTGTGGGGGAATAAATAGAGTGGTTTGAAAACTAAGTCTTGGAGGGGATGCCCTTCAAAGTTGTGGGGAGTGAGAACCTTGAAAAAATAACCCTTGTAGCCACCCCATAGCTTGGTAGGAAAGAGTGTTGGAAAAGGGTTACTGATGTGAATGCCCCTTCCTTGATTGGTTCTTGTTGATGTGCCTAAGCCTTTCTTTTTCTTCCTTTTTGTGAATACAATACAAAGCAATTGAAATTAAAAAAATGATGAAAAAAGGCAAAAAGGTGCAAAAATCTATGTATAAAAAAAATGAAGTGAAAAAGAGGAAAAGCCAAAGGCACCAAAAAGTTAGTGAATAAGTGCATAAGTGACACAATGTCAACTTATCACAAGTTATCATCTTTGTAGACACGTGAATAAGGCTTTTTATAAGCCATTGTGTTTGTATATTCTCTCTTCTTATCTTTGAGGCTTGGCGTATGTTAGGGAGGCCATGTTAGTTGAGGGAGCACGAAATATTAACATCCCGAGTGCGTGAGTTAGAATCCTAGGCTTGTGATGGATTGGCTACTTGGGAAATTCCTATGAGGAACCAGACCCCTTATGAGTAGAGGGAAAATCCAAAGAGGCTTAGGGATCTCTTCACAATAGGAATGCCCCCCTTCATGCTTTTTAAACTAATTTTGATAGCGAGTCAGTCCTTTAGGCAATCTATTGTATCAGCTTTAGAGATAAAATTTAAGATTGGGGTTGCTTGAGGACAAGCAAGGAGAAGGTTTGGGGGTGTTGATGTGTTGTGTTTTTGTGTGTGTTTGCATTGTCATTTACCTATATTTTAGAGGTGTTGAGTGCTCATAATGATGCATTAGTATAGTGCTTTTGATAAGAATAGGCTTAAGCGTAAACAAATGTACATATCGAGTTTAAGAGACAAATTGCTACTCTAATTGCTTATTTTCAATGATTTAGGTGAACTTTGGGTTAAGATCAAGATTGGATGATGAAAGGTGATGAAGATGGGAAATGCACGGGTCTAAGAGAGAAGACCAGAGGCCGAAAAGAGGAAGAAAGTCAGGCGGACGACCACCCTTCCAGAGCCGGTCCAACCGGCCACTCCAGAGAGCAACATTAAAAAGCCGGACGAGCACTCAAGAGGCCGGTCGACCTAGACGGTCGACCGGCAATATGCTGAGAACATATAAATAGGGCCCGATTCTGCAGAAAGAGGAGAGGACTTTTTGGTAGATTAACACACACTTCACACCTAAAATTCTCACACACTTAACCCTAGATCCCACCCACTTCACACACACTTTCACACATTTCTCACTAAGAACCAAGCTTGATTTGGAGGGTTCAAACATTTTGGAATCAAGTTTGCTCAAAAGCTTTGTACAAGATTAGCTAGGATGAAAGAGAAGTTTCATTATCTCTCTTTCATTCTATTTCCTATTATGATTGACTAGACTTGTGTAGGGTGAATTAACTTGTGTAATGGGTTAACTATATACTCTTATGATATGGGATATGATGGCTGTATATATATACATGTTTCGAATTGTCTTGTTCAAATGGGTATTTTCTCATTCATGTCTAAGTGTTTCATAAAATGCCTAGATAAGTAACATGTGTATAAATTGAAGTTTGTTTGTTACTAAACACATCTAATCCATGTTATAATCATGTCTATGTGCTTATATGTGGATGCTATGAAATGGGTAATGCTTTTATTCATGTCTATATGTATATTTGCATGCCTAGTAACAAGCATAACTTCAATAATGCATACGTGTTGGTTGTTAATTATTTCTAATGGAGTGAACTGAACATGACGATGTTTGGTAGTTGAATACGTTCCATTATTCACGCGCACCTTGGCCTTGAACATGTATGAACGCACTAGCAAGTCAAATCCTGCTGTAGTGACCTTAGAATGACGAAGTATAACTTAAGGCTAGTCTAGGCCGAGTCTCCTTTGGCTTTAAATCCAGCCAAAGGTTTAGGTACTAAGGTAGGTTCATTCTAAGCCACCTAGGAAGTTAGTTAGTCACTCTTGAGGCCCTAGGTCATAAGGACCACGCCGTAGCTCTAGGAGGCGCCGCCTAGGGACGGACCCGCACTGAGTCCTAGGGGGAAATTAGGACACTAACTAGCAACCTAGTTAAGAGCACTCATAATAGTTAGCCATCATCCCTTAATCCCATAGCATTTGAGTATAGAATTACCCATTCATAAGTCGAAGTCACCCTAACCCCTTCTCAATTGTTAGTTCCCTCTTGACCAACTTGTGTTCCCATTTTTCATAACCATAGTTTAGTTTTATTTCCTTTCCCTAGAGCTCCCGATAATCCAAAACCCTAAAAATATGTCTAGTTTAGATCTTTCTTTTTGGCACTTTCTAGAGCACCAAGCATAGAATTCACACACATTATTCACGCCTCCCTGTGGTTCGACACCCGCACTTGTACACACTATATTGTACGATCTATACGCTTGCGGGTCCTTTAGAGCTTGCACTTGAAAGACGACACCAATATGCTAAATCAAACAAAACACAATGCAAAAATAAAACACAAACCATCACCAAAATAAAAGAGAACAACAAAACTAACACTGCTATAACAATAATAGAAATAACAAAGCACGTAACCAACTAAAACACACAAATCAAAGAAACTAGCTGTGCCTTCCCGTCAACGGCGCCAAAAACTTGATGTTGTTTTAAAAACCCACAAGTGCACAGATCGCAAGTAAAGTAGTGTGTGCAAGAGTACGGGTATCGTCTCTTTAGGGAGGCCTCTAACTATAGTTTCTAAGTCCTACGTGTCCTAGATTAACTATGCGTAGAAACGAAATATTTTTTTGAGATTTTTTTTTGAATTTTGAATTGAAATGAGCTCTAAACTATCCTATTGAAACTAAAGTGCACAAATTAAACTAAAAGTAAATGGAAAACAATGAGAAAAAAGCAATTGGGAACGACTAGGGGAATGCGGTGATGGGAAACAGCCTTGGGTCGGATTACTTCCTATGTTCGGCTGGTGATTGGATTAACTAACTATGGACCGCAAGCAATCAATAGCTCTAATGCCTTAGTTTATTAGCTAGTCTTATTACTCTTAATTAAAGGTTCACTCCTATCCCTAAGCGGGTCCTTTCTAGAGCATAGGTTTGTCCACTAATTAAGGCTTTGCAACTACACCAACAACCTAAGTGATTGACTAATCCAAGTTGATTAAGGCACACCCATTAATTGTGTTTCAAGCTAAGGATGGAACTAATTAATATTAAGTCTATTCAATCACAATTAGCAAATCTAGCAAGCGATAGATTATGGCTCACACATTAACAATGTTTCATGCTAAGCACAAGACCAATAATCATAAACAAATACAAAACAAGCACGCACAAACTCTCTTGGACTTTCAACAAACACATAGACATGTTATATTAAAGTCATCAACAATTCTCCACAAGTTTTGCAATCATCATGCCTCACAAAATCCATAAAAAGTCAAAATCCGACACTAAGCCATAACATAATCCATAATCCAACCCTCGCCTAAAGCAATTAGTTCAACATGCTAAAAGAGAAGGCAAAACTGAAATTTAAAATCAAAATCATCAATTCCATGTCCAAGAAATTAAATCTCAAGCTAAAACCTCTTCCCACTTCAATTTCGCTCAAATTCAACTCCGAAACGCAATTTTCAGCAATGGATCCCAACTTGACAGCAACTTTTCTACAGAATTCTGCACCAATTTAGCTCTCTTTTGAGCCCAAAATAACCCCAAAACCTGCAGAAATAAGCAGACGAATAGCGTATTTATAAAGCCCGAATTAGTAGAAAGTAACTCAAAGAAAAAAACAAGCAAAATCTCTTGTTTCTGCAGCTTTCAGGACTAATTTCTGCACTTTTTTGCTGTAGAAAAGCTTGCTGGAATTTGTCTTTTTAAACCCCCAAATCAGCCCCAAAAATTCCTCTTTTATGTGTGAATGTGTGAGAGTATGTATGTGAGAAGATGGGCGTTTTTGTGTGAAAAAGAAGGACGAATAATAGGAGAAATAAGGGCTGGTTTGATGCTGCTTTTTTTCGTTCCTGGCTACTCTCCTTCTCCTCCTTCCCCAAAAGCTTGTTATGAGTTGATATATATATGGGTGCTGTGTTTTTGTGCCCTAAAGAAAGAAAGAAAAGAAAAGAAATAGTAGGGTTCAAGTCATTAGTTAATATAATATATAATATACTCTCTATTAGCTTATGTATTATGTACATACATATAAAGTATTCTAACTATGGCCTAAAAACCCTAGAGCTTAATTAATTATGTCCTAAACTAATTTAGTGAACTCCAATTTAACTAACCAAAATTCCTAGAATCCTAATTCTAGTTATTTAATATCTTAATTCTAATCTAACCTAGCGAACTTATGAATTTAATTTCCTAATTCCTAATTAATCAAAATTATTATAAAAAAAACAAAATAGAATAGAAAACACATAAATCGAGAAAAAAATGATACACACATAAGCACTCAATGAGACCCAATAATCACTCAGAAGCTCGAAATAGACAATATTAGCACCAAAACACACACTCAAACACACTCCAAAACATGCAAAAGCTCCAAAAACACACACATCAATGCTCTTGAAAGCTAGAGCAAAAAAATCACACAATAAGTATGTACTATGTGTTGTAGTATTTTCTTGCCAAAGAAGAGGAAATCAACCACAAAGTGGATGGGATAAAAGGTTTGGGGTCTTGCCGATATATAGGGAGAACTTTGTACCCAAGTTGCTAATCTTTCAATATGGGAGAAAATTTCCATGTAGTAATTCCTTATGCATCTTGTCCACTTTTCTTGAAAGACTTGAGCCAAGCCCACTATCCAAGCCTAGCACATAGTCCATAATCCATGTGAAGGGCTAAGCTAAATAGGAAACCAACCAAGCCCAATTAGGTTACTATAAACTCTAAAGAAAGCCCAAACCCAATTCCCAACTTTGGCCCAATAAGGTTACTATTACAATATGGAATTTGCTCTTTCAAGATTACTCTCTCAAAGTCATTTCAATTAGGGAAGAAACCAAGAAGAAACAATTAACCTTGGCTTCCAAAATAATCAAAAATGTCTTTGCCCTATTTAGGCAACATAACAATTATTTTTAACTCAGATCTATTCCACCATAAGATCAAAGTTGCACTCCAAGAATAATTGTTATTACTTAGAAGCTTATCACAAAAGAATGTGAACTTTGCCTTTGACCTACTAAATAACCGATCATAATGCTCCTCTATGTATACCCACACTTAAAGCTAGTCCTTTGGCCTATGTACTATCACCCCCTTAACTGCATCTTTTCCTTTGGGTCTCTTGTCCTATTGCCAACCATCCTTGGTCATGGAATCTCATGATCTCGGAAGCAACCCTCAAGCCATATGACCGATACACCCATAAAGGTAGTATCACTAGATCTAAATTCAGATGATAAATATGGGCAATCCCAAAGAGGGTACATAGATTCCATATTACATATGCATGTTCCAATTACTTAGAACTTAGTACTCAATGCACAAGGCTATTGATCCTAGTAAACTAAGGTCTCACCCATAGTGAATCAAAGTACCAAACCCTAACTTCATTAGTTCATCCATATATGCTCAAGATTAAGAGCAATGATCATTTAGTAGTAGTGAGTATCTTGTTTTCTTTCTTTGATAGTACGTCTTTAGAAAACATACTCAAAATGGTCCTATCGAATACGTGACACACATACTATCGAGACAAATTCAGAAAGCCCTTTAATGACCTACGTAGATTACCCTTGATGAGAAGACTTACTTAATATAACCTTATCCCAGTAGAGTGCCCAACACTAACATTGGGTTATGGACTCAATTTATAACATGACTAAACCTAGACTTAGATCAACTGTATGTCCAGTCTTACTGCACACCCAATTTATCAGTTCAAGTCAACGGACCTTTTTATATACATCAATAAAACATACTAAAGATAATATGTAAGAAACTCATAATACCATTTAACAAAATTATTATACTTTATTTAACATCCAAAATGTCATATACAAGTGAGCTTTAGGGCATACCAATCCTAACAAATAAGAGATTTTGACCATTGTAGAAAAATAGGGTAAAAATCATACATCTAATGGCTAGTTAAAAAATCCAAAAACTGAAGCTTCTGGTGGACTTTTCTTTATACCAATACACCAATAAGGTTCCCCCGACAAGCTCCGGGTAAGGTAGACCATGTCCAGTACCCTGACAAGAGCAAAACTTGGAAACTTTAAAAATTTTCTGTCAGGTGAGGTAAAGACACAGTCGATACCCCAGCAAGGTTAGCCCAGCAGTACTCAAAAGATAGTTTTAATAGAAAAAAAAATTGACCTATCACCTCAAAGACAAGTCTAAAGCCAATTTTTGCATGAAAACACTTTGGATAATGCAAAAACATTTAGAAAACAAGCTTAGGCATATAATATCTCAATTTTTAAAATTAGAGAGAGAGGGAGAGAGAATTAGAAGACAAAGACCATGGAATGTTTACAATAATCATCTACAGCGACTCCCCTTATGTCTTCCATCTCCTTTCTTATGTCACCACACCACTTGATATCAGTGATCTTAAACATTTACAGTGGCAGATGATCATCTTTAAGGCATAGGCTTAGCATAATTGCTCAAGGACTCAAACAATTCATTAGAATCAATAGAAACACACTTGGGTTCCCAAAGCAATCATTTACTCTTTGTCTATATATGCCATTCATCCATAACTCATGATTCATCATCATATATATTCATCACAAGTGTAGTATACATAATCATATTTTCAACAAGTAATCCAGTTTTCATCATCAGTTTTCATCATTAAAACATAATCAACATCATAACCATAATGTTAATAATGTGTGTGCAGGATTTTTCACACACTAACACCAAGAAAACACACTAAATCAAATATCCTCAATTTAGCCAATTATGTAGCTTGTGCACTATACAGTTAAGTGTATCCAAGCGATAAAGAGAAGGATATAGTGGAGAAAACCACTAGAAGGCTATTTCAAGGAAGATTCAATGCAAAGAGGCTATTTGCAATCGATTCATGCTATAAGGGTAACAATATCTTTACCTATACTCTTTAATCTTTGCGTGATTGTGTGATTTCCATGTGTATAACATGTTTTTCATGCTATTCTTCTGCAACCATATGTTTTTTTATGAATTTAGAATTTAAAATCTGGGCCCACTTAATCATATGGTAATAGCTATTGGATCCAACATTAATAGACGTCTTCTCATAATTGAGGGCTACTAACACCTCGTCAATATGGGTCAACAAAAAGTCCAAAGCATGTAGCGTAAGGAAAGTGTGTATTAGTCATATATACACAGGCTCAATGTGAGAAGGCACGAGAATGTGTTCTATATTTCCAACAAACTCAACAAGAATAGGAAATGAGCAACCATCTAAGTATAACAGAGATTCCACCCGAATAATATCAACCGAAGGGCCTGAAAGGAGAGACTCACTAGGAGGGAATAACAAGAATGACATCTTTAAGAGAAAATTCAGTCCCAGTAGCCTCTATTGATGTGTTAAGAGGGAAAGTAGTAGAAGCTCTAGAGTGGATATTAGATCTATACAAGAGTCTTACTAATTCCTAAACTTCTTCTTTTAGGGGAGAAGATGGATAGAGATGGTAATAAAGTTTGAAAGATATAAGTTATAAGTGATTAAGTTGCTTGAGATGAACCTTGTGATAAATGATTGATTTTTAATTGATTTTCTTGTAATAAACCTTGTGATGAATGATTAATATGCATAATTGGTATTGGTTTATCATAAGTGTAGTATGGCATATTGTGTAAAGATCAACGTTGCTTGATGAACTCTTGTGAGCTATTATGTTGCTAACATGATTTGTGAGTTCATGAGCAATTGGAGATGTATTATGCCTTGAAAGATGATCAGGTGCCACCGAATGCATCAAGTCAACGTGCTTCTTTTTGATCTTTGAAGACTTGACATGACATTGTGACATAAGAATGGAGACGGAAGTCATAAGTGGTATGGACATAAAATTGCTTTCGAAAGATTGCTTCCTTTGTGTACTTCTTGTCTTGACTTAGCTTGTGATTTAGATATTATATGCCCCAAATTTTTTTCGAAAATGACTCGTGATTTTCATAATGTTTTGATGATTGAAAAGTCTTTTTGAACCTAGTTTTCAAGAAAATAGATTATGGACTTAAAAAAGGTTTTGACTATAGCAAAAAGGGAACTAACGGGTGAAAATTTTTGGGCTACTAGATGAGCTTCACTTCACTCAACTGTGAGTTTTCAATTTTTAAACTAAAAGGTAACAGGCAAAGTTTGTCGAGTGACCAGCATACAGAGACTTGGACTAGATCATATGGTTTTTCAAAAATCTTATCCAAAACTAGCTATTTTTCGTACGATCACTTTTCTAACCTAACTATGACATTTTGAACTTATTTGTGGTCAAAATTCTTTGTTTCTCATAGCTATATTTCTCCATTGGTCTCTTCAAGCTTTTCATAACAAGAATACAATATGAGATACAAAAGAAAAAGAGCTTTCATGTTTCTCAAAAAGGCATTCACAAGTCCTTGGATTGTAATCCCAAATACCAACTTCTGCTCCAACTTTCTTTGAGTTTTCTCTTGTAAAATCATGTATTAAACATTGCGAGTGTTGGTTATTAGGTAGAATAGCTTTTGTAAGAACAAAATCAAAAGAATTCACAGTGAATTTCTTGGTTTGGGTAAAATCAAGAGTTGTGTATTGGTCTATTCTTAGCCAACTTGTGAAAAGCACAATGTTGTAGTGGAATTGGCTTGAAATCCTAGGGCGGGAAGCCTTAGGTAGTGGATGTAGGCTTGGTTGCCGAACCGCTATAAATTGTTCGTGCTCTTCGTTCTCGATTTTTGATTTGTGCTTTCTCAGTTTAAGTCAATTCCATGTACAGCATGCTTTCTGCTAATCGAATAAGATTTTAATTATTCAAGCAATCAACTTTTAAAGCTTTATTCACCCCTACCCCCTTCTCTAGAGCTAGCTTGCCACTCATAAAAACCTATACAACAAGCGTTTAATTTCCTCAATATCCATAGTTGGTGTCTTAATCTTGCTGGGCGTATCCTCAATGGCATGGATGTTAGGTCTATACAAAAGGTGACCAATTTTGTCAACCTCTTCACCAAAGGTAAGGGTAAAAGGAGGTAATATCATCAACTTATCTGACTGGTTAAACTAGTCATACAAAAGGTGCTAATCTCATCAACCTCTTTCTTAGGTTTTAGCCTAGAATGACTATGTTCCTCGACACACAAATCCATGACATCAACCATAAAGCATTTTTCATCATCACTTAAGCTCATATGATTGGTTGCCTCAACTACTCTCAATATAGACATCAAATTTCAAAACTTAAAGTCTATCAGCCACGACCTACAATGGATAATGGCATCTGGAGTGACAAGGAAGGGTTTACGTAAAAGAATGGGAGTAGAGTGCCTAGTGTTAGGATCGAACTCCATGTCTAAGACTATAAAGTCTACGAGAAAGATAAGCTCGTCAACCTAAACCATGACATCTTCAACTATCCCTTTTAGTCTCCTTTCAAACCTATCAGCTAACTGAAGTGTAACATGTACAGGGCTCAACTTCCCAAAACCTAGTTGTTGATATACTGAGTCAAAGAGAGCATGATCTATCTATTCATCCCTAATGCAACACAAAATGGTAAAAGCTCCTAGATCATTCAACTTGGGTGGAAGGCGTGAAGTGCAAATATTACTAAACTTACCTATGAGTTTCACCTTCTTAGGCATTGAAGAAGTGCTATGCTTACATATGCAAAGGTCATTGAAGAATTTAGAGTAAGCGAAATCAGAAGAATAACATCATTAAAAGCAAATTAACCTTGAGATCCTTTACATGCTCTAAAATCTTAAACACTCTCTCATTCTCAATTGGTTTAAGCTTCTCTAAAGCTATGGGAAAAAGGGTTCTAGGGATGTCATCACTAGGTTCAACTACTTGCTTTCCCTTTTACTATAGTAGAATGGTGCTACTCTTAACTCTATCTCTAGTGTCATCCTCATGATCTCTAAAGTGCTCTTTAGACTCACTAGGCTTTCCTAGGTCTCTGGGTGAAGTCTTCTTAACTAGGCTCTCAGACTCTTCTACATGATTGTCAATTACTCAACCATTTCTAAGGGTAGTAACAACGTTCACCTGGGCATGAGTGGTATAAGTAGGATAAGAAGAACTACCCTGTCCTCCAGGACTAACTTTTGTTTATACGAGTAACTTTCCTAAATCCTTAGTGGTTATGTGACAAGCTAACTATTCTATTGGCCTTTATCTAAGCTAAGTGCTACTATCAGTTCTCAAGAAGTTATTGCTGAGTCCTATACATCTGGGCTAAAAGATCAAACTTACTATCACTAGTAGGCTGACTAAAAGGTGTAGAAAGAGTAGGGATGGACTAAAGATGGCCCTATGATGTGTTAAATCCTAGGCTAATTAGCAACTTGATAAAAACCTGGTAGATTAGTCTGAGCAGAATGAGGTCTCTGTTGGAATAGGATCAAGGGCTGGAAGACTCAAACTAGTTGTGACGCTATCGAAACTTAGGATTATCCCTTTAACTAGGACTAGACGTATTCAAATAAGGGTTATACTTCTGTGAGTACCCCTAAGTAGCATAGACCTGATCTTGCATGAACTCTGGAAACTAGGGAGCTAAGGTACATGCTATGGTCTCATGTGAAAACTCAAAACATAAGGCACATATCTACACAATTATAGATGTAGACAAAGACCTTAGTAGATTGGTGCTACAGCCAGATATAGGTGAAAGAGCTAAGGAAATGAACTAATCTATCTAATTGGTTAACGCCTCTACCTTAACATGTAAGTCATGTATGGTGCCTATCCCATGGACTATTCTTCTAGTAGGTCTGGTAGTACTCTTTCTCATTCTATCTAAAGCTATGTCTTGGAAAGAGTCTTTTGTAATACTTTCTAACCTATCTCAAGCCTCATTAGGTCTTAGATTATAAAATCCCCTACCCGACATGGCAGTGACCATCATGTCTTCTTGCTCATTAAAACCCCTAAAGAAATATTAGAGCAAATCATAGGTGTCGTACCCATGATAGGAACGCCAATGCAAAAAACCATTGAACCTCTCCCATGCCTCATGGAACACCTTGGAATCGTGCTAGGAAAAGGTCATGATATAAGCTCAAAGGTCTGTAGTCTTTGCCATGGAGTAAAAAATGCTGATAGAAATAGGATTAAAGCTCATCTATAGATGTAATAACTCTATTGGACAAGGATTTGAGCCATTGTTTGGCTTTATCCCTAAGGAAAACCAAAAAAAGCCTCAATCTAATTTTCTCTTGTGACATATGAGGGAAACTAAGATTAAAGCAAATCTTAATAAAGTCCGTGATATGAGACAATAGGCTTTCATTACTCCTATCATAAAAGGATGGAAGCATTGCTAAAAGCTGTACTTAATCTTAAGGTTCGCATCACCCAACTCTAGTAAATGAATAGCCATGTTTGCCTCAAAGGCATTGGGCATGAAGTATTGCCTAAGAGTCATGTCTTCTTACTTTATGCGAGGATTGGGAGGTATAGGCCAGTTCTCTTGCTTATCATGGAAGAGTAAGAGGAAGTGGAACATTCTATAGTGGTCTATAATTGGCCATCTCCCCTAGGAGATTTTCAAAGTACATAATATGACACTCTATACATCAGGGTTCAGGATTCAAGGGAATTAAATTAGGTCTAAAGTGATCTCCTACCAAGCATACAACAAAACAGCTAACTCTTGCCACTATTCAACCCCGAAACTTCAATCAACAACTGTCTGCCTACCACAAGTCTTAAAACTGTAAAACACAAAAACAAGAACACTAACAAACAAGAAATAACTAACTACAATGCAAAACAAAAACAAACTGTGGACAATAACACAAGTAAAAGCAAATAAGCAAAGAAACTCCTATTAGCATAATAAACAAAGCTAGGAAGCAAGTAAAAACATGCAACTAACTAAAAACATGCAAAATAATGTGACACCATAACGCCTTGGCAATAGCACAAAAAACTTGATATGAGCTGATCACTATCTCGCGACACAAGTCTAAATAGCCTTCAAGTGCATGAGATGCATTTAGTACAATATGTACGAGTGCGGGGTCAAATCCACAGGAAGGCCTAACGTGAATGGTATCCTAAGCTCTGTGCCTCCTAAAAGGCTACATGTTGGGTCCCTAAACTACGATGTTTTGGTATTTTGGGATTACGGGGAGCTTGAGAAAAGAAAACCTAATCTAAGGACAAGAAAATAAAAGGTGAGTGTGTGTGAAACAGGGGAATCAAGCAATCAAAGGGAGTCAAACAAGTAGAAATAGGGACTAGGGTGATTACGTTTTGCCTATTGATAATTACGACGTCTATCTAGGGATGCTTGAAGGATATACTTAGTTACTCTTGTCTAGACCATTAACTAACCTCCTAATGGAACCTGATGTGTTGTGTTTTTGTGTGTGTTTGCATCGTTATTTGCCTAGGATTAAGAGGTATTAAGTGCTCATAAAGATGCATTGGTGTAGTGCTTTTGATGAGAATAGGCTTAAGTGTAAACAAATGTACATATTGAGTTTAAGAGACAAATTGCTACACTAATTGCTTGTTTTCAATGATTTAGGAGAACTTTGGATTAAGATCGTAATTGGCTGAGGATAGGTGCTGAAGAAGGGAGATGTACGGGTCAAAAAGAGAAGATCAGAGGCCAGAAAGTCAAAGAATGGAGAAAAGAAATCAGTCGATGGACTTATCCAAATAGGTGCTAAAAATAGCCAGACGACCATCCCTCCAAAGCTAGTCGACTAGCGAGTCCAGAGAGCATCACCAAAAAGCCAGTCGAGCTAAGAAGAATAGTCAGTTGACTAACAGATCGTAAAAAGCTGATATAAAAACCCGATTTTCAGACTTAAAAGGGGAATCTTTTTGGCAATTCTAGAGAGGAACTTTACACACCCATCACACACTTAACCATAATCTTCACCCACAGCACAGACATACTCACACATTTTTTCATCTAGTCTTGAGCTCATTTGGAGGGATTCAAACACTTGGATCAAAGTCTACTCAAGGATTTTGTACAAGAATTACTTGGATGGGAGGGGAGTTTTCTATTCTCTCTTCCATCCTCTATTATATTATGTTTGAGTAGATTTGTTTAGGGTAATGACACTTATGTAATGGGTTGATTCTATGCTTCTATATTATGGGATTCAATGGCTTAATGTATATACATATGCTATGTTCTTCTTGTTTCAATGGCTATTGCTCAATACATGTCTAGGTGTTTGATAATATGCCTATGAGAGTTGCATATGCATAAATTGAACTCTATTTGCTACTAAACACCTCCAATCGATTCTATAATCATGTTTATGTGTTTATGTATGGATCTTATGAAGTGGGTATTGCTTATATTCATGTCCATGTGTATGTTTGCATGCCTAGTAGTGAACATGACCTCAATATTGCATACGTGTTTGTTCAAAAGTGTTTTTAATGGTGTAATCCGAGCATGACGATGTTTGGTAGTCGAATAGGTCCCCTTATTCGCTAACACCTTGGCTTAGAACAAGTATGAATGCGTTAATAGGTTAAATCCCGCTATTGTGACCCTAAAATGATGAAGCATAATTAAAGGCTAGTCTAAATTGAGTCTCCTTTGGCTTTCAACCCCGTTAATAGGTTATCGAGTAGATGTAGTCGACTTTAGCAACACTAGGTCTTGGCTTTAAATCCAGCCAATGATTTAGGTACTAGGGTAGGTTTGTTCTAAGTCACCGAGGAAGCTAGTTAGTCACTTTTAAGGCCCTAGGTCATAAGGACCACGCCGTAGATCTAGGAGGCGTCGCCTAGGGATAGACCCGCACCAAGTCCTAAGGGAAAATTAGGATATTAACTAAGCAACCTAGTGAAAGAGAATTTGCTGATTAAGCCATTCCATATAATCCCATAGTATTGGAATCTAGGGTCACCCATTAACAAGTTGAAGTCACACTAAAGCCTTTTTATTTGTTAGTTCTTCTAGGTTAGCTTGTCTCCCATTTTCCATTCCCATAGTTTAGTTTAATTCGTTTTCGTTAGAGCTCCGGACCATCAAAAATCCAAAATCCTAAAAATAGATAGTTTAAGTTTCTTTTTAGGCACACTCTAGAACACACAAGTAGAATCCATCTCCCAACATAGCCTCCTTATGGAATTGATCCCGCACTTGTATACACTTGCTACACCAATCCGTGCGCTTGCTGGTCTTTAGAGCTTGCGCTCGAGAGATGTACATCAAGTTCTTAGCCCCATTGCCGGGGAGGCGCGATGGTTTGCATTTTTTGTTTGTACGCTTTGATAGTTGTTTTTCTTGTTTTATTGCTTATCCTTTATAGTTTATTTAGTCTTTACTTATTTTGTTTATTGTTTATATTATCTTGCTTTAGTTCTTGTTATTTAATTTAGCTTTTGTCTTTATTTTTAGTAGACTTTCTAGGATTGTGGTTTATTTGCTATAGTTTTTGGAATATTGAAGTTTTCGAGTGTTGAAGTGGCCGAAGTTAGGATAGTTTATGCATGCTTGGTAGGAGACCCCTTAGAAATCCCCTAGTTCCTCTGAATCCCAAACTCGATAGAATTGCTAGAAATTTTAGGAATTTAGGAGATTTTCTTGAAGAGATGGCCGATCGCAATCATCCTTCTAATCCTCCCAATCCGCCAATGAATCCCATTCCACCTCATGATCACCTTGGGCATCATACCCAAGATCATTTCAGGCAAGAGCCCTATAGACTAGACCCATCTATAGATAAGGAACCCACTCTTAGGCAATTCTTTCCCGCAGAAGCCTTTAAGCCTAATTTGGCTATTCAAATTATAGGTTTGGGAGAGACGAACTTTGAAATTAAGCTTAATATGTTGGCTATGATTTCTTCCTTCTACGCGAGAAGCAATAAGAGTCCTCTAAATCATATCACTAATTTTGTTGAGATGAGTTCCACTCTTCGTGCCCCCAATGTTTCCCAAGAGGTCATATGTCTAAGATTGTTTCCTCTCTCATAAATAAGGCTAGGGCTTGGTTGCATTCCTTACCTAACAGTTGCATTACTATATGGGCTGAGCTTCAATCTAAGTTTTTTCAAAAATTTTATCCCATGGCCAAGACGGCCGACGTTAGGACCGCCATTATGACTTTCTCTCAACATGATCTAGAATCCTTTCATGAGGCTTGGGAGAGGTTCAAGGATCTTCTTAGACAATGTCCACACCATAGGTATGGCAATCATAACCTATTGCAATATTTCTTTCGAGGCTTAAATGAACAAAATAGGATGATGGTCAATGTTGCCTCCGGTGATTGCTTCTATCTTTTGAGACAGACCGAGGCATGGGAGAAAATAGAAATGATGGCTGAAAATGCTTTTCAAAATTTTGCCATGGAAAGGTCTAGTCAGGGAGGTAACAAGAGAAGTGTTAATGAGGTTGGAGTTTCTTTAGATTTACCCGCTAAGTTTGAGGCTTTGACAAATAAGCTAGATTAATTCATTTCTTTGTCTCTTTCATCCCAAGGTCAGAGGACTAGTTCTATAGGTTCTTCTTCCACCCTGTTAGTTGTTGAAGTTTGTGCATTATGTTCCGAGTCATCTTATGAGACCATTGCTTGCCTTTTAGCATCTCAATTTCCTGAATTCATGAAAAAGCAAGTGTGTGCCACACAAGGTTATTCTCGTGAGTATAATCCATTCTCGAACACATATAATCTGGGTTAGAGGGATAACCCAAAATTTTCTTTGAGACAAGGCCAGCATGAGTCTAGTTCATATCCTCAGGTTCTACCTCAGCAGTAACCCCATCCTCAATATCCCCCAAGTTTCTATCATGTTAATCAGCCCTGTCTAACTAGTGCTCCTCAACCTTAGGCTTTGCCTACTCCCTTTAGTAGCCAGACTCCTAGCAATTATGTGATGAAGTTAATGCAGTTTATTCAAAATCAGCAGCAGGCTTTAGCTAGTCAATAGTAGGAGTTAGCTGATATAGGCAAGAGATGGCTAGTTATAGGAAAGAGATGGCTAGCAATGATGTGATGAAGTTAATGCAGTTTATTCAAAATCAGCAGCAGGCTTTAGCTAGTCAGTAGTAAGAGTTAGCTGATATAGGCAAGAGATGGCTAGTTATAGGCAATAGATGGCTAGGTTTGAGACATAATAAGGATAGATTACTAGTCAGTTGAGCGCTAGAGACCCCAGGAAATTGCCTTCTCAACCGGAGGTGAACCCTAGAATCTGGTCCTGTTCCTCTACCGATACTACTTATCCCCTTTAGACCCAAGCTAAGGCCGTCACCACTCTTAGGAGTAGTAGGGTAGTGGATAATAGGGTAGGAGTTGACTTTACAGTGCCTGCACCTAGTGGTCCTTCCGAGTCCAAAGCACCACATAGTAGCCTTATTGAGGAAAATTCTAGAAAGGGTCCTGTTGAGAGAGATAAGCCAATTAGAGACCATGGAAAGAGTAATACTTCTCGCCCACATCAGGAGCAAAAAGAGCCCATTGATGATTCCTATGTGTCTAGAGGCGTTGAGCCTAGAGTTCCCTACCCATCTGCTTTAGAGCATCTTAAGGACCTTAAGGTCAATCTTCTTCTGATAGATGATCCTTTCCATCCCCTCCTATTTTAAGTTCTTTAAGGATCTTTGTACAAGGAAGCGTAGGTCATCAACCATTCCTAAGAAGGTGAGGCTTACGAAGAAGGTGAGCAGTATTTGTACTTCGGGCCTTTCGCCCAAGATAAGTGACCCCAGAGCCTTCACTATTCCTTGTAGGATTCGTGAGACCAAGATTGATCATGCCTTGTTAGATTTAGGGTCCAGTATGAATCTCATTCCTTACTCTGTCTATCAGCAGCTAGGTCTAAGTGAGTTATCCTCTACGCATGTTACTCTTCAGCTAGCTGATAGGTCCGAGCGTAGACCTAAGGGTGCGATAGAGGACATTATGGTCTAGGTACGTGAGTTTGTGTACCTTATTGACTTCATAGTGTTAGATATGGATTCGGGACATGACTCTAGACATTCTACACCCATTCTTCTAGGTCGCCCCTTCCTTGCCACCGTAGATGCCATTATTCATTGTAGGTTAGGGTTATTAGAGATGAAATTTGAGAATTTGAGGTCCACCATGAAGGTTACCGAGATAGTTAATAGAGCTAATATAGGAGAAGGAGATGATGGAGAAGAGTGCTTTAGGGTGGATGTGACTGATTCGTATGTTAAGGACCTTGTAGAGAGGACTTTGACTGATAGAGAAAAATTGAGAAAATTTGAGGAATTGTTGTCTAGCTTTGATTTGGAGACCTTAGAGCGGAAATGTGTAGCTTATACTTCCTTGATTAAGAGCCCTTTGATTGATAAGTCACTTGAAGTTAATCCTTCTAGTCTTGATTCTAGTGATGTCCCCATTGATGATGTAGAGGTTGAGTCCCCCTTGGTTGAGCCTAGCCCTTCTTTAAAGCTCAAACCCCTTCCCGATTATTTGAAGTATGCATTCCTATGCCCTAGTGAGACCCCTCCGGTAATTATAGCTTCCGATCTTTCTAGTGAGCATGAGAAGCGTCTCTTAGAGATTCTTAGGAAATATAGGAAGGCCATAGGGTGGAAAATTGATGATTTGAGAGGTATAGACCCTTCGGTTTGCATGCATTGTATTCATCTTGAGGATGGAGCCATTCCTTCTAGGGAGATACAAAGGAGGCTAAACCTACACATAAGTGAAGTAGTTAAAAAAGAGATCATTAAGCTTTTAGATGTAGGCATTATTTATCTGATCTATGATATTGAGTGGGTTAGCCCGGTCCAAGTTGTCCCTAAGAAGTCCAGGATCATAGTTGTTGAGAATGAGAGATGAGAGCCCTACACGCACTCCCATGGGATGGAGAGTTTGTATTGATTATAGGAAGCTCAACTCCAATACTAGGAAGGATCATTTTCCATTGCCTTTTCTAGACCAGATCTTAGATAGAGTAGCTGGGCATAGCTACTATTATTTTCTAGATAGCTATTCGAGTTATAATTAGATACCTGTGTTTCCCGAGGACCAGGAGAAGACCACCTTTACTTGTCCCTATAGCACATTTGCCTATAGGAGAATGCCCTTCGGTCTATGTATTGCCCCAGCAACATTTCAGAGATGTATGATGGCCATTTTTAGTGACATGACAGAGAAGCATTTAGAGATTTTCATGGGTGACTTCTCGGTCTTTGGATAGAGTTCTGATGAGTGCTTGAGTCACCTTTCTTTAGTCTTAGACCGATGTGTGGAGAAGAATTTAGTTTTGAGTTGGGAGAAATCCTACTTCATGATGCAAAGAGGGATAGTGTTGGGTTATATAGTTTCATCTAGTGGTAGTCAAGTTGACCCAGCTACAGTAGAATTGATTGAAAAGTTGCATGTCCCTAAATGTGTCAAGGATGTTAGATCTTTTCTAGGACATGCAGGATTCTACTGTAGATTCATTAAGGATTTTAGCCACATTGCACGTTCCTTGTCGGCTCCTAGCACAAGATGTCGTTTTTGACTTTGATGATGAGTGTGTTAGGGCTTTCAATAGGCTTAAATCCTTATTGTCTACATCCCGATTATCCAACCACTTAATTACAGTCTCTCATTTGAGTTATGTGTGATGCATCCAATTACGCGATAGGAGCTATTTTATGTCAAAGGAAGGATAAGTTACCCCATGTTGTGTACTATGCTGGCAAGACTCTTGATGAAGCCCAAAAAAACTATACCACCATGGAAAAAGAGCTTCTGGCAATAGTCTTCTCCCTTGACAAGTTTAGGTAATACATCTTAGGATCCAAAGTGATTGTCTACACCGATCGTGTGGCATTGAAGTATTTGTTGTCTAAGAAAGAGTCTAAGCCCTACTTGATTAGGTGCTTGCTCCTCCTTCAAGAGTTTGACGTCGAAATCCGGGATAAGAAGGGTAGAGAAAATTTAGTTGCAAATCATCTTTCCCATCTTGTTAGCGAGCCTTCTAGTGATCCATCTCCTTTTCATGATTCATTCCCCGATGAACAATTGTTTGCCATCTCTCATGACACACCTTGGTTTGCTCATATTGTAAATTATCTTGCCACAGGGTGTTTTCCTTCCCATTAGGAGAAGAGAGAAAAAGATAGGTTCCTAGCACAAGTTAGGCATTTCTTTTGGGCGGATCCCTATCTTTTTAGAGTATGTGCGGATCAAATGATTCGCCGGTGTGTGCCCGAGGATGAGTTTGAGAGCATTTTGAGCATATGTCAGGATGAAGGGTGTTGGGGTCATTTTAGTGGGAAGAAGACCGCCGCGAAGGTCTTGCAATGTGGACTATTTTGGCCCACTCTCTTTAGGGATGCCCAAGAGTATTGTAAAAAGTGTTTTAGATGTCAACAATCCAAGTCCATCTCTAGGAGAAACATGATGCCTTTATCCCCTATTCTTCCATGTGAGTTATTTGATGTTTGGGGTATAGATTTCATGGGTCCATTTCCACCTTCCTTTAGGCACCAATACATTTTAATGGCCGCTAATTATGTGTCCAAATGGGTTGAGACAATTCCCACACGTACTAATGACCATAGGGTAGTGGTTAAGTTTATTAAGGAAAACATTTTCTCTAAACTTAGAGTCCCTGGGGTCTTGATTAGTGATGGGGGTTTGCGTTTTTGCCATAGGACTTTAGAGGCCTTGTTGAGAAGATATTCGGTCACCCATAAGGTAGCTACTCCTTATCACCCGCAAACTAGTAGACAAGTGGAGTTGTCCAATAGAGAGATCAAGCACCTTTTAGAGAAAACGATTAGGCCTGATAGGAGAGATTGGTCTATTAGGCTAAATGATGCTTTATGGGCTTACTGTACTGCCTTTAAAACTCCCATTGGTATGTCTCTGTATAGATTGGTTTATGGGAAAGCTTGTCACTTGCCGGTAGAACTTGAGTATAGAGCTTATTGGGCCATCAAAGCCTTAAATTTTGATTAGCAAGAGTGGGTGAAAAAAGAAAGCTAGACCTAGTGGAATTAGAAGAGCTTAGATTCGAGGCGTATGAGAACGCTAAACTTCATAAGGATAGGATGAAGAGAATTCATGATAAACACATTATTAAGAAATTATTCTCTCCCTCCGATAAAGTTTGGCTGTTTAACTCACGATTAAAACTCTTTCCAGGAAATCTCAAGACAAGATAGGGTGGTCCATATAAGGTGATGGTTGCCTATCCTTCTGGAGCGGTCAAGATTAAAGACTTGAAGGATGGCTAAGAGTTAACGATGAATAGGCAATGCCTGAAGCATGCATATGATCCAAGCATGGCTTGTGTGGAGGTTTTAATGCTTCAGGATCCCATTTATGGAAGTTGAAGATAAGTTGGTGTTTGCCTGGCTGATGGCATGATGGTTAGCGCTACTAGGAGGCAACCTAGGTTCAATTTTGTAATTTTGTATTTATTTCACTTTCTTTCCTTTTTATTTTCTTTCTTTTTCTTTCACCCACATCAAAGTGTTGAATCCTGATCCTTTGTCCCATAAGATACACCATTGCTTATTATTGCACATGCTAATACGAGTATGCATAGGCAATATTACTAATCTTGTTTTTTCCTTTGTGAGTGTTTGTGAATTGTAAGTCACAAGATTAGTAGTATGGTGATTTATCATTGGCATGGAAAGCTTTGAAGAAGATGCAAGGTTGTATATATCCTTTTTCCACTTGTTCTTTATGTTTTTACCCCATTTCCACCACCCTTACTTGCTTTGTAATGCCAACTTGCTAGTTTATGTATTTTGATCTATTTGCTTGAGGACAAGCAAAGTTTAGGTTTGTAGTTGCGGGAGTTTGGTTTTCTTGTCATATATCTTGTTTAGGGTAGATTGCATTATGTGCTTAAAAATGGTGAAAATTTTTCAATTTTGATGCATGTAAAGTCATTTATTTCTTCATTGACCATTGAGATTGACTCTGTTGATTGATGAATATGAGATGCATTGTGGGGAAATGAATAGAGTGGTTTGAAAACTAAGTCTTGGAGGGGATGTCCTTCAAAGTTGTGAGGAGTGAGGACCTTTAAAGAATGACCCTTATAGCCACCCCATAGCTTAGTAGAAAAGAGTATTGAAAAAAGGTTGTTGATATGAGTGCCCTTCCTTAATTGGTTCTTCTTGATGTGCCAAAGCCGTTCTTTTTCTTTTCTTTTTGTTAATACAATGCAAAGTATGAAAAAAAAAATTGAATTGAAAAAGGCACAAAGGTGCAAAAATATATTTATATAAAAAAATATGAAAAAAAGAAAAAAAAAAGCCAAGGGCACCAAAAAGTCTTGTGAATAAGTGCATCAGTGACACGATGTCAGCTTAGCACATGTTATCCTATATATATATATATATGTGTGTGTGTGTGTGTGTGTGTGTGTGAATAAGGCTTGTTTAAGCCATTATGTTTGTGTATTCTATTTCTTCATGACTTTGAGGCTTTGTGCATGTTGATGAGGCCATGTTAGTTAAAGGGGCGCGAAATTTCAACATCCCGAGTGCGTGCGTTAGAATCCTAGGCTCATGGTGCTTTGGCTACTTAGGAAATTCCCACAAGGAACAAGACCCCTTATGAGTAGAGAGATGATCCAAAGAGATTTAGGGATCTCTCCACAGTAGGATTGCCCCCTTCATGCCTCCTAGACTAACTTTGATAGAGAGTCAATCCCTTAGGTAACCTTTGGCATTGGCTTTAGAAATAAACTTTAGAGTGGGCTTGCTTGGAGACAAGCAAGGAAAAGGTTTGGGGGTGTTGATGTGTTGTGTTTTTCTGTGTGTTTGCATTGTTATTTGCCTATGATTAAGAGGTACTAAGTGCTCATAAAGATGCATTGGTGTAGTACTTTTGATGAGAATAGGCTTAAGTGTAAACAAATGTACAGATTGACTTTAAGAGACAAATTGCTACACTAATTACTTGTTTTCAATTATTTAGGTGAACTTTGGGTTAAGATCGCGATTGGGCGAGGATAGGTGATGAAGATGGGAGATATACAGGTCAAAAAGAGAAGATCAGAGGCCGAAAAGACAAAGAATGAAGGAAGGAAGTCCAATCGACCGGCCACTCCAGATAGGTGCTAAAAATAGCTGGACGACCATCCCTCCAAAGTAGCCGATCGACTGGCCGATCCAGAAAGCATCACCAAAAAGCCGGCCGAGCTAAGAAGAATAAGCCGGTTGACTAGTAAATCGTAAAAAGCTGATATAAAAACTCGATTTTTTTACTTAAAAGGGGAATCTTTTTGGCAATTCTAAAGAGGATCTTTACACACCTATCACCCACAACACACATACACACACATTTTTTCACCTAACCTTGAGCTCATTTGGAGGGATTCAAACACTTAGATCAAAGGCTACTCAAGGATTTTGTACAAGAATTGCTAGGATGGGAGGGGAGTTTTCTATTCTCTCTTTTATCCTCTATTATATTATGTTTGAGTAGATTTGTTTAGGATAATGACACTAGTGTAATGGGCTGAGTCTATGCTTCTATATTATGGGATTCAATGGCTTGATCTATACACATATGCTATGTTTTTCTTGTTTCAATGGCTATTGCTCAATACATGTCTAGGTGTTTGATAATATGTCTATGAGAGTTGCATATGTATAAATTGAAGTCTATTTGCTACTAAACACCTCTCATCCATTATATAATCATATCTATGTGTTTATGTATGGATCTTATGAAGCGGGTAATGCTTATATTCATGTCCATGTGTATGTTTGCATGCCTAGTAATGAACATGACCTCAATATTGCATACATGTTGGTTCAAAAGTGTTTCTAATGGTGTAATCCGAGCATGACAATATTTGGTAGTCAAATAGGTCCCCTTATTTGCGAACGCCTTGGCTTAGAACATGTATGAATGCATTAATAGGTTAAATCCCGCTATTGTGACCCTAGAATGACGAAGTATAATTAAAGACTAGTCTAAATCGAGCCCCCTTTGGCTTTGAACCTAGCTAATAGGTTTCCGAGTAGATTTAGTCGACTCTAGCAACACTAGTTCTTGGCTTTAAATCCAGCCAATAATTTAGGTACTAGGGTAGGTTTATTCTCAGTCATCTAGGAAGCTAGTTAGTCACTCGTAAGGCCCTAGGTCATAAGGACCACACCGTAGATCTAGGAGGCGTCGCCTTGGGACGGACCCGCACTGTTCCTAGGGGGAAATTAGGATATTAACTAAGCAACCGAGTGAAAGAGCAATTGATGATTAAGCCATTCCATGTAATCCCATAGTATTCGAATCTAGGATCACCTATTAACAAGTTGAAGTCACCTTAACACCTTTCCATTTGTTAGTTATTCTAGATTAGTTTGTCTCCCTTTTTCAATTCCCATAGTTTAGTTTAATTCATTTTAGTTAGAACTCTCGACCATCAAAAATCCAAAATCCCAAAAATAGATAGTTTAAGTTTCTTTTTAGGCACACTCTAGAACACACACGTAGAATCCATCTCCTAACATAGCCTCTCTGTGGAATCGACCCCGTACTTACAAACACTTTGCTACACCGATCCGTGCGTTTGTGGGTCTTTAGAGCTTGCACTCAAGAGACATACATGAGAACCCTTAAGACTTAGTGCAGGTCCATCCCTAGGTAGGTCTACCCAAAGCTATAGCGTGGTCCTCATGACTGAAGCATTAGGGCTAGCTATAAGGCTAGCTAATTAAATACTAGGTGACTCGAATAGATCTAACTCTAGCGTTTAAACCATTGGCTGGGTTTAAAGCCAAAACCTAGTTCGTCTATGTTAACTAATCTACCTTGAAATCCATTAGCTAGATTTAAAGCTAAGGGAGACTCAACCTAGACTAGCCATTATTTGAGCATCATCGATCATCATCAAAATAGCGGGTATTAACGTTTGAGCAAAGCATACACATCTAGGGCATGGCATTTAAGGATAAGTTGACCTATCCTACTACTAAACACATAGACATGCTTAGATTATACCAATTTGAGCAATAGCACCTGACATGTAAGCAATAGAAGCTATTTATGCTATTAAGCATGCTAAAACATACATAGACATGTATATAGTCATACCCACTTCATGTAATCACCACACAAACACAAAGACATGCTAGCATAATGATGTAGAAATGGTTAATAGCAAAATAGACTTCAATATATATATATATATATGCAACTTCATTGAGGAATTTCAACAAAAACATAGATATGTATGTAAAATATCCTTTGAAACCCTAACCACAAAGCATATATATGCAAATCCATCAGGTACCCATTACAAAAGAGTAGTAATAAATCCATAAATATAAGAATAATCACCCTACATAGCTTTAATCAAACATAATTAGACTTAGGATAAAAGAGAGACACCATTTTAATAATAGCCAAGCTTTACAATCTATGAGCTATGCCCAAATCCTAGTGTTTAATCCTCTTAGATCCTTGATTCCAAGTATTAACTGTGTTTAGAAATGAGTGTATGAGGTGATTTTAGGTGAATTTTGGGTTTAGGGAAATGCGTGTATGAATTAGTTGGTATTCCTCTTCAAAAGTTGCTAAAAAGTGGCTTAAATAGATCTGTAAACAGGGTCGGGGGCCTAGCCAGTCAACTGGCTTTAGGGCTTAGTCAACCAGCCTAAATTGGCCAAGGTTCTGACCTGGCCAGTTGATCGGCCCTGACAAGAGGTCGACCTGTCTCAATAGTAAAATGCTTATAGCTTGTTTTGGCTTCAATTTGCACACCCTTTTTTTTCCATGGCTTTGTACCACTTTTGGGGATATCCCAAGCCATCTTTTGCACTTTAAAACATGTCCAAAATTTGTCCATGTCCTTTTTTGGTTGCAAGCTCCGAATTTAACTCCTGTTACACTCGGTTTTGCCTCAGTTACTTCTTCCTTCGCCCAGCCACTTCCAAATGCACTTTTCTTCATTCCTTTATGTCCGAAACACCGTTGCATTTGCTCCACACTCTAAGCACCTCAACCAAGATTCAATTATCTTCCCAAATCTTATCTAAAACAAGCAATAAATGTGCATTAGTGTAGCATTTAAGTTCTAAGCTCAACTATGAACATGTAAACCCTAATATGCACAAATGTTACCTAAATACTATACTAATACACCAAATGAAGTACAAAACATCTCAAAACAAGTATATACGTGCAATGCACAAGAACACACAAAACCAACACATCAACACTCTTAAACCTTCTCTTTGCTTGTCCCCAAGCAAACCCAAACATAAGTCTATCTCAAAGTTTGTAAAGAGGGTTGCCTAGAGGATTGATTTGCTATCATAATGCATCTAAGGAGAATGAAAGGGACATTCCTTTCATAGAGGGGTCCACAAGCCTTTTTGGATCCTCTCCTTACTCATAAGAGGTCTCGCATCTCTGAGGAAGTTCCCAAGTAGTTATAACCACCACAAGCCCGGGATCCTAACTCATACACTTGGATGTTGATATTTCATGCCCTCTTAACTAACTTAGCCTCCCCAATATACATAAAGCGTCAAACACAAAAAGAGAAAGAATGTACAAACACAATGGCTCATAAATGACAAAAGAGCCTTAAGGCCTGTTTGGATTGGCTTTTTTTCAGAAAAAAGTACTTTTTTTCCTGAAAAAGTTATGTTGAATTTGCAATAACTATTTGATTTGGTTTCCAAAAAAGCTAAAACTCTGAAAAAGCTCAAATATAGCTTTTTTTAGAAGCCAGAATTTTTAGCTTCTCAAAAAAAGCTATTTTTCAAAAGCTGTTAAAAAAAGCGCTTTTAAAAAAAGCCAATCCAAACGAGCTCTTATTTACAAAACATCAAAGAAACAAAGAAGCAACTTGAGCTAAGTTGACAATGTGTCACTTGAGCACTTATTCAATGAAATTCACTTTTTTTCATATTTTGTTGCCTTTTGGTTTTTTTTTTCATTTTTTTAATCTTTTTATGCTTTTCAAGCTTTTTGCCTTTTTTCATTTTTTTGCATTTTTCACACTTTTCGTATTACATTACATAACAAAAAAAAAAGAAAAAGAAAGTTTAGGGCACATGAAAAAGAACCAATTAAGAAAGGGGCACTCATATCAATACCTCTTTTTCAAGCCCTTCCTCCAACCAAGCCATGGGTTAGCTATAAGGTGAATTCTTAGAGGCACTCACTTCCCACAACTTTCAAGGGCATCTCCTCCAAGTCACAGTTCTCTTTCCATTCCATTCACTCCCTACAATACAACCCTATCTCCATCAATCAATTACATCAATCAAAAGAGCCAACACTTCAATCAACAAAAGATAAACTCTACATGCATAAAAATCGAAAAAGTTTTACTATTTTTAAGCACATAATGCACATCTACCCTAGTCAAAGCATATAACAATAAAACCAAACTCCCATATACACCTCCAAACCTAAACTTTGCTTGTCCTCAAGCAAATAGAACAATACTACTCAATAAGCAAATAAGCAACACAAAGCAAGTAAGGGTGGTAGGGATAGGGTAGATACAAGGGGACAAGTGGAGAAAGGATAGATACAACTTTGTTTTCTTTTTGAAGCTCTTCGATGCCAATGGATAATGATTTAGCTACTAATCCCTGTCTCTCAACAAATCATAAACACTCAAAGCACACAATTAGTAGCATTGCTATGCAAGCTCACATTGGCATCGTCAAATGAATAAACAAGATGTATAAAAAAAGGGAAAACAATAGAGTTAAGGATCAACACTTGGGAGGGTGAAAAAGAAAATGAGGGAAAAGAAAATAAAAATCAAGGGAACTAAACTACTAAAAGCAAATAAAAGAAAAGGAAAACAAGGAAACCAAATGGAATATAAACATGTCTAGGGTACCTCCTAACAGTGCTGGATTTAATGCCTCCAGTTGGGCGCTAATGTCAGAGCCAAACATGTTTAAAATTGAGAGACATAAATTGCTGGATATTCAACCACTCATAGACAGTAGAAGGAAAAGAGTCATGCAATAAATGATGGGGCAATGAATGCACAATGTGCCCCTTTTTGAGATTCCACCCTGAACTATCAAATGAGAAAGTGCGCACAAATCTGGAAGGTGTCATACATACGTGTAAAAGGTCATACCCCATGTGCTCTCTAACTAGCCACCTCATGGCTATCATCTCATAATCAAGGGCTAAAAATACACCATCCTCACAGGTTAAAGAGAAGTCAAATGCATGCAACATGGGAAACGTGCTGTCTAACCCTAGATGAAAATGTTCTATGCATGAAGGCATAAACATGAGCTCCAAAGAAGGAGGCTCAATGGAATGGGAAAAGGGAGTAGGAATGACATTAGGAGAAGGAAGAGCAAGGATAGGGGAATTGGATGTACTACACTCTTCTTCTCCACAAGATATAGCATTATCAAGCCTAGGTCTCTCTAACTCCTCATAAGGGGTGGATTTGATCTTAATAGGCTTACTCACACTAAGGGAAGATTCGTGTTCATTTAGAAAATGCTTAACCTCATCGATTAATTCCCTAGTGGAGAGGTAGAAAAGGGTATCAACAATGATTAATCAAACACACTCAAAGACCTATATATCGTAATTTCAAGTTCATCAATTTCCTCCTTAAGTGTTTTCTTGGAGTGGCTATTCTTCTCAACACAACAATCTTTAACTCCAAGAGACTTGCCATCTAAAAAATCCAAAATTGATGTCTTATTCTCCCCACTGGATGATTCCAAATGTTCACTAGCTAAGATCTCATCAAATGCTTCCACAAATTCATCGCTAGCAGATGTCATCTCATTATGGCACTCCTCATAAGAGACAGGCACAAGTGGAGAGGACAAAGGGGACTCAATGGATTTCAGGTCATGTATGTATGAATGCTCAAGAGAGATGTGTATCCTAAACTCCCTAAATGTAGACTCGAAATACAAATGAGTGCTATGATCATGAGACTCAACCTCCAAGTGTGTGAAATGTATGGGATGAGAAGAAAGAAAAGGCTCATGCAAATCAATGGAAGGCATTGAAAGTTTAGGAGGATAGGGTACTATTTCCTCTAAAACATAACCATAAAAGTCATCTAGAGCCAAACTATCATCAAGCTCATTCTCGTCGTCACTATAAGATGTTTTCTTAATTCCTCTCCAAAACACGATCATTTTCACCTCTATTGCTCTCATCTTTAGGTTTCTCTCCTATCTCCTCAACCCGGTTTAAAGGTATCTCAAGACTTTTAACCACGGATAGTTCACTCTCAATCTCTCTCTTCAAGCACTCACCTAGATAGTCAACTTTTTGCATCATGCTATCTAGCCTCTCTCGATTAGATTGGAGGAATGGTTGCTAATAAGCAATCTTTTCATCATAACTTAAGGACGATCTAGAAGAAGAGGGCTCAACTGAGTGAGAAAGGTAAACATCTTAATAGGGAGCACTATAAGCATAACCATTGTAGGACTCAGAGGAAGGGTAGGTGGTAGGGATGTCAATGGATCGAGGTAGGGACGGGGTTCACAAACCCCTATTCCGCACTTGTTATTTTTTCACCTGCCTTTGCTCCGCCCCTATACCTGTACCAAGGTTTCCTCCCAACTACCATCCCAGTCCCTACCGGTGTTTTTACACTATGCCCTACCTATGAGACACCTATCAACAAAAGTCAAAGAGGCCGTAATATCGGGGTAAAACCTCTACCTGTTAAATGAAACCCCTACTTGTTAAGCCCTTACTTGTCAAGTGAAATCCCTACTTCTTAATTAGATAAAAACAAATATAACGCAATCCCTACTTGTATTTTTGTTATTTTTATATTTTATTTTAAAACATTGATTATCAACTAATTAATGCTTAAAAACAATACCTATTTATATAAATTTTGAAGAATTTAAGATTAAATATTTAAATTTGTAATTTTTCTTATAGATATACAAATTTGTAAAAAATAATAATATTTGGAACCCATAGTAAATAGTAGACAACTGAAAAGAATTAAAATAATTGAAAAAAGAATTAAAAAGGAAAAAAAATTGGCTAAGGAGCCATAAAAAGAGAAACTAGTGAAAAAGAGAAGGGGAAAGGGGTTCCAAAGTTTTGAACTTGTACCTTCTAAGAGGTAAAGCAAGCCATCTACCACTAGACTAAAGGAAACCTTGCAACATAACTATTAAATGTGTATGTGTATATATATATATATACACACACACACCAAGGTGGGGTCGAGGTTGGCCCCAGTACCGGTGCATAAATAGAAAACCCTGCCCTGGCCCTTCTCAAGAGTTGTTCCTCAAAAACTCCGTCCCTACCCTACTGGCGCCCCTGCAGGGTGGGGCAGGCAACCATTGGCATCCCTAGTGGGTGGAAAATGACGATGTGGGAAGTGGACTTTCAAAGCAAAGAGATAGACTAGATGAAGAGTCATCTTGACCCCAATATGAAAATGCATGATATTGCTCCCTAGAACCATAATGATAAATGAGGATGCATACATGGGCATATGATTACTAGGTGGGACAATCGAGAATAAAGATGGAAGGTGAGACAAGCACTAGGAAAATGACCATGGCTTCTACAATGATTGCAATAACAAGAATATGCATCCCTATTGGCATGATTTCTAAATGAAGATCAAAAGATTATGCATGACTATAGGGGTCATAAGTAGAACTAGCCCTAGATGGGAATTTTCTTAGGGATAGAAAACAGCAGGATGTATAAAACTTCCGCACAAGCGGCATGCATAAGGAACACGTTCGAGTGATGGGGAAAAGGATATTGAGGACCACCAAGAAGCATTTGGAACACTCATTCTTAATAAAGCACGAGTATTCCTCTTCACGATGCACAACAATTTTTTTTGAATTTTTTTAATTAATCAAAATAAAGAACACATGAAAAGAAAAGATAAATAACACGTAATAAGCTAAGACACACAAAAACAAAGAAACAAAACAGCCGTTGCCTCCCCAGCAATGGTGCCAAAAACTTGATTGCTAACTCGCGACATAAGCCTAAATAGCCTGCAAGTGCATGAGTCACGTGTAGTACAGTGTTTGTGAATGTAGATCGAATCCACGGGAAGGACTAACGTGAGTGGTGTCCTAAGCTATGTGCATCCTAAAAGGCTACGTGTTAGGTCCCTAAACTACGATGTTTTTGGTGTTTTGAGATTGACGGGAGCTGGGGAAAAGAAAACCTAATCTAAGGATAAGAAAATAAAAGGGGTGTGCTATGAAATGGGGGAATCAAACAATCTAAGGGAATCAAGAACGTAGAAATAGGTATTAGGGTAATTACATCTTGCCTATGGATTATTACTATATCTATATAAGGATGCTTGATGGATATATTTAGTTGCTCTAGTCTAGACCGTTAATTAACCTCATAATGGAACCCCTAGGACTAAGGGCAGCTCTATCCCTAGGCACATCTACCCAAAGCTACGACGTGGTCCTTATGACCTAGGCATTAGGGCTAGCTAATCAAAGTACTAGGTGACTCAAATCGATCTAACCTTATCGTCTAAACCATTGGCTAGGTTTAAAGCCAAGACCTAGTTCGTCTAAGGTCGACTAATCTACTCTGAAACCTATTAGCTAGATTTAAAGCTAAGGAAGACTCGACCTAGGCTAGCCATTATTTGAGCACCATCGATCGACATCACAATAGGGGGTAATAATGTTTGAGTGCAAAGCATACACATCTAGGGCATGGCATTTAAGGATAAGTTGACCTATTCTACTACTAAACACATAAACATTCTTAGATTACACCAATTTGAACAATAGCACCTGATATGTAAGCAATAGAAGCTATTTATACTATTAAGTATGCTAACAGATACATAGACATGTATATAGTCATACTCACTTCATGTAATCACCACACAAACACATAGAGATGCTAGCAGAATGATGTAGAAATGGTTAATAGCAAAATAGACTTCAATATATATATATACAACTTCATTGAGGCATTTCAACAAACACATAAACATGTATGTAAAATAGCCTTTGAAACCTAAGCACAAAGCATATATATATATATATATATATATATATATATATATATATATATATATATATATATCCATCAAGTACCAATTACAAAAGAGTAGTAATCAATCCATAAATACAAGAATAATCACCTTACATAGCTCTAATCAAACATAATTAGGCTTGGGATAAAAGAGAGACACCCTTCTATCCATAGCCAAGCTTTACAATCCATGAGCTATGCCTAAATCCTATAGTTTGATTCTCTTGGATCCTTGATACCAAGTGTTAAATGTGTTTAGAAGTGAATGTGTGAGGTGGTTTTATGTGGATTTTGGGTTTAGGAAAATAGGTGTGTGAATTGGTTGGCGTTCCCCCTAAAAAAGGGCTGAAAAGTGGCTTAAATAGAGTTGTCAATGCGTAGGGTCGGGGGCCTACCCGGTCAACCAGCGTTGGGCCTATGTCAACCAACCTAAATTGGCCAAGATTCTGATCTAGCCTTGACAGGAGGTCAACCTATCTCAACAATAAAATATTCATATCTTGCTCGTTTTGGCTTCGATTCTCCCACTATTTTTTCTATGGCTTCGTATCGTTTTTGGGGATCTCCAAAGCCATCTTTTGCACCCTAAAACATGTATAAAATTTTTCCATGTCTTTTTTTGGTTGCAAACTCTAAATTTAACTCTTGTTGCGCTTCATTTAGCCTCAGTCGCTCCTTCCTTCGCTTGGCCACTTCTAAATGCACTTTTCTTCATTCCTTTATGTCCGAAACACCCTTTGCTTTGTTCCACACTTTAAGCACCCTCAATCAAGCTCCAATTATCTTCTCAAATCTCACCTAAAACAAGCAATAACGAGCATTAGTGTAGCATTTAAGTTTTAAACTCAACTATAAACATGTAAACCTTAATATATACAAGTATGACCTAAATGTTATACTAATACACCAAATGAAGTACAAAACAACTCAAAAAAGTATGCAATGCACAAGCTCACACAACACTAACACATCATGTGCCTCTCGGGAGGAAGAAAAGATATGCAAATTAAACCAAATTAAAACTTGAATCAAGCTTATTACTTACAAGTGTATGAGATAATCGCAATATAGAACGTGCAAACGCAGTCAATCTCCATAGGATGGCCCCTACCTTGGTCTCTTTGATATGTGTGGCAATACTAGATATGTGAGTGGTTGATTCTTTTTAGGATTGAGCAAAGATCTCTGAATTTAGCTAAACTAAACTAACCATCTATTTTGTGCGGAATGAAGAGTGGTCAGAGCTAAGAAAAGGGACAAAAACTAACAAGGAAAAAAGGAGGGAGATTGTTACTTGATTATAGGCTGAGGGTTCTATCCATGGTTTGGGCTATTGATGGTTTTAATCATTCTAGTGAGGGCTTTAATTAACTAACCTTATTATCCCTGATTACCGGTGCTTCTATCCCTAAAAGGGCCCATCTAGAGCATAGCTTTATCTTGACCAATTATGGATTTAGGGCTTAATTAACTAAGTCCTCTAAGATGTTGACTAACACTCTATTCTAAGGTCCAACCTATTAACCTTATTTTGCGCTAATGATTACGCCTCTCAGAATCGACTAAGTGTAATGGCTAACCTCTAAACTTTATTTCACACTAAAGATTACACAACTATATTGAGGCATAGATTAAGCACAATCAATCGACATCCAAATAGTAAGATCTAAGCATTTAGGCACAAAATAATTGTAAGGGGGAAATAATCTTAAAAGAGGGCTGAATTAAGATTATGTCCAATTTTCGCAATAAAAAACCAAACAAACACAAATATAATCACTTTAGCAATTCAACAAACACTTAGCAAGCAAAATAGGAAAGTAAGCTAAGAGCAAAGAGAAAGAGAAGGAACATAACCAATTTTTAGATGGTTTACCCAAGCCTACATTTACTGCCAAAGGATTCTCCCCTTAGAACTTCAACACCTTGATGATGCTTCTTCAAGAACTGGTGAAGCACAAACCAATCTTTACCCCTTTTTGAAGCCCACTTCAAAGAACCCAAATGAATACCTCATTAAGGATTGCCCCACATTCATTTGTAGCTATACAATGATTCTCACAATCTCACAAAGCCCAAGATATGTATACAATAAAATGATAGGAGGATTTTTCAATTTAAGGTTTACAACATCAAGAATGTAGATATGGCAATAATTAGCTATAGTTCTTGCTCAATACATATAACAACTTATAGCTCACTTTAGATGATATTTAAGCTTGAAGGGTGTTAGACAATGCTTTGAAATGGCTTCAAAAATGCTATTGAATCCTCAAAGTTTATTCGTTAAGAAGTTAGGTAAAAACGCTCTAAATAAGGGCTCAACAACATTGATAAACGGCTAATGCATTTTATGCAACAATTAGAGGGTTCGGTCAACCAGCAGACATCCTGACCTTACTGGAATTGATGGTTGCACACTTCAAGTCTATCAGTCGACTGACAACACTTCCAAAATAATTTTCAGAAAGTGCGCCCAAAAATTTGAATGGACCGGTCAACTAGAACGAAGCCGGTAGACTGGTTGTGCATGATTGATAGTAATTAAACTTAACTATTTACTCCTGAGCATATATTTTTACAAGTGCTTGAAAGTCGTTTTGACATAAAAAAATTAAGGACACTTCCAAGATATGTTTTCCAAGCAATATAAAGTGTCATAAGCATGATTTTTCCAAGACATTCAAAAACAATAAGTTTTAGAACATTTTCAAATGCGATTTGCAAAGTCCAAGCATTTATGCAATGAAACCAAATGTTTAGAACTATAAGATGCAATCCAAGGCCATCATAAAGAAGCAAACACACCAGTGCCCCTTATGATGCCTCGTATCCTCCTTAAAACTTCAATTCTTGAGCAATCACTTGAAGTCTTCAAATCTTGGAATCATTTGTAGTGTCTTCTTGGTACAATACTTTTTTTCATCTTCAAGCAACCAAGACTCCAAGCAAAGCATATACCTAGCTAAAGCATTTAAACCAACAAGTTCACAATGTATTTGCTATGAATACTCAAATCAAGAGTAGTATGCAATAGCTGACAACTCTTTATCATTCAACTATTTTGCACAAGTTGTTCACTAATCCATACACAACATATAACCATAATTTTCATCATTAAAACAAAGTTAAATACCAATATAAATCCAAAAATCTCCCCTTTTTATGATGACAAATTATCACAAATTGACTCCCCCTTAATCAATGCATAGCAAGTGTGTTGGAGTTAACAAAAACTCCCCATCAATTGACCAACATGTGCATTGCATCTAATCTTTCATAAGCATAGTATTAAAAGCATTTATCCTTACACCACATATAATTCTCACACGTGCACATATCTTCTTCCCCTTTGGCATCATAAAAACAAATAAGAGCATAAAAAGAGAATATAAAACCAAAGGAAATAGACAAGCATAGATAAAAGTAGCAACTCCAAAACTAATACTAAAGTGCAAAAAATAATCCACCAAGCTAAGCTAGAAATAAGAGAAAAATAGTTCAAAGTGGTAAAACTAGATAAGAGTAGCAAAATGCAATGTTTAAAATGCGAAACGCTATGACTAGAAAAAGTGCAATGGTGGATGCAAGATTCAAGAACTACGGTCATGGTATGCCTTGAAGAAGTCATTCATGTCCACGCATATCTCTTTAAGTTCGAAATCAACTTGATTTCTCCATGTTGGTAGGTCATTCTAGTTTGCATTCCAAGTGGCATTCATTTGTCCTATACTTGTGCCTACTTTTGAGCCAATAGCTGAGCTATGACAGAAGGATTATCTTGCTGCAGTTTAGAACTAGACCCTACACCATGCCTTAGTTCTTCTCACCTTTGTTCGTCCACTCTAGCTTGTTCCCTCGAGGCACATTTAGCCTTTCTAAGCTCGAATTCTTCTTCAGTTAACCTTGTTTCTTTCTCTTCTAAACTTAGATCCATAGGCATTCCAATAACTAGTTCATAAATATTTATGCCTTCACCTCTAGCTTGTTCTTGTCATTCTTCTTCATCTAATGTATCCTAAACTCCATCACCTTCGAGAGCCATCACAAGAAGAGTAAAGGTGGTGTGATTTCTTGACCTATCTCATATTTTCTCTTGAGTGTCCCATGGCAAGTTCTTAAACTGAGCTTCTGAAATTGGATTCCCTTTATATCAATAGATTTCCATTTGATTGATGTAAATCATGTCAAAGTTCCAATTAAGAGCTTTGGGCTTAGGCTCACTTGACAAAGGCACTTTGAGATGTTTGAAGATTCGTGTAAGTACCATTCCATAACCCAAATGTTGACTCGACATAGCAAGATGTACCGTGTGATTCAAGATAATATATGGCAAAGAAACTTTTTTCTTTTCATGCACAAGATACATGCTATAGGCATCAAACAGACCAGCTCGATTATCACTCATTTTCTAGGCATCAAAAGCTCATTGAAAATCTTGTTCATTATTCTTTTTTTAGCATTTAAGGAATTTTTCTTGGGTAAATGGTCACTAACACGAACATCACAAACACTTCGCCAAATAAAGTTTAATGCAACCTCTTTTGCTTCATTTTTCCCACCAAGCTAACCTTTTCTAGAATACTCAACTTCCCCCTCAATTATTAACCTAAAAATCTTATTCAAGGTTTCCTAATCTAGGGTAATTTTAGTACCATTAACCCAAGACTTAATTCTAAGATGGGTGAGATTCTTAACTTCTTTCATATGAGAATAAAATTGATAGACCATATCTTCATAAACTTCACATTTTGTATGGGTAAAGTCATACCAACCTTGATGCCTGATGAGTTTAATAACCTGTGTCCCTGCAAGATCTATATCCACAAGATATCTCCCATATCGATTTTTTGTACCATGCACATTCCTCTTAGGCAATAAACTTGGTGGCTCGGTTTGTTGTTATGGTTGTGGTTGTCCTTGTATTGGTAGTGAACTTGTCCTTAGCCTCTTAGATGGAGCCTTTCCTTTCCCTTTCCTTGTATCCATCATTTTTTAAGCTTTTTGAAGGAAATCGTTATGCAACAATGCTCTATGCTATGTGGGTTTTGCAAATCTTCAATGAATTTTGGAAGATTTTTTGTGTTTATAAGACTGGGGTAGAAAGGATTTGGTGATTAAGGTTTGAAATTTAGAGGAGAGAATGAAGAGTTTTGAGAGAAAAAGACCTTTTAAAAAAGCTATCACGCCAAATTCAGTTGACTGGCATGAGCCAAGTGGTCAACTGGCAGAAAGATTTTGCTTCTAGAATAGTCGAGCAAGGTTTACAGTCCACCCACACCTATTGGAGGTTGATCAACAGGCCTATCATGAGGTTAAAAACTCATTTTAGCAATGAAAACTCATCTCAAGTGCCATTTTTTTCAACAAATCAACATATTTCAAGGAAAAATATGCATTTCAACCAAACTTTTGTATGCCAATCTCTCTTTGAATTTTACAAAATTGATTCTCATGCAAAGGTTTTTGAAAATATCTACAACTTGACGTAATGTATAAAAAATTCAAGTATGATGTCTCCTTTTTATAGATGATCTATAATAAAATAATGCATAATCTCAATATGTTTGGTTCTAGAATGTTGAATTGGATTCTTTGTGAGATTTATAGCATTAATGTTATCACAATAGACAGGCACATGATAAAAAAGCAAACCAAAATCAAGCAAGTTTTGTTTCATCTACAAAATTTGGTCAATACAACTCCCAGCGGCAATATCTTTGGCCTCGATAGTAGATATAGCTACATTATTTTGCTTCCTATTAGACCAAGACACTAAAACATGACCAACAAATTAACAAGTACCACTAGTACTCTTATGATCTACCTTACAACTAGCAAAATCGGCATCTGAAAAACCATAGAAATCAAATGAAGTTTCTTTTGCATACCAAAGTCCGAAGTCACTAATTCCCTTAAGATATCTAATGATTTGTTTTACGGCAACTAGATGTGTTTCTTTAGGATTAAATTGAAATCTAGCACATAAACACATGGCAAACATAATATCCAGCCTTGAGGCCATCGAATAGAGTAAACTGCTGATCATACCTCGATATTTCTTCTTATCTACCGGCTTACCTCTTTCATCTTTTTCTAGCTTGGTTGAGGGACTCATGAGGGTTCTAATCTACTTAGCATCCTCAAGCTTGAACTTTTTGATTCTCTGCTTTGTATATTTGGCTTGATTTATGAAGTTTCCCTCCTTCGTTTGCTTGATTTGGAGTCAAAGGAAGAGGTTAAACCACCCATCATGCTCATCTCAAACTCTTTATGCATACACTTAGAGAAATTTTCACATAAAGCAACATTAATGGCACAAAAAATGATATTATCCACATAGATTTAAACAAGCAAAATATCATTTTTGTCTCTTTTTATAAACAAAGTAAAGTCAAGTTTTTCCCTTCCAAAATCATTTTCAATGAGAAAACCACTAAGCCTTTCATACCAAGCCTTAAGGGCTTGTTTTAAACCATATAAAGCCTTTTCAAATTTAAAAACATGGTTTGGAAAACAAGGGTCTTCAAAACAAGGAGATTGCTCAACATACACCTTCTCTTCAATAAATCCATTTAGGAAAGCATTTTTTACATCCATTTGATATAGTTTAAAGTCCATATAACATGCAAATGCAAGCAATATATGAATGGATTCCAACCTAGCCACAGGGACCTAAGTCTCATCATAATCTATTCCTTTTTCTTGATTATACCCTTAAGCTACAAGTGTAGCCTTATTCTTAGTTACTACACCAAATTTATCTAGTTTGTTCCTAAATATCCATTTAGTGTCAATTACTAGGTGGTCTATAGGTCTTTCCACTAGCTTCTAAACCTTATTTCTGGTGAATTGGTTTACCTCTTCTTGCATGGCAATTATCCAATTTTCATCAAGTGAAGCATCTTTAACATTTTAGGTTTAACTTGTGAAATAAATACATAATGCTCACAAAATGTATTGATGTTACCCCTTGTTCTTACTCCTTTGGATAGATCATCAATGATTAGAACTTGGGGGTGATCTCTCATAAACCTTCAACTCCTTAGCAAGTTAAGGGGAGCTTCTTCATTTTCCAAGGTGGTGTGTTGATTTGAACATTGTCCATCTTCCACGTTGACTTGAGACTCTCTTACTTAGGGGGCAACTTCTTGATCTTTTGGAGTCTCCTTGCTATTGGTAGGTTGATCTTCAAATTTTGTCTTCTCCAAGAAATAACCTACATTAACATTATCCTTTCTCAGTGCAAATGGATTAGTTTCATCAAAGGTTACATGAATTGATTCTTCAAAAACAAGAGTTCTTTTATTATAGACTCTATAAGCTTTACTCTTAGTGGAATATCAAAGAAAAATACCCTCATCTGTTTTGGCATCAAACTTTCGCAAATAATCTTTTGTCTTTAAAATAAAGCACTTACAACCAAAGACTTTGAAATATGAAATCTTAGGGGTTTTGTCATGCCAAAGCTCATATGGGGTTTTGTTTATAATGGGTCTAATAAGGACTTTATTTTGCACATAGTTTGCGGTGTTAATGGCTTCACTCTAAAAATATGTAGGGAAGTTGCATTCTTTAAGCATGGTTCTTGCCATTTCTTTTAAAGTACAATTCGTCTTATCTACTACCCCATTTTGTTGAGGCATCCAAGGGGCCGAAAGTTATGTTCAATGCCATGCTCATCAGAAAAATGCATAAAAGAAGTGTTCACATATTCCATGCCATTATCGCTACAAATACAAGTTATAAAATAGTCTTTCTCATTTTGTACTTTTCTACACAATCTTGCAAATTCATTGAAGGTTACATTTGTGCAAAAAACATGACCCATGTAAATCTAGTATAATTATATACAACAAGAAAGGTATATCTAGATCCACCTAGGCTAGTCACATCAATTGGTCCAAACAAATCCATATGCAACGATTATAATGCTCTAGACGTAGAAACCATGATAATAGGTTTAAAATAAGTTTTGTATTGCTTACCAAGTTGACATGCATTGTATACTTTCTCTTTTTCAAATTTAATCTTAGGCAAGTCTCTAACAAGCTCATGTTTAGACAAATTCTTTAATAAACTCATGATAGCATGCCCAAGTCTTTTATGCCATAACCAAGAGTTTTCATGCACAACAAAAAAACATGTGATATTTTGATCTTCAAGTTGGTCAATTTTAACAGTATAAACATTATCATTCCTACTAGCAACAAATAGCACATTATCACTTTCACAATCATGCGCAATGCAAGATTTAAACACAACTTTATGACCTTTATCACACAATTAGCTAATGCCAAGCAAATTAAACTTAGGAACTTCAACAAGAAGCACATTATGAGTAGCCAAAGTCGTCTTTATTACCAATGCTCCCTTACCTACTACTCTCCCTTTGCTATTGTCCCTAAAGGTCACATCTCCACCCTTGACCTTCTTAAGCTCATAGAACAAGGTGGAATAACTCGTAATATGTTTAGAGTACCCACTATTCAATATCCACTTCTTCTTGCTACTTCTGCTCACATAGCATACCTATACACATCAATAAGCATAAAAGCCTTTGTTTTGGGTCCCCAAACTCCTGAGGTCCTTTACGTTAGTTTCAATGCTTGTCTTTAACAACCCATTCAGGTCTTTGCAATTGTGGGACAAGTCTACATCTATCATGAATTTCTTGTATTAACAATGAGTAGAAATATATCAATGCCTTTCACAATAAGTACAAAGTGATAGTAGATTTTGAAGAGCTAGTGAAGGTTAATGATTTAATAAAGTAATTTTTCAGATACTTTTGTTTGATTGTAGGCTCATATCCAATTCTACTTTTTCCAATTGTTGTTTTTTTTTAGCCAAGAAGCATTTCAAAGTTTTCCGTTCCATTTGTAAATTTTCCTACAATTTTATTTAAATCATCATTTTTCTTCTTTAAGTCTTCCACTTGTTTTTCCAAACTTTCAATGTTTTGCATAAGGGAAGCATTTTTCTTTTTCAAAGAATCTTTTTACTCAAAACACTTTTCAAATTTTTTGCCAAACCCTTGTTTTTGTTTAAAACAAGTAAATGATCATCACGTAATTTTGAAAAAGTCTCTTGCAACTCTTTAAAGGTGTATTCATCCTCTTCTTCACAAGATGAAAAACTAGAATAGCAAGGTGAATAGTGTACCTCATTCTCATTTGCATTAGGCATACAAATTTGGCTACTTCATGCTCCTCTATGCTTTCCACTTTGCTGTTGAAAGTGTCCCATGTTCCCTTGAGAGCTTTACCCTCCTTATGCTCTACAAGCTTTGGGCAATATGCCTTGATATACCCAAGTTTGTTGCAATTGAAGCACTTTAGTTCATCAATTTTCATCTCCTTTGATCTCTCGATCTCTTTGCCTTTCTTCTTCCAATTATCTGAGAAAGACCCTTTTCTCCATTTATTGAACTTCATGAATTTCTTGAAGTTTCTTGCTAGGAGGACCATCTCTTCATCCAAGTCTTCTTCATCATCATCATCACTTGACTCTTGTTTTGAAGCAACAAGAGCCATGGATTTATTCATCTTCTTGTCATTTTCTTGATGAACCTTCATCTCGAGTTCATGAGTCATAAGCGACCGAATCAACTCATTCAATGTGTAAGTGTTGAGGTCCTTTGACTCCTTTATATTGTCAACTCTGGTTGCCATGATGATAGTAGGCACCTTAGCACTTTTCTTACATTCTCTACATTAAAATATTACTTTCCAAGTGCCTTAAGGCTATTAGTAATTTCCATGAACCAACATACATTTTTTCAACTTTCACCTTGTTTTATTTTAAACATTTCATATTTTTGGACATGCAAGCTAACTCTAGAATCTTTAACTTGACTAGTCTTTTCATAAGTTAGCTCAAGTTGGTCCTAAAATTCTTTAGTCGGAGTACATCCCATTACTCTGCCAAATTTGATGGTATTCAATCTGGTAAACAAGATATACAAAGCTTTAACATTCAATTGAACTAGTTTAATGTCATTATCATCCTATTCATTTTTTAGTTTAGGCACTTATTTTATCACCATCCATTTTCATAGGAATTTGAGGTCCATCAATAACAATTTTCCATGCTCTATAATCATGTGCTTGAATAAAGAGTTTCATCCTCATTTTCCAAAAAGCATAATTATTACCATTACACACAAGAGCTTTGTTAATAGACAAACTCTCAATAGGTGCAACATTCATATTATTTTCCATGATTAATTCTACTAGTTGTTAAGCTATATATAGAACCCTAACTCTAGATACCAAATGTAAGGGGCAAATAATTTTAAGAGAGGGATGCATTAAGATTATGTCCAATTTTCACAATAAAAAAACCAAACAAAACACAAATATACTCACTTTGGCAATTCAACAAACATTAGCAAGCAAAATAGGCAAATAAGCTAAGAGTAAAGAGAAGGAGAAGGAACACAATTGAGTTTTAGGTGGTTTGGCCAAGCCTACATCTATTGTCTAAGGATTCTCCTCTTAGGACTTCAACACCTTTACTAGTGTGGACACTTTTTCAAGAATTGGTGAAGTACAAACCAATCTTTACATCTCTTTGAAACCCACTTCAAAGAACCCAAGTGAATACCTCTCTGAGGATTTCCCCACACTCTTTTGTAGCTATACAATAATTCTCAAAATCTCACAAAGCCCAAGAGTGTATATACAATAGAATAATAGAAGGATTTTTCAATTTAGGATTTACAACATCAAAATATAAATATGGCAATGATTACCTCTAGTTCTTGCTCAACAGATATAGCAACGTATAGCTCACTTTAGATGATTTCTAAGCTTGAAGGATGTTAGAAATGCTTTGAAATGGCTTCGAAAATGCTATTGAATTCTCAGAGTTTATTCTTTAAGAAGTTGGATGAAAAGGCTTTAAATAGGGGCTCAACAATGCTCATAAACAATTAGTGCATTTAATGCACCAGTCACAGGATCTGATCATCGATAAGGTGACCGGCAGACATCCTGACCTCACTAGATTTGACGATTGCACCCTTCAGGTTTACCAGTCAATGGGCAGAGGATGACCGAAACTTCCAAAATACTTTTCAAAAGTGCACCCAAAAATTTGAATTGATCGGTCAACTACAGGGGAGTCAGTCAACTGTACTTGACCGGTTCTTCATGTAGCTTCTTTCTTCTCCGCTTCTCTTCTCATTTTCTCTCTTTCGCCCGTTCATCTTCATTTTCCGTCATATGTGCAAACCCATCCCAACACTCAGCGACATCACGAAATACGACATTTAGTGTACTATTTACACATCTTACTCAACATAAACACTTAATATTAATTGTGCATAAATGACAAACAAATACAACCTGAAAAGCTCTTAAACATTTTAAGAAGCATGATATTTTAATTTTCTTTTTAATATAAGAAAAGGAGTGACAACTCATTTTCTCTTGTTGTTGTTTCTAGAAGTCAAATGCACGGCACAGATGTGCACTCGTTTGTAAGATCGCATTTACGTACCAAGCAAAGTTGGAAAAATTCTGTTTGCGTTTCTGTTTTGCTGAGAAACCAACACAATCAAGTCTGCTCTGCCAGAGGACCAATCGGTTGCAAAACGCCATAGATAGTTCGATAGATCAAACGATGGAGTGCATTTACAGAAACCCAAAAGCACCAATCGAGGAACGAGTGAAAGACCTCATCTCACGCATGACACTGCAAGAAAAACTTGGTCAAATGATTCAGATTGAACGCAGTGTTGCCTCTCCTTCCGCCATTAAAGACCTCTGCATAGGTAGCATACTTAGTGTTGGCGGAAGTGGACCCTTTGAGAATGCCAAGTCAGCCGATTGGGCTAACATGGTCAACAATTTCCAGAAGACCGCGCTGGAATCTCGCCTCGGCATCCCATTGTTGTACGGCACGGATGCTGTCCATGGCAATAACAATGTGTTTGGGGCTACCATATTTCCCCACAATATTGGCCTCGGAGCTACCAGGTTCATTTTTGTGTTATTATTTTCGTGAAGGATTATGACTGTGGCCTCCAGTTTTGTGGCATAATTAAATTCTAGTGGGTTGAATTGGTGTAACAGAGATGCCGATTTGGTTCGAAGGATTGGGGAAGCTACTGCTCTTGAAGTCAGGGCCAGCGGCGTCAATTATACTTTTGCGCCCTGTGTTGCTGTGAGTACAACTCTTTCTACTTGATGCTTTTGATAGGCCGTGAATTAAAGCTCACAGCTAATCAGTTTTGTAAAATTATGTATAATGCTACTGTCACCACACCGTTAAGTAATAATGTTTCAGTTGATTAGATTGGTCTCCTGGCAGGCTTTTAAATCAGATTCGGGTGGCTACTGACACAATGCTTCTGTTATCCTGTTTCACTTCTTTCGTCATTCTAATTATCCATTGGTTGTTCAGAGATACAAATATTGGTTTTTAGTAGTTAGATTTAGTTTCATGAGGTTTGTGCGTCTTGTGTCTGTGTTTGACTGTCAGTTTCCAGCAGTAAAAAGTTGACTGATCCTGGTGGTAGGTAGGTATGTAGAGATCCCCGATGGGGAAGATGCTACGAGAGTTTTGGTGAGGAGACTGAACTTGTTAGAAAGATGACTTCAATTATCCCAGGCTTGCAGGGCCAACCGCCCCCAGGGAACACAAACGGCTATCCTTTTCTAGCTGGAAGGTAAGGAGCATCACTGTTTCCATTTGCTTGTGAACAATTTTAATTTTTGGCAATTTGACATAATTCTGACATGCTTTGTTTTCTTGTAATTGATCCTTTCCCCTAGTACCATTCTTTGTGCTTGACCTTGCAATGCTAAAAATTTCAAGAAAGAAAGCTAATTGGTCGAAATGACAGGATTTACTAATACATTACTTGTATTTAGATTAAGAATTTCCTAACAGTTGGTAAGACGTGTGACCCAGAAAAAATGTTGTAGCCTGTGCCAAGCACTTTGTTGGAGATGGAGGTACTGACAGGGGTATAAATGAGGGGAACACCACAGCATCATATGATGATCTAGAGAGGATCCATATGGGTCCGTATCTTGATTGCCTTTCTCAGGGAGTTTGCACTATTATGGCATCATACTCTAGCTGGAACAAAGTCCAATTACATGCTAGCCATTTTCTTCTTACTCAGATTTTGAAGGAGAAGCTGGGATTCAAGGTAAGAAATTGCAGGAATAATTCAAATATATACAATGTACTTTCCTGCAACTAATATTCATATTTAATTAAAAGTAAATGGGTTCATTGGTCTTCTCTCCATTGTATTATAGATCTTTTATTGGAAGAAGGTGTACCTCCTACTTACTGTCAAACATGATTCAAGGAATGGGAATTGTGCTATATAAAATAAAACTGCAGGATGGTGTTTCTTTAATCAGATAAGCATTCTTTTACAGGGTTTTATCATTTCCGATTCTGAAGGGGTTGATCGACTTTCCCATCCTCATGGATCAAACTATCGGCAGAGTGTATTATCAGCCATCAGTGCAGGGATTGATATGGTAGATTGTCTTATTTTTCAATAACTACGAGGAATGTATTGATGAGCTAAGTGTTTATGTCTGTCTGAGAGTGTGAATTTGCAGGTCATGGTGCCTTTTCGATATAAATTATTCTTGGAAGATTTGACATATTTAGTCGACACAAAGAAAATACCAATGACCAGGATTGATGATGCTGTTGAGCGGATACTGAGAGTGAAATTTGCTGCTGGACTCTTTGAATATCCTCTAAGTGATAAATCTTTACTAGATACTGTTGGCTGTCGGGTAATCTTGCTAAAATCTCTTCACGATTGATTACGTTCTGAAAAGCAGCACAGAGTCGTGAGAAATCATTGTTTCCTGCTCTTCTGTGCAACATAGAATTGCCATGCATAATTCTTTCTTGTCCAACTATAAAGTTACCAGAAAATTGGAGTTTCGTTGCAGAATCCTTCCCCCCCCCCCCCTCTGCCCAAAAAAAAAACACACACACTTTCCATCTCTTTTTCACAAGTTTCTCAAAGATCATTATGTACACATCTAACACCATTTCAGATACATAACATGGTCGTGTTCATTCATTAGTTGCAGCACTTAAATCGTTTTATGATACTTGTTTCATTCTTTTGGAAGCAGATTATTTTACTGGCTGTGTTTTGTGTATCCTACATTTGTGATCACACAGTGACAAATGGGCTATATATAATAGATCTTGATTGGTTAACTCTTTATAAGCTTTATAACAAATAGCAGATTTTGTTTGGCTAACTCTTTATGAGCTTAAGGTTTCTATACATAGTTTGGCAGCATAGCTTTTAGTGCGAGGAACAGAGTGAGTTTAAAGATATCAGTGTCATTTTACTTGAATCTTTGAACATTCTGGCGAGGTATTAGCTCTGAAATGAAACCATAAATAGAGAGGACAATGGGAAGAAAATCATGATTGTTACACAAAGTGTGCCTAACCTTCCAATTATTATTGTAGCTGCATAGGGACCTTGCACGGGAAGCAGTTCGTAAGTCCTTGGTTTTGTTAAAGAATGGGAAAGATCCAAGGAAACCATTTCTTCCATTAGACAGGAATGCCAAAAAGATCCTCGTTGCTGGAACACATGCTGATGATCTTGGGTATCAGTGTGGCGGATGGACAGCTACTTGGGAAGGTAAAAGTGGCAGGATTACACTTGGTAAGTAATTTCTTTTTTTTTTTTAATTTTCTATAAAATGAAGTAATTTCTATTTTCTGTGGCAATAATGCTTAACTTGGTGAAGTTTCAGTCTCAAAGGCAGTAGTACTTCTACTTCATGCATATGCCTAATGAAGCGTTGGTCATTGTTAATATATACTTACTAACAGGAAATGGACTGATAGCTTATCATTAAGAACCTTACCATCAAAAGGATTTCTTGCTTTGTCATGAATAAAAATTATTTCTCAAAAAGAACTAATGAATAAAAAGTATCCTGTTGTCAAACTTTTAGTGATTTATTCATGTTCAGGCACAACCATTCTTGATGCTGTTAGAGGGATTCCTGGAGACAGCTCAGAAGTAATATACGAGCAGAAACCATCACTAGAAAATTTAGACAGCCATGATTTTTCTTTTGCCATTGTAGCTGTAGGAGAACCTCCATATGTAGAATTTGGTGGTGATGATCCAATGCTTAAAATCCCTCTTAATGGAGCTGAATTGATAAAATCAGTTGCTGATAGAGTTCCTACCCTCGTAGTCTTGATCTCTGGAAGACCTTTGGTTCTAGAACCATGGCTTTTGGAGAAAATGGATGCTCTGGTTGTGGCTTGGTTACCTGGTAGTGAAGGGGGTGGAATAACAGATGTTATCTTCGGCGATTATGAGTTCCATGGGCGACTTCCCATGACTTGGTTCAAAACAGTTGAACAACTGCCAATGCATGCTGGAGATGATTCATATGATCCATTATTCCCATTCGGCTTTGGTTTAACATGTAAAGGGGAGGCGCTGTAGGACTGATTTGTTGGTCTTACTCACAGCTACATCAAGTTGATTGCATGGCACGCATAAGGAAAAATGTCGAATGCACAATGAGGTTCAAGTGTTTTTTGGTCTCTGCTCTGTGCTTTTAAATTTTAACACTCACTATATTTTCATTTTAATCATGATATTGAAAATCTGATTCTGTCTTCATGTTACCCTGAAAGTTGCATACTCTCTGATAGGAATTCTAGAGAGAAGAAAATTCACATGAAATGCCATAAATATTCAATGTGTACCTCAGCTGTTGGAGTTTTCATTTTCGGTCACGCAGTGTTGGAGTTGGTTGCGACTATAGTGGAAATAATGTTCTAAGAAGGATAAATTTTTCGTATGGCCCCTTAAATATGATGCGGAGAATAAATTGGTCTCCAGTGTTTGAAAATAGAAAGTTTGAAATTTGACATTTTTTATATGAGAGAAAGGCTTGGTTACAATAAGTTTCATAATATCTTATGCAAAGTTTTCGACATAATCTGAGCTGGAGATAGAGAGTCACACACTGTGTCTAAAGGACCAAATGGTGCGGTATGAAAATTTATTGATAAAATTTGTCATTCGCACCGATGCAAGGATCGTACAATGATGATAGAATCTTTACAAAATTGCAGACCTGTACAATAATTTAATGATCATGAGTTCGTTCACCTTTACATTTACTTCTAGTGGGATGTATTGTGTTTGGGTACTCGTAATCAATTGTTTCCACTATATTTGAATATGGTATACTTGTGTTTGTGCAAAAAAATTTTAAGTTACAGTTTTGATCAAACGTTGACTTTGGATGATGTCTCTTAACTTTTCTTGGCCAGTTGGTATTGATACAAACTAACTTCAAAGGAGTTCTTTCTTTTGTTTCAAATTTGATCCGGGAATTTGAACTGTTATGAAGTATTGCTGCTCACCTTGATTTGACGACCTAGTTCTCTGATGCAATGTGTCAGCTACAAGCCTCACTACGCACTCACATTATCTGTTTACTTTTATAAAATCAAATTGTTGTTTTCTTTCTTTACTTAGGGTTGGTTTAAATTGATTTTTTTCAAAAATATTTTTTTTAATAATTTATAAAAAATAATTTTTTAAAAAGTTAAAAATTTTGACTTTTAAAAAAAATTATATTTGAGTTTTTTTTAGAGTTTCAACTTTTTTTAAAAATCAAATCAAATAGTTATTACAATTTTAATGTAACTTTTTTTAAAAAAATATATTTTTTCTTAAAAAAAGTTCATCCAAACAGGCCCTTAGTTGGCAGTGTGAGAATCAAACATGACATATTAACGATTAACAACTTATGATCTGCTTCAATTGTTGATCAACCAATTGTGTGTGCAAGAAAAACATAGAATGTCAATGACTCGGTATACTGATTCACAAGTGGTATCTTATAATTTTATCGTGATTTATCTAATAGAAAGAAGCCACAACGATAATCTCCTTCTGTCTGTCTCCGAAATTAGACTCTTGGTCATTTGGAGCCCTCTGTGGGTTGGGTATGATCCAGGACCTGAAGCACCCAAATCAGGTCGACAGTGACCCCTATCAATAGACCTCGGCTGGTTTGGCTTAGTTTTTTTAATTAGTTGTTATAGTATACTCATCTGTTAAAAGATAAAAGAAACAAATTTAGATTAACTACTAAACAAGTAAAATATTAAAAAAAAGAATGGGTAAAACACATTTTATACTCCCCATCTAATTTCAAAATTGACGTATATTTCTCTCCTTATTTTATACAATGTTTTTTAACTATAGTGGAATATCATTAAGCTTTAAAACAGTAAAAATTTTTATATAACTTTTATAAAATATAAAAAAATAAATATATTTTATTTAAATAAAGATTGGCAGGTCACTTTGCATGCAGTGAATAGAATGACCCATTCGTAGGAATTGCACTCAAAGCGGTTGATTTGCCGGCGGTTTGCATAATAATCTAATATCTTTGTCATTGTAGTTGACAATGAATAAGCTGCTCTGGCTTTTAATTATCCGAGGAGTTCGGCACGTTGATGCATTAATTTAAATTAAAAAAGAAAAGAAAAGAAAAACTAATCTACCCCGCACTAAGTGAGGAAATTTTTTATTTTTACCTTACTTTTAAAAAATTATATCAAAAATATCTTTGTTTTGAAAAGTTTTTCAAAAATACCATTTTCAGTAAGTCACCTACCGAAACCGTTCTCTCACGTGTCAGAGCATCTCTCGATAAAACGGTAAGTCACTTACTGTCTGCCACACTGTCAGGAGAACGGTAAATGACTTACCGTTATTCTCCTTTGAACGATAAGTGACTTACTCTTCGTTTGTGCCATTATTCTCCTTGACCGGTAAGTCACTTACCGAATATTTATGGCTTGAACTCCTATTTAATCCCCGCTCTTTCATTCTCAGAAGGCCCAACACCAAAGATCCAAATTTCTTATAGCCCATATATAATCCGCCTAGTATCCTTAATTTTCAAATCGCCTAAAATTTTTCCAATTATCTTCCACACATACACACTTGTATACTATTCATCTAATATTTTAGTCAATAAGAAAATATGAATATAGTCTCTGTTCTTTTATATTATGGCGGAGAAAAAATTAATGGCCTGTACGGTATCGAATATAAAACTACGAAGCCTGTTCGTAAGGTCAAAATAACACATGAAACATCATACCATGAATTTGTTTATAGTGTCTATGAGAAGCTTAATTTGCATTATGGCATCGACAGGGTGGAGCTATCGCATCGTTTCCAAACGAGCATCGTACAGTTACTGTATCCATATTTTAGCGAGGCGTCAATCAGCAACGATGATGATTTGATGACGTGTTTCGAATAGCATGTAATGATAATAACATGAATAATGCTCATGTTATTGTCAAAGTAAAGGCTGACGACGTGTACATCCCGCAACGAAGCAGTGATTTCCAGTGTAGTTCCGTTGTTCCCGACTTGAATGCCGAACCATCACATTACGTTGCTGGGAGTGACATAGCGGGGCCATCTCATAATGTGAGGGTGGACTTGAACATGCACACATTTCTGTCTGAACCTGACGAAGAAGATGAGGACATGGCCCTGAACGAGAACGATGCCTGGTACGACGATGATGACGTCTTCAATGGTAATGAAAACACTGCCAACATTAATGCGGAATGTGAGGGGCTGTCAGCTAGTGTAGGGGGACCTTCATGTGCCGTGCCGATGCACAGTGTACATGAAACTGCTCAACTTCATACCGTTAGTCAAGAATACTATATGGATAGTATAGAGGAGCACAAAACACAAATATTTTGGGATGAGAAGGAATTGGCCAAAGGAATGATTTTCCCATCAAAGAAGGACATGATTCGGGCGGTTCAGATATACTCGCTAAAGGTACAATGTGAATACAAAGTCAAGAGGTCTGAACCAGATTTATGGGTTGTTTGTTGCGTAAATGCTTCCAACCTTAGAAATCCATGTAGGTGGGAATTTCGGGCAATTCAGAAATCCACACATCGCCAGTTTGAAATAACAAAGTATTGGGGCGTGCATAATTGTTTCAGTGATAGACGAAGGGCCGACCATAAAAATGTTACCGCTGTACTGGTCGGTTATACAGTTATTCACTTCGTAAAACACAAGCCTGATTTCGATGTGGGTTTTGTACGAGCACACATTATGGACACCTTTTACGTGAACATTTCATACGGAAAGGCATGGCGTGGTCAAAATAATCTTTTACGTGAACACCTTTTGGCGATTGGGACGAGTCGTACCAGTTACTTCTGTGATTTTTTAGAGCTGTCAAGGCAACTAATCCAGGGACAGTTGTAACATACAAGTTCTTCCAAGGGTTGACGCAAGGAAATAAAATTTTCGATTATGTGTTTTGGGTGTTTGCACTATGCATTGCAGTCTGAAAGTATTGTCGTCCAGTGCTTTCTCTCGACGGTACTCACCTGCGTGGGCAATATAAGGGCCATCTTCTAACAGCATTGACAGCTGATGCAAACGGTCAGATTTTACCGTTGGCGTTTGCAGTTGTCGATGCAGAGACAACAGAAAGCTGGCCATGGTTCCTTCAACTGGTACGAATGCATTTCCTGCATTACATGAATGAGATTTGTATAGTGTCTGATAAACATGCAGGAATTTTTTCTATCGTGAATCGTTTCTCAGTTGATGGGCAATTGCGGGTAAAGCATTGGATATGCTTGAGGCATCTCAAAAGTAATGTCATGAAATAGTTCCACAACTAGTATATAAAGGACTTATGCTGGAGAGCTTGTAAGGAAAATCAAGTTCGCAAACATATAAAAGTGATGCAAAAAATTTTTGAAGTTGACCCAACACCAAGCAGGGCTGGTAAACGGGTATACGACTATCTCACCAACATAGATCGGGAGATGTGGACACTGTGTGCTAATGGAGGTTCGAGGTGGGGTATGATGACTACAAACAACGTGGAGTGTTTCAATGGTGTCCTTGTTGGGGCGAGGTATTTGCCTATTACAGCGTTAGTGTCGCACACTTTCACGAAGTGTGTTGAATACTTCTACAACCAGTCTATACATGCGAGACATTTGGTAGGACAAGAATTTTCCATCCCCGTTAGAGTTAGAGAATTGTTTGACAAGTGGGAGGCAAAGTCACACCTTCATAACGTGTTCCATTTTCACTACAAAACTGGTACAGCACAGGTCGGCTATTTGCTGGAATCATTTACTGACAGATATCCTGTACAAGTGGTCAAATTTAATGAGAAGACATGTACCTGCGGTAAGTGGGCAGCCTACCATTTACCATGTTCACATGCACAGGCAGTTGCACGCTATTTGAATGTAACGTTAGTCAACATGTTCACGCTTGAATATAAATTCAAAGCATACACAAATACGTATGACATCCCATTTCAACCTCTGGGACACGGTGATTATTGGCCAGATGCACCTGCTTGGCAATTGCAACCCAATCCAAGCAGATTGCGGCACAAAAATAGAGGACTTGCAGGGGGTAGGCGCATCCCTAATGAGATGGATCACTCGGACCAAGTTGGTAGACGAAGGTGTTCAAATTGTAGTCAACCAAGTCAAAACGTTGCCAAGTGCCCTCAAAATCAAACTAGCATCACACAACAATAGTTCTGATAATGTCTGATGGGGATGTATCATATTATAATCACTATGTGCAATGTTTAAAGTATTGAATGGCTTTAATGTTGAATGTGGGCCGGGATGTAATGTTTGATGTAATGTAAGTGGGTTGCTTTAATGTTTGTGTAATTTTGTCATACACAAAATTATTAAACTGAAATGTAATGCAAGTAAAACTTGTTTGTTAAAGGTAACAAATTTATATACATACATCAAAAAATAAATTACATAAATTAATAAATGACAAAAAAATAATTAAAAACCAAAGCTATTGTGTCCCACATCTCGGAGGATGTCCCTTCTTCGCGCGAGGCGGCTGAACTCATTAGGGCAGCGAGGTAGCCCGGCGCTTCCCAGCTCGCTAAGGTTGTAAATCCTCAGCAGTGGACTGCTGATCCCTACCCTATTCACCATCGCCTTGACGACCGCCTTGATCCGCACCTTGCTCATCTTGTGATGGGGCAAGATAGTCTTCAACCCGTAGTGGGAGGTGGACGGGTCAGTCGATACCGATGGTGGCATGGTCATCAACTTCGGCTCGTACACAAACGGAGATGACATGGGTGGATGCGAGGGGGCAGCTGGTGTCAATGTAAACGGATGGATACTCTCAGTAGATAGGGTATACTGCATGTAGGACGATCCAATCGGCCCCCGCTAGCCCCATTGTGAGGTATGAGACCACTGTGTGGGAGGTGGTGGATATGATTGGTAACCCTAACGGTAGATCAGTGAGGGCTGCTATGTAGGTGTCTAGGCGGGCTGCAAATAGTATGACGGGGTGGGCTGAGAGGGCGTATGTGTCCATGGGTACGTCGGAGGCGGCTGAGACCACTGAGGCTGCATTGATGGCTGGGTCGATGTATCTGGTATGTCAAAATACAAGGGCGTTGCCACAATGTCGGCGTGCCTAGTTTGTTCCAGGGCCCGTTGCATCTGGGACACAACACGATCCATCTCCGGCCAGAAACGTTCCTGTGCCAATGTTCCCTGGTTGTACTGCTGTGAGGCACGCCGCATGTGATGAAATGCACGGCCCAATGTCGAAGCCTGCAAAATATATTTAATAAAAGGGATTGACTTCATATAATACAGCATTGACAAATACGTTATGAAGTATGCCAATAACCAATGTGGTACACTTACCATAAAATGCTCATCTTGTGCCGTCGCCATATATCCCGCACGACGAGTCACCCAAGATGGATTGCCAATCCGAATGATAGAATGGCGTCGGTACCATTGCATGTACTGCTCCAGGTACACTGAATCTGGCCTATCCTCCACGACACCGTTCACTATAACTGCCTGCACATTGCCATAATGCCTATGCAAAGGCTTCATGTCCGCTGGCTTCAACATCTCCTTCCCTTTCAAATGTGACTGTGACATAAATGGTTCAGGGGTGTATGGGATCAGCTAGCGCATCCCAAACTGGGGCAGCACACGATCAACTCGATACCACTCAACCAATCGACCATATAGCAGGGAGACCTTCGTCCTCCACCAGTCTGACCCCTCCGTACAGTAATCTGGTAGATCCCCGATAATGTCCTTATACGGCTGCCAAATAAACTGCAAAGTAAAAGTGCATATATACTTCGGGTTAATACTATTTCACTAACATTGAAATAAAAAGTTAACATACAGTCTAAATTTTCTATTACAAACAAACCTGGTCCCGTTGAAGCTTGTCAATAACATCGCGGTAAATTAGTAGGCCCCCGTTGGCCCATAAGGTACAACGCCCCGCGTGGCACGTCCGGTAAGTTCCATCCGACCTTGGCAAAGTGCATCTTGCTCTGGATGTCCTAGGGCCTGGACTCAATGAGTGTGGGCTGGAAACACTCAAATATGTCCCATACCCACCACTGCAGATAAATATCACAGTTACGTTGATATAATTATGAAATCATATGATATTTACAAACAAGGTTTAATTGACTTATGCCAAATACTTGTATCAAGGTGAGCCCGCCACGTAGGTATGTCCTATTATAAAAAACAAAGGCAACCATCCCTCTGTACAGATGTGCAAGCACTGCAGCATCCCAGTTTAATCCCTTCACGGACTCAATGTCCCGTAGCAAAAGCAGCCAGTTCATGTTCCCCCAACTACCACTGGCATCGACAAAGAGATGAGAAACTATATAACCGAGCATCCATAAATGGGCACGTCGCGCTGCGGATGCACCATCGGGCTCCTGCTGGTAAGTCATCTCATACAGCCTTTTAACCTCAGATAGCCTGATCTTTTCGGTTTTCACCTCAATATGTGATTCACCCACCGTAATACCACAAAGATCAAGGAAAAGCCCAGCCCACTCACCATACACCCGCCTCATGGTATTTAAGTGCGGGATGGGATCACCAAACATGGGTAACCCCCATAAAATGGCCACATTCTGTAATGTGATAGTGGCCTCTCTGATAGGCAAGTGAAACGTGTGTCTCTCTGTCCGCCACCTCTCAACGACAGCTGTTAATAAGGCGTGGTCGAGTTCATGCCAACCTGCCTTCTAACACCAATAGAACCCTGTACGCAATAACTCTTCTTGAACTAACGGGTGCTCAGGGGTCTGGAACAAGTACCCGTCACCTCGCTGGGTGCGCAACTCCTTTGACGCGGTGTCCCCCGTCAAAATTTGCGTCTTGTGCTGGGCATAATGTACCAAAAGGGATGCATCCTGGGGTCTAAGGCGGACATCTTAAAATTAATCAAATAGTTATCATGTGTAACTAATATTAAATTACATAATATCTTAAAATTTCTTATAAATTTCTTATTTAATTCCATATTAAATTATATTACTTTTCTATTCAAATAAACTACATTCAAATCTTAATGAAACACACCATACTCCTATTAAATTGTAATCAACTATATTAACTTTTTATTCAAATGAACTTTGTTAAATTCCTAAAAATTATAAGAAATTCCTAAGGAAATTTCTTATATTTATTATTTAATAAATTATTTTGCACTTCGTATTAAATTATATTACTTTTCTATTCAAAAAAACCATATTCTTGTTCCTAATAAATTGTACAATTTTCCTAATAAATTACAAACAATGACATTAATTTTCTAATCAAATAAACTTTATTAAATTCCTAGTACATTTGAAGAAATTCTTAAGGAAATTTCTTAGGAATTATTTTCTAATAAATTATATTAATTTTCTATTAATTATATTACGTTTCTAACCAACTAAACAACATTCTCATTCCTAATAAATTACACCATATTCCTAATAAATTATACTCAATCACACTATATTCCTACTAAATTTGCATAAGTTTTAAATGTCAAATGGGAAATTTCGGTTCTATGAAATTTCTAAAATTCATAACTTTTTCTAAAATATTTCTAAATGCCATAAATCTCTAGCAAACAAAAAGGTCATACATTACAAAATTACATTTAATATGATTATTCATGTGCATGTCAAAAATATATATACGTATGCATGTAAAATAAACACACACACACATACATACATATATATATATATATATGCAACTAAAATAAACACATATATGTTAAAACACATATAATTATACATAAATAGTTATAGACATATTAATGTCACATGTACATATACTATATACATACATACATGCTATATACATTACACATATACATATGATCGCATATTAACAACATGTATATACACGTAAAAATTAATATATAACAAATAAAAAGGCGAGAATTTAGAAAACTTACAAGTAAAGACACTTTTTTACGCGTGGGGCCAAACTTTTTTGCAAAAAAAAAAAGGGCTGGGGGTATTTTTTTTGCTCAAAATCACAGCTACGCACGGGGGAGGGGGGTTTCAGCGGTGAGGAAAAATGGGGAGGGGAAGGGGGGGTATTTAAAGGCAACATAAACGGTAGGTGACTTACTGAAAATATTAATTACCCAATAGCTTTTTTTTTTAAATTTTGTCAAATCTCGGGATACGCAATAATGGTAAGTCACCTACCGTTTCGGTAGGTGACTTACCAAAAAGGGTATTTTTGAAAAGCTTTTCAAAATAAGGGTATTTTTGCGATAATTTTTTAAAAGTAAGGCAAAAATAAAAAATTTTCTGCTAAGTGATTGATTATAAGAGTCTAAAATGCATTCTATGATCCGACGTCAGGCTGAGATATTAAAGCGAATTTTTAATCATATGTCGACCATATTCTTATTGATCACTATTCAGAAAAGGAAAAGGAGAAAATGACTTAGAGTCCGTTTGGCTAAGCCTATTTTTAAATATTTATAAGGAGCTTGTGTTTATAAGCAAAAAATTGTTCATAAACAAGTGATAAATAAGTAAAGATGTGTTAGATAGTGTGTTTTTATAAATTGTTAACATGTTTCGTAAATAAGTACTTATAGTAGTAGTTATAATGCCTAAAAAGGACATACCATTAGTTATAAATTATCAAACCAAAAAGTGAACTTTTTTAAGGATAATTTTTGTCTTTTTATTACTTTGACTATAGTGATTATAGGCTATCAAAAAATAAACTGGTAATTGGAACTTTTTATTTTCAACTTATAAGCTAGAAAAAAGTGCTTAAAAGTTGCTTAACCGAACATGTTTTTTTATTCTTTTTGGCATATAAGCTGGTTTTGACCAGCTTATAAGCTTAGCCAAACACCTCATAGGACTCCGAAATTAGACTCTTAGTCAGTTGGAGCCCTCCTTGGGGTCAGGTATGATCCAGGACCTGAAGTACGTAGATCAGGTCAACAGTAACCCATATCAGTAGACCTTGACTGGTTTGGCTAGTTTTTTTCATTAGTTGTTATAGTACACTCACCTGTTAAAAGATAAAAGAAACAAATTTAGATTAACTACTAAAAAAGTAAAATATTAAAAAAAAATAAAAGAATGGGTAATATGCATTTCATACTCCCTCATCTGGTTTCAAAATTGATGTATATTTCTCTCTTTATTTTATACAATGTGTTTTAAACTGTAGTAGAATATCATTAAACTTTAAAACGATAAAAAGTTTTATATAACTTTTACAAAATATAAAAAATAAAAAACATTTTATTAAATAAAGATTGGCAGGTCAAATGCATGCAGTGAATAGAATGACCCATTCCTCGGAATTGCACTCAAAGCGGTTGATCTGCCGGCGGTTTCCATAATAATCTAGTATCTTTGTCATTATAGTTGATCGTGAATAAGCTGCTCTGGCTTTTAATTATCCGAGAAGTTCGGCAAGTTGATGCATTAATTTAAATTAAAAAAGAAAAGAAAGGAAAAACTAATCTACACCGCGCTAAGTGATTGATTATAAGAGTCTAAAATATATTCTCTAGTCCGACGTTAGGTTGAGATATTAAATAGAGATTTTAATCATATGCCAACCATATTCTTTTTGATCACTATTTAGAAAAGGAAAATGAGAAAATGACTTGGATCCCGTTTGGCTAAGCCTATTTTTAAGTATTTATAAGGAGCTTGTGTTTATAAGTAAAAAAGTGTTTATAAATAAGTGATAAATAAGTAAAGGTATGTTGGATAATATGTGCTTATTAACTCTTAACATATTTGGTAAACAAGTGCTTATAAGTAATAATAGTAGTTATAATGCCTAAAAAGGGCATACCATTAGTTATCAATTATCAAAAAGTGAACCTTTTTTAAGGATAATTTTTGTCTTTTTATTACTTTGACTAAAATGCTTATAGGCTATTAAAAAATAAACTGGTAATTGGAACTTTTTATTTTTAACTTATAAGCTAGAAAAAAGTGCTTAAAAGTTACTTAACCAAACATATTTTTTTTTATCCTTTTTGGCATATAAGCTGATTTTGACCAGCTTATAAGCTTAGCCAAACACCCTCATAGGACTCGTTTAAATTGTCTTTTATTTAAAGTGCTTTTTTAAAATTTTTGACAAAAGTATTGTTTTGGAAAGTTTTTTTACCTTATAAAAAAAGTTGATTTTTTTTTTTGTAATTTTAATTTTTTCTGAAATTTAATTTAAATATTTATTAGAAAAAAATGTAGTTTTTCAAAGGGAAAAAAAAGCCAGTTCAGGTCGTTACAAATGGATCCAACGATGTACAATTCTAAACCACGTGATCAGGAAATAAACAAATTAACAATTCAACTCCACACGCTTGGAAGAAAAGAGAGAAGACAACGCCAGTGGTCGAATAATAATAGATTCTTTTTCTTTTTTAAATTGTGATGGAAAAGTTTTAAATTTATACCTGTTCATCCTTATCAGAAATAATCATTAATTAATTTAGAACATGATTCAAATTTAACCTTACAGTACACAATTTATAACATTCTAACTAAGAAAAATTTTTAAACGAAAAAACAATCATTTGACACTTCCACGCCAACTGAATAAGAGCTTGTTTGGCTTTGCTTTTTATAAGCTGCTTGTAAAGTAATTGTTACTTATAAACAACTATTGATATTTGTGTTTGGATAAAATTGCTTATAAATTATTAACATATTTGGTAATATGTACTTATAATTGGTAATATTTGTTAAAATAATTAAAAAGAACCTTTGATTAATAATGTTATAGAAAAAAAATTAGTTCTTAAAGAGTATAAATATCTTTGTATTTAATCAATTTTTAGTACTTATAAATAATAAAAGAAAAAGTTAAGGGTAGTGTTTTTTTTTTTTGTTACTTATAAGCTATATTTGTTTATTTATAAATAGAATTTGTCAAATACGTAAATTTTTTTTTTCTTTTCTCCAAAAGACCCTCTTTAACTGTGTCTTTCCTCTGTCCTGCCCAACACATTGACTTCTACGTCGCCGCCTGATTCATAAATAATCTCTTGGATCCACCAGCATTTGTGGGCTCATGCGTCGATTGTTGACTTGATGATAGGCACAATTTACTTGGTTTTTTCTTTCCTTAATTTTCTACATTTCCTCCATGTCTCCCTCCCCTCGATTATCGATACAAGTCAACCTTCTTGACTGCACTATACATCAGCAATTATCAAGTGGCTGTTCAAATATCAAGCACAAGCACCACATCTTACTGTAGCCAAGCTGGACTTGTATAAGTTTGACTCGTTTACACCGCAAACACACTTTATCTTTTACTCTATCCAGCTGCTTCTCTGATCTATTCTTGGTAGCACTCCTTTCAGGTAACGTGGAAAGTTCATATCTTATATTATTTTGTTCATGATGACTATTTGAATCTTTTCTACAATTTCTTTTACTCTTGTCTGCGTACCTTTCAATAGATTCTTTTTTGGTGATGATATTCTGTTGGTTTCATTCTTATGAGCTAGTACAGTCATGTTATATCGGAAATATCAAAATATTTCACATATTTTTTTTTTCATAGTTTAGGTTTTTAAATGAAGTGATTAGTTACCATATTTTAAAACCGGATTACAAAATAATTGTGTTCAAGTTCGGCTAGTATGACAGATAAGAGGGTATAACTCAATGGTAGCATCGTTTACTTGAAATTTATGGATCTTGAGTTCGAGTCGTCATAAAGAATAAGTAGAAAACTACTATTAATTCTCTTTGGAAAAAACAATTCCCTTAATACGACCGGTTTACAAATCTTAGAGACATGTGAAGACATGTCTGACGCATGAAACTACTTAAAATACATAATCATTTTGCCAACTGCTGGAAACTTGTTAGGGTCTCGATTATTGCAGTTCTAATCAATGTTTTTATCTCAAAATTTCTGCGTGTGGTATGCTAATTTCCAGAACAAAAGAAAATATATACATTGAGAAGACACCTAGAACACTATGGCAGAAGATGAAAAAGATTTGTACAGTAAAGATGGCACAGTGGATTATCGCGGCCGCCCTGCGAAGAAGACCGAAACTGGGACCTGGAGAGCCTGTCCTTATATCTTAGGTACTTGATGACCATTTACCACTCTTGATCATTTAGTAATTCCATTAGTACTTTTGATACTCTTCAATAAATAATTTTATATATATATATATATATATATATATTATATAACTTGGTCTGATGATTACTTTTTATAGGGAATGAATGTTGTGAAAGATTAGCATATTATGGGATGAGCTCTAATCTGGTGATCTATTTCAAGCATCGACTTGGTCAGAACAATACAACTGCATCCAACAATGTATCGAATTGGTCAGGAACATGCTACATCACGCCACTAATAGGAGCATTCTTGGCAGATGCCTATCTAGGAAGATACTGGACAATTTTCTGTTTCTCCATCATCTACGTTATCGTAAGTTTTTACTTTGATTGCCAAGTTAAGTCGTATTATTAGGTAGAAACTAACTAATTTGCAGACAACACAATGAAGGAGAATTACATCTATACTGGAAATGATCAAGAAATTTGTTGTAAAGATAAAGACACATAAGAGATATTACTAACATGCTCCTTTCAACAGCCTTCACATTAATACATCCTTTTTGGCCGGAATGCTATAGGCCATTCTACTCTATGAGATGAAGAAAAGATAGATATACACGGAATAGATGAAAGGAGTTGAGTATCTCAAAGTGCCTGCCTGATGTTTGATTGCTAAATTCGACGAAGGATGGATCCACAGATTAGAGAAGTCTAACGTTGAGCAGTTGTACTTCTTTGAAAACATTAATCTTGTGCTGAGAAACTCTCTTATCAAGCAATTTTATCCTTTGCAGGGGATGACGCTGTTGACATTGTCAGCATCTGTCAAAGGCCTAAAGCCGACCTGTTACGAGAAGGATGCTTGCCATGCAACAAACATACAGAGTGCAGTTTGCTTCTTAGCCCTTTACCTCATAGCGCTTGGGACTGGTGGAATTAAACCTTGTGTCTCATCGTTTGGAGCTGATCAGTTCGATGACACCGACGAGGTTGAGAAGAAGCATAAGGCTTCTTTCTTTAACTGGTTTTATTTTTCAATTAACATCGGTGCACTTATCGCTGCTTCTGTCCTTGTATGGATACAAGACAATGTGGGTTGGGGATGGGGTTTTGGCATTCCTGCAGTTACCATGGCCATTGCTGTCGTCAGTTTCTTTTCGGGTACTCGATTGTATCGGAACCAGAGGCCTGGAGGCAGCCCTTTGACACGCATCTTTCAAGTTCTGGTGGCATCCTTCAGGAAATTTAGCGTTAAAGTGCCAACTGATGCATCTTTGTTACATGAGAACACAGATGCAGAATCTGCAATCAAAGGAAGCCGCAAAATTGATCATACAAAAGATCTCAGGTCTACATATGTGATCCTTACCTTTGATGTTGTTTTGGTCAGTGAAGAAGTTTTCTATAAGATTGAGATTTTCTGACAGACTATAAAATCTACAATTGTATTTCTCGATGTCATTGAGCATGCAAAAGACATAACCTTTCTACTCAAACAACTAACTCAAAGTCAATCTCTAGAAATTCAATAACTCTTTTCATAAATTCCAGTTCCTGGGTACGAAATTGATGCTTGGAACGAAGGCAATCCTGTTCATGTCGTAAGCTTTTTCCATGCTACTGATAGTTTCTCATTTATACATGCCGTGCAGTTTCTTTGACAAGGCAGCTGTGGAAAGAGAATCAGATCATATAAAGGGCTCAATTGACCCATGGAGACTCTGCACAGTTACTCAAGTAGAGGAGCTCAAAGCCATCATAAGATTGCTTCCAGTATGGGCCACTGGTATTATCTTTTCCACTGTATATAGTCAAATGAGCACATTATTTGTCTTGCAAGGTGAGACCATGAATACTCACTTGGGAAACTCTAGTTTCCAGATCCCACCAGCTTCACTTGGCATCTTTGACACCCTTAGCGTCCTATTCTGGGTTCCAGTATATGACCGAATTATTGTCCCCATTACAAGGAGATTTACTGGTCACAAGAATGGCTTGACACAACTCCAGAGAATGGGGATTGGTCTCTTCATATCTGTCTTCGCCATGCTATCTGCAGCGTTATTGGAGCTGATCAGGCTTAGATATGTGAGGAGACATAACTACTATGAACAGAAGGAGATACCAATGACAATATTTTGGCAAGTTCCCCAGTATTTCCTCATAGGATGTGCAGAAGTTTTCACATTCATCGGCCAGCTGGAGTTCTTCTATGAGCAAGCACCTGATGCCATGAGGAGTTTGTGTTCTGCACTCTCACTAACAACTGTTGCATTGGGCAATTACTTGAGTACTTTACTTGTGACGATTGTCACTGATATCAGTACAAGGGATGGGAAGGTTGGATGGATACCAGATAATCTAAATTATGGACACCTCCATTATTTCTTCTTGCTTTTGGCAGTGCTGAGTGTGCTGAACTTGGGAGCTTTTCTCTTAGTGGCTAAGTGGTACACGTACAAAAGGGCAGTCGGAACTCTCCGTTGACGATTATAGCAGTCATAATGCATACCAAGTTTCCAGTTTTTGTTGGTTTACCATACAGTCGGTTTAAGGCTTGTAAAATCCAGTGGGCTGCACATTTCTTTGTTGTGTAATCAACCAAGACGTGGTTCTAAATTCAGAATCAAGATAAAGTATACATGGGCCAACAAAAACTTATATAAACTTTTAGGCCAGTAAATGTAAAAGTTTGATCAGTAAGTGTTTATGGGATTTTTTTTTCTTTTCGAGGTTTTTCCTTGAGGTTTTTTCCTCTTTTTTTTTTTTCTCTCCCCTTCCTTTTGGTCAAATTTTCTTTTTGACCTCAATGTGACGATGATCTACAACCATCTAATCCATCCCCTAGAAAAGGTGATCCCACAACATAGTGTGTGAAAATGTTAACCATCAATCACACAGCCAATAAAAATTCTCTAGTTCTTCCTTTTTTCCTTGCCTGCTGATTCTCTAGTATAATGACCTTGGACTTTTTTACGGTAAGGAAAAACACAACAGCAATTTTCAAAGGCCAGGGAGAAAGATTATGACCGATACAACCCAATTAAACAGAACTTAAGAATCTAATTTACTCTAAAGAGTATATAGGTGACAAGAGGATACAAAAGTTTCAAGTGTAAAAGAATTTAAATGAAAGCCACAATGGCACATTTGGCACTAGAGTTCAAGTCCCTTTCTCTTTTTTCGTTTCCATTACAGGTGATAGTACCTTCCCAATCTTCTGTAGGTTCCCATTCTCCACCAACCTAAAATTTCTCTGTGGTAGATCCATTTGCCATTTCCTTTATCTTTGAAGTCTCGGAAGTTATAAGGAAGAAAACAATATTCATACAAGAAAACTACACAGCTCCATGAAAGCCCACTTATTCAGAAAAAAGCAGCTATCAAGTCAAAACTGATATATCAATATCAATTATCAAGTACTACCTCACCACTCATTATAAAGATATTGCCGTGCTGCTGTCAAAAAGCAAAACCTTGCACTAAAACGAGCTACTTTTGGTTGTAGCATCAGAATAGACGAAGAAAAGGGGATAAAAGATTCTTGGTAGCAAGGATAGCAAAGGTAACTAATTATTCTGTGAAGATTGTAAAAGAAGCACAAAAAGATACAGAGAAGTACATTTTGTTTCACTTGTGGTTAACGTAACATTAAAGACACATGGATATATTCTTTACAAAATTGTAATTAGTCAAGGAAAAATGGCAGTACCTTAAATTCAGTTCAATTGCAAAATATTCCTGTTAAAATAAAAGTGTGTTTTCTGGCATGTGCCTTCCTGATTTGCTGCTTCTAGAGCTCCTGGATGGAGTCAAAGAGAAAGGCAAGTCATCATTATTAATCTTGCATGAAGAATATTTAGCAGTCTTGTTTAGCTCCAACACGAAATCTTCCCCACCCTTTTCAACAGAAACAGTATGCTTGGCAACACTCCTCATACCATGATTAAATCCCATCATATCAAAGGATCTCCTCGAACTAGCAAGGCTACCACGGTGGGGAAGTTTCTGACCAGAAACTTCTTTCACGTCTCCATTCCTCGTACTCTGTCTTAGCACACTTGTATCAAAGGAATTCCGAGGCAAAGCAACACTATCACTGTGTGCAAATTTCCAACCACAAGCTTCTTTTACTTGTTTACCATTTCTCATAGTGATTTACATATGATTAAACCCAAACATATCAAAGGATTTTCTTCGAGTAGCAACACTATCCCTTCCCGTATGTGTACAACCACAAGTCTCTTTCACTTGCCCACCATTCTTCCTGCTCTCACACCCCTCAGCAACCAAACTGTCCACTCTATTTCCTGCTAAATTTTCACATTTCTTCTCACTGGATTTAGGAATCATATTTAGTACATTAAACTTCTTTCCCCACCTAGTTGATTTTTTCAACACATTAAAGCTACGACTACCTTCCTCAGGGGTTGCAATCCCACCAATCGGCTGAAACTTGCCACAATTATAATGCATGGCGGAGGAGGATTTCACTTGCCAATCTTTCAATTCCCTCTCAGTGATAACCACCTTTGCAGGAGACATTGAGTTGGCATCATCACTCTCCAACCCTGTTGTTTTCTTGCTAGAACTTGTAACAGAAACCGAGCGATCAAAGCTACTCCATCTCTGAGAAGACGAAGAATCAAAATTAGATTGCCCCGAAACACCTGAAGAACTACTCTCATCCTCCATTATCGACTGCATTTTCCCATCCACTGATAATCTACGACAATCAAACAGATTCCCATCCCACAACATTCCATTCTCCACAACAGATAACATCGGAGAGAGCGTTGGGATAGTCCTAGCAATCAAATACCCATCCCACGAAGCACAAGGCTCATCAAACGAAATCCCCCGCGACCCATCCACTGATATCCTCCTCCCTGCATCAAAAGACAGCCTCGTACCCTCCCTTTGCCCCGATTTTCGCTGTTCCAGTTTACTATCATCAATGGCGTCAGTGTAATTCCCCTGGCCTAGCTTATTATCCTTGTGCTTTAAAACCCTCCAATTTTGCAACTTCTTACTGAAATCAGAAGCTGCCTCCCAGAAAGATGTTAAATCCCTTGGCTTCCTGCGATGCTTTTTGCTCTCCATTACGAGGAGATCTATATGCTCCTTCATGGTCTTAACCTCTCCTTCTGCCACGTCACCGCCATCATCGTCAAACCCTAGCTTCTTCGATTCAACATTAACAGCCGATCCAATCGGCCCACTCTTTTCCTCGAGTAAGAAGTCTGCAAGAGTATTCCGAGCCCTGACGTCGGAAGACTTACGCCGCGGCTCGTTATAACTATACGATGCCTGGGATTTTGCTCCAGAAACCGACCTGCAACGGCGAAGCTCCTCCACGGACAATGCAGAACAGCTTGCACCGGCGGCGAAAGGGGGATCCTCGCCGTCGTCTAGGCCAGAAAGGCGTTCGCGTAAGCAAGAAGCGCAGATTCCGGTGACGGGTTCATGCGGGTGGCTGTTACATGTGGAGCGACGGCTCTTCATCGGTTAAGACTGAGACTCATTACTCTCTGCTCAGGGGCTTGGATTTCAGTAAGGAAAATGAATATTACTAGCGTTTTATCAGTCAAATAAACTTTTATAAATATTAAATATTTTGAGTAATTATGTATTTTAGATTTTAAAGTTAAAAGAAAAAAAAAAAAGAATAACACCTCTAAATTATTATAAACAAATTTTATGGGTAAAAAATAAGAAAATTATGTTTTATCATTTTTTTTAATTCATCTAAGTTGCCATATCAGCCTCTACATGGCATATATTTAATCTTTTTATCTTTCATTCACTCTAATACATGTATAGTATATTTTATGGATTATTTAAGAAAAATAAATTTTAATATTTACAAGATTGAAAATAAAAAATTTAAAAATAAACACTTAAAAACTAACAAAATAAAAATCAAAAAAATTCTAAAAAGAAGGAAACACAAAAAAAGTAAAAAAGTAAAAAAGTAAAATAAAAATAAAAAATTTTAAAAATTGAAGAGATAAATAATTAAAGAATTAAAGAATTAAAATATTAAATTATTTTGAATTAAAATTTAGAAAATTAAAATAAATTAAAATAAACAAATAAATACAGCTTCAAACAATAATTTTAATTGAACATATTACAAATTGTTTTTATACAATAGCAACTTTTCTTTTTTTCACAAAACAAGTGAATAAATTTTTTAATTGTAAGATTTAATTCAGCATTTCTTAAATAGCAATAGCAAATTGCAATCACAATACTAAATTAATCATTAGTAATCAATTATTTAATAATTAAAATTAAATTTATTTATAAAATTAAAAAAAAAACTTACAACTACATCTGATATTTGATATATAAAATAAAGAAAAGTCATGCAAATACGGAATACAATCACGCTACTGTGTGTAAATCAATTCACAAAGCAAGCCAAATATGATATTGCATTTGTGTAATGCTGCCGAAAGAGAACATAGAAAATTTCATTACTGCCACTTGGCATAAAATGGTGAAATGACTTCCTCGAAGGAAATAACATGGGAATTGTGATTGTTTCTTTTATATAGAGTATTGATATAGATTTTTTTTATTAGTAAAAATAATAATATCTTTTTGGACGAAAAGAAGTTATTGATAACAACACATGTGGCACTAACTAGAAAAGGTGTGCAATCTATTACATCAAAGTAAAGTAAAAAAGTGTCATTGTCAATGCAGTTTGATATAACTAGAAAATGTTGATGATGGATCCTGATTTGGTGTGCATGTTAGTGTCATTTGCATGTAATTTAGGGGCATTTAGAGCTTTTTAAACTGCAATTGCATGGCATTATAGGCATAAATGCTTATATTGCTTAATTGATAGTGTGTGCATACTTTGGTGCTTAATTGAGCTATTTTGAATGCATGGAGTGTTTGCTTTAGCTTGTTTCAAGTGTTCTTGAATGATTGTGTGTGTATCGGGTTGTAATTCGAGCATGGTTTAGTGCATGAATATTTCTGTAATGATTAATTGTGTGCATGTTTGGAGACTTAAGTGCATACTTAAGCTAAAAGTTGAATGCATAATGATAGTGCTTAGTGCATGGTTAGATTTGATCACGCATTGCTTTTGTATGCTGTTCAAGCTCAATTCTATAGTAGCAATAATAGTTAAATATTTATACTTTAGTACTATGGCTTACTAATAGCTTGGGAAGAGGATGATTAGGGCTTGAACTTTATAAAACATGGAATTGAGGGCTTGAGCTTTAAAAAGCTTTAATAAAAGGGTTTAAATTTATGAAAAAGTGAGATTTTACACAATATTGAGTAACAGTGTTAATTTTTTGCTTACATGGCATGTTGCTTTATTTCTATATCTTAGGTGAATCTTTCTACATGGCAGTCTAACTCCTATATGGCAGTCTAACTCTCACATGGCATACACACACAAACTTATAAATTCTAAGCTATTACGTACATATATATATATATATATATATATATATTGAACTTATTGGTTTTAATCTATTTTGATGATACCATAATTGCACTTTGTTAATTATAGTAGCTTGAGCTATGAGAAGGCTTTTGAGCAAAGGAATTGATGCATGGAGCATGGAGATTATGTAGATTTCTTGGAGAATTAGTTCTTGTTCTTTAGCTCTTGTTAAGTTGATCTTAATACATAAACAAATATCTATGAAGCTCAAAAACTTAGAACATTGCATGCATATATCTTAATCTTTCTTCTAAATACACGCTTCTTTATATTTCTAAGTATATACACTTGTCTTCAAAAGTCTTTTCCTACAGAAAACTCATCCTCTCTACGTACTGTAGCATACATTATTTTGATATCTTGATTATTATATATGCTTGTATGTATGTATATATGTATGTACATGCATGAATCTGTAGTAAAAGTGCATTTATAGGCTTTATACTTCAGTACTTAAGCTATCTTGTTCAATATATATGTATATATAGGTAAACAACTTGCATGTACCTAGTCGCCATGCAGAATCTGTAAAAATCTTGATGTGTGCAAGTTTTAGCTTTGCATTTAATGTTTATGCAACTTGGTTGATATTGCATTAACAAGATAATATATTTGCTATATAAGTAGTTGTCTTAAGCTTCAAAATTCTGCAAAAAAATGCTTTTACTGTTGACTTGATATGTAACAACTTTTTGGTAAAAAGTTAAAATAGCTTTTTTAGCTTTTTCTGCAACTATCGGCCTACAAGGGGGTCGACCGGTAGTGTATTCCGGCAAAAACAAAGAGCATGATTGCTCTACCAGAACACTCAGGTGGTCAATCGACAGAATGTCCCAGTAAGGCCTTTTGGCCTCTGGAACTATTGGAACACCTAGGGGATCGACCAATAGTGTGCTTCGGTAGTCCCTATGTGTTGTTTTTAAAAATTGACAGTTAGGAGACTTGCTTTTTTAGCTTATAAATACATCCTATCCCTTCCAACTTAAAAATAACTTGTTCAAAAACATCTCTCATAGCTCTTTTGCATTTAATTTGCTTCATCTATTGCAATCTTGTTCTATTAATTACAACTTTCATTGATTGCATATCATTGGCATTTAAGAACAAGTTTTCTCTTGAGCTTCATAAATTGCTTATCTACTTAGAGCAACATAAGCAGGTTTAAATACCTTTGTATTCTTGTTCATAAGAAGTTTATTGTATATCAAACACTTTACTATCATATCGGGAGTGAATTTCTTTACTCTTGGATAGCATAGGTGTGAGAAACCATTCTCCAGAGTGAAGGGTTGAAATCCTCAAGTATAGGGTTATACTCGTGGTCCTTGTCGAGAAGCAATGGTTGTAATTGTTGTTCTATGCTTCTACAACGTACTAAGTAAGAAGCCGATTCACTAGTGAAGTTTCCAAAACCCTAAGGGGAGATCTTAGGTAATAGACTAGGCCCTCGGGAGTTCGAACCACTCTAAATCGTTGTGTTTGATATTCATGACTTTACTCTCTTTAACTTTCAAGTACTTATCTTGATTGTTGCATGCGATTTTGGTTGAGATTATTGTTAAGATTTTTAATTTGTTAATTGTGCTAATAATCCAATTCACCCCCCCCCTCTTGGATTCATTTTCTGAGCAACAATATATATATATATATATATATATATATATATAATTTGAAATCTTTTTTGTTGGATATAAGAATAGAAATTAATCTACATTTGCTTCTTTTGCTTAATATAATTTTTTATATATTTAAAATATAAAAAACGTAAATGAATTGTGCAATTTAAGTATTAAAATAAAATTAAAAAAAGATACATGAACCAACAAATAATTGTGCATTTAAATCAATTGGTTTAGATTAATATAAAAAAATTTTTAATATCTTTTGTTTATTAAACAAAAATGATAAACAAAGCTTCAAACTTCGAAGTATCACATTGACACAATAACACACACACACATTGGGAAAAGAATTGAATAAACAAAACTTCATTGACACAATAATACACACACATACACACACATATATATTGGGAAAAGAATTGCTGTGCATTTTAAATATTAAATTGATGCACAATAATTAATTTAATTTACTTTTGCATATTAAACAAAAATTAACAAACAAAAACTTTATCATATTAATTTAAGTACTAATTTAACAATTTAAATTAATTGGTTTAAACTTTAAACAAAAATTATATAAATGTACAATTAATTGTTAGTTTAATATAAATTATTTAAAATTTTATTTTAATACTTAAAATAAATAATTAAATTAATTTTTAAAAAATTTTATTATATAAAAAATTATATTGGGCAAAAGAAAAAAATGTAGATTAATTTATATTCTCATAGCCAACAAAATAATTTTCACAATTCATATATGTGTACGTATACGTAATTGTTTAGAGCTTATAAGTTAGTGTGTATATATGTCACGTAGAGTTTGATTGTCATGTAAGGAAATTCACCTAAGATAGAAAATTAACATTGTTACTTAACGGAGTTTAAAATTTTATATTTTCATAAGTTCAAGCTCTTCTGTTAAAAGTTTTAAAGTTCAGGCCTTTAATTTGATATTTTACAAAATTTAAGATCTAAAATTGCCATTTTTTCTAATAGCTTTTATAGTATTATTATAGTTATAATATGTAGTAAGTAGGGTATATATAGTCTATTAGTAATAGAATTAGTACTTGGGTCATATTTATAATTTAGAATAGAGTCGTTTTAGCATATTTGTATATAGGCACTAGATTAGGCTATTATACTTGTATATAGTCTTTAATTAGCTTCCTAGATTTATAAGTATATATGTATATATATGGTAATATTAGGTTAGGTATATATATATATATACATATATTATAATATTTTATTATATATATGTATATACCATATTAGGTTAGGTATATATATATATACATATATTATAATATTTTATTATATATATGTATATACCTAATACACCATGTACATACATCACACTTTAGCACCTTCGGACCCAACTACACAAGTAGGGGTGTTCATTAATCGGGGAAACTCGATTATCGAACCGATTTTTCAGGTACGGAAAAATCAAGTTTGGAGAATTGGGGAAAAAATATCTGAGATGGGGAAAAATTTTGGAGAAATGGGTTGGAAATCGGAATAAATTTTATTTTTTGGCGAAAACCCGAAACCCAAAATTTTTTTATTATATAAAATATGTATATATATTATTCAGTTATATAATATATGTTATCATATATTAATATAACATATCTTAAATTTCTGTTAATTTTTATTTTTCTCTTGACTTCATCCTTTCAACATCTTTTTAGCCACTTGGCCTCTTTATATTTTCTTCGCCTCTCTTTTTATTTTCTTTGTTATACTTTATGTTTGGTTATATATTTTTATTTATACTTTTAAGTATAAATTATATATTTTTGTTTACATTGTAGATTTAGAATTATTCAGTATAAGTTGTGTCTTTTGAACTTTATCAAAAAAATTTGAGAATTTTCCAATCCCCAATGACTTTTCTCCATTTCCCATTTCTCCAAATGATGCTCCCCATTGGTGAATTGGGGAAAAAAATGGAACTAACCTTCTTCCCTAAAAATTATTGTGGGAAAATTTTTTTTTTATTGATTGGAGTGGAGATTTTCCAACAAACACCCCTATATACAAGCAAAGCCAAGCACGCACTCGCGAGCAACATCTCAAGAGTCAAGAATACTCACCTCACTTAACAGCCTCCTCTATCCCGGACCTCGCCTCACTCTCACACGTGCTCTATTTTTTTTTTTTTTTTTTTTTCACACACACGGAGCACATTAACAAATCAGCAAAGCCAAATAAGCAGCCCTTTGTTGTTAGTTGGACATTCACCAAAGTCAAGTGGTAAAATTACTTGTGCAAATAAGTCAAAATGTTGATGACTATTAAAGTGCATAGGAAATTAAACTAGTATGCAAAAGTGAAAAACTTAGAGATTTATCATACGTTATCAGAAGTTTATGAAGAGAAATGCAACAATAAGCAGCTATCCAAATCTATTCATTATGCTTTGTTCCCTCATCTTTGGCTATAAAAAAACTTAAAATGATAAAAGTTTTTGATCCAAATAAAAAACATTTTTAAGTAAAATAAAAAAAAATCTATTATGTTCAAATTTATTTTACAACATATTATATTCGAGTTATTTTATAAAATGCTTCTGGTTTTTCTTTTCTCCTGAATCTCACCAACCAGCCCACTCCTGGTCCTCACTCACGTTCAGCTAACACAAATCACACCACATGCATAATTGTACATTTTCCTACTAACCTACACGACACACACTAAAAGAGGAGCTCATCTGCTGATATAAAAGAAAGAAAGCAGCAAGCAAAGGAAGAAGAGGGGAGGAGCTAAAAAAAAGGGCAGAGCTAAGCAACGAAAAAGGACTCTAGCAGCCCCATTTCTTTTTCGATTTTTCCTCTCAATTTTCAGATCTCTTTTACACACATTGGCACACAATATCAGAGGTAAAAGGAAACTGGAATAAAGAGAAAAAACGCAGCAGCTATTAAGCAACCCCCGGGGGGGGGGGGGAGAGGAAGCAAGCTTGAGCTAGAAAAGAAGAACAAAAATCTGCAGCAAAGTTTCATCAATTTTCACCCTTTTCTTTCATTTTTCTTGCTCTTCTTCACGAGAGCTTACATAATTAATAGGGGAAGTTAGGGCCGGGCTTTAGGGGTGTTCCGAGCTCATTTTTGAGCTCCATTTCTGCAGAAAATGAAGGAGAACAGCTCAAAAACCAGCACTAAAAACAGGGTCTATTTCGCTTCTTTTTCATTGTTCTAACTTCTTGAAACCTTATCGTAGCTTAATAGGCTAATTGGGCATTAATATATGCAAGTTTGGGGCTGATTCCGAGCTATGCCCGAGGCAAAATTCTGTAGAAATTAGAGTCAAAATTTGACGTTTCGGAGCTTGATTCTACGTGCACGAGCTGGGTTTCTGCGTATAGCTTGAGAGAAGAGATTCTAGACTTTAAATTTGGAATTCTTAAACATGTATTTGGTAATTTTGGACATAGTTTTCAGTTTCGTATCCTCTTTGATACGTGTTTATTGAATTCTTACAATAAGTGTTGTGGCTTTGTTTCTTTGCTAAATTCTCACATGATTGGAGCTTGTTATTGCTAAATGCCCCCTTGGATTTGCTTGTTTAATGTTAATTTGAATTGGGTATGCATTAGAAATCATGTATTTGAGCTTGATTAGTGAGTTTAATGGATCCTTGAACTCCATGAAATTAGGGGTGTACCTTGAGTTCTACGTTTGCATTTTCTTGATTGCTTGATTAATTAGCGTAAAAACTTGTGATTGTGGACCATAGTTACTCCTGGCCTTGCTGGAGGACTAGGGCTAGAGATGCACCCCAAATCAAAGATAACATCGATAGTTAATTAGGCTAAGTAATTGAGCTAACACACTTGATAAATTGACGTGTAGACCTAGGTTGTTAGACAATCCTACACCTAAGGGCTAGTATTGCAGCTAAACCCTAGGATATTGCACCGTTAGTTATTTAAGTAGTGTAGAACACCTGTTACCTGCTTGATTGAATGCTGATGCGATGTTAAGAGCACAAAGCGTTCAAATGCTTGCAAGTGCACTGGTCATGTATAGTGTAGTGTGTGCGAGTGCAGGGTCCTGTCCACGGGAAGGCTACAATGGGAAAAGACTCTTAAGAAGTGTGCTTTAGGGAGTTACCAAACAAGGGCCTAAACTACAATCTTTTTGGTGATTTTGAATTGAATGGAGCTCAAAGGGAAATATATATAAACTAAAGGGAAACTAAGGTGAAGGGGAGAATGCAAGCTAACTAAGGGGAACATTAATGGAATGGGGATTAGTTTGATTTTCGCTTGATTATGGATAACTTAATGCTTTCTTGTTATGGGCTCAGTTGATGGTTTATCTTTTAGGTTTTACTTTTAACTAGGATCCTAATTAGCCATCTAAGTAACCACTAGGACTTGGTACGAGTCTGTCCCTAGACGTTGACTACCTAGAGCATAGTGTGGTCCTTATGACCTAGGGTCTTAGGGTTAGCCAATTAATTGCCTAGGTGACGTTGATTGACCATACCTTAGTGTCTAAACCATTGGGCGGGTTTAAAGCCAAGACCTAGTCTATCTAAGGTCGACTAATCATATTTTTGGGTTTTTGGATTAGCGGGAGCTCAAGAGAAGGAAATTGAACTAAACTATGGGAAACAAGAATGGAAAATGGGTAGACAAACTAATCTAGAAGGGACTTAACTATTGGAACGTGGTTAGCGTGACTTATGCTTGCTAATGAGTGATTCTAGACTCTTATGCTATGGGATTATGGGAAATGGCTTAACTATAGAATGCTCTTAACTAGGCTGCTAACTTGTGTCCTAATTTATCCCTAGGACTCAGTGCGTGTCCATCCTTAGGTGTGCACTCTTAGAGCTATGACGTGGTCTTTATGACCTAGGGCCATAGGAAGGACTAAATAGCTTTCTAGATGACCTAGATTGAACCTACCATAGTTTCTAAATCATTGATTGGATTCAAAGCCAAGGCCTAGGATTACTAAGGTCGACTAAACCTACTCGGACTCCTATTAGTTGAATTTAAAAATAAAGCGGACTCGATCTAGGCTAGTCTTAAGTTGTGCACCGCTATAGGGTCACTAATGCGGGATTTGACTTATGTGCGCAATCCTACATGTTCTAGCCTTTGGTGTTTGCAAAATACATGGACCTATTCAACTACCAAACATCGTTATGCTCGAATTACTCTATCAATAGCAATTGGGTACCAACATGTAGGCATTATTGAAGTTATATTCACTACTAGGCATGCTATCATACACATAGACATGAATAAAAGCAGTGCTCACTTCATTAAATCCACATGTAAACACATAGACATGATTATAGAATGGATTAGAGGTGTCTAGTAACAAATAAACTCTAATTTATATACACAATACTCACATAGGCATTTTGCCAAACATCTAGACATGTACTGAGTAAAAGCCATTGAACAAGAAAACAAAGTATGTACATATATTAGGCCATTAAATCCCATAACATAAGAGTGTTAAATCAACCCATTGCACAAGCTAAATCATCCTAATCAATTTTACTCAAACATAAATGAAAATAGGATGAAAGAGAAAATATGAAACTTCCCTTCCATCCTAGCTATTCTTGTACAAAATTTGAGTCAATCCTCATTCCAAAGTTGTTAAATCCCTTCAAACAAGATTGAATCCAAGTGGGAAGTGTGTGAAAAGGTGTGTGTGAGGTAGGGGAGCTAGGGTTTGGTGTGTGTGAAAAGTAGGCAAGAAATGTGTATGAATGGCTTATAATTTGCTACAAAATTGGGTCCTATTTATAGCCATTTATGTGCTGCCAATTGACTAGAGAGGTGGTCGACCAGCTCAACTTCGTTGATCTGTGGAGTCACCGGTTGACCTAGCCGGTCGACTGGTTCGATGAGTGACTCGACTGACAACAAAATGATTCTCTCTGGTCCTGCCGGTCAACCGGCTCTTGCTCTAGATTGTCTGGCTAAGCTTTTCTTCCTCTAATCATCTTTGTTTTGACCTCCGGTCTTGTCCTCACGACCTGTACACCTTCTATCTTCATCACCTATCATCTTGCAAGCTCAGCATCAATCCCAAGACCCATCTAAATCATAAAAAGAATGAGCAACTAGTGTAGCATTTGTCCATTAAATACAACTATGTACACTTATCTTCGCTTAAGCATATCTCTAGCATAAGTACTACACTAATGCTACTTCATAAGCACATAACACCTAAAAAATATAAGCAAAATACAATGCAAACACACACAAAATCACAACACATCACCATTCCCAAATCTTCTCCTTGCATGTCCCTAAGCAAGTCCAAACCTAGGTTTATCTCAAGGTTGCTAAAAAAGTTTGCCTAAAAGATTGACTCACTATCTCAGTGAACCTAAGGAGCATGAAGGGGTCCTATTATAGAGAGGTCCCAAACCTTTTTGGATCCTCCTCTTACTCATAATAGGCCTCGTACCTCATAGGAAGTTTCCAAGTAGCTATACCACCACAACCCCAGGAGTCTTATGCATGCACGCGAGATGTTGATACTTCGTGCCCTCTTGACTAACATAGCCTCCCTAATATGCATAAAGTCTCAAAGAGAAGGAGAGAATTAGTGTGCAAACACAATGGCTCATAAAATGACGTAGGAGCCTTATTCTCATTACAACGGAAGAACGAAAAGAGAAACTTGTGCTAAGTTGACATCGTGTCATCCAAGCACTTATTCATTGAACTTTTTGGTGATTTTGACTTTTTCTCTTTTTCCTTTTTTTGATTTTTCAATTTTTTTTAATCTTTTTGTACCTTTTTGCCTTTTTCCAATTTTTTGAATTTTTTGCATTTTTGCATTTCATTACATAACAAAAAGAAAAGAAAAAGAAAAGGTAAGACACATAAAAAAGAACTGATCAAGGAAGGAGCACTCATATCAACACCCTTTTTTAATCACTCTTTCCAACCAAGCCATGGGGTAACGATAGCATTCTTAAAGGCACTCATTCCTCACAACTTTCAAGGGCATCCTCTCCAAGACTCAACAATCCCTCCACTCCGTTCACTCCCCACAACGCAAGCTTATTTTCACCAATCAATTGGGTCAATCACAAAAGCTAACCTTTTAATCAATCAAGGGATAAACGACTTTATATGCATAATAATAAAAAAAATCTATATCATTTTTAAGCAAATAATGCAATCTACCCTAATGAAGCATAAAAACAATAAGAAACTAACACCCACGCCCCTAAACCTAAACTTTGCTTGTTCATAAGCAAATAAAATAGGACCACACAACAAGCAATTAAACAACACAAAGCAAGTAAGGGTAGTGGGAACGAGGTAGATACATGGGAAACAAGTGGAGAAATAATTGATGCAACCTTGTGTTCTTGAAGCTCTCTATGCTAATGATCAATATTTCAACTGCTAACCCTGTTACTCAACAAACCATAAACACTCATAAAGAACAAGGTTAGTAGCATTTGCCAAGAAACCATGCATTGGCATGTGCAAATAATAAGTAAAGGTGTATCCTATTAGAAAAGGGGATTGAGATTCAAAACTTTGTGCGGGTGAAAAGAAAAGAAAGAAAACGAAAGAAAAATGAAAAGGAAATGAAAATGAAAAAATTTAACCTAGGTTACCTCCTAATAGCGCTAACCACAACGCCGTTATCCAAACGATCACCAACTTATCATCAACCTCCATAGGTGGGGTTCTGAAGTGCTATAGTCTTTACACGAGCCATGCTCGAATCTTATGTGTGCTTTAGGCACTGCCCGTTTATTGTCAACTCTCGGCCATCCTTTAAGTCTTTTATCTTCATTGCTCCAGAAAGTTAGGCAACCAACATGTTGTACGGACCATCCTATCTTGTCTTTAGCTTCCTTGGAAAGAATTTCAAATGTGAGTTAAATAGCCAAACTTTATCGGGAAAAGAGAATGAATTCTTAAGAATGTGTCTATCATGAATTCTCTTCATCCTATTCTTATAAAGTTTGGCATTCTCATACACCTCGTATCTAAGCTCCTCCAATTCCACTAGGTCAAGCTTTCTTTTCTCACCTGCTCTTGCCAAATCAAAGTTTAGGGCCTTGATTGCAAAAAGCCCTGTGCTCAAGCTCTAGCAGTAAGTGACAAGCTCTAGCAGTAAGTGACAAGTCTTCCCATAAACCAACCTATAAGGGGACATACCAATAGGAGTCTTAAAAGCTGTATGGTAGGTCCATAAAGCATCATTCAACCTAATAGACCAATCTCTCCTATCGGGCCTAACCATTTTCTCTAATATGTGCTTAGTCTCCCTATTGGACACCTCTACTTGTCTACTAGTTTGTGGGTGATAGGGGGTAGCAACTTTATGGGTGATCATTAGTGTTTAGGGGGTTTTAGCGACAATATAAATCAGCATTAATAATCAATACCCTAGGGACTTCAAATCTAAAGGAAATGTTCTCCTTAATGAATTTAGCCACTACCCTATGATCATTAGTGTGTGTGGGAATTGCTTCAACCTATTTAGACATATAATTGATGTGTTGTATTTTTGTGTGTGTTTGCATAGTTATTTGCCTATGTTTAAGAGGTATTAAGTGCTAAAAAAGATGCATTAGTGTAATGCTTTTGATAAGAATAGGCTTAAGCGTAAAGAAATGTACATATTGAGTTTAAGAGACAAATTGCTACACTAATTGCTTGTTTTCAATAATTTAGGTGAATTTTTGGTTAAGATCGTGATTGGGCGATGATAGGTGATGAAGATGGGAGATGTACGGTTCAAAAAGAGAAGATCGGAGGTCGAAACGACAAAAAATGGAGAAAAGAAGTCAGCCGAATGACCTAAGAGAAGGAGCCGGTCGACCGGCCACTCTAGAGAGGTGCTAAAAATAGCCAGACGACCACCCCTTCAAAGCCGGTTGACCGACTAGTCCAGAAAGCATCACCAAAAGCCGGTCGAGCTAAGAGCTGGTCGACTGGCACTGCGTAAAAACTGATATAAAAAATAAGATATGATGGATTGCTTATTTCTTATAAGATAAAAAGTATGGTTTTGTTTTGAATTTTCATAGAATGCATGATAAGATTTCTTAAATCTCATAAGATGTACCCTCATTTCAATAGGATAAGCATCTTAAAATAAGACTGATAATAAACAGAGCATGCATCGGTTGTGGTAGGGGTGACCTAAAAAAACGAGGGTAGTACGCTTAGAGTCATGACTAGTCCACGTCTAAAACTATGAAGTATACTAGGTACACGAACTCACCAACCCCAACCATAAAATCATTAACTACATCTCTAGGTCTACGCTTGAATCTATCAACTCGGTAGAATGTGACATGAGTGAGTAACACCTCTTCTAAACCTAGCTGCTGATAAACAGAATAAGGAATGATGTTCATACTAGACCCTAAATCTAACAAAGCATGGTCAATCTGGGTCTCTTTGATTCGACAAGTAATGGTGAAAACTCCGGGATCACTAAGTTTAGACGGAAGGCCTGATGTGCAAATAATACTTACCTTTCCCATGAGTTTCACTTTCTTTGGCATGCTCGACATGCTACGCTTTCTAGTGCAAAGGTCTTTAGAAAAACTTAGAGTAGGATGGGAGTGAAAGGACTGCATTAATTAATGAAAGATTAACCTTAAGATCTTTAACATGCTTCAAAACCTTGAAGAACCTAGTATCCTCTTTAAAGTGGATATAAATGGAACTCTAGGAGTAAGATCTCTAAACTCATGGGACTCCACGCTGGCTGCTTACCCTCCTTATGTGTACTGGTACTATTCTCAACATAGTCCCTCACAGGCTCATCTCTCTTAATAAGACTCTTCTTAGGCTCAACATGGTGATCACTAGACTCAGAAGGACCTAAGGGTGCAGGCTCTGTATATCGCTCAACTCTTATCCTGTTGTCCACTATCTTATTGCTTTTAAGAGTGGTAACGGCCTTGGCCTAGGCTTGAGGGGCATAAGTGGGGTCGGAGAAGGAATAGGACTGGACTCTAGGATTCACCTCTGGTTGGGAAGGCAACTTTCTCTAATCTCTAGTGCTCAACTGACTAGCAAACTGTCCTAATTGGGCGTCTACCCTAGCCTGATAACTCTCTAGCAAACTTGCTCTTAAATGAATTCTGGAAATTGTAGAGCTAAAGGGCAAGCTATGGTCTCATGTGTAGACTCATAACACAAAGCGCAAACCTCAATGACTGACGGTGTAGATGAGGAACCAAGGGATTAGCTCTATGACCTTATGAACAAAGACTCAAAGAAATGAATGATCTAGCTTACACGTTAAAGATTTAACCTCGGCAAGAAGATTGAAAAAGTACGTATCTCATGAATGTTAGGATCAAGATTACTACACCGTAGTCTATAGATTATCATGCTTTTAAAAAATATTAAAGAACATACCTAATATGGTAGTAGAACAAGCAATAAAAAAACTCTTTTCACAAATAAGCACAACATGATTAAACATATAAGTAAGAACATGAAGTGATATACCTTCAAGAAGTTGAAGATCCAAGTGGGTGGTCTTTTCACTTTGTAAAAACTCTGCTAAAAAAGCCTCCTAATTAGCCTTCTTCTCTATAATCACCTTTCCAAAGCTAGGATGTGTGATGCTATGTAGTGGGCAAGCACCTCGGAGAGCTATAATAGAAGATCTATGGAGAAGTGTATGTTCTTGTTGTACTAGGTGAAAATTCCTGCACACTTTTATGAAGAAACGCAAAGAGACTCAAGGGTGTATTGTTGTTACCTCATTATTTATAGTGCACAATAACCCTAATCGGGTAAGTACCTAGAAACAATTAAATTTCCAAATATATCTTTTCTAGAAATGAAATATGCCTTATGGATAAGATATCTAAGATATTTCTTTCTCTCTCCTACTCCATAATATCTAATTCCATGGGACCTACTTGTCCTATTGAGATATCCATAAATTTAATAAGGAAAAACTTGGATAAAATCCTTTTCTCCTTCTCTATTAAATTTATATCTCGATAAAGCATCCATATAATTAGATGATCTCAATTAATTACATCTATTGGAAATATGACTAATGAAGGGACTAAAAGACATAATTACCCTTCGTTCCCAAAATGACCAAAATGTCTTTGCCACTACTTTGGCAACATGAAAACCATTTTGACCACGGTCTATTTCCACTAGAAGATCAAAATGGCACTCCATGGATAATTGCTGGCTAAGTAGAAACAAGCCACAACAAGTAACCATTGTCTTTGACCAATCAAGCGAAATGACCAAAATACCCCTTTATGTCCACTCGTAGTCAAGGCCGGTCAAAAGGAACCATCACCTCTAAGAATACATTTGGAACTTTGGAATGTTTAGTTCAAAGAGTGATCACTACCTGGTCATGGATCTCTTAATCTAGAAAGCGACCCACTCGCCAAATGATTGATATACCCCTGAAAGGTAATATCACTAGATCTAGATTTATGATGGCTAATAAGACAGATCTAGGGGGCACATAAACTCTACTATTACACTTGCATGTCCTAATTGATTAGAATACAACACCCAATGTATGAGGCAGATGATCTTATCACTCAAGACCTCTCCTTATAGTACATCAAAGTGCTGTACCCTAACTTCATTAGTTCATCCACATATGCTCAAGATTAAAAGCATTGGTCACTCGAAAGTAGTGAGTATCTTGTCCTCTATATATGATGGCATAGTTCCAGAAGACACACTCACGGTGGTTCTGTCCAATACGTGACACACGCATTAGAATCAAAGTCCGAAAAGACCCTGTAATGACCTAGGTAGATCACTCCTATTGGAAGACTCGCCTACTATAGCCTTATCTTGGTAGAGTGCCTAACACTACTATTCAACTATGGACATCTTTATGATATATCCAAAAACTAGACTTGGATCTACTATACGTCCAGCCTCACTATGCACCTAAGTCATTGGACTATATCATGGAATTCTACATAATGTATCATGTATATATACCAGAGATAATATATGTAAGAAGTGCTCATAAATATAAATAATGATCAAATGTCTAGTTCAATATCCATGTACAAGTGATCTTTAGGGTATACAATCCTAACAATGAATACCCCTCCTAGTAGCTCCCTCACTAGACGTATCCATGGTGGTATTTGGGAAAGAATCCTCACCTAAAAGTTCCATCTTCTCCCATGCTTTACTAGGTCTCAAGTTATAAAATTCACCACCAGATGTAGCCTTCACTAACATCCTTTATTGTTCGGTCAAGCCTTCAAAGAAGCATTGAGAAAGATCATGTATGCCATAACCGTGGAATGGACATTGCCTAAGAAGATCATTAAACATTTCTCAAGCTTCATGGAAAGTCTCGAAATCATGTTGAGAAAAAGTCATGATTGATGCCCTAAGATCGGTAGTCTTAGCCATAGGGAAGAACTTCTGATAAAAATGTGTTTGGAGCTCATCCCACGACGTAATGGACTTGCTAGGTGAGGAATGTAACCATGTTCTAGCTTTATCCTTTAATGAAAATGGGAACAACTTAAGGTGAATGATCTCTTGAGACACATCAAGAAAGTGCATAGTGGAGCAAATGTCTATGAAATCCGTGATATAGGCCAAAGGACTCTCATTACTCCTACCATAGAAGGAAGAAAGCATTGCCAATGTGCTATACTTGATCTCAAACTTCACTTCCCCCAACCCCAGAGTATGAATAGATAAATTAGGGTCAAATGCTTTGGGACTGAAGTATTGCCCAAGCGTGAGTTTGTCCTCTAAAAGTGGATCTGGCCTAAGAGGCTCTTGGGCATGTGGATGCCCATGGTGCTTATGTGGAGGAAGGGGAGGATGAGAAGAAAGAACACCTTGTTCTTGCCCATTGTCTGCCATTTCTTCTAAAAAATTCCCTAAATTTCTAAGGTGACGCGTAGTTCTTTGAGGTTTGGGATCAACGGGTGCTAAAGGAAAAATCAAGGATCTCCTACCATGCATATAAAACTAGAAAAAGAAACTATTTCAACTTCAACCCTCGAAACTTCAACAATCCTAAACTAAAGCAAAAAAACCAGAAACCTAAAAGTCTACTAGAAACGAAAAGAAAAACAACTTAGAATAAGTAAACTAAACAAATACTCTAAGTTAAGAAACAAAAGCAAGCACAAGATAGCAAAATAACAAAGTGAAAAGCAAGATAAGAAGCTAGTAACACAAACAAACAAAATAAAACAAGAGAAACAAGTAAAACAAGCAACTAACCAAAACACACAATCAAAGAAACTAAACCAACCATGCCTCCCGTAACGCCAAAATCTTGATGCGATGTTAAGAGCACAAAGCCATAGAATGCTAGCAAGTGCATAGGTTGTGTGTAATGTAGTGTGTGTGAGTACCGGATCATGTCTGCGGGGAAGCTATAACGGGGAAAGACTCCTAAGAAGTGTGCTCTAGGGAGTTACCTAAATAAGGACCTAAACTATAACCTTTTTGGTGATTTTGAATTGAATGGAGATCAAATGGAAATAGATCTAAACTAAAGGGAAATTAACTAAGGTAAAAGGGTGAATGCAAGCTACTAAGCAGAACACTAATGGAATGGGGATTAGGGTGATCTCCACTTGATTATGGATAACTTAATGCTTTCTTGTTATAGGATTAGTTGGTGGTTTATCTTCTAGGGGTTGCTCTTACCTAGGATCCTAATTAGCCATCTAAGTAACCACTAGGACTCGGTGTGGGTCTATCCTTGGGCGTTAGCTACCTACAGTATAGCATGGTCCTTATGACCTAGGGTCTTAGGGTTAGCCAACTAATCTCCTAGGTCACGTTGATTGACCCTATCTTAGTGCCTAAGCTATTGGCTGGGTTTAAAGCTAAGACCTAATTCATCTAAGGTCAACTAATCTTAATCGAAAACCTATTAGTTGGGTTTAAAGCCAAAGAAGACTCAATCTAGTGCTAGTCTTTAGTTACGCACAGTCAATCAATCATCACATAGTGGTTCAAGTAATTAAGTGCACATTCACACACGTTCTAAGCTATAGCATTAGTGAATACTTCAACATATCCAACTACCAAATACATAGACATGCTTGGATTACATCATATTTAGCATTGATGACCATCATGTATGCTATTGAAGCTATATTTGCTACTAAGGCATGCAAACACACACATAGACATGTATAAATGCATTACCCACTTCATGATTTTATCATACAAACACATAGACATGCTCGCATAATGATATAGAAGTGATTAATAGCAAATAAACCTCAATATATATTATACATATACACATTTATATATACATATATATGTATATATATATATACACACACATTAATTTAGGCATATTATCAAACACATAGATATACAAGAAAATATCCATTAAAACCATAAAATCAAAGCATATATATTAACCATCAATAATCCCATGACAATAGACTATTAAACTAACCCATAATATAAGCTTTAATCACCTTAAAGAGATCTACTCAAACATGGAACAAATAAGAATAAAAGGGAGATAAGAAAACTTCCCCCTTATCCTTGCAATTTCTTTATAAAACTTGAGCAAATCTTCTAATCTAAAGTGTTTTGATCTACCCAAATACTTGATTCTAAGTGTTAATGTGTGTGGGTGAGTGTGTGTGAGGTGGGTAAGAGTTCGGGTTTTGTGAGTGTGAGAATGTGTGAAAAGTGTGTAAAATCCCCCTAAAATGCTGTAAACATCATACTTTATAGTAGCTTTTGCGCGCTGTCGACCGGCTCCCAGGGTAGCTGACCAGCTCAATTGAAGGGCTCTCTAGAGTGGCTAGTCTAGCTAGTCGACTAACTCTTGGGGACCTCAACCTGTAAAAATTGACTGTTCTTTGTGGTGGTTAGTCGACCTAGCTGGTTGACTTATAATGCCTCTTGGTCAACCGATGGCTCTCTTTTGCTATAGTCTTCATCCTCTTTTACTTCCGGTATTCTTTCTACCACCCGTGCCACTTTGTTCCTCATTTTCCATCCTCATTCAAGCTCTGTTTCCATTGTATAACTAAACTAAGGCATAAAAATAGGCAATTAGTGCAGTATTTAACCCTAAAACTCAATTATTAACACTTAGTAATGTATATGCACAGACATATTATAAGAACTAAACTAATGCCATCAAATAAGCACAAAACATCTTTAAGACATAAGGAAATGCACGAACAAACATACACAAAGCCGTGACACATCAAATGTCGTGAAGTCTTAGATTACGTAAAGAAGCTTACACTTGACCTTAAAGATAGGGTTCTATTTGCAAACTGGGGTAATACGCCGGTAATTGATTATGTTAAGTAATTGGGTACTAATAAAGTTAGCAAAGAGGATAAGTATCATCGTAGGACCAAGAACCCTTATCTAGTGCAAAGTTTTGACCCTAGACATACTCCCAGCCTCCAAAAACCCTAGATCCCTTTCCTAGAACTTTTCCAGCCATTCCAATTGGTATCTTTTCCCTTGTTTTACTTTCTTTTAGTCTAGTTTACATGCTTTAGTTTCATTTACTTTCTTGCACTTTAGATTTGATAGTTAAACATTGAGCTTTCTTTGATCCACGCTAGTTTAGAATCCATTTCATGTAGCTCTTCTATTGCACACAAACGTATTAGACGAGCTAAGGAGCCTTCCTGTGGAGACGATCCCTGCATACATATACACTATACTAGGCACGACCTGTACACTTGCAGGTTGATCGTCTTCAAGGTATAAACCCTAGAAATGCCCGCAAGTGCACAGATCGTACGTAGTGCAATGTGCAAGTACTGGGTCGTTATTTCCATAGAGAGGCTAAACTTAGATTAAAACCCTATAAATTAATGTGCTCCAGAGTCGGTAATGCAACTTGATTTCTCTTTTGAAGATTAAACTAGAAATTACGTAAGTGTGATAACAAGTCACTAACAAAGAAATTCTAATCAAACAAGAAATAATGCTAATTCTCAAATCAACCGGAAGGACTAAACAATTAATGAGAAAAAATAGGGTGGCAAATACTTGACTATAGCCCAATCTCACACTTTCTATTAAAGCTTGAATTAGAGTTTAATGGATATGTTAGTTCTTTCAAACTTGGAATCAAGTAATCAACAAATTACCCTAGTAACCTTGGTGCGAAACTATCCTTAGGTGGCCTATCTAAAGCATAGCATGGTCCTAATGGTTAATCAGGATTCTTGTTTACTTTTTAGATTCCTATGGAGGATTGATGCCAATCTAACTTAGTGGTTAATTCATTAACTGGATTTAAAGCTAAGAATCACCTTTCTAAGCTCGGTTAGACTATGCCGATTACCTTTTTAACTGAGTTTAAAGCTAAAAGTTAATGTCATAGTTCAAAAGAAAGATTTCAAACCATTGTTCAATCCCCTCGCATTCATTTGCTCCTAATATATTTTCACTCCTCCAGATTCATAAGTTATTCGAAGCAATCATAAGCAAGGAATCAAATCATACATACTCGAGCTTTTGCTTTTAATAGAGAATAGATCAAACATTTAACAAACAAGCCCAATTTCAAATCATTTTCGTGCAGGAATATTAAGCAAATATCATTCAAAGCCTTAATAGATAAGTGTTTCAATTGTGCTGCGAATCAAGCATGATTCACTCATATGAAATTAAGCAAACATCAATGCGAGGAAATGCAAATCCTAACGAAATATTTCCTCTTCAGCCATGTGAAGCAACTTCGGCTCAAATTTGCCGCCTGCAAGTCGTCGACAGAGAGCCAATCAAACACAGCTTCGTGCAAGTTTCTTTTACTGGCCACAAATAATTATTCTCGTCCCTGGTCGGCTAGAAGCAGTCTGAACGCATTATCGCTGGTTGCTGTCTTCAACTCGCATGCTTCGTCGACGGAATGCTACTTAAACACAGCTTCATGTTTGTTCCTGCAGCAGTAAGAATAGCCAAGGACATGCATCAAGGGATGCTCCCTTCACCTGTAACGCCTCTGTCTAGCCCGAAACACGAACAAGCAAGCTGCCGGACTTCTTTAATGTCGTTCCTGCCACAGGGAAATCTACATGCTGCTCCTAACAGATTTCTTAATTATTCCTAAGTGGTTAGGGAATATATGAAAGAGGAATAGAGCCACTTTTTTTGGACGAGCTTGCTGAATTCTCTACACAAGCACAGCAGCCCTTTTTTTTTTTAACGAGCTTGCTTTCCTTAATACACAAGCGCAGCAGTCTTTTTAAGCTGATTCTGGTCGAGCTCTCTCTCCTTTAGCTGCCAACAATGTGCTGAAAGATCTCAACAACCCCTATCCCCAGGAGTCCAGCCCTTTTTTTCCTTCTTTTTCCTTTGAATTTGAATTCCTCTTGTTGCTAAAAACCATTCCAGAAGTTGCTGCACTGCTTTTTTTTAATTCGAACCTGAAAGTAGAGATAAGATAAGATACACATGCATGGCTTTTAGACTAATTTGTTGAATAGTTTGGTGCTTGGCACGAGAGAACAGTTTAAGTAATGCAAATAATATTGATACATATACTAAATTACTAGTGCCTATTATGATTATATAAACCACTAAAATGCACTAAATTAATGTACTAATATCCTACTATATAAAGTAAGCAAATAAACTACTATATATATATATTCCTATATTATCTTACATACTTACTTAACCTACTTAAGTAAATTAAATATAAAATCTAATCTAATACTACACTATTTGAATCCTAGGACATGCATATGCACCAAAATCTGCTCAAACTCAATCTCGGCACTCACTTGTCACTCAAGGCACTTAGAATATGTTAAAACACACTCTATATATTCAGAATGGCTTAAATGAACACAAAAGCATGCGAAGCTTAGCAAGCAAATATTATTAACTTCAATGCACCAAATATCATTCAATTGTACTTGTAAAGCTCTAGAACCCATGTAAATGCAAGCTAATGGCATCAAATACCCACTCAAATCAAGGCACATCACAGGTATTTAACTTGGTGCAATTTGACCTTAATTCTTCCATACCACCGAGTTTACATCAGTTGACTTTGCAAATTTGGTATCAAATTGCTAATTGCTATTACTTAATGAAGGGCAGAGTATGATGTTTGGATTATTGAAGCATGACATTTTGCATCTTTATCACAATAGGAAAATTTTTTCGGGGAAATTGTTTGCCAAATTCATAACAAAATTGTTAGGATAATTGGCACATATGCATGTTTTGATGATAATATGATAGTGACATGAGTATTGATGATGAATGTTGTTTACTGTGGATAAATGAATGAACTAGATAGTGCTTTAATTGACGATTGTATTGATTGATGAATCTTAAACCCAAATGGTATTTCTATGTGTACTAATGCGTTTGTTGAGTCTTTGAGATATTCCTCAATCCAATTGGCCTCCAAACATTGCCTGGATTTTTAAGTCAAGAAACTTAATTGAAGAACTTGTTCGGAGATTTGAAGAGAAGGAATGACATAACAATAGAGACAGAAGACATAAGGGATGCATACATAGAACTTTCAGTGTAAGGTTGCACTTCTTATAGGCTATTTATGAAAATAAGATGAAAAAAATTATTTTTCTAAAACTAATATGGTTGTGGGAGTAACTCCAAAAATAGAAAGTTTTCTTTATAAAAGACAAACTTTTGCTGGTAAAAAAAGTACTACTACAAACGATAAAATTCTTGCCAAAATCTGATAAGAAATCTGCCAAACTCTCTGCAATGTTCTAATGTAAAATATCAAAGAAGTTTGACTTTTACAAAGGCAAACTTCATATTAAGGTTTTTGAAAAGTTTGACTTTTAAAAATAAGCTTTAGAAAAATATTCGACTAAGCGATTCTCTACTAGATTATTGCCAATGTCCTACAAAAGGAATTGATTCTTGTCAAATTCTCTACATTATTCTCTTGTCAAATGACACAAATGTTTGACTTTTAGAAAGTCAATCTTTAGATTAAATTTTTTAAATGTTTGGCTTTGAAAAAGTTGAACTTTGGAAAAATATTTAACGATAAAATTCTTGCCAAAATCTGATAAGAAATCTGCCAAACTCTCTGCAATGTTCTAATGTAAAATATCAACGAAGTTTGACTTTTACAAAGGCAAACTTCATATTAAGGTTTTTGAAAAGTTTGACTTTTAAAAAGTTAAGCTTTAGAAAAATATTCAACTAAGCGATTCTCTACTAGATTATTGCCAATGTCCTACAAAAGGAATTGATTCTTGTCAAATTCTCTACATTATTCTCTTGTCAAATGACACAAATGTTTGACTTTTAGAAAGTCAATCTTTAGATTAAATTTTTTAAATGTTTGGCTTTGAAAAAGTTAAACTTTGGAAAAATATTTAACGATAAAATTCTTGCCAAAATCTGATAAGAAATCTGCCAAACTCTCTGCAATGTTCTAATGTAAAATATCAAAGAAGTTTGACTTTTACAAAGGCAAACTTCATATTAAGGTTTTTGAAAAGTTTGACTTTTAAAAATAAGCTTTAGAAAAATATTCGACTAAGCGATTCTCTACTAGATTATTGCCAATGTCCTACAAAAGGAATTGATTCTTGTCAAATTCTCTACATTATTCTCTTGTCAAATGACACAAATGTTTGACTTTTAGAAAGTCAATCTTTAGATTAAATTTTTTAAATGTTTGGCTTTGAAAAAGTTGAACTTTGGAAAAATATTTCTCTGTGAGGTCCTTTACAAGAATCCTACCAGCATCCATCAACATGAGAATTGATTCTTGCTAGATTCCTTTGCAAAATCCCAAAAGTTTGACTTTCAAAAACCCAAACTTTGGAAAAATATTATTTTGTAGGAATCTAACAGTAGCATGCTGACTGAGTGCTATTAAAACATTAAATTTGTACATAAAATCAGTTTGACTTTAAGAAAGTTGAACTTTGCATTATAAATACTCATCCTAAGCTCGTTTCATTTGTCTTTCTCAATCGTATTTCACACTGAAGTTCAGCCTATCAAGCCTTACTCTTTTATTTCTAAAAATGAATTCGAATTCTCTTAATGTCATTTTATCTTATGATGGCAGGGAAAAATATGGTGTTGTGGGCTCTATTATGAGACCAATCAAAAACCCAGAAGAGTCCAAATAAAAGATAGCACATCGTTTATTCAATTTCAGTCCCTTGTATAACAAAAGCTTCACCGACGTCTATACATCGACAATATACAATTCAACTTTCATTGTCCCTCATATGTAACAGGTCTATAGGTGCACTATATCGGCATATCAATCACAGACAATGATGATGTTTGACACATGTATCAATATGCTACCAATGATCTGAAAATATGTTTCGATATAGTGGATCGTGATATCAATGTCTATAATAGGCTTATTTTGCCCAACCTTAATGCAAAAGCAAATGTTGGCTCTGGGGCTTATATGCCCAATATGGGAAAAGGGATTAATAAAGATTCAATAACGGTAGAGTTTGCGACGTTACATGTATCTCATTAACCAAGAAAGTGTGAGGCTGGGAGTTTGTCTAAGGACAACATAAACACAAGGGACGACATGAGATTGGATAAACCGAATGAGGATGATGAGAATTTCCATTTACAAAATGAGGCCGATTCAGAAGATGATAGTGATAGTGACTGTGACAATGAAGACGTACACGTGGGCTTAGAAACTACTAATGCTGATATAGTGCAAGATTTAGAAGAAGATACTAAATTGTATACTACTAGGACAGAGCATTATATGACTAGCAGAAATGAAATTCCATCTATGGCAGTTGGGGACCTTAAAAAGGTGGAAGTGGCCAAAGGCATGTTATCCCCATCGAACAAGGATGTCATAAGGGCAGTATAGTCGTATGGCATAAAAGTTCATCATGTCTACAGAGTGATCTTATCCAACTTATTAATTTGGCAAGTACATTGCAAAGTTTACACAAATAGGACTTCTCGTTGCTTATGGCATCTTTGTGCTATATTCAAGGAGAAGTATCGCCAGTGGGAGATAACAAAGTACCATGGCCTACAAATTTGTATGAATGATGTCGGAGGAGGTGACCATAAAAATCTAAATTCCAACTTTGTAAGGTCAATGATTAAGCATTTTATCACTAAGAAGCTAGATTATGACATTGATTTAATCCAAGCACATATTAAGGAACAATATAATGTTCAGATATCCTACAAGAAAGCATGGTATGGTTGAAATAAGGCTATTAAGCAATTTTTAGGGACTAGGACACTTCATACCACAAGCAACCTTATTTTTTTTTTTTGCAAAAATCAAGGTAAAGAATCTGGGCACTGAAGTTAAGTTTTGTCACCATGAAGAGTTGACATTTGAAATTGAAGATCTTTGACTACATTTTTTGGGAGTTTAGGCCACGCATTGAGACATGGAAGCATTGTCATCCAGTGAGCAGCATTGATGGAACACGTTTACGGGGTAAATATGTTGGACATCTTTTAGTTTCCTTAACCTCATATGTAATAACCAAATTTTGCCATTCACATTTGCAACTATTGATAGGAAGTCTAGCTAGAGCTATACATGGTTCCTCAGATATGTGTGCAATAATTTCCTAGATGGTATGTTTGAAGTTTTTTTAATCTGTGATCAAAATGAATCTTATTTTGGGCTATATATAACATCACAATTGATAGTCAAATAACCATTCACCACCATGTTTGTTTGAGACATTTCAAAGTAATTTGGTGAAGTGGGTTCAGAACTAGTTAATCAAGAACTATTTCTGAAAAGCAATGAAGGCAATAGAACCAGGTGATGAACAAGATGTTAGAGATTGACCAAAATGGTATTGGGAGGCAAGCATGCAATAGGTTGTCTCAAATTAATCCAAAGTTATGGACCTTGTGTCATGATGATAGATATCATTGGGGTGTGCTAACTACAAACAGTGTTGAGTGTTTTAACGGAGTTATTATAGGTGCAAGAGGTATGCCCATCACAGCTCTAGTCAAGTATACATTTTTGAAGCTACGAGGCTACTTCATCAATAGATTGACATATGTGCATCACTTGGTGACTGAGGGTTTGATGATTCCAAATAAAGTTAACACATTGCACGAAAAACAGGAAGCTTCATCACATGGGCATCACATTAGTATATATGACTAAATTGTAGGTGTGTACGAGGTAAGCCAACAAGTAAGGCATTTTACAGATATCTTAACAGTCTAAGTGTAAGATTATTGGAAAGAACATGTACATGAAGCAAGACGACTACATACCATTTGCCATGCTCACACATACAAGCTATTGCCTGGGATTTGAATCTAAGAATAGCGAGTCTCATACCCATACAATTTACTGTGGAAGCATATAGAGCCATATCTACCTTTTTTTAACCGCTTGGACATGAAGATTATTGGCCGGTTGGTCTACGATGGGAGCTATATCCTGACGAGAATCGAATATGAGAGAGAAGAAGAAGAAATGAGAGAGGGAGACGCTTTGAAAATGAAATAGATAGGTCTGATGAGGTTAGATGTAGATTATGTGGAAGATGTAAGCAACCTGGTCATAATAGAAGCATATGCCCAAAAACCACTCAAGAATAGATCTTTCATCCCCAAGTAGCGTATGTAGTGATAAATCTTCTATGTATCTTAACCTAATATAGTTGTATATCTTTTATGTACTTGAATCTAGTGTGTATTGTTAAATTTTCTATATATTTGAGTTTAATGTGTGGTAAATCTTATATGTATTTAAATCTAATGTAATGGTAAACTTTATATGTATTTGAGTCTCAAATAGCAGTTTCATACTTGACTAAGATGTATGTTAATCGGCGAACATGATGACTTTAAATAAAATTAGCAAATCAAACTTAAAAATAACTACATGCTAAATATTACTTAACATTACCTAACTACATTCTTAATATTACTACATACGTACTTAAGTTGTTTTACCTCTATATCATAAAAACATATACTAGTTTTCAAAGAAAAGTAAGTGCAAATAGAAATTACAATAAAGTACGAAAATGCAAATAAACATTATCAACCCATATATAGAAAAAACCTTAATGGTCATGTAGTATACGACCCATAAAACAACATTTATAGGTTTTCTTCTATTTTCCTCTATCAAGCTAGTCATCATCGATTGCGACATCCATATGAACCAGTGCATCATCAACTACAACATCTTGATGAACTAAGAACTTATTTCTTACTCTACTACTATAGAATGTTATTGAACTCCCCAGTGTTTGCAATGGTTGAATTGAGCTGCATGGACGTGAAGTTCTGCTAAAATGCTATGACATAGATGATCTTATTCCATCCATTGGAGGTATATGCAGCACTGACAATGGATTGGCATATTTTACATCGTGAATGAGCTCTTCCTAGTTAGATTGTCGGAGTGATGACTTTCAAATAACATTGGCAACTTTTATCTTATGCCACAAGTCATCCATTGACCATGTGTTAAAGCCATATTCTCTATGCATTTCTAATGCCTGCCTTGTTGTATAAAATGGTCATTGCATCCCTAATGCCTGTGGTAAAGACAATTTACAAATTATATAAATATAATGACTAAAAAATTGATAAATACTTGGGAATATAGAAATACACACTTTGAAATATAACAAGAAAGTTTAGAGCCACTTGTATATATCAACATATGCATATCCGAAGCAGTTGCCATATGCCCAGTAGTTGGATTTTCAACTTGTCCATGTTCAACATACAAAATGGTCACGTTGCGGTACCACTGTATGTAATTCTCTCTATATATATTGTGAATCCATCCCTACCTCGGGTGGTAGCCTGAATACATGTTGATCGGGGTTTTGCCATATATGTATATATTGATAATGATATTTGCCTTAATTTTCTCGTTCTCACGCTTATGTTCTTCAGATCTAAATAATTCTAGTTTAGGCAACATAGGGATCTTTTGTATCATCCCAAACTGTTGCATAAAATGCTTTGGGCGATGCTACTCTACCCATTTTAAACAAAACAAAGGAAGCCTGGCAGCCCATATATCTTCATCTTCCTTACAATATTAAGAAAGCCTTGCATATATATCTTCACAAGGTCTCCATACAAACTAAACAATAACAATGTGTACATTATTAATACCAATTAAGAAATAAATTAACAAAAGTCAAAGTTTTGGTAGTACTTCAGATACCTCTTGAATTGTCATTCAATCTATGTTATCATGATAAAGTGTCAATACAAATTGCACTTATTCTGTATGACTGAGTCCAGTATCCCCACGAACAGCCAAGAGTTTACCAGGAAACTGGAAATTAGGCTCGAGTAAGTGTTCCCTATTTTGCGTTCTACTCTAATATTCGGTTTTAACTGCATCATTATTTTTCACGCCCATATCTATACTAACAACATGTACTTGTTAGAACAAAGAATAAAATAAATCATACAACATTAACTTGAAGCGCATATACCTGTAATAGTGTGCACAGTCTACCAATGCCTTTCCTGGTAATCTCAGTGGCCATATTAAGATTGTGATATAGATATGCTAAGGTTGTCGATCCCTAACTGTAATTCCATACGATGGTTAGGTCTCTTAGCGGTAAGAGCCAGATCAATTTTCCCTTATCCCCAGTACTTTCTGCAAATATATGTCTATTGAGCAAGACAAAGAGCCATACACATGCACATGTCATTATCTCTTCGTCTGAGGATCATTAGGCAATGACGTCTTCAATACATCTATTATGGGTTTTAAATTGATCATGCCCTTAATAATCCAATCATGTTCAAGCACAATCCCAAGATATTGATGCACTAACTCTTTATAGTCAAACACTTCTTTTTCTATGACAACAGGGGATCTACATATAGGCAATCCCCAAAGTACCGCCACATCTTGTAGAGTGATTGTGGCCTCACCAATAGGAAGGTGAAATGTATGAGTCTTTGAGTGCCATCTCTTGGCTAAGGTGGTAATAAGACTATGGCCCAACGCTTTATACCTTGATACATAAAGTCTGTAAAATCTTGTCTGGACTAATATCTCCAATACTCTAGGATGTTGTGGTACTAACCACAAACCTTTGTCAGACCACTAGACTTTTAAAGCTGGATACAAATATGGGTCATTAAGTTGAGTAGGGAACTATCAGATAGGATGCAATGTCTTACTTATGTTGTTGTATCATTCATGACAAATCCCACATATATGATAAACATGACAATCATTTTTATTAATAGTAAGACATTACATAACAATTTATTCATCAGATGTTTGACCTTATCAAAGTTAGACAGGGTCCTTCTAAACCTTAACCTATATACTCTAAAGCATAATCCGAAAACTTTTGCAGGTTTTTCTTTTTCAAAGACGAACTTATTAAAACACCCTAAAAAAATTAATTCGAAACCCTAAACACTAAATCCTTAACCTTAATCCCTAAACCCTAATTGGTAAACTCTCATCTGCAAACCCAAATCTGTATATCCTAAATTCTAAAGGTAGAACCATAGACCATAAACCCTAAATATCATAACATAAACACAAAAATGTAAACACTAATTAGTCATGTAATCTAGGGTCACGAATCATAAGGCTTCCCAAATAAGTTATTAGTTGAGCCCTGTGATTCGTGATCCTAGATTGCACGTCATGACTACGTAGTGTTTATATTTTTGCATTTATGGTTTGAGATTTAGGAATTACAGTCTATGGTTCTAACTTTAGAATTTAAAATATATAGCTTAGGATTTGCATACTAGAGTTTACCCGTTGGAGTTTAGGGTTTAAAGAAAAAGTTCAGTGTTTAGGATTTTGAATTAATTTTTTTAAATAATAGTTAAAAAATTAAACAAAAACATGTAATCCACTTAAATATGTATGTAGTGTGATGCTACTTCAAAATAATTACTAAAACCACATCTTAGCATACATAATATGTCTAAACTAACACAACTTATGCTAAAAAAAAAGCTAAATTCATTCTGCACATCTTATACGATGAATGTCATTTTAATTCTTATCTCAAGATAAGTCATTTTATTGTACAATTACAATAGAACCTAAATCAAATGGAAGCACTATTATTAGATTAAAGGCTCATTTTGGAAGGGTTTCTTTAAGTTTTTTTTCTATAATTTTGAAAAGAGTGTTTTTTAAGTGTTAAACACCTAACATGTTTGTAATAAATTCATAATTAAAAAAATAAAAATGTGTAAGAATCTATTAAAAAATTAAATAGGCTAAAATTTTGTCCTTCAAAAACCAAACAATAAAAAAACTGTTTCTCCCCTAAAAGAATTTCCCCTTTACTGTCCTTTATATGTCTGATGTATAAATAAAAAATTGATTGGAACTTTTCTTTTAGTTTTTAGTTTCAAAGAAAACCCATCTTTTACTAGTTGGGTGTGATATTTCTATGAATAAAAAATTGTGAGATTTTTTTTTGTTCTCTAGTCAAAAATATAGAAGACAAATTTGAAACCATGAACTTCAAACAAAAATTATAAGACAATAAAATAAGAAGCATAAAATAATTGAACAATTAAATTAAACAATTGCAACAAACTTTTTTCAATTTCAATAACACTTCATTACATGAGCAGTTCATTTATGTGTTCAGAAAAGATCCCATTAGGGAATTACACAAGCAATCAATTCATTTGGTCAATTTAATTTTATTACATGTTAAACAAATATTTATACATGATCAAGTGTGTATTACCAAGCCAAGCTACAAAAAAGCTCTCAAGATCTTGAAGAAAACCCACACGTATCCTTATCAGAAAGAGAAAAAGAATAGTACTATTGGCTAACTTATTGGATTGATTCCAACTTCAATTTTGCATGAACCAAATTAATAATTAGAGAAAGAAAAAAAATACCTTTACTAAAGCATCAAATTGCACCTCTCATTCATTGATTTGTTCAAGTAGTGACAACTCTATCTTGATGTTGACCCATTTATCGTATTTTTCTACATATCTAAACTAAAATATTTAATAAGATATATAACAAACAATGTATCAAAATAACATAATAAAATAATGGTAACAGTGATCTCGTCTAAACAATTGAGAAGCAATTTAGTCAAACTTTTCTGAGATTTGACCTAAGAGAAATGCAAAGAATATCTGCAAAATATGATATTTTGCCAGGAATCATCCAGAGGGCGCAAGTACTTTTTGACGAAAAAGAGTTTGTCTTTTAGAAAGCCAAACTTTTTTACGAGTTTGTCTCTCGTAAATACGAACATGCTATCTTTAGAATTGCTTTCCAACCTATATTAGTTTTAGACAAATAAATTTTTTCATATTATTTATACAAATAAGCCCACTTCTTATGCGTTTCTTATTTTTTTTGGCTTATTTGCTAAATGTATATGCTCTAAAATTTTTTCAAAATATTCTTGAACTTTTAAATGTTCTTTATAATCTAAAAAAAATGCTCTAAAACTTATTTTCAAAACATAAAAGCTTGTAATATGAAATGTGATGTTTTTGTTTTGTGTGTTTATTTATTGCATGTATATACTTGTTTTGAGGTGTTTTGAGCTTCATTTAATGTATTAGTATAGCATTTAGGTCATACTTGTGCATATTAGGGTCTACACGTTGATAGTTGAAGTTAGGACTTAAATGCTACAGTCCACACTAATGCACGTTTGTTGCTTGTTTAAGGTGTGATTAAGGAAGATAATTGGAGCCTAATTGAAGGTGCTTGAAGTGTGGAACAAATCCAAGGGTGTTTTTGACGCAAAGGAATGAAGAAAAGTGCTTTTGGAAGTGGCCGGGCGAAAGAAGGAATGACCGAGGCGAAACCAAGCGTAACGTGAGCCAAATTCAGATCTTGCAACCTAAAAAGGACATGGAAAAATTTTGAATATGTTTTAGGGTGCAAAAGATGGCTTGGGAGATCCTCCACGACGACATGAAGCCATAGAAAAAAATGGTGCGCGAATCAGAGCTAAAATGAGCAAGATATGATCATTTTATTATCAAGACAATTTAGCCTTTGTCTAGGCCGGACGACCTAGCCGGTCGACTGGCCAGATCAGAATCTAGGCCAATTTTGGTAGGATGACTTGGCCCCAAAGCCGGTCGACCAGCTGGGCCCCCGGCTGGACTCGTTAGCAACTCTATTTAAGCCACTTTTGAAGGAGAAGAACACCCAAATCAAACACCCATTTCCCTAAACCCAAAATCCATCAAAAATCATCTCACATACTCACTTCTAAACACAATTTAACACTTGGAATCAAGGATCCAAAAGGATCAAACACTAGGATTTGGGGCATAGCTCATGGATTGTAAAGCTTGGCTATGGGTAGAAGGGTATCTCTCTTTTATCCTAAGTCTAATTATGTTTGATTAGAGCTATGCAGGGTGATTATTCTTATATTTATGGATTGATTACTACTTTTTATTAATGAAAACTTGATGGATTTATGTATATATTCTTTATGCTTAGGGTTTGAAAGGCTATTTTACATACATGTCTATGTGTTTGTTGAAATGCCTCAATAATGTAGCATATATATATATTAAAGTCTATTGTGTTATTAACCATTTCTAAATCATTATGTTAGCATGTCTATGTATTTGTGTGGTGATTACATGGAGTGGGTATGACTATATACATGTCTATGTGTGTGTTAGCATACTTAATAGCTTCTATTGCATACATGTCGGGTGCCATTGCTTAAATTGGTGTAATCTAAGTATGTCTATGTGCTTAATAGTAGAATACCCTGGAATATTCTTGAACGCCATGCCCTAGATGTGTTTGCTTTGCGCTCAAAAGTTAACACCCGCTATTGTGATGATGATCGGTGGTGCGTAACTAATGGCTAGCCTAGGTCGAGTCTTCTTTAGCTTTAAATCTAGTTACTGGGTTTCAAGGTAGGTTAGTCGACCTTAGACAAACTTGGTCTTGGCTTTAAATCCAGCCAATGGCTTAGACGCTAGGGTTAGATCGATCTAAGTCACCTAGAATCCTAACTAGCTAGCCCTATGGCCCTAAGTCATAAAGACCATACACCGTGGCTCTAGGGGTCGACACCTAAGGATGGATTCGCACTGAGTCTTAGGGTGTAATTAGGAGGTTAATTAGGAGACTAGACGAGAGCAACTAAGTTTAATCCATCAAGTAACCCTAGAAAAATGTAGTAATCGCCATAAACAAGATGTAATCACCCTATTCCCTATTTCCACGTGTTAGCATTCCCTTAGATTGCTTGATTCCCCCATCACACACATACCACTTTTTTTAATTTTCTTGCCTGTAGCTTAGATTTATCTTTCTCGAGCTCTCCTTAAACCAAAAACCCCAAAAACATTGTAGTTAGAACCTCAACACGTAGCTTTTAGGACGTACTTACCTTAGGACACCATACATGTTAGGCCTCCCCATGGATTCGACCCTGCACTCGCACACACCATACTACACACGACCCGTGTGCTTGCGAGCTATTTAGGCTTGTGTTCAAATAGCGTATCAAGTTGTTGGCGCTGTTGCCGGGGAGGCAATGGTTGTTTGGTTTTTTAGTTTTTGTGTGTCTTAGCTCATTGCGTGTTGTTTTATCTTTTCTTTTCATGTTTTATTTATTTTGATTAGTTAAAAAATTTCAAAAAAAAAAAGTTGTTGACCATTGTGAAGAGGTTTACTTGTGTCAATTAATTATGAATGATCCTAAAGCATCATGGTGGTCACTTGTATCCTCTTCCCCACCACCTGAATATGTTCCTATTGCTTGTCATGTGTGTGGAAGTTATGAGCATCAAACTTTCTTTTGCCCCATTGATGATCCTCAATCGGCTTATAAATGCAATCATTGCGGAAGCCATGATAATTTTTCTAGTGTTTGTTTTACCCTCTACCAGCGTTCCCGATTGCATACAACGTCCAATGCCCCTAGCAATTATATGCCCATGCATGCATCCACATCTAGTTATTATGATTCTAGGGAGCAACAATATGCATATTCATATTGGGATCAAGATGACTCTTCATATTTCCCACCTCACTGCTTTGAAAATCTATCTCCCGCACCATCGTTTCCCACCTACCCTTTTCCCGAGTACTATAATGGTTATGCTTATAATGATCCCAATCAAGATGCTTCCCATTTCCACTCGGTTGAGCTATCTTTTTTTTAGGTCTTCTTCTCAAAAGGAAACACTTGACTATCTCCTGTCCCTTATCTAATCTAACCAAGAACAACTACAGAGTTTGAAGTAAGACACCAAATCTTTAGGTATGTCCTTGGAGAGAGTGGTAGAGAGTGTGCAACTCATGAGTGAGAATGTTGAGATACCTTTAGAACAAGTTGAAGAGATAGGAGAGAGACCTAGAGATGAGAGAAATGGTGGTGAAAAAGATGATGTTTTGGAGAGACGATTAGAAAAAGAGGTTGATGGAGAGATCACATCTTGTAGTGAGGATGAGGATGAGCTTAATGATAATTTGGTTCTTGATGACTCTTATGAATATGTTTTAGAGGAAGTAGTAACCTATCCTCCTAAGCTTTCATCGTCTTCCATTGAGTCACATGAGCCTTTTCTGTCTCCTCATCCCACACATTCCGCACACTTGGAGTTTGAGTCTCATGATCATAGCACTCATTTGCATTTCAAGTCAACATTTAGGGAGTCTAGGGTACACACCTTCCTTCAATATTCACGCATCCATGACTTGAAATCCTTTGAGTACCCATTGTCCTCTCTATGTGTGTCTACCCCGTATGACGAGCATGATGGTGAGATGAAACCCACTAGTGATGAATGTGTTTCAAATTTAAAGAGACTTGAGCTAGTGAAGGTTTTAAGTCATTCATTGGGGAAAACAAGACATCAATTTTGGAGGTTTTAGATGATAAGTCTCTTGGAGTTAAGAATCATGATTTTGAAGAGAATAGCAACTCTAAGAAGACACATGAAAAAGAAATTGGTGTGCTTGCAAGAATGATCTATGGGTCTCTTTGGATGTTTGATGATTCATTGATGGAAATAGAGCCCATAAAGATCGAATCCACCTCTCAAGAGAAGTTAGAGCGGCCTAGGCTTAAACATGTTATGGATTGATTACTACTTTTTATTAATGAAAACTTGATGGATTTATGTATATATGCTTTACGCATAGGGCTTCAAAGGCTATTTTACATGCATGTCTATGTGTTTGTTGAAATGCCTCAATAATGTAGCATATATATATTGAAGTCTATTGTGCTATTAACCATTTCTAAATCATTATGCTAGCATGTCTATGTGTTTGTGTGGTGATTACATGAAGTGGGTATGACTATATACATGTCTATGTGTGTGTTAGCATACTTAATAGCTTCTATTGCATACATGTCGGGTGCCATTGCTTAAATTGGTGTAATCTAAGTATGTCTATGTGCCTAATAGTAGAATACCTCAGAATATTTTCGATCGCCATTCCCTAGATGTGTTTGCTTTGCACTCAAAAGTTAACACTTGCTATTGTGATGATGATCGGTGGTGCGTAACTAATGGCTAGCCTAGGTCGAGTCTACCTTAGCTTTAAATCTAGCTAATGGGTTTCAAGGTAGGTTAGTCGACCTTAGACGAACTCGGTCTTGGCTTTAAATCTAGCCAATGGTTAGACGCTAGGGTTAGATCGATCTAAGTCACTTAGAATCCTAACTAGCTAGCCTTACGGCCCTAAGTCATAAAGACCGTACGTCGTGGCTCTAGGGGTTGACACCTAGGGACGGGTTCGAACTGAGTCTTAGGGTGTAATTAGGAGGTTAATTCGGAGACTAGACGAGAACAACTAAGTTTAATCCATCAAGTAACCCTAGAAAGATGTAGTAATCGCCATAAACAAGATGCAATCACCCTATTCCCTATTTCCACGTGTTAGCATCCCCTTAGATCGCTTGATTCCCCTATCACACGCACACACTGCCTTTTTATTTTCTTGCTTGTAGCTTAGATTTATCTTTCCTAAGCTCCCTTTAAACCAAAAACACCAAAAAGATTGCAGTTAGGACCCCAACACGTAGCTCTTTATGACGCACTTAGCTTAGGACACCATACACGTTAGGCTTCCCCGTGGATTCGACCTCGCACTTGCACACACTGTACTACACACGTCCCGTGCGCTTGCAGGCTATTTAGGCTTGTGCTCAAATAGTGTATCAAGTTTTTTTTTTTTGTTTAATTTTTTTATTTTATTTTATTTACATAAATCCATCAAGTTTTCATTAATAAAAAGTAGTAATCAATCCATAAATACAAGAATAATCACCTTACATAGCTCTAATCAAACATAATTTGACTTAGGATAAAAGAGAGATACCTTTCTACCCATACCCAAGCTTTACAATCCATGAGCTATGCCCCAAATCCTAGTGTTTGATTCTCTTGGATCTTTGATTCCAAGTGTTAAATTGTGTTTAGAAGTGAGCGTGTGAGGTGATTTTTGGTGGATTTTGGGTTTAGGGAAATTGGTGTTTGATTTGGGTGTTATTCTCCTTCAAAAGTGGCTGAAAAGTGGCTTAAATAGAGTTGTTAACGCGTCCAGCCGGGGGCCCAGCTGGTCAACCGGCTTTGGGGCCAAGTTGTCCGGCCAAAATTGGCCCAGATTCTGATCTGGCGGGTCCACCTAGCCGGTCGACCGGCTAGGCCGTCCGGCCTAAACAGAGGCTAAATGGTCTTGATAGTAAAATGATCATATCTTGCTCTTTTTAGCTCCGATTCGCACACCATTTTTTTGTATGGCTTCGTATCTTCGTGGGGGATCTCCCAAGCCATATTTTTCACCCTAAAACATATCCAAAATTTGTCCATGTCCTTTTTAGGTTGCAAGATCTGAATTCAGCTCACGTTGTGCTTGGTTTCACCTCGGTCATTCCTTCTTTCGCCCAGCCACTTCCAAAAGCACTTTTCTTCATTCCTTTGAGTCGAAAACACCCTTGGATTTGTTCCACACTTCAAGCACCCTCAATTAAGCTCCAATTATCTTCCCTAATCACACCTTAAACAAGCAACAAACGTGCATTAATGTAGAATTTAAGTCCTAACTTCAACTATCAATGCGTAGACCCTAATATGCACAAGTATGACCTAAATGCTATACTAATACATTAAATGAAGCTCAAAACACCTCAAACACAAGTATATACATGCAATACATAAACACACTAAACAAACACATCAACACCCCCAAACCTTCTCCTTGCTTGTCCCCAAGCAAGCCCAAACCTAAGTTTACCTCTATAGTCTATTCAAAGGGTTGCCTAAGGAATTGACTCGCTATCATGGTTAACCTAAGAGGCATGAAGGGGGCATTCCTATTGTGGAGAGATCCTCAAGTCTCTTCCGATCCTCCCTCTAATCATAAAGGGCCTAAAACCTTGTGGAAAGTTCCCGAGTAGCCAAACTACCACGAGCCTAGGATTCTAACGCACGCACTCAAGATGTTGAGATTTCCTGCCTTTTCAACTAACATGGGCTCCCCAACATGCACAAATCCTCAAAGACAAGAAGAGATAGAATATTCAAACACAATGACTTATACCAAGTCTTATTCACATATCTACATAGAGAATAACTTGTGCTAAGTTGACATTGTGTCACTTATGCACTTATTCACAAAACTTTTTTGTGCCTTTGGATTTTCCTCTTTTTCAATTTTTTTTGGGGATATTTTTGCACCTTTTTGCCTTTTTCAATTTTTTTTGGATTTTTCACGCTTTGCATTTGCATTTACACAAAAACAAAGAATAATAAAGGCTTTGGCACATCAAAAAGAACCAATCAAGGAAGAGCACTCATATCAACAACCCTTTTTCAACACTCTTTCCTACCAAGCTATGGGGTAGCTACAAGGGTTATTCTTAAAGGTCCTCACTCCCCACAACTTTCAAGGACATCCCCTCCAAGACCCGATTTTCAATCCACTCCATTCACTTCTCCGCAATGCAACTCATATTTACCAATCAATTAAATCAATCACAAAAGCTAACACTCCAATCAACCAAGAGACAAACGACTCTACATGTATCAAAATCGAAAAATTTTCACCATTTTAAGCACATATTGCACATTTACCCTACACAAAGCATATAATAAGAAAACCAAACTCCCACACCCCCAAACCTAAACTTTGCTTTTCCTCAAGCAAATAGAACAATACTACTCAACAAGCAAATAGAACAATACTACTCAACAAGCAAATTGGCAACACAAAGCAAGTAAGGGTAGTGGGGATAGGGTAGATACAAGGGGTCAAGTGAAGAAAGGAAAGATACAACCTTGTGCTCCTTTGAAGCTCTTCGATGCCAATGGATAATGATTCACTACTAATCCCTATCTCTTAACAAATCATAAACACTCAAAGCACACAATTAGTAGCATTGCCATGCGAGCTTACATTGGCATCATCAAATGATAAACAAGGTGCATAAAGAATGGGAAATGATAGAAGTGAGGATCGACACTTGGAAGGGTGAAAAAGAAAAACAAAAAGCAATTGAAAATCAAAGAACAACAATACTAAAAGAAAATAAAAGAAAAGGAAAATCAAGGAAAGCAAATGAAATATAAACATGTCCAGGGTGCCTCCTAGCAGCGCTGGATTTAACGCCTCTAGCCCGGCACTAGTGTTAGAGTAACACATGTTTAAAATTGCAAGGCACAAATTGCCGAATATTCAACCAAGTGTAGATAGTAAAAGGAAAAGGGTCATGCACTATATGATGGGGTAATAAATGCACAATGCATCCTCTTTCAAGATTCCACCCAGAAACATCAAATGAAAATGTGTGCACAAGTGTGGAAGGTGTCATGCATAAACATGGAAGATCATGCCCCGCTTGCTCTCTAACTAACCGTCCCATCACCTTCTTCTCATAATTAAGGGCTAGGAACACACCTTCCCCATGGGTCAAAGATAGGTCTAATGCATGCAACATGGGAAATGTGCTTTCTAACCCTAGATGAAAGTGTTTTAAACTAGAAGGCACAAACGTGAGCTCCAAAGAGGGAGACTTATCGGAATGGGAAAGGCGGGTTGGAATGACTCTCAGAGAAAGAAAGGCAAGGGTAAGGGATGATGAAGTACTACACTCTTTCTCTCCACAAGATATAACATGTTTAAGCCTAGGCTGCTCTAACTTCTCTTGAGAGGTGGATTCGATCTTTATGGGCTCTATTTCCATCAATGAATCATCAAACATCCAAAGAGACCCACAGATCATTCTTGCAAGCACATCAATTTCTTTTTTATGTGTTTTCTTAGAGTTACTATTCTCTTCAACATCGTGATTCTTAACTCCAAGAGACTTATCATCTAAAACCTCCAAAATTGATGTCTTGTTTTCCCCAATGGATGACTTTAAACCTTCACTAGCTAAAGTCTCTTTAACTTTGACCACACATTCATCACTAGTGGGTGTCATCTCACCATCATGCTCTTCATACGGGGTAGACACAAATGAAAAGGACAACAAGGACTCAATGGATTTTGGCTCATGTATGCATGAATGCTCGGGGGAGATGTGTACCCTGGACTCCCTAAATGTAGACTCGAAATGCAAATAAGTGCTATGATTATGAGACTCAACCTCCAAGTGTGCGGAATATGTGGGATGAGAAGAATTAAAAGGCTCACATGACTCAATGGAAGGTTTTGAAAGCTTAGAAAGATAGGGTACTATTTCCTCTAAAACATATTCATAAGAGTCATCTAGAACCAAATTATCATCAAGCTCATTCTCATCCTCACTGCAAGATGTGATCTTTCCATCAACCTCTTTTTCTAATCGTCTCTCCAAGACATCATCTTTTTCACCACTATTTCTCTTATCTCTAGGTCTCTCTCCTATCTCTTCAACTTGTTCTAAAGATATTTCAACGTTCTTGCTCATAAGTTGCACACTCTCAACCATGCTCTTCAAACGCTCACCTAGAGATTTGGTGTCTCGCTTCAAGCTCTCTAGTTTCTCTTGATTGGGTTGGAGGAGAGATAGGAGATAGTCAAGTGTTTCCTCTTGTGAAGAAGTCCTAAAAGAAGAGGCCTCAATCGAGTGAGAATGGTAGACATCTTGATTAGGATTACTATAAGCACATCCATTGTATGACTCAGAGAACGGGTGGGTGGGAAAAGATTCTGGGAAGGATGAACTCTCAATGCAAGGAGGTGTACCAAATGAAGAGTCATCTTGACCCCAATATGAAAATGCATGATGTTGCTCCCTAGAATCATGATAATAGGATGAAGATGCATGAATGGGCATATGATTGCTAGGGGCATAAGGCATAGCATGCAATTGAGGATATGGGTGGAAGGTACAACAAGTATTGGAATCATGAGCACGACTTCCACATAGATTGCAATAATAAGAATATGCATCCCTATAGTCATGATTTCCAAATGAAGATACATGAGATGATGCATGACTATGGGGATCATAGTTAGTAGTAGCCCTAGGTGGGAAATTTTCATAGGGACAGAAAACTGTTGGATGTATAAAACTTCCACAAATGCGACAAGCAATAGGAGCACATTCGGGTGGTGGGGAAGAGGAGACAAGTGACCACCTTGATGCATTAGGACCATTCATGGCTAATTGACACAAGTAAACCTCCTCACAATGCTCGAAAACTTTTTTTGAATTTTTTTTATTAATCAAAATAATGAAAATATGAAAAGGAAAGATAAAACAACACGCAACGAGCTAAGACACACAAAAACTAAGAAACCAAACAACCGTTGCCTCCCCAACAATGGTGCCAAAAACTTGATATCGCTATTTGAGCACAAGCCTAAATAGCCCGCAAGCGCACAGGACGTGTGTAGTACAGTGTGTGTGAGTGCGGGGTCGAATCCACGGGGAGGCCTAACGTGTATGGTGTCCTAAGTTAAGTGCGTCCTAAAGAGCTACGTGTTAGGGTCCTAACTACAATCTTTTTGGTGTTTTGGTTTAAAGGGAGCTCGAGAAAGATAAATCTAAGCTACAAGCAAGAAAACAAAAAGGCGGTGTGTGCGTGTGATAGGGGAATCAAGCGATCTAAGGGGATGCTAACACGTGGAAATAAGGAATAGGGTGATTACATCTTGTTTATGGCGATTACTACATCTTTCTAGGGTTACTTGATGGATTAGACTTAGTTGCTCTTGTCTAGTCTCCTAATTAACCTCCTAATTATACCCTAAGACTCAGTATGAATTTGTCCCTAGGTGTCGACCCCTAGAGCCACGGCGTATGGTCTTTATGACTTAGGGCCATAGGGCAAGTTAGTTAGGATTTTAGGTGACTTAGATCGATCTAACCCGAGCATTTAAACCATTGGCTGGATTTAAAGCCAAGACCTAGTTCGTCTAAGGTCGACTAACCTACCCTAAAACCCATTAGCTGGATTTAAAGCTAAGGGAGACTCAACCTAGGCTAGCCATTAGTTATGCACCACCGATCATCATCACAATAGTGGATATTAACTTTTGAGCACAAAGCAAACACATCTAGGGCATGGCGTTCGAGAATATTCTGGGGTATTCTACTACTAAGTACATAGACATACTTAGATTACACCAATTTAAGCAATGGCACCCGACATGTATGCAATAAAAGCTATTTATGCTATTAACTATGCTAACACACACATAGACCTGTATATAGTCATACCCACTTCATGTAATCACCACACAAACACATAGACATGCTAGCATAATGATTTAGAAATGGTTAATAGCACAATAGACTTCAATATATATATGCTACATTATTGAGGCATTTCAACAAACACATAGACATATATGTAAAATAGCCTTTGAAGCCCTAAGCATTAAGCATATATACATAAATCCATCAAGTTTTCATTAATAAAAAGTAGTAATCAATCGATACATATAAGAATAATCACCCAACATAGCTCTAATCAAACATAATTAGACTTAGGATAAAAGAGAGATACCTTTCTACCCATAGCCAAGCTTTACAATCCATGAGCTATGCCGCAAATCCTAGTGTTTGATCCTCTTGGATCCTTGATTCCGAGTGTTAAATTGTGTTTAGAAGTGAGTGTGTGAGGTGATTTTTGGTGGATTTTGGGTTTAGGGAAATGGGTGCTTGATTTGGGTGTTGTTCTCTTTCAAAAGTGGCTGAAAAGTAGCTTAAATAGAGCTGTTAACGCGTCCAGCTAGGGGCCCAGCTGGTCGACCGGCTTTGGGGCCAAGTTGTCTGGCCAAAATTGGCCCAGATTATGATCTGGTTGACCGGCTAGGTCATCCAGCCTAGACAGAGGCTAAATGGTTTTGATAGTAAAATGATCATATCTTGCTCGTTTTAGCTCTGATTCGCGCACCATTTTTTTCTATGGCTTCTTATCATCGTGGGAGATCTCCCAAGCCATCTTTTTCACCCTAAAACATATCCAAAATTTGTCCATGTCCTTTTTAGGTTGCAAGATCCAAATTTGGCTCACGTTGCGCTTGGTTTCGCCTCGGTCATTCCTTCTTTCGTCCGGCCACTTCCAAAAGCACTTTTCTTCCGTCCTTTGCGTCCAAAACACCCTTGGATTTGTTCCACACTTCAAGCACCCTCAATTAAGCGCCAATTATCATCCCTAATCACACCTTAAACAAGCAACAAACGTGCATTAGTGTAGCATTTAAGTCCTAACTTCAACTATCAACGTGTAGACTCTAATATGCACAAGTATGACCTAAATGCTATACTTATACTTTAAATGAAGCTCAAAACACCTCAAAACAAGTATATACATGCAATACATAAACACACAAGACAAACACATCAAAATGAATAACACAATTCAAGTTCTCTAGCAGGAGAGACACGTGATCTACCTCATATGAATACCCCTCGCCTATTAGTGAGGGTGGTTATAATAACATATTTGGTTTGGTTTTAATAGTGCCATATTTTGGTTTGGCATTTGAAAATAAGGATTCAACAAGAGCCATGCCTGTGCTCCGCACAGGTTGTGTCTGGGCTTTGTAATTATTAGTAATAAGAATTAAAAAGAGTATCAATTGAATTGTGTTTGAGAATAATATCTACAAAAAATGTACTTAAATAAAGTGTTGAAATATCAACAATGGTACATTGAGAGATATGTGGCAATATTAGTTGGAATGAGACATGTGATATGAAATGCTGAAATTTAAGGCAATATGTAAACAAAATATAATCTATTCGTTAGATAACACTTTATAAAAAGGAACGAAAGCAATAAGAAGTAGGCAGGCTTAATTTATACTGTAGTACTTCTTGATATAGTTAAAGACACATTCACTATTTACAATATTTTTGTGCTATCATTCAAAAAGTCTTACTTAAAAATTACCAAAAGTACACCACTAATAACATGGATGCATATTTAATTATTTATTTACACAACAAGAACATATGTTAGATATCTACAGATATTTAGAAGAGTTTTGTCAAGCAAAAGAGACAGTTACATTCTAAGTACATTAGCATTTGGAACTATTTTGAAACTTCTCATATTTTCATCAACATTAAACTGCTAGATTATGTAACAATTTCCTTCCTTGAATAAAGCCTTCAATTACTTCCACATGTATGAACGCATGGAGGCATGAAGCTTATCACCCTTAGGTAAAAAATTAAAATAAGAACTCATAATTTAAAAAAAAAAAAAAAAGTAACCTACAGAGAGAATTTTGCTTAAAAGCATAACCATAAACAAAAGAGAATTAATGAAGTCAAGTATCGTTTCGTCAATGAGTAATATATCGATGGTCAGTTGCTTATTAGGATTGTAATGATGCATCACATCCCATATACATGTAACAAAAGACAGTATGTGAGAGCGTTGCATTCCAAGAGCTATATCAGAAAAGCAGGTTGCCTTCTTAGCCATGGAATGAGCAGTGAGTTAAGACAGAAGGATAAAATTGAAGTGAAGATTTATAGTGGAAAATTCTAACGAAAGATACCCTATATATACGCAAATTTGAAGCTGAATCCAATTAGCTAATTAGTGAAAACGAACGACTGCACTTAGGTATATTTAGTAACACGTGTGGTTGGTTAACTTCACATAAAGGCAAAAGTAATGCAAGGAAAAAATCATAGTAAACATGAACAAAATGTGATTGAAATGATGTAGCCCCATTTTAAATGTGAAACTTGTTCCATATAAAAATTAAAAATTATTAAAGAAATGTTTATTCCACGTGTGGAAAATAAGGAGACAATCATATGAGCAGATGTTTGTTAGGTACAATGGGAGGAAAAAACATAGCTTCAAAAAGAACAAAGCCAAAAAGTATATATAAGACTAATAAATTAGGTTTTCAATTTTCATATATCTATGATTGCTATATATAAATACAACCTTAGATACATAGGTATATATTAGCGTTTTATAATTGGATAAAACAAAATTTGAAAATACATATGCAAAAACACATTTAGATATATATGTTTGTATTAATTTTCTATAAGAAGACATTTCAAAAGTAAACGTGGGAATCACACATTTTTGCGTAAATAAGCATGCATGCATCCACTGTGAAACAAGTACAACCTTCGTTTTAGTCCAAAAATTTTAGGCCCTAAATTTTAAATTTTTATAATTACAATTTATATAATCATATAACAAAGTTATGAGATGTAGTTTTATTTTGAACAAAAAAAATAAATTGAACAAAAATATAAATTAAAAGGTAACGTAGAATTCCTAATGAATCTAATGTTCTCTTAAATAGTTAACAACAACTCGATCATTAGATTGCCATAATATCTTTTTCCTATTCTCTAATTCTCTAACCATCTAAATTGTGATCATTTTGTTACTTCTAGCAAAACCTATATTTTTTTACTCTTATTCTTGCTTCACTAAAATTGTTGTCAATGTAACTTCTATTTTTCAAAAGAATTTCCCTAATTTTACACTTCATTTTTTTCGTGGCATCTATTTTAGTTTGTAGTTTGTGTATACTAAATTTTTTTCTTTTGGCCACAATCATTCTATTAAAGGATTCTCAAGGAATTATTTCTTTCAATGATAAATCTTTTAATCTCAAATTCTGTTGTTTACACTTTAAATATTTTCTTTTTTTATATGTGTTATACTTTCATAGATATATATTTTTTTTAAGTACATATTTCTATTTTTAAAATGTATATGCAATCAGATATGTCACTAGAATATAAATCAAGTTTTTCGAAAAATTTAACCAAAAAAAGAAAAAGGTTCGAGCTCTAAGACAATTTAAAAAAAAAAGTGGTTGATAAATATTAACAAATAATAAAGCAAATAAATTTTCAATAAAATTTATTACTTACCTTCATTTTAGATGCTTACATCTTGTCATCAGGCATTAAGGAAGCAAAACAATTATAGTTTGTCAACATTGCAATCAAAACTATATGCAAGACAACCATGAAATAAAGTATATAAATAAAAACAAAATGAAATTTGAATCCTTTCATCCAATAACAGCATTTCTACACTAAGGCATTGTTGTAGAAAATCATAATGTACGCGTTTACTTGGTAAAACTTTCACCAGACCACACACTTGGGGCCACAGCCTCGGCCATGTACGTTTGAAACGTGAAGGGCAAACCTTACAACAATGCCTTTTTAGCCTGGGAGTCTCCGCAAACAATTTTATGATTGTGGCTTCTTTATCCCTCGTCACAAACTCTGTCTAGAAACTTTGTGAAGGACAAGATATAAGTTGCTTAGTTGTAATAGAAACTAAACCGATAATCAAAGTGAGAATGATTAAATCACCATGAATCCAATGTACAAGCTTTCATTATAACTAAAGAAGCGAAATAGAATAAGACAGACCCTCAAACGATTGGATTGAATACTAAGAAAAAGTTTACTAGATTACACCACAAAGTTAATAGCAGTGAATCAGTCCTGTCATAAACTTAATTATAGCTCGGATAAATGATAAAAGCCAAGCCACAAAGCTAATTGCAGCTAAAGCCGGAAAAGCCATAGACTTAATTACAATAAAGCCATAAATTGAATAACAGTAGTGTTTTGGGATAAGACTAAGCTAACATTATGCTAATTAAGACTAAGCTAAGAGCTAAACTAATGATAGGACAAAGTTATAGAGCTACGAAGCTAAGAAGTTAAGGGATAGATATATGATCAAAGCATGGTAGTTGTGGAACCCTTTTCTTCTTAGTCTCGATTAGCTTTTATAGCTATTGCCTTCGAAATCTCCACAGTTGCTTGATGACTCCAGCATCTTCTAGTTCGTTAGAGCTGATCGAGTTCTTTGCTCATTTTGTCCCCTTCTGTTTCAGTGTTGCACGTTTCATCAGACTTGGTCTTCTTTATTTAAATCCAACACGTGCTTGCCATGCACCAGTTTATTTTTACTTGGTAAAAGTTCAACCTCAATACAAATTTTGGCTACAGTGTTGGCCTTGGACCCTTTTTGTCCTGCATCTTTCGACCACCTGGCTGATTACTTAAAGACTTAGGTGTAGAACATTTCCCTTCATTATGAATCCACGCTCTTCAGTCATCAGGCTGATTAATGGTAGATTTTCGGTGTAAACAATGCCTTCATAAGCTGTTCGAATGACGTCATGGAGTTTGAACTGTTTATGATCTCAGTCACGTAAGTTATGCCTCCAAAACGATCAACTTTTCCACATACCATATCCTATGCGATTCGTTTGGTACAATGTTTTCCTTCACATTAAATGCATATCACAACCTGTCAATCATGATTGTTCAACTTTGCTAACCCGGAGCCTCCACATGTCTCACTATGCTGATCACCTCACGTCTATTTTGGCATTGAGCCTGTTAGGAAATTTGACGTCCTTAAGTCTTCCAAGTATTTTCATGATTACAGGACACAATCTTCAATTCATGAATTACATGGAGTGGATCATAACAAGTTAACCGTCATCTTCGATTTTAAAAGAGCCTTTTTTGAATATCTAAATTCTCATCCCCATGTACTCTTGTTCACGTACACTCTCTCAAGTTCTACTTCCTTCTCAACTTAGGTATCGGGCGGGCATCGCAACTTGCATATCTATTCTCCTCACATAATGATTTTAGGTAGAAGCTCCTAGATGCCTCCTTACTTTTCTGATATCTAGAATTCTAACTTTATTCAATCTAGTAGAAACTTATCAAAGAGCTTTCAACACTTCCTCGCCTATAACAACCTTTTGTTAATGTATGGCTCTCCACCGAGCCCAAACCGTTGATCAGGTCTATATCTCTACTTTGTTCATTGCTCACTCTTCAAATTCCTCCATGTAAATTCTCACTCCCCTATTTCTTTCAGAACCCAGAGTTCGAACTTAAAGATCTTTTCCAAGACCTTGCTGTCTATCTCATCACTTATCCCAGATTCTCTATCCAAAAACTATTTGGCCTCTTTAGCTACTAATATCTCAACAATTCACATATCTTGGTGCCCGAGCTATCCAACCCTGATCATTCTCTAGTAGTGATTCTTAAACCATAAGGATTTTTGCATCAATGCCACTTAGCACCTTATGTTTTCCAGAAGTTCCGCTCATTTCTTTAATGCCTCTGATCTCATCATCAGCAACTTGGAGTCTCCGTTGCACTCTTCTTTTCTTCAAACTGCTACTAGCTCTATACGCGCTAAGATCGGTGAACTATTCACCTATTGCTTCCAAACTCATATGACCCTTGGCCACTTCTTTCAAGTAATTATGGACTGCGACTAACATCAAACTATCTTTCAAATGAAAAGAATAATCTGTTGGGACAAATATCTTAAGAGGGATAAATTAAGACATTTAACAACTATTGAAAATAAAGAATTTATCAAATGATACATAAAAGTTCTCTTAAGCAATTAATCAAACACTAAGCAAACACAAATGACAAGTAAAGTAAAGTAGAGATAAAGAAGAAAAAGACAACTGATTTTTAGGTGGTTCGGCCTTACCTATATCTATCGCTTAAGAATGCTTCCCTTAGGACTTCAATCAACTCCACTATGATGCTTTTTCAAGACTTGTTGAAGTAAAAAACCAAGTGTATAACTCTTTAACCGAAATTTCAAAGAACCCAAGAGACACTTTCTATAGGATTTTCCTATACTTTTCTCAAGCTCAATATGTATATTAAACAAGATTTTCTAGCTCAAAAGGTGTGTATGTATCAAGAATTTGAAGGAATAGGTGATAAAGATGATATAACTTCTCAAAAGTAGATATGAAACTGTAAAGCTCTTGAATGCTCAAAGATATCACAATAATAGCTCAATGATTTTCAGCAATGAATGAGGAAGAAAGATTTTCCAAGCTTATATCTCTACGTTTTAAATGTTTGAAAGATGTATTTAAAGAGATTTGAGAGTTAAGGCTTTGATAGGTGAAGATCAGAGAAAAAAATGGGGCTGAACGATATTAGTGCATTTATTACAGCAGAATGCTCGACCAGTCGACTGGCTAGGTCAACCGGCTTGCCCCTTCGTTCTACTAACTTGGCCAGACACCTCAGCCGATCGACCAGCTAAGTGGTCCAGCTAAGCCCCAAAGTTCTCTACATTTTAACTATTTGAAAGATGTATTTAAAGAGATTTGAGAGTTAAGGCTTTGATAGGTGAAGATCAGAGAAAAAAATGGGGCTGAACAATATTAGTGCATTTATTACAGCAGAATGCTCGACCAGTCGACTGGCTAGGTCAACTGGCTTGCCCCTTCGTTCTACTAACTTGGCCAGACACCTCAGCCGATCGACCAGCTAAGTGGTCCAGCTAAGCCCCAAAGTTTAGGCCAGGTGACCCCCACGCTCAGCCGATCGACCGGCTAAGGGGGTTCGGCTAAACAGAGCCCTAGAAATGAAGCCAAACAAGACTAAAACCATTTAAAGTCAATTCTAACTCATTTTTACAACACCAAATCAACCACAAACAAGCTTTATAAGATCAATTGAATCTAAAAATCATTCCAAAACATGTGTTTGAAGAATTTCATGCATTTTATGTTATCAAATTGAATTTTACATTTGTAGATCAATGTCCATGAGATTTTAAAATGAAGATGAGATGCTTAAGCTATTAAAAATGAATCTAAGGCTATTCGTAAGGAAGCATGACATTTGGGTACCCGTTATGATGCCTTGCCTTGCCTCTGCCTTATGACTTCTTATCTTTTTCTTCTTCGTGCTTGAGCTCTAATATTTAACAGATGAATCTTCCATGTAGTCAAGCTCAAAACTAAGAATATTCTCCTATCTTCCAAGCAACTATCTTATGATATTTATTTGAAAGTCACAAGATGCTTTTTTAGTAAATTAATTATAATTTCCATTATCAAAATCAATATAATAATAAGTATTTAGCCAACATAATTTTTTTTCATTCATCCTTTTCATGTTGTTTATGAATGTCACTGTTTCTTATTATTCTTTATGTAATAGGGAGTGTCTGAGAGATCAACATTTCTGAGAGAAAAGAGAGAAAAGAGTTTGCATTGTTTTTTCTAGGTGATGAATTGTGTTTGACAGACTAAATTTTGTGAGGATATAGAGGAAAAAAAGTAAAGAGAATAGGAAACCTAAAGAAGAAAAGATTTAATTGAGAGAAGGTACGAAAACTTCTTAAGCTTGCCTCTTTGCTAGCTCTCTAGAATTAGGGTAGTAGGCTTCAAATATTTGCCATTAATGGACTATGAATTATACAACATTTTCTCCAAGGTTCTTAATTTGTAAGTGCCCCCAAGCAATACTTCATCCACCTTGAATGATCCTTCCCAAGTTAGAGACCATTTGCCTAATTCATTATCTTTACGACCAATAGGAAGGATAAATTTCCAAACTAAATCTCCCAGAACAAAAGACTTAGTTTTGACCTTTTAATGTAGGCCCTAGCAACTCTCCTTTTTCGTACTTCAATGTTGTCTAAGGCAACGAACCTTTACTTGTCTAAATTCTCCAGGTTAGAAAGCATCGTATCCTTGTATCCAGCTGCATCAATCTGACCCTGGTGAATTACTCGCAATGACCTAATCTTCATCTCTATTGGAATCATCGTAGCATGCCCATAAGTAAGCAAAAACGACGAAGTCCCTGTGCTCGCTTTCTTGGCAGCACAATTTGCCCATAGAGTTTTTGACAATTTCTCATGCCATGACCGAGGATGCTCCCCTACCATCTTTTGGATGATTGATATAATAGCTTTGTTGAAAGCTTCAGCTTGGCCTTTGCCTTGGGCAAAATAAGGTGTTAAGTCAAAGATAGTGAACCCCATGTTGGTGGAAAAATAAATAACCCTTTCGCCTGCCAAAATTGTTCCTTGATCTATTGTTAACATCTCAGGTATACCAAACCTATGAATAATCTACTTCACAAGGAATTCAATAATGTCATCTTTGTCGACCCTTTCTAGTAGCATTACTTCAATCCACATGGTGAAGTAGTTCATCGCCACGATGATAAATGCATAACCCATGAAAGAAGCTAGACAAATCTTCCCAATAAGGCCAATTACCCATCCCCAAGATTAACCGCTAGGTGAAATTCCATAATAGGTACCCTCTGGACTGGGTTGTGTTTCTGACATTGTTGGCATTCTTTGGCACATCTAATAGAATTATCCATCATTGCAGGCCAATAATACCCATGTCTCCTCAAAGCCCATTGCATTTGCAGACTTAACTGAAGTGGCTCACACATTCCTTTATGGACTTCAGCCATTGCTCGAAAAGCCTTATTTTTACCAAAACATCTGAAAAGCAAACCATCTGGACTCTACTTGTACTGCTTTTTGGCCAACAGGACATAATTTGTCACCCTTAAATATGTCTTTTGGTCCATTCGTCTGTTTGGATCTTGCAAATAAAGGATAATGGGCAACCTTCAATCATCATCACTGATAGACACTGGAAAAACTTTCGCCATAGGCTCGTGCATCATTGATGGGAATTCCCTCTTATGAATTATCACAAGTTGTCTATCGGTGCCTTCAGCGATTCGTATTCCAGATGCCAACTGTGTTAACCCGTTCAAGACCTCGCTACATTTCCTAGGAACACTCTCTAAAATCACCTCTGAAAATTTGCTAGGCAAGCACAATATTTTGGCATAGTATTTTACTAACGCAAGCTAGTGCACTGCAAATCACTCTACTTCATAATAAGCAGAGAGTTGCTAATAACTTTGATCACTATTACTCCTATCCCAGCTAGAATCTCTAACCCAATAATCCATGCCTCATACTCTACTTGATTATTTGAGCAAATGAACCTTAACTGGAAAGCATGTTGAGTTTCAACTCCCAATGGAGATTTTAAGACAATGGCAATCCTTGAGGTGGCTTCTATTCTCGATCCGTTAGAGAAGTGTTGGGATTATATGCCCTAAAGACCATTTGTACATAGATATTGGGCTAGACTTTTTATCATTGTTTATATTTATGAGTACTTTTTACATATATTATTTTTGGTATATGTGTGATACATTGTGTAAAGGTGCAATGATATAGTTCAATGACTTCGGTCCACAGTGAGGCTAATACACAACAAGTCCAAGTCTAATTATATATATATATATATATATATATATATCATAAAGATGTCCATAGCAGGATGGTAGTGTTAGGCACTTTACTGAGATAAGGCTATAGTGGGCGAGCCTCCCAATAGGGTGATCTACCTAGGTTCTTGTTGGGTCTTTCTAGACTTCGATTATAATAAATGTATTATGCATTTGACAAGACCACCATGAGTATGTATTTTGGAACTGTGCCATCACATATGAAAGACAAGATACTCACTGCTTCCGAGTGACTGATGCTGTTAATCTTGAGTGTGTGTGGATAAACTAGTGAAGCTGGGGTGTAGTACTTTGATATACTGATGTATTCATTTTGTGCGTTTCTATATTGCATGTATATACTTGTTTTGAGGTGTTTCAAGCTTCATTTAATGTAATAGTATAGCATTTAGGTCATACTTGTGCATATTAGGGTTTACATATTCATAGTTGAAGTTAGGACTTAAATGCTACACTAATGCGCGTTTGTTACTTATTTAAGGTGTGATGTGGGAAGATAATTGGAGATAGATTAAGGGTGCTTAAAGTGTGAAACAAATCAAAGGATGTTACGGACATAAAGAAACGAAGAAAAGTGCATTTGGAAGTGGCCAGGCAAAGGAAGAAGCAACCGAGGCGAAACTGAGCGAACGTGAGCCAAATTCGGAGCTTGCAAACTAAGAAGGATATGGAAAAATTTTGGACATGTTTTAGGAAGAAAAATGTGACTTGGGAGATCCCCCATGATGGTACAAAGCCATAGAAAAAAATGGTGCACAAATTGTAGCCAAAATGAGCAAGATATGAGCATTTTACTATCAAGACCGGTTAGCTTCCGTCTAGGCCAGACGACCTAGCCAGTTGACCGGACCGGCTAGGTCGACCAACCAGATCAGAATCTGGCTAATTTTGGTCGGATGAATTAGCCCCGAAGTCAGTCGACCAGTTAGATGCGTTAACAACTCTATTTAAGCCATTTTTCAGCCATTTTTTAGGGAGAAAAATACCCAAATCAAACACTCATTTTCCTAAACCCAAAATCCACTAAAAATCACCTCACACACTCACTTCTAAACACATTTAACACTTAGAATCAAGGATCCAAGAGGATCAAACACTAGGATTTGGGGCATAGCTCATGGATTATATAACTTGGCTATGGATAGAAGGGTATCTCTCTTTTATCCTAAGTCTAATTATGTTTGATTAAAGCTATGTAGGGTGATTATTCTTGTATTTATGGATTGATTTGTACTTTTTATTAATGGGAACTTGATGAATTTATGTATATATGCTTTATGCTTAGGGTTTCAAAGGCTATTTTACATACATATCTATGTGTTTTTTAAAATGCCTCAAAGAAGTAGCATATGTATATTGAAGTCTATTGTGATATTAACCATTCTAAATAATTATGCTAGCATGTATATGTGTTTGTGTAGTGATTACATGAAATGGGTATGACTATATACATGTCTATGTGTGTGTTAGCCTACTTAATAGCATAAATAGCTTCTATTGCTTACATGTCAGGTGCTATTGCTTAAATTGGTGTAATCTAAGCATGTCTATGTGTTTAGTAGTAGAATAAACCGGTGTATTCTCAAATGCCATGCCCTAGATGTGTTTGTTATGCACTTTAATGTCAATTTCTGCTGTTGTGAAGCGATCGATGGTGCACAACTAGTAACTAGCCTAGATCGAGTCCCCTTTGGCTTTAAATCCAGCCAATAGGAGTCCAGATAGGTTTAGTTGACCTTGGCTCACTTAGAAAGGCTAATTAGTCCACCCTAACACCCTAGGTTCATAAGGATCACGCTGTAGCTTTAAGTGGGGCGAAGCTTAGGGACGGACTCGCACCGAGTCCTAGGGCCAAATTAGGGAACTAATTAGAGGACTAAATGCTAGGGTTAGATTGATCTACACTCACTTAGAACCTTATTGGTAGCCCTAATTACTAAGTCATAAAGACCACGCTGTACTGCTAGGCATCGCCACCTAGGGACGGACCCGCACTAAGGCTTACGGTACTAATTAGAAGGCTAATTATAGGTCTAGATTATAGCACTTAGTGTAGTCCATCAAGTAACCCTAGAATGACGTAGCAATCACCATAAACAAGACGTAAGCACCTTAGTCCCCCATTTTCGACGTTTGAATCCCCTTAGATCACTTGATTCCCCTGTCACACACACACACATCTTTTATTTCCTTATCCTTAGTTTAGCTTTACTTTTCCAAGCTCCCTTTAAATTGAAAATCCCCAAAAAGAGTGTAGTTTAGGTCCCACCATGTAGCTCTTAGAACGCGCATAGCTTCGGACCCTACACATATTAGGCCTCCCCGTGGATTCGACCCTGCACTTGTACACTTGTATTACACACGACCCGTGCGCTTATGGGCTATTTAGGCGTGTGCCGCGAGATAGCATATCAAGTTATTGACGCCATTGCTGAGGAGGCAACGTTTGTTTGGTTTCTTAGTTTTTGTGTGTCTTAGCTTGTTATGTGTTATTTTTATCTTTTCTTTCCATGTTTTTATTGTTTTGATTAATAAAAGAAAATTTCAAAAAAAAATTTGTTGAGCATTGTGAAGAGGTTTACTTGTGTTAATTAATCATGAATGATCTTAATGTGTAATGGTGGTCACTTGTATCCTCTTCCCCACCACCTGAACGTGCTCCCATTGCATGTCGCATTTGTGGAAGCTTAATGCATCCAACTGTTTTCTGTCCCCATGAAAATTCCTTACCTAGGGCTAGTGCTAACTATGACCCCCATAGTCATGCATCATCTCATGTATCTTCATTTAGAAATCATGACTATAGGGATGCATATTCTTGTTATTGCAATCTATGTGGAAGCCATGCTCATGATTCCAATACTTGCCCTACCTTCTACCCTTATCCCCGATTGCATGCTACGCTCAATGCCCCTAGGAATCATATGCCCATGCATGCGTCTTCATCCTATTATCATAATTCTACATAGCAACATTATGCATTTTCATATTAGAGTCAAGATGACTCTTCATTCGATACACCTCCATGCGTTGAGAGTCCATCCTTTATACCATCGTTTCCTACCCACCATTTCTCTGAGTTTTATGATGACGATGTTGTTTGTGTTCCTTACCAAATTCTCCCCAATCTCAACTTGGAAGAACTTTCTTCTTTTAGTCTCTTTCACGTAGTCAAAAGCTTGACTACCTCATATACCTCCACCAATCTATCCAAGAGCGCCTATATTGTAAAAGGCAACAAGTTGATAATCAAGATGAGTGCTTGAGGAGAATGGTTGAGAATGAACAACCCGTAGTTAAAAGTCTCGTGACACCTTTAGAACGGGTTAAAGAGATAGGGGAGAGACCTAGAGATGAAAGAAATAAGGGTGGAAATGACGTTGTATTAGAGAGACAACTAGAAAGAGAGGTTGATGGAGAGATAACATCTTGTAGTAAGGATGAGGACAAGCTTAATGACCATTTGGTTCTTGATGACTCTTATGGATATGTTTTAGAGGAAGTAGTACCCCCTTCTCCTAAGATTTCAACGTCCTCCATTGAATCGTGTGAGCCTTTCCTTTCTTCTCATTCTACACTTCACACATACTTGGAGGTTTAATCTTATGATTATAGCACTCATTTGCATTTTAAGTCCTCATTTAAGGAGTCTAAGGTGCACACATCCCTTGAGCATGCACGCATCCATGACCCGAAATCCTTTGAGTCCCCATTGTCCCCTCCATTTGTGTCTACCCCGTATGAAGAGCATAATGGTGAGATGACACCCACTAGTGATGAATGTATTATTGAATTTAAAGAGACTTTAGCTAGTGAAGGTTTAAAGTCATCTATTGGGGAAAACAAGACATCAATTTTGGAGGTTTTAGATGATAAGTCTCTTGGAGTTAAGAATCATGATGTTGAAGAGAATAGCAACTCTAAGAAGACACATAAAAAAGAAATTGGTGTGCTTGGAAGAATGATCTATGGGTCTCTTTGGATGTTTGATGATTCATTGATGGAAATAAAGCCCAAAAGGATCGAATCCACCTTTTATGAGGAGTTAGAGCGACCTAGGCTTAAACATGTTATATCTTGTGGAAAGGAAGAGTGTCGTACTTCATCATCCCTTACCCTTACCCTTGCTTCTCGGAGAGTTGTTCCAACCCCCTTTTCCCATTTCATTGAGTCTCCCTCCTTGGAGCTAACGTTCGTGCCTTCATGCATGGAATATTTTCATCTAGGGTTAGAAAGCACGTTTCCTATGCTGCATGCATTTGACTTATCTTTGACCCATAGGGAGGGTGTGTTCCTAGCCCTTGATTATGAAAAGAAAGCCATAGGGTGGTTAGTTAAAGAGCAAGTGGGGCATGATCTTCCACGTTTATGCATGACACCTTCCACACTTGTGCACACATTTTCATTTGATGTTCCAGGGTGGAAGTAAGAAAAAGGGTGCATTGTGCATCCATTGCCCTATCATTGTTGCATGACCCTTTTCCTTCTACTATCTGCACTTGGTTGAATATCTGGCAATTTGTGCCTCGTAATTTTAAACATGTATTGCTTTAACACTAACGCCTGGCTGGAGGCGTTAAATCCAGCACTGCTAGGAGGCACCCTAGACATGTTTATATTTCATTTGCTTTCCTTGCTTTTCCTTTTCTTGTATCTGCTTTTAGTATTATCGTTCTTTGATTTCCATTCTTCTTTTCATTTGCTTTCTTTTTTTTCACCCTCCCAAGTGTTGATCCTCGCTTCTATCATTTCCCATTCTTTATACACCTTATTTATCATTTGATGATGCCAATGCAAGCTCGCATGGCAATGCTACTAATTATGTGCTTTGAGTGTTTATGATTTGTTAAGAGACAAGGATTAGTAGTTGAATCATTATCCATTGGCATTGAAGAGATTCAAAGAACACAAGGTTGTATCAATCCTTTCTCCATTTGTTCCTTATTTATCGACCTTGTCCCCTCCACCCTTACTTGCTTTGTGTTGTCGATTTGCTTGTTGAGTAGTATTGTTCTATTTGCTTGAGGACAAGCAAAGTTTAGGTTTTAGGGTGTAAGAGTTTGGTTTTCTTGTTATATGCTTTGTGTAGGGTAGACGTGCATTGTGTGCTTAAAATGGTGAAAATTTTTTGATTTTGATGTATGTAGAGTCGTTTGTCTCTTGGTTGATTGGAATGTTGGATTTTATGACTGATTTAATTGATTGGTGAATATGAATTGCATTATGGGGAAGTGAATGGAGTGGATTGAAAATCGGGTCTTAGAGGGGATGCCCTTGAAAGTTGTGGGGAGTGAGAACCTTCAAGAATGACCATTGTAGCCACCCCATAGCATGGTAGGAAAGAGCATTGAAAAATGGTTGTTGATATGAGTGCCCTTCCTTGATTGGTTCTTTTTTATGTGCAAAAGTCTTTCTTTTTCTTTTCTTTTCATGTGAATATAATACAAAGCATGAAAAATCCAAAAAAAAAAAATTGAAAAAGGCAAAAAGGTGCAAAAATATAAAAAAAAAGTGAAAAAGAGAAAAAGCCAAGGCATTAAAAAGTATTGTGAATAAGTGCATAAGTGACACAATGTTAACTTAGCATAAGTTATCCTTTATGTAGATATGTGAATAAGGCCTGTTATAAGCCATTGTGTTTGTATATTCTCTCTCTTCTTGACTTTGAGGTTTTGTGCATGTTGGGGAGGCCATGTTAGTTGAAGGGGCACAAAATCTCAACATCCCGAGTGCGTGCGTTAGAATCCTAGGCTCGTGGTGGTTTGGCTACTCGGGAACATTTTACAAGGTTCAAGGCCCTTTATGAGTTGAGGGAGGATCCAAGGAGAGTTGAGGATCTCTCCATAATAGGAATGCCCCCTTCATGCTTCTTAGGTTAACCATGATAGCGAGTCAATTCCTTAGGCAACCCTTTGCATCGACTTTTGAGGTAAAATTAAGTTTGGGCTTGCTTGGGGACAAGCAAGGTGAAGGTTTGAGAGTGTTGATGTGTTCATTTTGTGTGTTTCTGCATTGCATGTAATGCTTGTTTTGAGGTGTTTTGAGCTTCATTTAATATATTAGTATAACATTTAGGTCATACTCGTGCATATTAGGGTTTACATGTTCATAATTGAAGTTAGGACTTAAATGCTACACTAATGCAGGTTTGTTGCTTGTTTAAGGTTTGATTTGGGAAGATAAATAGAGCTAGATTGAGGGTGCTTGAAGTGTGGAACAAATCAAAGGGTGTTACAGATATAAAGAAACGAAGAAAAGTGCATTTGGAAGTGGCCGAGCGAAGGAAGAAGTAACCATGGCGAAACCGAATGCAACGTGAGCCAAATTCGGAGCTTGCAACCTAAGAAGGACATGGACAAATTTTAGACATGTTTTAGGGTGCAAAGTATGGCTTGGGAGATCCCCTATGATGATATGAAGCCACAGAAAAAAAATGGTGCGCGAATCTGAGCCAAAATGAGCAAGATATGAACATTTTACTATCAAGACCGATTAGCTTCTGTTTAGGCCGGACGACCTAGTCGGTCGACCACCTAGGACGACCAACCAGATCAGAATCGGGGCCAATTTTGGCCGGATGACTTAGCCCCAAAGCTGGTCAACCGGCTAGACGGGTTAACAGCTCTATTTAAGCCACTTTTCAGCCATTTTTTAAGGAAAACAACACCCAAATCAATCGCCCATTTTCCCAAACCCAAAATCCACCAAAATTCACCTCACACACTCACTTATAAACATATTTAACACTTGGAATCAAGGACCTAAGAGGATTAAGCACTAGGATTTCGGGCATAGCTCATGGATTATAAAGCTTGGCTATGGATAGAAGGGTATCTCTCTTTTATCCTAAGTCTAATTATGTTTGATTAGAGCTATGTAGGGTGATTATTCTTATATTTATGGATCGATTACTACTTTTTATTAATGGGAACTTGATGGATTTATGTATGTATGCTTTATGCTTAGGGTTTCAAAGGCTATTTTACATACATGTCTATATGTTTTTTAAAATACCTCAAAGAAGTAGCACATGTATCTTGAAGTCTATTGTGCTATTTACCATTTCTAAATCATTATGCTAGCATGTCTATGTGTTTGTGTGGTGATTAAATGAAGTGGGTATGACTATATACATGTCTATGTGTGTGTTAGCATACTTAATAGCATATATAGCTTCTATTGCTTACGTGTCGTGTGCTATTGCTTACATTGGTATAATCTAAGCATGTCTATGTGTTTTGTAGTAGAATACACCGGTGTATTCTCAAATGCCATGCCCTAGATGTGTTTGTTATGCGCTTTAATTTCAATTTTCGCTATTGTGATGCGATCGATGATGCACAACTATTAATTAGCCTAGGTCGAGTCCCCTTTGGCTTTAAATCTAGCCAATAGGAGTCTAGATAGGTTTAGTTGACCTTGGCTCACTTAGGAAGGCTAGTTAGTCCACCTTCACACCCTAGGTTCATAAGGACTACGCCGTAGCTCTAAGTGAGGCAAAGCTTGGGGACGGACTCGCATCGAATCGTAGGGCCAGATTGGGAAACTAATTAGAGGACTAAGTGCTAGGGTTAGATCGATCTACACTCACTTAGAACCTTATTGGTAGCCCTAATTCCTAAGTCATAAAGACCACGCCGTACTGCTAGGCATCACCACCTAGGGATAGACCCACATTAAGGCTTAGGGTACCAATTAGGAGGCTAATTACAGGTCTAGATTAGAGCACTTGGTATAATCTATCAAGTAACCCTAGAATGACGTAGTAATCACCATAAACAAGACGTAATCACCTTAGTCCCCCATTTTCGACGTTTGGATCCCCTTAGATCACTTGATTTCCCCGTCACACACACACACATCTTTTATTTCCTTATCCTTAGTTTAGCTTTATGTTTCCGAGCTCCCTTTAAACCAAAAATCCCTAAAAAGAGTGTAGTTTTGGTCCCAACACATAGCTCTTAGGACGCGCATAGCTTTGGACCCCATACACATTAGGCCTCCCCGTGGATTTGACCCTGCACTTGCACACATCGTACTACACACGACCCGTGTGCTTGTGGGCTATTTAGGCTTGTGCTGCGAGAGAACGTATCATGTATCATAAGGAGATGTCTTGAGTGATAAAATTGTCTGCTTCATACGTTACGTGTTGTGTTCTAATCAATCAGGACATACATGTGCACCAACAGAGTCTATTTGCCCCCTTGGATTTATGTTATTAGGCATCATAAATCTAGATCTAGTGATATTACCCTTCAGGGGTATATTAGTCATTTGGCTTCTAGGTCATTCCCTAGATCAAGAGATCCATCACTAGGTGGTGATCACCCATTGGACTACAGATTTGAAGGTTCCAGATGTAGTCTTGGAAGTGATGGTGCCTTTTGACTGGCCTTGACTATCGGTGGACACAGAGGGGTATATTTTGGTCATTTCACTTAGTTGGTCAAAGACAGTGGTTACTTGTTGTCATCTATTTCGACTTAGCCAATGATTTTCCTTGAAGTGTGTGATCTATTGGTTTTGTGTGTGGTCTTGCATTGTATTTCTATATCTATTTAGAGATGTTTTTGAGCTTATTAGATGGCCTTAGTGTGGTATTTATACTATAATTGTGCATACAAGGATAAAAGTGTTCATACTTGAGTTTATAGGAAAAATGGTACACAAATTGCTTATTTCTCGTGCTTTTCGGTAAGATTTGGAACAATGCTTGGAGCTTACAATGATTAACATATGATGATGAAGCCAATCCAAAGGTGTTTTGGGTGAGAAGAGAGCAAGAAGATTGCATTTAGAAGCTCTCGGACAGAGAACGAAGTAATCGGGCGAAACCGAGCGCAACTGGAGCCAAATTTGGAACTTGCAACCAAAGAGGACATGGACCAAGTTTGGATATGTTTGTAGGGTGCAAAATATGAATAGAAATGGCTTGAGAGATCCCTGAAAACAATATGAAGCCATAGAAAAAAAACCATGCTCAAATTGAAGCCAAAATGAGCAAGTTATGAACAAAACTACCAAAAGTCGGTCACACTCTTGACCAGGGTTGGCCAACCGATCCTGCTTCTGACCTAGATCAGAACATTCAACAAATTTGGCCAGACTCACTTAATTTTAGGTCGGGAGACTAACCCGGCGATTGACTTTTGCAGCAGAATGGCCTATTTAAGCCCATTTTGAGCCTATTTTGGATATCTTTGATCCCTATCTTCCATACCCATTACACCAAACCCTAATTCCATCACTCACCCATCTCACACACATAATCCACATCAATTCCATCCATAAACAAGCTTGGATTTGAAGATCAAGAAAGGATTTGAAGGGTTTAGAGCAAGATTTGTAAAGAGCAAGCAAGGATAATGAGAGACCTCTACAATCTTTTCTTTATTCTTGTCTATAATATGTTAGATTAGCTCTATATTGGGGATGATTGCTATTTTTGTAATGGGTTAAGGATCTAAATACTTGTTTTGAGATATTAATGGTTGTATATACATGCTTTATTCTTACATTTCTACGGCTTGAAATTGAACATGTCAAGGTGTTTAATGAAATGCTTCTATAAGTTTGCATGTGTAATTTGTGCTTAGATGCTAATAGTAGTGGTCTCACCTTCACCTTAATCCATGCTAATGGCATGAGCCCTACTTGTGACTACATTTGTGTTGATTAATTGTGTTTGTCATGCCTTTAATATAGTAGGTAATCACTTCTAGCATGAAACATGGCTAAAAGGGTAACACTATCACTTGCTTGGCCTAGAGGACTTAATCTCTAGCTTGAAACATAACTATAAGGTTAGACTCCCTATTAGGACATTAATCAACACCCAGGGGACTTAGAACTAGATCCACAAGCCATAGATAGCTAGGACAAACCTAAACTTCTAATTGGGCCCAGTTATGGATAGGGTTGCACTATAGTTAGATGTGGTAAGTCTAGTAAACTAAGACCGCCATTAGAATAATCTAACCATCAATAGCCTCAAAACAAGGTTAGGAACCCAAATCTATTCCAAAGGAGCAATCACCCTTGAGTTCTCCAAAACCTTTGTAGATCGTCACTTCCAAAGCTTGTTTATACCATTATTCCCATTAGTTAGGTTAGGTTTAAATTAGATCTCCAACTAGTCCAAAAACCCTAAAAAGAGTAGGTAAGACCACATGTAGCTAGTGGAAGACACACTTTCACTTAGAGCCACACACATAGATAGCCTCCCTGTGGACACGACCCCGCACTCGCACAAGCTATACTACTGCAACCCGTGTGTTTGTGGGTAACACTTTTAAAGGTTTACAATCAAGTTTTTGGCAACGTTGTTGGAGAAGCACGGTTGTTAGTTTCATTGTTTTTGTGTTTTTTTATTAGTTATGTGTTGTATATACGTTTTTTTTGTTTGTTTATCATTTACATATCTATTTTCTTTACTTATTGCTTTTACTTATTTTGTTTTTGCTACTTTAGTTTACTTCTTGTGTTTGTGTTCTTTTTGTGTATTTCTTAGGATTTAGGTGTTTATGGTAGGAAGTCGTTTATTGAATTGAAGTTTTGGGGGTTGAAATGTGGAAAGAGAATTAGGTTATTTTTCATTCTTGAATGGATGGCTAATCCTAATCCTAATCCTCCACCTAGAGCCAAGACCTTAAAGTAATATCTTGAGCTCGACACTTATCAACCTTGCATGTTTATTCAACTACAGACCCTAGGAGATGTGACCTTTAAGATTAGGCCTGAGACCTTGCAAATGCTTCCATCATTCTATGGCCATAATAATGAGAATCTCCATGTGTATATAGGTGTATTAGTTGAGATAGGCTCTACCATTCATTTTAAGGATGTCTTTTTCGAGAACGTGGGGCTTAGATTGTTCCCATTCTCTTTAAAAGATAAAGTAAGGCAATGGTTCAAGTCCTTACCCCATGAGTCTATCACTTGTTGGGATGAGCTTCAAGTTAAGTTCCTTCATAGATTTTTCCCAATAGCTAGGATAGCCACTCTTAGGGCAGAAATCATGACATTTGCATAACAAGAATTAGAGTCCCTTCACGAGACTTAGGAGAGATTAAATGAGCTTTGTCACCAATGCCCACATCATAGGTATAATTTACATGAATTGCTCTAGTTTTTCTACTTAGGCTTGACTTCACCATATAGGCTAATGGTCAATGCTTCGAGTGTTGTGGGGTTCTTAGATTTGATGCCCGAGGAGGCTTGGTCAAAACTAAAGGTTATGGTAGAGGACTCATTCCAGAATGTTAATTTTGAGAGAGTAGGGAAGGGAACTAGGACTACCACTCTTAGTAGTGTGTTTGGGGTTGACTCAAATTACAATTTAGCTACTGAGGTAAGAGCTCTCACTAGGAAGTTTAACCAGTTTATGTCTTTAAGTACCACATCCACTCATAGGTCTATTTCTAGTGCATCTTTTCCTCATCCTCCTAGTCTTGTAGCGGTGTGTGCCTTGTGCTCTAAGTCTAGCCATACCACCATAGCATGCCCTCTTGCCCTACAGCTCCCCGAGATTATACAAGAACACATTCTTGCCAATCAAGGTTATTTATCCACTACTTCTTGCGTACCTGGACTCAGGTGGTGTGATCATTCCATGATAATGCAGTCTTACAACAACACAAATTCTTCTTATTCATTCCAAAATCATCCTAGTCCATCCCTTCTTAGTCCTTTAGGTTTTCATTAGGCAGTTTTTTAGCCTAGGTATCCTAGTCCTTCGCAACAATCATTCCAATCTACTCCTATTAGTTCCACTCCACTTATTCAGCCTATAACTGACCATAGGATTGATTTACTCACTGAGATGATGCAGGCTCAACAATAGATGATAGAGTCCCAAAAACAAACATTTCAAAGTGCGATTATGGAGTTAAAAAGCCAAGTAAGACATCTTACGGAACAAGTTTATTGTAGAGACCCAGGAAAGCTACCTGTTTATTGTGAGCCGAATCCTAGAGATCCTTGTAGCACTTCAAGCCCTTCTCTGAGAAATTTTGCACAGGCTAAGGGCATTACGACTTTGAGAAGTGGTAAGTTTATAGATAATCAAGTGGGAGAGTCCGTGAGTAGAGCTAGGCCTGAAATGACAAGAGTTGATGGAGAGACTAGTATGCCTAAGAAGAGGACTAAAGAGTGAAGAGAAAGAGAGAAATCACATTGAGGTAAGTATTGCTCTATCACATAAAGAAGGGAAACAAGTTGTTGAATCTCATGATGTTACTCCAAGAGCTCCTTTTCTTTAGCATTAGAGAGGCCCAAGAAAGTTGAGGATGACAAAGAATCAAGGATTTTAGAGCCTCTTAAAGATATTAATGTCACTCTACCTTTAGTTGAGGCCATTAAGAAGATATCGGCTTATGTCAAATTCTTTAGAGATATGTGCATTAGGAAGAAGCAGACCACCTACTTACCTACGAAGGTGAAGCTTAAAGAAAGAGTTAGTAGCATTTGCACCACTGGCGTTCTGCCTAAGCTTCGCGATCCTGGGGCCTTTACCATCTCTTCTACCATTAATGATCATCCGATAGCCCATGCCTTGCTTGATTTAGGTTCTAGTGTCAATCTTGTTCCTTTTTTAGTGTATAAACATTTAGGTTTGGGGGCATTAAAGCCTACTAGTGTGGTTTTACAGTTAGCTGATATGAGTGAGAGGAGACCTCGAAAGATAGTTGAGGATGTCACTATTAAAGTTGGAGAGTTCTATTATCCCGTTGATTTCATTATTTTAGACATGCATCCACGTCATGACACTAGGAATACAACACCTGTCCTTTTGGGAAGACCATTTTTAGTAACTATCGGTTCAGTGATTCATTGTAAGACAAGGATCATTGAGTTTACATTTAGGAATTTGAAGGCTGATGAGGAGAATTGTTTTTTCATAGAGTCTGTGGCTTTTAGTGATGATAATTACTATCCCCATCACCCTTACTTACGTCATTAGGGTAGATTACATTATTTGCTTAAAAATGGTGAAAATTTTCTATTTTTATGTATATCGAGTTGTTTCTCTTTTGGTTGATTGGTGTTTTGGTTGTTATGATTGACTTAATTGATTAGTGATATAAGTTTGTAAAGTAGGGAGTGAATGGAATGAATGGAAGGCCAAGTCTTGGAAGGGATGCCGTTGAAAATTGTGGGAAGTGAGTGCCTTTAAGAATGCACCTTGTAGCTACCCCGTGGCTTGGTTGGAAAAAATGGTTGAAAAGAGTTATTAATATGAGTACCTCTTCCTTAATTGGTTCTTTTTTATGTGTCTTAGTTTTTTTTTTTTTCTTGTTGTTATGGAATGCAATGCAAGAATGCAAAAATTCAAAAAAAATTGAAAAAAGGCAAAAAGGTGTAAAAAGATTAAAAGAATTGAAAAATAAAAAAAATTGAAAAGAAGAAAAAGCCAAAGGCACCAAAATGTTTAATGCATAAGTGCTTATGTGACACTGTCAAATTAGCACAAGTTGCTCTTTCGTTATTCCACTGTAATATGAATAACGCTCTTACGTTATTTTGTAAGCCATTGTGTTTGTATATTTCTTCTCTCCTTTTTTTGAGGCTTTGTGCATGTTAGGGAGGCCATATTAGTTGAGTGGCCACAAAATACCGACATCTCGGGTGCATTCGTTAGAATCCTAGGCTTGTGGTGACATAACTACAAGGGAATTTCCAATGAGGTGTGAGGCCCTTTATGAGTAAAGGAAGGATCCAAAAAGGCTGAGGACCTCTCTACAATAGGAATGAACCATTCATGCTCCTTAGCTTCACCAAGATAGCGATTCAATCTTTTAGGAAACTCTTTTTAGTGACCTTGAGAAAGACTTAGGTTTGGTCTTGCTTAGGGACAAGCAAGGAGAAGGTTTGGGGGTATTGATGTGTCGTGATTTTGTGTGTGTTTTGCATTGTATTTTACTTGTGTTTTAAAGGTGTTATGTGCATATGTAGTGGCATTAGTGTAGTAACTAAGATAGAATTATGGTTAAGCAAAGGTAATTGTATATAGTTGAGTTTAATAGATAAATGCTACACAAATTTCCAATTCTAATGATTTAAGTGAGACTTGGTTGAAAACAAAGCTTACACGATGATGGGTGATAGAGATAGAAGCTGTATAGGTCGTGAGAAAGAGGCCAAAAGCAAGGAAGATGAAGATTGAAGATTAAATAAGCTACTAGTCAATTCCCAAAGGCTGCCTACTGACCAGTAGGGTCAGCTGGAAAATCCAGAGAACAGAAGACAGTATTGGCTGACTAGTAAGGGCAGCCAGTTAATCCAAAGGGCTTAAGAAAGAACCGATCGACCCCCCCCAGTTATCGGCCAGCCAGTAAGGTTGACCAGCAGTGCCGCTGTTAGCTATGAATAGGGTCTGATTTCAGCATTTATTATCATCAATTAATACACACTTCACACCCACTTCTCACACGCATAAAACCCTAACTCACCCACCTCACACATACTTTTTCACATACTTACCACTTGGATTCAAGCTTACTTGGAAGGATTTAACAACTTTGGAATGAGGATTTACTCAAGGGCAGTGCAAAAATTGCTAGGATGAAAGGGGAGTTTCTTTATTCTTCTTTCATCCTATTTTATATTATAATTGAGTAAACTTGTTTAGGGTGATTTAGTTTATGACCCGTTTGATTATATACTCATGGTATGGGATTTGATGGCTTAATATACATATGCTTTGTTTTTCTTATTTTAATGGCTGTTATTCAATACATGTTTACGTGTTTGATAATTTGCCTATCTGAGTAGCATAACTATAAATTGATGTTTATTTGCTACTAAACACCTCTAATCCATTATATAATCATGTCTATGTGTTTGTATATGGATTGTATGCAGTTAGTAATGCTTATACCCATGTCTATATGTATGTTTGCATACCTAGTAGCAAATATGACCTCAATATTGCATACATGTTAGTTCCCAATTGTTTTTAATAGTATCATCTGAGCATGATGATGTTTGGTAGTCAAATAGGTCCCTTTATTCGCGAACACCTTAGCTTAGAACATGTATGAATGCATTAATAGGCTGAATCCCGCTATAGTGACCCTAGAACGATGATGCTTAACTTAGGGCTAGCCTAGATCGAGTCTTCTTTGGCTTCAAGCCCAGCCAATAGGTTTTCGGGTAGGTTTAGTTGACCCTAGCAATACTAGGTCTTGGCTTTAAACCTAGCCAATGGTTTAGGTACTAGGGTAGGTTCGTTCTAGATCACCTAAGAAGCTAGTTAGTCAATCCTAAGGCCCCGGGTCATAAGGACTACGCCATGACTCTAGGAGTGTATGCCTAGGAATGGACTTGCACTGAGTCCTAAGGAGAAATTAGGACACTAGTTAGTAATCTAGCTGAAAGTAATCACCATGGTTAAGCCATCCCCTATAATCCCATAGCATTTGAGTCTACAATCACCCATTGGCAAGTGAAAGTCACCTTCGCTCATTCCATTCGCTAGTTTGTTTTCCCCGTCTTCTATTCCCATTTTCCTGTAGTATATTTTTATTTCATTTCATTTGAGCCCCCGCTATATCCAAAAATATGGTTAGTTTAGGTTAACTTTTAGACACCCTTTAGGACATGTACACATAGAATCCTTTCCACAATTAGCCTCCCTGTGGTATCACACCCGTTCTCACAAACACTACTGTGCACCTGCGTTTGCCAGTCTTTAGGGCTTGTGCACTTTAAGACAATCACTTATCACAATTTTTTTTATTAAGTTCAATAATGTACATGAAAAACCAATTTTTTTGTCTTATTTAGGAAAACATGTGCACATGTCAATTAAATAATTGTCTTTACGCTTGTCCCAAAATAGCAGCATCACAGGTAGTAGCTTAGTGTAATGACATGTTTGCAGATAGCTTAATTTATGCCACTTGTCACTACCACATTCGCTACACACCTTGGCTTTTATATTAGATATTATAGATGTTGGCTATTTACTACATTCACATCAATTTGATCACTGGAACCAATTACATACAAAATGGGTAAATAAGCTACGTAAATCCATTAGCACATTACATTTAACACAATTCATTATAAGAACCATTATAATCTATACTATAATGCCAAAGTAATAACCACTTACACCATAAAGTCACATTTTACATTCCTTCTACTACCACGTCTTACTTTGTTACCACTATGTCTACTCTTTGCTTTTTTATACAACAATACATGTATGTCTTGCTACTTGTACTCATGTTTCATTCCAACTACTTTTTTTTCTTTTATGTTTTATATCTTTAGCATTTACTCTTTCATTTACCCAACCTACCTGAACATTTCCAATACATCTTCATTTCAGTTGGCAGCTATTTCCAAACAGGCATTTCCCATTCCCGACATTATTTGTCGCACATGGAAAATTTGAACTTGGGCTCTGTTTTCATTTGTGTCGATATGTTTTCTAGTGCTAATTTGTTCTCTATTATATATTAGACGTTCATGTTCATGTTTTCCTACCTTTATGTGATTTACTTTCTTATTATTACATTTTCTTCTTTATCTCTCTTTCCAGCATTACGACTCAACTATATTATGGTACTTTTTTTCTTATTTTTAATTAGTTAGTTGCCTTTTTTTGGTCATGAATCTCTGTTTATGTTTGAATAATACTCTTATATTGATGGCATTTTTAATGTGTCCATATACGAATGTATAATCTAATTCGCAAATTGGGAACTTTCAGTGGCAGAGCCAGGACCCAACGGTCAGGGGGTGCGCATTTATTGTAATATTTTTAAAAAATAAAAAATAAAAAAACAAATAATATCAATATAATAATGACATTTTAACTTACAAAAGGGATAACAATAGTCATTATTAATTAAAAATACCTTTTATAATTGCCCTCGGCGTGATTTCATATTTTGAAACCGCTGAATAATCAACTCATTATCAATGTTATCAAATATATCTTTTTCAATATAACTAACCAAACAATCATTCATCCAAGCATCTCCAATGCGATTGCATGGCCGATTCTTCACAATTTTCATTGCAGAAAATGCTCTTTCTACAGTGGTTGTGGCAACAGGTAAAGTCAATGCCAACTTCACAAGTAAATACACCAAGGGATAAACAACATGTTTTCTTGTCTCAACTAACTTTTCTGCAAGGCCACCAATCCCAGTTAAATTTGAAAACTCATCACTACTTCGCATATCAAAATTATATGTTTCTAGTTGATTGTCAAGAATCATCAAATCCTTGGGAGAAAAATCACACGGGTAAAACTTGGCAAATTGAATCAACTTTTCTTTATCAAATACAAAAAATAAGTTATCTGGAGTCAAACATGCTGATGTGTGTGTTTTTGAAGTGTAAATTGCATGATTTTGAGTGTGTACGAGTACGTGTTTTGGAGCTAATTTTGTCTATTACGAGCTTCTGAGTGATTATTGGGTCTCATTAAGTGTTTATGTGTGGTGTATCATTTTTTTATCATTTTATTTTTTTCTATTCTATTTTCAGTTTTTTATATAATAATTCTGATTAATTAGGAATTAGGAAATTAAATTTATAAGTTAGCTCGGTTAGATTAGAATTAAGATATTAAATAACTAGAATTAGGATTCTAGGAATTTTAGTTAGTTAAATTAAAGTTCAATAAATTAGTTTAGAACATAATTAATTAAGCTCTAGAGTTTTAGGCCAAAGTTAGAATATTATAATACATAAGCTAATAGAGAGTATATTATATATTATATTAACTAATGACTTGAACCCTACTTTTCCTTTTTTCTTTTCTTTTCTTTCTTTAGGGCACAAAAACACAGCACCCATTTATATATATATATATATATATATATCAACTCATCAACAAGATGGGGGAGGGAGAAAAAGAGAGCAGTCAAGAACGAGAAAAAAAGAGACGCGCTGTAGCAACCCAAAATTTTCCTATTTTCGTCCCTCTTTTCAGCACCAAACACACACATAATCTCACATACATACTCTCACACATTCACACTCAAAAGGGGAATTTTTAGGGTTGATTTGGAGGTGAAAAGAGGCAAATTCCAGCAGGCTTTTCTGCAGGAAAAAGTGCAAAAATTAGTCCGAAAAACTGCAGAAACAAGAGATTTTGCCTGTTCTTTTCTTTGAGTTTGCTTTCTACTAATTAGGGCTTTATAAATACACTTTTTGTGTGCTTATTTCTGCAAGTTTTGGGGCTGGTTTGGGGCTAAAAGGAGAGCTAAATTGGTGCAGAATTGGTGCAGAAAAGTTGCTGTCAAGTTGGATTTCGTTGTTGAAAATTGCATTTTGAAGTTGAATTTGAGTGAAATTGAAACGGGAAGAGGTTCTAAGCTTGAGATTTAATTTCTTGGACATGGAATTCATATTTTTTATATTAAATTTTAGTTTTGCCCTCTCTTTTAGCATGTCGAACTAATTGCTTTAGGCTAGGGTTGGATTATGGATTATGTTATGGCTTAGTGTTGGATTTTGACTTTTATGGATTTTGTGAGGCATGATGATTGCATAACTTGTGGAGGATTGTTGATGACTTTAATATAACATGTCTATGTGTTTGTTGAAAGTCCCAAGAGAGTTTATGCATGCTTGTTTTTGAAATTGTTAATGATTATTGGTCTTGAGCTTAGCCTGAAACATTGTTAATGTGTGAGCCATGATCTATCGCTTGCTAGATTTGCTAATTGTGCTTGAATAAGCTTAAGATTAATTGGTTCCATCCTTAGTTTGAAACACAATTAATGGGTGTGCCTTAATCAACTTGGATTAGTCAATCACTTAGGTTGTTGGTATAGTTGCAAAGCCTTAATTAGTAGGACAAACCTATGCTCTAGAAAGGGCCCATTTAGAGATAGGAGTGCACCTTTAATTAAGGGTAATAAGGCTAGCTAATAAACTAAGGCACTAGAGCCATTGATTGCCTACGGTCCATAGTTAGTCCAATCACTAGCAGAACATAGGAAGTAATCTAACCCTAGGCCGTTTCCCATTACCGAATTCTCCTAGTTGTTCCCAATTGCTTTCTTCTGATTGTTTTCCATTTACTTTTAGTTTAATTTATGCACTTTAGTTTTAATAGGATAGTTTAGAGTTCCCTTCAATTCAAAATTTGAAAAAAAATCTCAAACAAAAATAATTTCGTTTCTACACGTAGTTAATCTAGGATACATAAGACTTAGAAACAGTATTTAGAGGCCTCCCTGAGAAGATGATACCCATACTCTTGCACACACACTACACTGCTTCTGATCTGTGCACTTGCGGGTTTTTAAAACAACATCACATGCCAAACAAATAAGCAACTTAGTGTTTATCTCAGTAAAGCAGTCATTAAGCTCTTGAAGTTGCATATCCACAACAGTGTAAAATAAATCAATGCAATAGTGGTGCAAATTTGTGACATCTTGAACTCTACACCGCGATCGCCTTTTGGATAGAAATTTCTCTTCCATATTTGGAATGTCAATGTGATGAATTGCACAAAACAAAGAGACTTCCTTCAACAAAGGCTCCCAACCACTGTGTCTTAAAATTTGCAACTGCTGCTTTGATATGATAACTAATTTCATGGCATTGATTATATTTTGATCTTTTCTCTATAGTGCAATTAATAATTCATTAGTGATTCCCAACACATTTTTCATCAGATGCAAATTGAATACAAAATCAAATGTTTGTAACATGTCCAATAAGCCATTAGTTTTAGCTCTTTGATCTGGTGTTAATCCATCCTTCATGATAATTCTAAGCACATCAAGCACTGAGGAGTACATCAAAATCAAATTTATTAAAGTACCATAATGTGAGCCCCAACAAGTATCACCATATCGTTTGAGACCAATTTCTTGATTCATACCACGTCTGCTAATAATTTCCCCATTTTCCTATGCTTCTTTAACCTTTTCAACTTGCTTTTGATGAAGCATGTCATGTCATTTGCAAGAAACTCCAACAACATTCAATAAAGTAGCAACCAGATTGAAAAATGAAACAACTTGAATGTGATTCTTAGCAACAGCAACAAGTGTGAGTTCCAATTGATGAGCAAAACAGTGAATGTAAAAAGCAAATGGATTTTCTTTCAAAATCAAACTTTTGAGACCATTGAATTCACCTTGCATATTACTAGCTCCATCATAACCCTGTCCACGATTTCTTGATAAACTCAATCCATATCTATTAAATAATGATTCGATTCCTCTCTTTAACGATAGTGCACTAGTATCACTTACATGTACTATACCAAGAGACCGTTCAACAATACTTCCTTTCTTATTCACATAACGTAAAGCAACAGCCAGTTCTTCTTTGTTTGATATATCACGTGACTCATCAACAATAATGAAAAAATGTTCATCTCCAAGTTCATTTATAATAGCATTTATAGTCTCAATTACAACAGCATTGACAATATCTTTTTGAATCTCAGGAGTAGTTAATCAATTGTTCTCAGGAGCATTTTGTAAAACAACATTATTTATGAAGAGTTTTGCATATTATCTTGAACATTCATCTCATTAGGTGTAGTAGAAGATTGCCCCAAAACTGGAAGTCTTTTGAGAAATTTGTCCATAATTCAAGTCCTATTTAACAAATTAAAATATAATTAACTTCTAAAGACTAAAGACAAGTTAGTTTCGTATTGTTAACTTGAATTCTTGAAAGTAGATTGCTTTTAGATTTTAACTAAAGACTAAAAAGAAGTTATATTTTACAAATTCCACTTAACTATTAAGTAGACATTAACCACTTGAGCAATTAGAAGAAAAATTATAAATTAAAGAACTATGATTTCTAATTAACTTTAGCAAATATAACTTATAAAAAATAAAATTTAGTTTTATATATTAAATTTAATCATTATTTATAAATCATAAATAAATCAACTAGAAACTAATTTAGTATATGTCACTTAATAAAAAAATAAAATAGTATAGCAATATTTACCTGTAACTTAGCATGAAAAAGGAAGAAGAAACTCGTGCATGCAGCCTGTTGGTGCTTTGCTTGTTGCTCAATCTTCACTTTGCTCAATCTTGACAAGAGGTGGATTTTTGAAGACTTGAAGTGTAAAAGAATTGGAGGAAAAAAGAGAGAGAGTAATATATATAAACTTATACACAATTGAGTTGGAAAAAAAATTTATTGAAAGTCCAAACTTTTTTTCTCATTTCGGCAGAAGTAATGTTTCTCCACAATTTTTTGCCCCTTCATGTTAAATCTACCAGGCCAGCTACATGCAAAAAAAAAAAAAGAAGAGAAAGTTGGGTCGGACTTCGGCGGGTGTCAGGAATGAAAGTCCATTTTTCCAGCGGCTGTCAAGGGGCCAGAGGGGGGGGGGGTTAATGCATGTTTGATGTTTCTAGTTTGTGTTGGGGGGGTTAATGCATTGGCAGGGGGGGTTGTCACTATTTGTCAGCTTTGGTTTTAAAATAATAACTCATGGCAATTTTTTTTTTTTAAGTGAGGGGGTGCACGTGCGCACCTTCACATAAACGTGCCTCCGCCCCTTGGTACTTTAGTGTATTGTTTAATACAAGTAATTGTTTGAGTTCTAACATCTTTCACATAATATCAAATTGGATTGGCTTTTTTTTTTTGTGTCATAATAGTAAAATTGAGTTCGAGATCCCTCTTTCTCTAAGTGTTCTTCAATTGTTTATTAAAAAGTCTAAGAACAATGTACTATTTATTTGGATTAATGAAATTTTGGAAGTCCAGACCCCATATACATTATATATATATATATATATATATATATATACACACACACACATATATATAGATATGTATGCATACATACATACATACACACATATAATTATATATGTATATGTATATATACATATATATGCCACCTAGGGGCTTTATCAAGACTAGCTAATAAAGACCTAGGGCTGGAAATGATCTTAGAAATCAATTGTGTTACGAGAAAGATCATTTCTACTGATACTGAAAGATCCTTTTATCAGGTAATGGAGAAACTCTAAGTATTCCATTAGTTATGAAGAACCAAAAAACGAAAACCCTTTTTGTGTTGTGGTCTTTTAAGTGTATGCAAATCTATGTAATTCAATAACAAAACAAGTAACGAGTTGAAAAAATAGGTGATTTAATAAACAGAATATAAATTCCAGCATTGCTTGATCATTTATATAATTCAATAAAGAATGAACCACTAACGGGATTTTTTGATAAATGGGAAATTCAAAATGCTCAAGGATATATACATATACATATACACACGCACACACACGTATATACATATATATATATATGTTTATGTATGTGTATATGTGTGTGTATATATATATACACATATACATATATATATATATACATATATTTATGTGTGTATATATACATATATATGTATATATATATATATATATATAAATATATGTATGCATGTACCTATGTATGTTAATACATGCTGCTAACTGGTCTTCTTATCAGATGCTATGAAGGTAAAGTTGATTTATCAAGTTAAAGCTAGATTGTGAACTTTATGTTGAAAATAAAGCTTGGACCGATAACATCTTTGACAGTGGCGGGTTTTTTTATGGTCACCATATATATATATATATGTATATATACACACATATATATACACACACATATATATATATGTATATATATATATAAATGTATGTATGCATGTACCTATGTATGTTAATACATGCTGCTAACTGGTCTTCTTATCAGATGCTATAAAGGTAAAGTCGATTTATCAAGTTAAAGCTGGATTGTGAACTTTATGTTGAAAATAAAGCTTGGACCGACAACATCTTTGACAGTGGCAGGTTTTTTTATGGTCACCGTGAGGATGATGGTGGTTTCAAAAGTTTGGTGCAAATATTTCTAGACTCATGATTTGCCTAAAATAAAGTATCTAATGTAAGTTGGCCTTTTTAGGATAAGTAGAGCTTGAAAAACAACTTGTCTGGAAGCAAGCTCAACGGTTGATATGTTTGGGTTAGGAGTCCTTGGATTGGTCATTAGTGGTATGAAACTAAAGTAATTTTATAGGAAAACCTATACTTATTTTTTTCGGTGATTAATCGTTATCTATAAATAGGCTCAACAACATTTAAGATTGTTCCTTTTAATCGTAATCAAAGATGTTTTCTTGTCTCTCATTTCTTGTTTGAACAAATCAAAGAACCTAATGGATCAAACTTGAATTAGAATTCTGGGTGACTAGATCACAGCCATAGCATCGTAATCCTCATGGTCATTATAGCAAATGTTTCAAGAGCTCATAGCGGTGCATTGAGAATAGAAAGGCATTACCATTCTTTTTGGTGAGTTCATATCTACAGTTGCGCTAAAAGAAAAAAAAAGGGCGTCGAGCTAATGCTAGTGGGATAGATTAAGTATGAATTTAACTCGAGCAATTTCTTTCATTTTTCACGGATGAGATTCATTTGAAAACAAATCCCTAATCTGACTAAATAGGAACTGAAAGCAAGTTTGGTAGAAATAGTTGATAACACTATCAATTGGTTTTTAAAGAGTTGAAAGCGCTTTAATTAGATTTGACTAGAGAATCCTAGGCTCTTCTCTTCTCAAGCCAAACGTCAAAAAGGAAGTAGCTTAGGGGTGAATAGGAGTAGCTAATGAATACTATTTATTGTTTAATATGTTCATGGGATGGAGAAGATGACACCTTCCCGAGATTTAGAAGTGGTTTTGAGTGAAAAATTCTCTTCCAGATTAATATAACTTAGCGCAATTTGAATCGCAAGAACAATGCTTATTTTGTGGCTAATATGTCTCATAAGATAGAATTAGCTTTAGCTTGCCTCAAGTACTCCCATGGTATATATAGGTGGAATATTGACATTTTTTAAAAATTTTAATTAGATTAGCATAACTTAAGACCTTATAATTGGCATCATATATTTATCACTATCCATTATAGGGAAATGTGGGAGATGTGGATGTTAACAATGTTGTTAAACCTACTAAAAGAATTTCTAGTCCATTTTAATGTAAAAATTATATAAGTCATCATTTACATACCTTTTTGTCTTACTTTAATGGTATGATTTTGTTAAATTTTGAGATAATTTGTTTGTTTACCCAGGTACGTTTTCGGTCTTAGTTGATAATAAAGTGATGTCATTGTCCTTAACTACATCATCTCATGCAAGTGCACTAGTTCTGGTTGTGAAGGAGTGATTACTAGTTTAACTACTACGCATGTTTAGCCAAACAAAGTTTCAAGATCCACTAAAAATGAAGATGTTTAGCCTTCAGTGTTGGCAAATTGTTAATTGCCATTTATGCAATGTTTCCTGACTAACTTTATGTAGGGTGATTACCAATCAAATGATGTTTTGATGAGATTTTATTTATGCAATTTCAGATCTTTTGGATTAGGTAGTTCGGTTTTAGGATGAATCGTGTGTTGCTTTTGTTAGGTTGTATCTCTTTGAGTGCCATGTAATAGATACGTTCTCTTACTTTTTTTACTAATGGCTTCGTTACACTTGTATATTTGACTACTTGATCAATTTGATGCTTTGTGAATTTTTTGGTTTCATTTGGTCATAAACATGCCATGATGCATTATACATTATCAACTTTAGTGACAATTTCTCCATATGTATATTATTTTTTGCTATTTTGCAAAACTAAAAGTTAAATTTAATTTATCTACATAATAAATTTTCTTAATATCTTATGTATAAAAGAACTTTTTAAAGACATTATCTATGAAAATAATCCATAGCTAAAAGGAAGATAAGTTTGGAGAATTGTTTATATTTCACCATGAAGCAATTGATGGGCATTATCTGATAAGATAAGTATGTAACATGATATTTTGCAAATTTAAACAAACGTGGTCAATATTTTACTTGATCATTATCAATAAAAAAATTTTCTGTACTTGAATACATATAATGGAATTGGACAAAATTACATGAAATAGAAGTGATTTTATCTTTTAATTATATAATTATTTATGCAAACAAAATATTTTTAACTCTTAATTATTCAAATGATGGTATTAAATTTTGTGTATATATATTCTACATTTAATATATTTCATTAGTATTCATATAATTTTCTATTTTATAATTATCTCATTTCATAATTTTATTTCTTAATAAAAGATATAATCACCCGACTTGGTAAATATGTTATTGAGGTATCTATAATTTCTTAAGCTAATTTCAAGAAAAGATTATTTATACCAATGATGGTATTAACTCCTTTGGATTCAAGATTGCCTTTCAAGCTACAACGACGTTAGTTTCCTTCGATAGTTTTATTTGCCCTCACAATCAATAAAAGTTGGGGTCACTCTCATAGGAATGTCGGCGTCTTTCTTTCTTAGCCAATCTTCATCATGGACAGGGTCATCCTCTTAGAAATATTGATGTCTTTCTTCCTTGGCTAGTCTTTACTCATAGACAATTGTACGGAGTATTTTCATGGGTTACAAGGAGTTGAAAGTTTTGACAATTGACAAGGATGATGTTGTAACTAACAAAACTGAAAATGTTTTTTCTAAAGAAATTTTTTAAAAATTGAATAGACAAAAATTGTGAATCATCAATTTTGCTTTCAATATGATTTTTGTGCATCATTTCATATATTAAGCGTGAGTTGCTTATTTTAATTATATAAATCTAATTTCAAAATATTGATCGAACTATGCATCACAAGGTTGTTACACTAGTATATATTGCGTTACAAGAACCCTTACAATGCATATAAAATTTGAGCAATTAAATCATTACATACGAACACTTTGTTTGGTACAAGCTTATTATAAGATACTTATCTTATTTGATGTTTATATAGAAAAGTATTATTTGTTTTGAATTTGCATGAGATGCTTGTGATAAGATGTTTTATTTATAATTGTAAAAAATAAGTCAATCATAGACTACTTATATCTTATAAATAAAAATTGTCATTTGTTTTGAGTTTTTTGTAAGATGCTTGTAATAAGATGTCTTATATCTTATAAGATAAAAAGAGACAATAAACATTGGCTCCTTCATGTCAATAAGATAAGCATCTTACAATAAGCTTATTTTAAACACAGCAAAAAAGGGTGCTCAAAGATATCAAACAACCATAAACTATGCTAATATATTTTCAACATTGGCATTTGCTGGATTTGAATAGCAAAAAAAAAAAAAAAACAAAGAAAACAAGAAGAAAAACCAAACACAAGATCTTTATTTGAAATAGTCAATTAGCACTTTGAACACTTTGAGTCTTTAATTCAAGAATTTCTTGCTCGTGTCCATTCAAGGACCTAAGCTAACCATGTATGACTAATTTGCTCCTTTCACACATATGCTGGTCAAGTCAATGGAAGAAACCACAAAATTGGCGAAACAATCAACTACTTGTATTCAACAGTACTTTTCCCCAAAGCTCTATTGTTAAAAGCTCTATAGTTGAACAACTGAAATCGAATTGTTAGGCCAAACGGAGCCTTCACTGATATCTAATGCTTTCATGTATAGTGGTTTTACATGTGAAGTTCACAATAATCTATTCTAATAACCTAGTCTTTATTGATTGGCATTAACCTAGATCCCTGTACCAAGAAATGAATTAATACTATCTTTTCTACTCAAGCTCCATAACGGACTATTTATATTCCAACTCAACAAAAAAAGGAGTTCTTGTGGAACAGAACGAAAATTTTCAAGCAAAGAGCACCTTCATTCCTATATAAAATGGTGGATGTAGGAATCCACAACGGATCATGTCCTTCAAGTCGCACGTTTCTTTCTAATTGTATCCCCTAGGAACCAGACATGCACCATTTGATGCATATGGTTAAAAAATTTGTGAAAAAAAAAAATCAATGTACATGTTCCAGTCCTTTTTCTTTTTTATAGTAGGTTCTTTCTTACTTCTAATAAAGGGTTTTTTCTTCGATTTTCAGTATTACTCGTTTCTCATTTCTAATAAAAAAAAAAAGTCAATAAACAATATGGTGTCTTTTCTTTTTGTTTAGGCTAAGATTTTTATATGCTAAAGACTATATGCAAGTTGGTTATCTTTTCCACCAACCCAGGTGTTGCATAAAAATAGATGAATTGAAGAAACATTTTTTAATAGAAACTTTGTCATGTATACAAAAATCACTTTTATTTTATATATATATATATATATATATATGTATGTGTATATATATATGTATATATATGTATGTATATATATATGTGTATATACGTATATATATACATACATATATATATATGTTGAATATATTGGTTTAATATATTGATTTACTTATGTTAATTATCTTTTGATGATGCCTTAATTGTACTTTGTTATCTAATTGCTACTATTTTTTAGGATATTGAATATCTTGTACAGTAACATTCTTGAGCAAAGAAAGGAGATGGACCGCAGTTCATGAAGATTATGTACCTTGAAGCTGTCTTGTAGTTATAGCTTTTTTTTTTTCTTTTTAGTCTTATGTTAAGTTAATCTTAGTACATAAGCAAAATGAGCTCAATAATATAGTGCATTGCAAGTATTCTTCGTGCATTTTACTCATAATTCTTGTTCTTTTAATACTTGATCATATTTTCTCTTTAATACATGTGTATATATCATTTCTATCTTCTTATACTTATCATTATATGATGTGCACATGCTTTTATTTGCACTCAGAATAACTTTTCCTGCATAAAATATAGTCTTGATGTGCATATCTTTGCATTTTCAAATTACATATACTATAGCATACACTATTCCATTGATACTTGATACTTTGACTGATGTGTGTCATTTGTGCATGTTTGCATGTAGTTTTTGCATGCATAGTTAAGGGTGTTTAAAGTATAATTGAGTGCGCTTAGTATAAAATTTATGCATATTTGTTAATATTTGTACATAATGTATTTAGGTGCATAAATACTATACTAAGTGTTATATTCCATGTTTTAGGAGTGTTTTGGAAGGGTTCAAGCTTACGCAAGGAAGAAATGAGCTAACGGATGAAGACCGAAAGAAAAGGAATAAAAAAGAGATCATTCTGATCTAGCCGGTCAACTTAGAAGAAGAGCCGCTCGACCGGCCGCTCCAAAGAATAAAGAATTTAAGCCGGTCGAGTTCCTTAAGGAGCCGGTCGACCGGCAATTCCAGAGAGCATCATGATTTAAGCCGGTCGAGTAAGAAAGAGGAGCCGGTCGACCAGCTAGGTCCACCGGCTGTGCGCTGAAGCTGTTTATAAATTACTCGTTTTTGCTCATTTTCAAAAAAGGAACTTTATTTCTTAAATCCTAATAAACCCTAACCCTTCACCCACTTCACAAAACACCCTAAACCACCATCTAAACCCCACACCAAGCTAGGATTGAAGCATTAAATAAAGATTTGAAGGATTTGTATGGATTTGGAAGCAAGAATTTAGGGAAGTTCTTCTTGTTCTTTCTCTATTTCTTGTAAATATGTTGCTAGATTAGGCTAGATTTAGGGTTAATTGTTGTTGTAGATCTTTGGCTCTTAATACATGTTTATTTACATAAATTTATGGCATGATTCAATATGTCTATGTATTGGAAATCAAACATGTCTATGTGTTTGTTAAAATGCCTAAGTGAATATGCATGAGTTATTTATGCTTAAAATGCTCTTATCTACTTATTTGGGTGATGTGATTGTGCTTAATCTCATAGCTTTGCTTAGTAGAGTAGGCTTAGCTTTAAATCCAGCTAATAGGTTACATGCTTTGCTTAGTCGAGTTGAGGTGCTAGTCCTTGGCTTTAAATCCAGCCAAGCAGATAAGTTAACCTAGACTAGAGTGTCCCTCACTCACATTAGTGTTGGTTAATTGAGCCTTAATGTCACGTAGTGTTTAGGTGCTAGTCTTTGGCTTTAAATCCAGCCAAGAGGATAAGTTCTAAGCACGGATTGCGTAGGCTAGGAGGGATTGGCCCTTAGCTTTAAATCCAGCTAACGAGTTGAATCACTAGTATTGGTTAAGAGAGCCCCCGATCAACACAACGGCAATAGAAGTCCCGAGCCTTAGATAGACATCATCTGTTATTATAGCCCAAGTCTTGTTGCAATGCAATCGCCCTAGGTCTCCTTCTTCTTTATTAGTGTTTCCTTCCTTAGTTTGGCTCCTTTAAGTTCCTCCATAGATTAGTTTTTATTTTTTTTCTTTTTCTGAGCTCTCTTCCATCCTAAAGTAAGCGCACACACACGCATGTAGCTAGTTTAAGGCACTCGAGCACATAGAGACTAAACTAAGGTAGCCTCCCTGTGGATTCGACCCCGCACTTGCACACACTGTACTACACACGTCCTGTGCACTTGCGGGCTATTTAGGCTTGTGCTCAAATAGCGATATCATTGACAATTATATTTTTTTATATGTACATATATAAGTATATGAGCATGTTTCCTGCAGTAAAAATGCATATATATAATATATGTTTATCTATAGGTAAACAACTTGGATATATCATTTTCCCATGCAAAAATCTAAAAAAATCTTGATTGTGTGCAAGTTTTAGCTTTGCATTTAATGTTTTTGCAAGTTGGTTGATGTTGCATTAATGAGACTAGATGTATGTAATATTAGGTATTATCAAAACATATTACTATCAAAACATATGTTTCACCTCCCAACTCATATACAACTTGATCAAAACATATCTACCAACTCTCTAGCATCCAATACTCTCTCTTTTCTAAAATCTTGGTTCATTTATTACTATCTTCAATGATTGCATATTATTGGCATTCATTGATCAAGTTCTTGAGCTCATAAATTGCTTATCTACTTAAAGCAACATAGGAAGGTTTAAATACCTTTGTATATTTGCTCACAAGAAGTTCTTGCATTCAAACTTTCTACTATTACATTGAGTGTGAGTTTCTTTACTCTTGGGGAGCATAGTTATGAGGAACTTCTCTCGAGAGTGAAAGGTTGAAATCTTTAAGTATTGGCCTAATACTTGTGGTCCTTGTGGTAAAGAAATGGTTGTGATCGTTGTTCTATGCTTCCACAACATACTAAGCAAGAAGCCAATTCACTAGTGAAGTTTCCAAAATCGTAAAGGAAGACCTTAGGTAGTGTTCTAGACCCTCGAGAGTTCGAACCACTATAAATAGCTACATTTGATCTTCTTTAGCCTATACTCTTTATATTTCAAGTATTTACTTTGAATGTTGTATGTACTTTTGCTTGAAATACTTGTTAAAATTTTTTAAGTGCTTATTTGTCATAATAATCCAATTCATCCCCCTTTGGATTCATCCGCTAGGCAACACGTGGAATCAGAGCCTAGTGCTCTACACATTAATTGCATAACTTATGTGATTACTTGCATTATTGTGTGTTTTTGACTTAACCATCTAGAGCAAAAGATCATGACACATAGAATTCAAGAAGGTCTTTCCACCACTAGTGTTCCATACTTTGATGGTACCAACTATGCATTTTGGAAGGTTAGAATGAGAATATTTTTGCAAGCCAATGATTATGTTGCATGGAAAACTATGGTAAATGGACCTAGTATCCCTTCCAAAGAAATGGTATAAAAGTCGCTTCACTAGAAGAAGAATGGGATAAGGATGATATAAAATTAGTTGAAGCAAATGCTAATGTCATTCACTATCTTTACCTTCCATTATATCCCTTGAAATTCAACAAAATTATAGGATGCATCATAGCTAAGGAGATATGGGATCAATTAAAGGTCACTTATGAAGGCACTAATCAAGTTAAAGAAACTAGGATTAGCATGCTTGTGCATAAATATGAAATGTTCTCTATGCTTCTAGATGAAAATATTGAGCAAATGTTTTCAAGATTTATTGAAATTGTTAACTACTTGAAGTCTCTTGGCAAGAACTATGAGAATGTTGAACTTGTAAAGAAGATCTTGAGAAACCTACTAATGGCTTGGCTACCAAAGACTATGGCTATCAAGGAGTCCAAGGACCTCAACACATGATAATTGAGTAAACTTGTTAAATCACTCATGACTCATGAATTAGAGCTTGAGGAGCTAGAAAAACAATCAAAGGCCAATAAAACTATTGCTCTCTAGGCCACACCACAAGAAGAATCAACAAGTGAGAGTGAGAGTGAAGGTGATGATGAAATGACCATGTTCTCCAAATTTAAGAGATTCATGAGAAAGCAAAAGATCAATCCAAAGAAAGGACAAAGGAGAGATGTAAGTAAAGGTGAGACTAGTAAAGAATTAATTTGTTTTAAATGCAAGAAACTGGGACATGTCAAAGCCAAGTGTTTATTAAGGAAGAAGGATGAGAAGAAATTCAAAGAGAAGGCCTTGAAGGCTACTTGGAGTGATCCGAAGTAAAGTGATAAAGAAGAAGTTGCCAACCTATGTCTCATGGCAAAAGAGGAAGATGAGGTAAGTCCAAACTATGCCTCTTGATAAAAATAGTTCTTATGAAGAATTAGAAGAAATGTATAATGAGATGCTTCTAGAATTCAAGAAAATGGTTAACAAAAACAAAGAGCTTAAGAAAAACTTTTTGTCTCTTGAAAATAAATTGCATGATGTTTGCATGGAAATTGAGGGTTTGAAAAGCAATTTGGAAAAGAAGAAAACCAACGTTGACTTACAAAAAAAAATGAAGATTTGAAAGCAAAAGTTAATGATTTAGAAAATGTGGTTTCAAAATTAACAAATGAAACCAGAAATTTAAATGTCTTGCTTAGAGAACAACATTGTGTCTTTGATAAAAGCCGTGATTGGTTATGATTTGTCTTTAAAAAAAGGTCTTACATTAAATTCTTTGAAAAGAAACCAAGTACTTCCAAGATTGAGTCATCAAAGGATAAGAAAGTTTTTCAAAAGAGACATGATCATTACAAAAAATATTTTGTAAAAGCATTTTCTTTAAGTGCTCCTAAAGTTACATGCAACTATTGTTGTAAAAATGGACATGCTTCGCATAAATGCTTTATTAGAAGATATGGTGAGAAAAAATATAACTTAATGTGGGTTACTAAGTGAACTAGAACTAATGTTCAAGGACCCAACAAGCCTTGGGTACCAAGTAATGTTTGATTTAAATTATGTAGGTTGGCCTTGCATCCTCCGGATATAGTGAAAAATGGTTCTTAGATAGTGGATCCTTAAGGCATGTGACGGGTGATAAATCAAAGTTCTTGTCACTCAAAAAAAGAATGGAAGATTTGTTACATTCAGAGATAACTCCAAAGGAAGAATCATCAGCATTGGAGATTCTAGTAACAAGTCTAAATTGTGTGTTGAGAATGATTTACTTGTACATGGTTTGAAACACAACTTGCTTAGTATTAGTCAACTATGTGATAAAGGTTTACTTGTTAACTTTAAGGCTTTTTCATGTGAAATAGTTGATAAATATGGTAACATTTTGTTTGTTGGCATGAGGCATAGTAATGTGTATACTTTTGACTTCGATGATTTGCATGATCAAAATGTTAAATGCTTAAGTGCTATGAATGAAAATATATGGCTTTAGCATAAGAGACTAAGTCATGCTAATGTGGATTCCATAAATAAGCTTGCTAGTCTTGATCTTGTTAGAGGTTTGCCTAAAGTCAAATATGTTGGTAACAATGTGTCTCATGCATGCAAACTTGGTAAACAAACTAGGGAATCATTCAAAAACAAAAATGTGATTTCAACCTCTAGATTATTAGAACTTTTGCATAAGGATTTGTTTGGACCCAATAGGGTTGCTAGCTTGGGAAGTAAGTTGTATGCTTTTGTGATTGGTGATGGTTTCTCTAGGTTTACATGGGTAATCTTTCTTGCACATAAAAATGACACAACAAATGAGTTTATAAAGTTTTGCAAACGTGTTCAAAATGAAAAAGTTATTTGATTTCTACCAGAAGAAGTGATAGAGGTAACGAATTTACAAACCAAACTTTGAGATCTTTTTGTGATGAAAATGGTATCTCTCATAATTTTTTGGCACCAAGAACACCACAACAAAATAGAGTTGTTGAACTTTACAAGAAATGGCAAAAACTATGCTTTGTGAAAACAACTTGCCTAGCTAATTTTTGGCCGAGGCAGTCAACACCACATGTTATGTGATAAATCATTGCATCATTCAAAAAAATTTTTACAAAACTCCTTACGAACTTTGGAAAGGGAGAAAACCAAATATTTTATATTTCAAAGCTTTTGGTTGTGCACGTTACATCTTGAATGAAAAAGACAATCTTGACAAATTTGATGCAAAATCCGATGATGGCATGTTTCTTGGTTATTCTTCATCTAGTAAGGCATATAGGATTAATAATAAAAGAACCGTGGTTGTTGAAGAGACTATCAATGTGAAGTTTGATGAAGGATGTTTTGATTCTAAATATGATGATATTGATATTATTACTATTCAAAAGAATTTGTGCAATCTTGACCTAGATAAAGGAAATGAATCTAATGATGCATGTCATGAGGATAAACAAGATAAGCATGTTGATGTGCAATGTGATGATCAAAATGTGGTGCATGATAAGTATGATAACTTGCTGAAAACTTATATATTTGTTGGTTATCATTCTCCTTCATAAATCATTGGTGAACCTTCAAAATGTGTTGAAACTAGATCTTCTTTAAGAAATGTATGTAATCATCTTTCTTTCTTGTCTCAAGTTGAACCTAAAAATGTGCATGATGCTTTACTTGATGATAGTTGGATATATGTCATGCAAGAGGGACTTAATCAATTAGAAAGGAACAATGTGTGGAAACTTATTGAAAATCCTAGAAATCAATCTATAATTGGAACTAAATGGGTTTTTATAAACAAGTTAGATGAATTCGAAACAGTGACTAGAAACAAAGCTAGATTAATTGCACAAGGTTACATACAAGAAGAAGGTATTGATTATGATGAAACCTTTGCTCCCATTGCTAGACTTGAATCAATCAGAATGTTACTGACCTTTGCATGCTTTATGAACTTCAAATTGTATCGAATGGACGTAAAAAGTACTTTCTTAAATGGCTATATTGATGAAGAAGTGTATGCAAACCTCCAGGTTTTGAGCACCCTATCTATCTAAATCATGTTTTAAGCCTAAAAAAGCATTTTATGGACTAAAGTAAGCACCTAGGGCATGGTATAAGAGACTAAGTGGATTCTTGGTTGAAAATGGCTTTACAAGAGGTAAACTTGACTCAAATTTATTCTAAAGCATAATGGTAAAGATTTACTAGTTGTACAAATATATATTGATGATATTATCTTTGGTGCTACTAATGAATCTCTCTATGAGAGGTTTTCTAAGTGTATGCACAATGAATTTGAAATGAGCATGATAAGAGAGCTCACATTCTTCCTTAGACTTCAAATCAAACAAACAAAGAAGGAATTTTCATCAACCAAGCTAAGTACACAAAAGAACTATTCAAGAAGTTTGGATTTGATGGAGCAAAAGAGATTGAAACTCCAATGTGCACCTCCACCAAGCTCGATAAAGATGAAAATGGTAAGCCAGTGAATGAAAAGAGATATAGAGGTATGACTGAAAGCTTACTTTACTTAACCACCTTTAGACCTGATATTATGTTTTCCGTATGCTTGTATGCTCGTTTTTAATATTGCCCTGAAGAATCTCATTTACTTACTATTAAAATGATTTTTAGATACCTTAAAGGAACACAAGAGCTAGGGCTTTGGTATTGTAAAGGAACTAATTTTGACTAGTAGGCTATTCTGATTGGGCCAGGTTAGGGATAGGGTTGCACCAATAGTTAGAAGTGGTAAGTCTAGTAATATAAGCCCATAGTTCGAGTAATCAAACCATTAATAGCCTCAAAACAAGGTTGCGAACCCAAATCCATTCCAAAAGAGCAATCACCATTAGGTTTCCCTAAACCCTTGTAGATTCTCACTTTCATAGCTTGTTTATACTACTATTCCTATTAGTTAGGTTTATTTTCCCCTTAGTCTAGGATTAAATTAGAGCTTCGATCAATCCAAAAATCCTAAAAAGAGTAGATAGGACCACACGTAGGTAACGTAGGACACACTTTCACTTAGAGCCACATACTTATACGGCCTCACTGTGGACATAACCCTGCACTCGCACATGCTATGCTACCGTAACATGTGCACTTGCTGGTAACATTTTCAAAGTTTACAATCAAGTTTTTGGTGCTGTTACCAGGGAGGCGCGATTATTGATCTCTTTGTTTTTGTGAGTTTTTCATTTGGTGCGTGTTGTATATACTTTTCTTGTTTGTTTATCATTTACATACCTATTTTCATTATTTGTTACTTTTACTTATCGTGATATTGCCAGTTTAGTGTACTTCTTGTTCGTGTTTTTTTTTGTGTTTTTCTTAGGATTTAGGTGTTTGTGGTAGGTAGTTATTTGTTGAATTGAAGTTCGGGGGTTGAGGTGTGGAAGAAGAATTAGGTTATTTTGTATACTTGAATAAATGACTAATCCTAATCTCGATCCTCCACCTATAGCCAAGACCTTAAGGCAATATCTTGAGCTTAACACTTATCAACCTTGCATGCTTATTCAACTACTAACCCTAAGAGATGTGTCCTTTAAGATTAGGCTTGAGACCTTGCAAATGCTTCCATCATTCTATGGCTGTAATAATGAGAATCCCCATGTGCATATAGGTGCATTTCTTGAGATATGCTCTATTATTCATTTTAGGGATGTCTCTTCGGAGAACATTAGGCTTAGATTATTCCTATTCTCTCTAAAAGATAAGGCAAGAGAATAGTTCAAGTCTTCACCCCATGAGTCTATTACTAGCTGGGATAAGCTTCAAGTTAAGTTCTTTTGTAGATTTTTTAAAATAACTAACGGCCACTCTTAGGGCAGAGATCATGACAATTTCACAATGAGAATTAGAGCGCTTTCATAAGACTTGGGAGAGATTCAATGAGCTTTGTCACCAATGCCCACATCATGGGTATAATTTACATGAATTGCTCCAGTTTTTCTATTTAGGCTTGATTTCACCTCATAGGCTAATGCTCAATGCTTCGAGTGGTGGGGTTTCTTAGATTTGACACGTGAGAAGGCTTGGTCAAAACTAGAGATTATGGCTAAGGACTCGTTCTAGAATGCTAATTTTGAGAGAGCTGGGAAGGGAACTAGGAACACCACTCTTAGTAGCGTGTCTGGGTCAACTCAAATTATGATTTAGCTGCTGAGATAAGAGCTCTCACTAGGAAGTTGACCAGTTTATGTCTTTATGTACTACATCCACTTATAGGTCTGCTCTTAGTGCATTTTTCCTCATCCTCTAAGTATTTTAGAGGAGTGTTCTTTGTACTTTGAGTCTAGTCATATCACTATAACATGCCCTCTTGCCCCTCAGTTCCTTGAGTTTACACAAGAACACGTTCTTGCCAATCAAGGTTGTTTATCCGCTTCTTCTCACCTACCTGGACTCAGGTGGCGTGAGCATTCCAAGATAGTGCAGTCTTACAACAACACAACTTTTTCTTATTCATTCTAGAATCATCCTAGTCTATTACTTCCTAGTCCTCCAGGGTTTCATCAGGCAGTTTCTAAGCCTAGGTGCCCTAGTTTTGTCACAATAGTCATTCTAGTCTACTCTTATTAATTTTGCTCCACTTGTTTAGCCTGTAGTTGATTGTAGGATAGACTTATTTGCTGAGATAATACAGGCCCAACGCTAATGTTTCAGAGTGTGATAGGAGATTTAAAGAATCAAATAGGACATCTTGCTAAACAAGTCTATCATAGAGACCCAGGAAAGCTACATGTTTATCCTGAGCTGAGTTCTAGAGATCCTTGTGGTACTTCTTGCCTTTCTTTAAGTGATTATACACAAGCTAAGGCCATTATGACCTTGAGAAGTGGTAGGGTTATAGATAATCAGGTAGGGGAGTTCATGAGTAGAGTTAGGCTTGAAATAACCGTGTTAATGGAAAGACTAGTATGCCTAAGGAGAGGAGTAGAGAATTTGAGGAGAAAGAGAGGAATCAAATTAAGGTAAGTGTTGATCCATCACATAGAGAAGGGAAAAAGGTTGTAGTATCTCATAATGTTACTCCTAGAGCTTCTTTTCCCTTAGCATTAGAAAGGCCCAAGAAAGTTAACGGTGACAAAGAATCGAGGACTTTAAAGCCTCTTAAGGATATTAATGTCATTCTACCTTTAGTATAGGCCATTAAGAAGATACCAGCTTATGTCAAATTTTTTAGATATTTGTGCATTACAAAGAGGTAGACCACCCACCTACTTAAGAAGGTGAAGGTTACAAAGAGAGTTAGTAGCATTTGCAGCGCCGATGTTTCGCCTAAGCTTAGTGAGTTTGGAGCCTTTACTATCTCTTGTGCTATTAATGATCACCTGGTAGCACATGCCTTGCTTGATTTAGGTTCTAGTGTCAATCTTATTCTTTTTTCAGTGTATAAACATTTAGGTTTGGGGGCGTTAAAGCTTACCAGTGTTGTTTTACAGTTGGTCGATAGGAGTGAGAGAAGATGTCGAGGGATAATTAAGGATGTCACTGTTAAAGTTGGAAAGTTCTATTATACTATGGATGTCATTGTTTTAGACATGCATCTGGGTTATAACACTAGGAATACGACACCTGTCCTTTTAGGGAGACCATTTTTGGTGACTGTCGATGCAGTGATTCATTGTAGGATAGGGATCATTGAGTTTATATTTGGGAATTTGAAGGCAAAGGTTAAGGGTGCCAAGTCTACCACTAAAGATAGAATAGGTGACGAGAAGAATTATTTTTCTATAGAGTCTGTAACTTCTAATGTTAAGGATACTATTGAGATGGAATGATTCTTCTTCTTGGATGAATTTGATAAGATGAGGGTACTATCTAGGATTGATGACATTGAGGTTGAGAGATTCCTATTCCTAAATGACCAACAACCCAAATTGGAGCGATTTCTCTTTCTAAATGTGTGTTATGAGCCTAAGATGGAGAATTTCTTGTTTGAGAATGATTAGTCTAAGATGTCTACTACTGAGCTTGAGAGGGCTAAGCATAAGAAATGTGTTTTTGTTGATATCCCATTTCTACTAGTCTGTCTTGAGAAATGCTTACTTTTTGATCCATTTCATTTATTTATCGATGCCCAACATGATATAGTATATACATTCTTAGGGCATGAATTCAAAATCGTCACGACATCAGATGTGTGGTGTTTATTGCATTATTCATTTGTTGCATTCATTTGTAGCTTTTTTCTATGGTGATTTGCTCATCTGGCAATACGTGCCCAAGGACTTTAAGCATAATTGGCCCTAACATTACCACCCGGTTGCAGGCATAAAATCCAGCACTACTAGGAGGCACCCTAGAAATTTTGATAGTTAGAGTTTGGTTGATGAGTTCCTTACTTTTGCTTTTCTTAGTACATTTTGTTTTTCATTTCTTTTTCTCTTCATTTTCATTTCCCTTATGTCCGATGCTTTCCATACATAAAGCCTTATCATTTACACCTGCCATTATGAGCTTTAAATGTTGTGTGTTTGTCGATTTCCTTCGTAGATCTTTTTAGTTGAGTGAAAATTGGGTGCAAAGGAAGTTAATGGACACAATTATCAAAACATGGAATGCACGGCTTAATGCTACACTAGGTTGTATCTATCCACCCTCCACTTGTCCCCTCTTATCTATCCTTACCCCATCTCATCTTCATGCTTTGTGATGATGCACTTGCTTGTTGTGTGGTTTTGCTCTATTTGCTTGAGGACAAGCAATGTTCAGGTTTGGGGTGTGGGAGTTTGATTTTATTATTTTATGCTTTGTATAAGGTAGATGTGTATTATGTGCTTAAAAATAGTGAAGAGTTCTTTTTATTTTTGTGCATATAGAGTTGTTTATCTCTTGGTTGATTGAAGTGCTGGCTATTGTGATTGATTTAATTGATTGGTAGAGGTAGGGTTGTATTGTGAGGAGTGAATGGAGTAGAGGGAGAGCCGAGACTTGGAGGAAATGCCCTTGAAAGTTTGAGGAGTGAGTGCCTCCAAGAATGTACCTTGTAGCCACCCCATAGCTTGGTAGGAAAGAGTGAGAAGAAAGGGTTGTTGATGTAAATGCCCCTTCCTTGATTGGTTCTTTCTTATGTGCCTAAACCTTTCTTTTTCTTTTCTTTTCGTGTGAATACAATGCAAAGCATGAAAAATCCCAAAAAAAAATTTGAAAAAGGTAAAAAGGTGCAAAGACATTCAAAAACAAAAATGAAAATGAGAAAAAACCAAAGGCACCAAAACATTTTGTGAATAAGTGCATAAGTGATACAATGTCAACTTACCACATGCTTTCATCTTTATAGATATGTGAATAAGGCTTCTATAAGTCATCATGTTTGTAAATTTTCTCTCTTCTTGTCTTTGAGGCTTTGTGTGTGTTGGAGAGGCCATTTAGTAGAAGGGGCATGAAGTATCAACATCCCGTGTGCGTGCATAAGAATCCCAGGCTTATGGTAGTATGACTACTTGGGAATTTTCTGGAGGTGTGAGACCCACTGTGAGTAAAGAGAGGATCCAAAAAGGCTTGAAGACCCTTCTAGGAAAGGAATGACCCCTTCATACTCCTTAAAATCACCAAGATAGCAAGTCAATCCTCTAGGTAATCCTCTTTAGCAACTTAGAGATAAACTTAGGTTTGGGCTAGTTTGAAGACAAGCAACGAGAAGGTTTAGGGGTGTTGATGTGTTTGTTTTGTGTGTGCTTACGCATTAAATGTATATTCTTGTTTTGAGGTTTTTTGTGCTTCATTTGGTGTATTAGTATAGCATTTAGGTCATACTTGTGCATATTAGGATCTACATGTTCATAGTTGAAGTTAAAACTTGATGTGATGATGAAGCCAAGCCAAAGGAGTTTTGGGTGAGAAGAAAGGAAGAAGATTGCATTTGCAAGCTCCCGAACGAAGGACGTAGTAACTAGGCAAAATTAAGCACAACGAGAGCCAAATTCGAAGCTTGCAACCAAAGAGGACATGGACTAAGTTTGGACATGTTTATAGGGTTCAAAATATGAAGAAAAATGGCCTGGGATATTCCCAAAAATGATACAAAGCCATAGGAAAAAAACTACGCATGAATCGGAGCCAAAATAAAGTTGAACGGAGCAAAACAAGAAGAGTTGGCTGAGTACCCTTCAATGAGGCAGTGCATTGGCTCACTAGAGCAGTAAACCGGTGAGCAACCTTCCTTTCGTGGAAGAAAGAGCTCTTGGAGGCGGTGCACCAGTTAGGTGTTCCAATAGTCGCGGAAAATTGGCTATATAAGCCTTCTTTTGGCCATTTTATGAACAACAAGTCATATTCTTTCACACCTACTTCATACCTATTACAAAACCCTAATTCCATCACTCACCCACCTCACGCACTCAATCCCACATCAATTACATCCATGAACAAGTTAGATTTGAAGATCAAACAAGGATTTGGAGACTTTTAAAGCAAGATTTATGAAGAACAAGCAAGGATAATGAGGGAGCTTTACATTCTTCTCTTTATTCTTGTCTATACTATATTAGATTAACTCTAGATTAAGGATGATTACTATTTTTATAATGGGTTAAGGATTTTAACACATGTTTTGAGATATTGATGGCTATTTATACATGCTTTGTTCTTACATTTTTATGGCTTGAAATTAAACACGTCTATGTGTTTGATGAAATGCCTTTATGAGTTTGCATGTGTAATTTGTGCTTAGATGCTAATAGTAATGGCCTCATCTTAGCCTTAATCCATGCTAATGGCATGATCCCTACTTACAACTACATTTGTGTTGATTAATTGTGTTCTTAATGCCTTTAATATAGTAGGTAATCACCTCTAGCATGAAACATGGCTCAAAAGGTATCACTATCACTTGCTTGACCTAGGAGACTAAATCTCTAGTTTGAAACATAACTAAAAGATTAGACTCTCTATTAAGTCATTAATCAACACCTAAGAGACTTAGAACTAGATCTAAAAACCATAGCTAGCTAGGACAAACCTATACTTCTAATTGGGCCTGGTTAGGGATACGGTTGCACCAATAGTTAGAAGTGGTAAGTCTAGTAATCTAAGCCCGTAGTTAAAGTAATCAAACCATCAAAGACCTCAAAACAAGGTTAGGAACCCAAATCCATTCCAAAAGAGCAATTACCCCTAAGTTTTCCCAAACCCTGGTAGATCGTTACTTCCATAGCTGGTTTATACCACTATTCCTGTTAGTTAGGTTTACTTTCACCCTAGTCTAGGATTAATTAGAGCTTCAATCAATCCCAAAACCCTAAAAAAAGTAGGTAGGACCACACGTAGGTAGCATAGGACACACTTTCGCTTAGAGCCATACACTTATATAGCCTCCTCGTGGACACAACCCCGTACTCGTGTATACTATACTACTGCGATCCATGTGCTTGTAGGTAACACTTTGAAGGTTTACGATCAACGGCCGAAGCAGAGTACATTACAGTAGGAAATTGTGTTGCACAAATTTTATTAATGAATGAAACAAACCTTTCTTGACGTTGGTGTCATATTTAAGCATGCTCTAGTTATATGTGATAATACAAGTGCAATCACCCTCACTAAGAATCCAATTCAACAATCTAGGACTAAGCACATAAAAATTAGACATCATTTTATTCGTGATCATGTACAAAAAGGTGATGTTTTGCTTAATTTTGTTGATTCTCTACATCAACTTGCTAATATTTTTTACTAAACCATTGCATAAATACTAACTTTTAAGTATTAAAAGGGAGTTAGGAATGTTACAATTGTAAAAAATCAATTTTTCTGCAAAAACTTTGTACCGAAACACATCCCTTGGTACTACTGTACCGGTTGTGTCGACCGGTAATCACTTTTGGCTATTGGTTTTACTCGCTAACCATGTTGAAATACACCCCCAGGTACCGATCAATTGATCGTCGTGAATTTTTGAATAAATAGAGCTAGGGCTCGACTAGTAAGCCCATTATTTTCATCTCCCACTTTGAAAACTCTCTATTTTCTCTCTTCTAAAATCTCTCTAAAACTCTTTGTCTCTCAAATCTTTCACTACAACACATTATCCACTTCAATTCTTCCCTAATCTTAAACATCAAAACCCTAATTTTCTCTCTCCAAAATTTTTTCTCTCTCATGGCTAACACAGGAAGTAAGGGAAAGGCTCATGCTTCCAGTTCCAAAAGTTAGAATGTTGCTAGTTCTTCAAGGGCTTCAAGGGATTCAAGGAGGCAACCTTTACCCAAATCCCAACCATCTTTACCTCCCAAGGAAAGAAATTATTCTCACAAGAGAATATGGCCAGGTAAATGTCTCATTCAAGATGGACTTCAAAACTTGAATATGATTGAGTTTTGTGCTGTAAATGGCTGGATGAATTTCATGACTACTAAAGAACCAGCTTATCCTCAACTTGCTGGTGAGTTCTATGGTAGAGTTTGGTCAGTTGTTAAAGAGGTTAACATTGAAATTACTAAGGAAGATCTTATGAATATTTTTAATATTCCCTTGCATAATAGTTAGTGCATTATATTTGCTTTTAAAAACTTTCCCCAATTTCCTGATGATATTTGTGAAAAGGACATTATGGTTTTTTGCTGGAACATGTGCCTCAATATCCTGAGTTTTCTCCCTTAAATAAAGTACGTCCAGTTTACAAGGTACTTATTAAGATGGTCAAACACAATGTGGTGCTTAAAGACACTCATGACGGGGAAATCTATAAGGTTGATGCATATTGTCTGTATTTGCTCCATCATAACTATAGGATTAATCTCCCAGAGACAATTTTAGCCCATATGAAGAATGTGGTCCTTAGAAATACAGTGCTTAGATATGGGATGGCATTAACTAGGACTTTTAGAACTAAGGGTATTATACTTGAAAATGTTCCAAAAAAGCTCCTTCAATCATTTGCGGAATCTAGACTTACCATGCCTTAAGAGGATGGAATTATTCTATTGGAGAAGGAGATGGATGCACTTGCATGAATTTAGAGCATTGCCTCAAAATATGAGGAGCCAAATCCTTCATAGAATTGTACACAAGACTACTTTTGATTTTTCTCATGAAGATGAAGAAAAGTAAGAGCTTGGTTTTGGTGGGAATGATGATGCTAATAATGATGAAGAAATGGAGGATGTGAAAGAAGAAGAGGAAGTGGATGAAGATGAAGAGGCTCAGGAATAGTACAATGAAGAACAAGGGTAATACTCGAGCTTCAATCCAAAAATGCCAATGATAGGCTTATGTAAAGGCTCTTTGACAAGGTTGATTCCATAGTAAAGAAAGTTGAAGCATTAGTTACTGCCGTGGGAAATCAAAACACCACTCTTGATAGCCTTGCTATTGTTGGGGATCAAAGCCAAATCATAGCCCACTTAGCTCAGGATGTGAAGTTGATGAAGCTACGCATGGGACTTCCCGATGACGATAAAGCCGGTCCAAGACATTAGCCTCTATTTCCTTTCCTAGTTTTCAAAATCCCACCCCTAGGATGTGTTTTCAACAAATTCACCTTATTTCACTTACTTTTGATGGATAATTTCCTTTCATTGCATGTTATTAGTTAGTGTTTATGGTTATTCTTCCATCCTTGCTTATACTTGTTTATACTTGCTCTCCTACTTATATATACTTGCTTACGACTTCTATCCTTGTATGCTTGTGTGAGAGCCAAGTGATGATACCTCCTAGTATTGATGGCTCATTGCTTTCCTACTTGTTCCATATGGCTCAAAGATTTTTATATAATGTCTTTTGATAATGCCCAAGGAGGAGAAAGTTTATTATTGTTCTTAAGGCTATTGTTCTGAAGTTTTGATTATTGTATAGTTATGTATGTTCATACTAGTGTTCTTATGATTCTTATAACTTAAACTATCTCTATGCTTTGATTAAGGGAGAGTCTTGAAGTTAGGGAGAGCTTCCTTCTAAGATTCCACCTTTGACAATTTTGTCATCATCAAAAAGGGGAAAAATATTGAATATATTGGTTTAATATATTGATTTACTTATGTTAATTATATTTTAATGATGTCATAATTGTCCTTTATTATCTAATTGCTGCTATTTTTTAGTACATATTGAATATCTTGAATAGTAGCATTCTTGAGAAAAGAAGATGGAGCATGGTTCATGAAGATTGTGTACCTTGAAGCTGTCTTGTAGTTGTAGCTTTTTTTTCTTCTTTCTTAGTCTTATGCTAAGTTAATCTTAGTACATAAGCAAGATGATATGAGCTTAATAATCTAGTGCATTGCATGCATTTTGCTCATAATTCTTGTATATTTGATCATCTTTTCTCTTTAATACATATTTATATATCCTTTCTATCTTCTTATACTTATCATTATATGATGTGCACATGCTTTCATTTGCATTTAGACACAACTTTTCCTACAAAAAATATAGCCTTGATGTGCATATCTTTGCATTTTGAAATTGCTTATACTATAGCATACACTATTCCGTTGATACTTGATACTTTAACAATTATATTTATTTATATGCATGTATATATGAGTATATTAGCATGTTTCCTATAGTAAAAATGCATATATGGGCTTTACACTATAGATATTTAAGCTATCTTGTATAATATATGTGTATCTAAAGGTAAACAACTTCCATATACCATTTCCCTATGCAAAAATCTGAAAATTCTTGATTGTGTGCAAGTTTTAGCTTTCCATTTAATGTTTTTAAGTTGGTTGATGTTGCATTAATGAGACCAGATGTATGTAACATTAGGTATTATCTTGAGCTATTAAATATACAGAAAAAGTAGTTGTTATTGACTTTTTTGAGTATAGCTGCAATTTTTGTAGTAGGTAGCAGCTTTTCTGACAACTTCTACAAGTACCGGACAACACAGGCCGTCAACTGGCTCTGTACTCTAGTAAAGCCAGTGAGTATTGTTGCTCTACCGAAAAAGCCTACCGATCGACCAGTAGAGTGTTCTGATATGGCCTTTTTGCCTACTGGAACTACTGCCCAACCTAAGGGGACGGCCGGTAGAGTGTTCTGATAGTCCCTTTGAGTTGTTTTTAAAATATAGCAGTTGAGAGACTTACTTTTTGGGCCTATAGATATGTGTTGCACTTCCCAACTCAGATACAACTTGATCAAAACATATCTACAAGCTCTCTAGCATTCAATACTCCCTCTTTCTAAAATCTTGCTTCATTTATTACTATTTTCATTAATTGTATATTATTAGCATTCATTAATCAAGCTCTTGAGTTTATAAATTGCTTATCTACTTAGAGCAATATAGGAAGGTTTAAATACATTTGTACAAATGCTCACAAGAAGTTCTTGCATTCCAAACTTTCTATTATTACATTGAGTGTGAGTTTCTTTACTCTTGGGTAGCATAGTTGTGAGGAACTCTTCTCAAAAGTAAAATGTTGAAATCCTCAAGTATTGAGTTAATACTTGTGGTCTTTGTAGTGAAGTAAGGGTTGTAATCGTTGTTCTATATTTCTATAGTGTGCTAAGCAAGAAGTTGATTCATTATTAAAGTTTCTAAAACCCTAAGGGAAGACCTTAGGTAGTAGACTAGGTCCTCGGGAATTCGAACCGCTCTAAATAGCTGTGTTTGATCTTCTTACTCTATACTTTTTATATTTCAAGTATTTACTTTGAATGTTGTATGTACTTTTGCTTGAAATATTTTTTAAGATTTTTTAAATGCTTATTTGTGCCAGTAAACCAATTCATTCTCCCCTCCCCCCTTCCCTTCTTAGATTCATTCTCTAAGCAACAATATATATACATACACATACACACACAACACATATGTTATATAAACAAAATTTCATGAATATATCAATCAATATTGTAATGCCACATGTGTCATTTCATTTTTGATAATGCATGTCCTCATTTCATGATTTTTTTTTTTCAAAAAATTTTCCATCATTTTATACCATATTGTGGTTGAGCATTAGCAATTTAGTCAAGTAATTGATACTAACAACATTATTTTTTAATTTAAGTTAAGTATTTTTCTAACCTAAACTTCAAAACTTTAAATCGTATTTTATATTTATACATTGTATAAACTAATATCTATTGTTTTGTAAGGTCAAATAATCAATATCGACATTTATGTATGGAGTTTAATTTGAATGTAATGCTAACATTTTATCTATAGATGTGTTTTGAAAAGAAATTTCTTCTAAATTATTTGTTATTTTTGACAAATGAGTTAAAGTAAAATAAATATCTTACAATAGCACATATTATAATTCTATCCTAAAAGAGATATGACTAGTACAAAAACCTTACAAAAAATTTAAATTTTGTAAAATAGGTTTACCTTGCGTAAACTACATATATAATGAGCTAAACTCTATATATATTATTCATCTTCTACAGCTTTTTTCCCATATCAAATCATATTCTAATTTTACCTTTCAAATTTAAATATTTTTATTTAATTACTTCAAATCTATAATAGAAAAAGTGATTAATGTTGAGAATTTATTAAAAAAAAATTTTACAAAAATTTGTTTTATCGTTGAATAAAATCTAAAACTTAACCACTAACAATAAAAATATAAAAAGTATAAATTTTCGTGGATTGCATGGGTTATATTCTAATTAACTTTAAAAACAATAACAAGAAAGAACTCATATCAAATAAGTTTTTTTTAATTAATATTATTTTTTTGTTTAAAAAGATTATGGGACTGTTCGGCAAATTTAGTTGTTGGAGTAGCTGATAGCTGTTTAAGTATCTGATAACTGTTGTATTTTAGCTGTTAGCGGATAACTGTTTAACTAGCTGATTGAACAAAATGTGTTCGGTCAAATTAGCTGTTAGATTAGTTGATGAATATTAAATGACGTAAAAAGACATTGATATCATGTTATTATTATTATTGTTATTATGATAATTGTAATTACTATTACTATTATAAGAATAAGATAATATATTTCATAATTAGATATTTATTTTCATAATCATATTTTAATATTAAAGTAAAACTAATTTTTTGATAAAACATTTACATCAATATTACAAAAATTAATTTTAATAGATTTAAAATTATTTTGTTAAAAAATGTACTAATAAAACTTATGCTTTTAGTAATGTTGATTATATAGAAATTGAAATTTATTTTTATATTATTTCTTATTTATATTTGTGAAAGAAAAAGTAAAAATACAGAGAGGGATTGGAAAAAAATAGAAAAATAAAAAAATACAAAAAAGATAGAATTGCAAAAAAAAAAATGAAAAGCTAAAAGTTACGTGAAACGCTAATTTTTAACTTTTGAAAAATATTGGTTAAAATGCTAAAAGTTACTGAAAAAGCTATTTAAAACGCTAATTTACCAAATAATAATAATTTAACAAAATAGTATTTTAACCGATCAAAAATTAAAATACTGAATGTTACTTAAAAAGTTGTTGCCGATTACGCACTATAACAAGTTTCTGGAAGCACTTAAAATAGTATATCCCCTCGGAGTCCTGCTCAAGCCCAACTCTATCCCTACAAGCAGAAAAGAAGCCAACCTAACACTTTCTCAGTCACTTGAAACAAAACGACCTTACTATTTCTATCAATTCTCCCCCCCATTTTTTCTGCCGTCAAAAACACTGTTTATATCCAGCAAGTTTTATCTATTTTCAGCTCCGGAACTCCGTTAAAATGACCTCCGGCACTTCATTTACACACAAGATGACGATGATGATGAATAATTCATCATCAACCGCCATTACTACTGCTCTCAGAACTCGAAAAATCTCATCTCTAAACCTCCAAAACCCTAACAGTAAACCTAACGAACTTTTCAAAGCTCGAGTACAATTGTGTTCACGCCTATGGTCCCACGGCAATGGCAAGAGTGATGACAATAATTTTTCGAAGAAGTGGTTCAATTTCGGATTGATTAGGGCTTCGCCGTCGAAGGATGGTGGTGCTTTGCCGTTTGGCGATAAGGCGGAGATGCGGGAGGCTAGTTTTGTGGAGTTTATTACGTCGGAGAGGGTGAAAGTCGTGGCCATGTTGGCTTTAGCGTTGGCGCTGTGCAATGCTGACCGAGTTGTAATGTCAGTCGCCATTGTTCCTCTCTCTCTTGCCAATAATTGGCGTCAATCTTTCGCCGGCGTTGTTCAGGTACTATCTTCTTTTTTCTTTAATTTTTTTATTGTCATCTTTCATTTAAATGCACCCTCTTTTTTTTTTTGAGATTTTCATTTTGCATTTCTGTATTATGGATAGTAGATTCATTATTATTATTATTATTATTATTATTATTATTATTATTATTATTATTATTATTATTATTATTATTATTATTTGTGTATCGAGTAAATGTATATCTGAATTATCAAAATGTTTGAGTCTCCCATTCAAACCGGGAAGCATAAAATCACCTCTTCCTTTTTGGGTATCCGAAGGATGGAACCTCCTCTCATTTCCTTTTCTTTCTTTTCCTGTATGATTTTTTTCCCTTGCGAAATCCGAACATTGTGTAATTTATTTATGATGGCTAGAAAGTAAAAGGATCTCATCAACCAGCTAAAATCTCTTTGGAAAAGAAAAGAATTGAACACCAAAATATTTTTTCTGGAAATAGATGGATGTTGTTTTGTTGGAATCATTTTTTTCCCCCTTTGTAGCCGGCCATTTCTTTTAAGATATTTTGTTTTTGTGCAAAAGAAGTTTATCTTGACTGGACACTAGTTGAACAATAGGTCAGAAATGAAGGGGTTGTCGTATAGAAGTCTGATTTGTGATGGTATTTGCAACGGAGGTGAAGGTTTGATGTATATCCACCAATTATGGTTTTTCTTGTGGATCTGTAGCAGTTCTGAATACCGGATATTGGGTTAATTGAAGTGCATGAGATGATTTCTTTCACCATCCAAATAGTTGTTTATGCAGTGGTTGAATTGAAAGCTTACTTTTTGTGGTCGAGATTCAAGTCCCATGGATCAGGAAATACCTTAATGCAGCATTTCCATCTCCTTAGAGATGATGGAATGAAAAAATGGTTCAGGTTTAGTTTGACAACAAAAATGCCAGGAGAAACTTTAAATCCACATTGTTCAGCACGATAAATCCTGGTTATGGATGATGAGAGTTTTAAATTAGTTAAGAGGCACTGTTCAGATCAAATGAAAGAATTGGTAAAATCCATGAGAAAGTTGGTTTGGATTCAAATACTAGAAAATAGAAGTAGAAACATTTTCCATTTATTTTGGGCCTGGATATGATAAAGGTTGTATCCAGTTGCCCAAGATATTGCAAATAGTAGGTTCTAAGAAAAAGTAGGTGTGCAAAACCTCCAGAGAGGTGAGATTGCTGAAGATGTGGGCCTAAGACTAAATATGAAACAACTTAGCACTTGACCAGGTTGAGGATCACTACCTTTTATTTGAAGCACAAATATGATCATGCGCTATACATTAATGCTCATATACACTTGCTTTTGTACATACAAACCTGGAGTTTTATTAAGTTCCTTGTGGTGCTTGTTTTTGAGAGAAACATTTATGTACGTAAAGCATCATTTATTTTTGAGCTATAGTAAAAAGAATGAATGTCTCAAGAGATCTCAGTGGAAATTTTTAATAAACATAGCTGTTAAGATCTTTTCCCTCATTATGATATTCTGCAACGTTTTCCTCTTCTATTGCCTTTGATTGATAAACAGTGACTAATGGCAGTCATCTTTTCTCTGGGGATACTTAATATCACCAGTGGCTGGAGGGACTCTGGTGGACTATTTTGGTGGCAAGATAGTTATGGCATGGGGTGTGGCTTTGTGGTCACTAGCCACTCTTCTTACTCCTTGGGCTGCAGAAACTTCGTTATGGCTGCTGCTTCTGATGCGAATGTTGCTTGGCATTGCAGAAGGAGTGGCTCTTCCTTGCATGAACAATATGATTGCCAAGTAAAAGTTTCTAATGCTTTTATGGCTGACATAAGTTATTCTTTAGTATTTGTGTTTTGTAAGAATTTATTGAGACTAAGTTGTTAAATATATTATTTTGGGCTTATGGTTTTAGGTGGTTCCCTCAAACAGAACGATCTAGGGCTGTAGGACTTGCAATGGCTGGATTTCAGCTTGGAAGTGCTATTGGACTTACACTTTCCCCAATCTTAATGTCACAGGGTGGTATATTTGGACCATTTGTAATATTTGGACTCTCCGGACTCCTCTGGGTTTTGGTCTGGGTATCTGCAACTTCAAGCACTCCAGATAGAAGTCGTCAAATATCTAGACATGAATTGCAGTACATACAGAGGAAGGAGATAATGCACTCTGTCATTGACAATAAGACAAAGAGAAGCAAAGTGATCCCTCCTTTCAGGCGTTTACTCTCTAAGCTACCAACATGGTCTATAATTGTCGCCAATGCCATGCATAGCTGGGTAATATAATTTTATCTCCATGGCTTATGTTAAAAGTTATTGCTATACACATTGTCAATTATGTGCTTTCGTCACAGGTTTGGTTTTATTTTATTTTTTTTGCGTGTGGTTTGTGTGTGTGTGTGTGTGTGTGTGTGTGTGTGTGTGTTAAACACAAGTGTTATTTCATACAATATTTTCTGTAAAACCCATATGTTGCTTACCTTGAACATCTTACATGCAGAAGTGGGGCCAAAATTATGCGTACTTTCATTAGGTGATTACCAGATTTATTTGTGGTTATTGAACAACATGGTGCCTGGAGATTTATATATATCTCAAAACTTTGTTGTTGCATCACCTTTTCTTAGCATGAGTGTAATTGTAGTCTTCACTATGCAGGGGTTTTTTGTTATACTTTCATGGATGCCAATTTACTTCAAAACGGTAAGCTTGTATTAGTTGTCGTTTGTGTTTTGTTTAGTATATCTTACATATCTTAAGAATGATTTAAGAAAACTATTCTTGTGTAGATATATCATGTTGATCTTAGACAAGCAGCATGGTTCAGTGCTGTTCCATGGAGTATGATGGCAGTTGTAGGTTATTTTGCTGGTGTTTTGTCAGACATGATGATCCAAAGTGGTATAAGTGTTACATCAACCCGCAAAATTATGCAGGTTCGACTCAATTCCTTGTCTGTAGTGTTAGACCATTTCTTGCTGATGTTTGTCCTCTCAACAAGAAAATTTTTGAGGCTGGAAACTCAGCTCCACTGCTTCCAAACCCACCTAAGATTATGTAAGCAAAGGTTATATACAACTTTCTGGTTTATAGGCTAGCAGACAGTTAAGTATTTGATGTGCATCTGAAATCTTCATTGAAAGTCAACTATTACCTTTGAAATGAGAAGGAGCAAGTTTAGATTTGAGAGAGCAGGAAAAACTAGAATTTAATTTGACAAATTCTCTAGACTGTGCTTTTTGGAAGAGCAGGAAAGGAAGGTGGAGAGGAATGTACAAATGTCTGTTATTTATGCTTCTTTTAGGGCAGAAGTTGAGTCTTTTATCACGTGTTTAAGACAATGTAAATCTCAGAGCTTTAGTTTGCCATTAGGAATTCGATTACTCAACCTTTTCTTTCTTTGAATTGTCAGCTCCAGTCTAGTGCTGGTGTATGATTATGTGATAATGATTTTGTCCAGGTTATTGGACGAACTCATGTGTAATCTATAGCAGATTTTCATTATTTTGCTAGTTCCTCTGTTGCGATTTAATGATTTTCATTGTAGTACTTCACAGTATGGTGAGCATTTAATTTATGCTTTATGTTTGTTTGCCAGTCAATCGGTTTCATCAGTCCTGGGATGGCTCTTATTGGTTTGACTATGGCATCTAACCCGGCAATAGCATCTGTCTGGCTTACTTTGGCTGTTGGGCTAAAATCGTTCAGTCACCTTGGTTTCCTTGTGAATCTTCAGGTTAGCACATTTTGTTAGTCCTCTTGGTCTAACAGATATAATCTTCTTATATGTAATGTATAACTAATGAGTCATTCTTTTCTATGAACAGGAGATTGCTCCACAGTATTCTGGTGTCCTTCACGGTAGTGTACCTAGTTAGGCATGAATATTTTATCTTATACGTCCAACTTGTCTCGATATTAATAACTCTCAAGATATCACTTAAAGTTCTACTTATTTATTTCTGCAGTTCTCCATAAGTGTGGATTAATGAATGTGTCTTATCTCATCATGAGAAATATTATTGTCAGTTCATTAAAATACTAGTTATTTCTCCTTTCTAGATCTCTACCATTTTGGATGTGTTTCAATACATTCACACATATTATGTCTTGTCAACACTTAATTATGAACACCATTAGAGTAAAAGAGTAGTCTATAACACCATTAGAGTAAAAGAGAAGCCTATCTTTGTCCTTGTTATCGGTTCCGTGCTGCAGTCTAATTTATTCTTTCAACAATCCTATTTCAACGTGCTATTATTGAATTATCTAAATGAAAAAGGCGAGGAAATTAAATGCTTATTATGAAGTAGTCAGGCGTTTGATCGCCAAGACCAATTCCTTACCCTTGTGAAGCAAAAACTAAAGGAAAAGTGACTCATTTTTTGTTTTTTGTTTTTTTTTTAATTTATTATTTATTTATTTTTTGTGTGTTGGGGAATTGTTACATGCAGTTCTACATATTTGCTTTTGCCTTCTAGAGAAATTAATGTTGCAAAATCATACCCATAAAGTGTTGCATTAATTGGGGGCACCAATTCCTTGGTTGTATCAATTCGACATATGGTTTCCCTGAAGTTGCTAGCTCAACTTTCTTTGGACTTTGCTGATGCCTTCTGGAAAAAATGATGTTTTGTAATTTGACCATAAATGTTGCATTTGTTTAAAGCATCCACTAATTTTTGGCTCTAGAAATGCTACATATCATTAGTCTGAAATTGTTGTTAGATCAACTTTTTATAAATTACTTGAGAATGTGGTTATGTTCACAATGGCTCTCATAGAAATCCTTGTGAGAGAAGCAGGTAATTTGGCAATTGTTAAATCCATGTTTGTGTTCTCTAATCTAAGAACATTAGCCTAATGAAAGCTATTATATTCTGTATAGGTATTTCGAATACTGCTGGTACATTTGCTGCTATTGTTGGAACTGTTGGTGCTGGTTACTTCGTTGAGTTAGTGGGCTCTTTCCAAGGATTTTTATTGCTTACAGCACTTTTATATTTTTGTGCTGCAATCTTCTGGAACATTTTCTCAACCGGAGAAAGGGTCAATTTCGATGAAACTAATTAGTCCACTCTTAGTACTTCTTCTCTAAGGTAAAGTTCACGGCTGTAAAGTTACAGTAATGTAAAGGCGTGCATGTCAATAGGTCTAAGGTTCTGTATAGTTGGTTGCAAAAAGCAAAAGACTGTGTTGCTTATGTTGAGAATCATGTAAATATTTTCTCTCGTGATTTTGACATACAATGGATTAGTGGATCCCTTTGCAATGCGATTTTGTTTTTGGGTTGTCATGCTTCGTCTTATAAATAGTAAGTCTTTTCCGGGTAGCTATTAGATGCACTACATAACTTGAAATACATCCAATCTCTACAGGATTTGCAAATACAAGAGTATAAATGAATCGAAGTTGTTGCAATAACTCCACTCAGAATAAAAAACAGTGATGGGTATTCAAGAATATGAAGTTTATTGCTCAAATCTTAGCGGAAGTGTAAAATAAAGACGTCAGAATTATGCTGCAATCTTGCTTGAACCTGTTAAGCTATTTGGGCTCTTTGGTGAAAGCTATGTACTTTTTACAAAATTGCTGTGGACGGTAGGACGGTTAGTTTTCCAAACCATGGGTGCTTAACACCCTAGCCTAGGCATCATGGTGGTTGCCCGCATTCCAGTCTCCATATATGGTTTAGAAAGTTTAGCTACTAAGGTTGAGCCCATGTGGATGAATTTCTTTGTTGATCCGACCGTCAAACTAGCCCCGGCATCCACCGGCTTACCCTGAAGGAGACCGTTAGTCACACTCTTGACCAAGGTTAAATATCATTGTACTATTTATTGACGTGAATTCTTTTCAGACCATATCACTTTCTTATGTCACCATATTTCTTCCAAGCATTTAAGATAAGTTACTCCATTGACTTGTGTTGAGGCATGCTTGCTTTCTTCACGTCACAATTGGACTTTAACTAGCACATTTCGTGTTAAGCTCACGAGTCTACAAAATAAATATCTAATCTTGCCCCCAGGGGCATAGGTGAGTTGGTAAGTGGCCAGGTGATTAGGGTGGAGACACCCTGACAACGCGGGATCGAGTCCGTGTGGCGGCAGTACTCCGCTGAAATATTGCGGGTGCTGTTGCTGGATTTCCACGCCCGTTGGTCCTCTCCCTGGTCGGGCTGCCACTCACGCACATCCCTCGATTTACCTCCCGCCTGGTTAAGGGGCCTCTGGCCAGGTGGGAAAGGAGTTCTCCTTTGGTTAACCCTTTTAAAAAAAAAAAAAAAATATCTAATCTTCACGACTCGTACAAATGGATCAGCACTTGAGTATGGTGTTGATATAGTAGTACTTTATGGATAAAATGTCATTTGTGAATATTTTTCTTTCTATGATGGCTGTCTTTTATGGCCATTCAATTAGTTAGATATTAAGACATCTTTTTGAATGGTGAACTCAAGAAGTTCACATGTTGGGTTTCACAGTAGCAGAGAAAAGTTAATTTGTTGTTCAGGGAGATTATGCATGTAACGACCCAAACCCAATTATTGGCCTGCCACCACACTTGAACCTAACTAATTGGACCAAAATGCTTAAGCCGGTGATGATAGTAGTAGTGAATCTAAGTCATTATAAAGTGCACACAAATCTCACAAAGAACCAATGTGGGATGGGAGGTTACAGACTCCTCTTTTTAAAGATGCGACGTCCTTGTTGCGTCCCAAACACAATAATAGAACCCCAAGCAGCATGGAATTTGCCCAGAGCCTACTCTGATACCACCTGTAACGACCTAAGAACCACACCTATTCAATAACAGAACCACATCTCAGAACCCCAAGCAGCATGGAATCGATGTGGGATGGGACGTTACAGACTCCTCTCTTTAAAGATGCGACGTCCTTGTCGCGTCCCAAACACAATAACAGAACCCCAAGCAGCATGGAATTTGCCTAGAGCCTACTCTGATACCACCTGTAACGACCTAAGAACCACACCTATTCAATAACAGAACCACATCTCAGAACCCCAAGCAGCATGGAATTTGCCCAGAGCCTACTCTGATACCACCTGTAACGACCCAAGTCCAACTAATGGCTTGCCACCACACTTGAGCCTAACTAACTGGCCCAAAATGCTTAAGCCAGTGATTACAATAGTAGTGAACCCAAGTCATTATAAAGTGTACACAAATCTAACAAAGAACCAATGTGGGATGAAGCGTTACAATGCATACCCTAGCCTCCTTTTTGGGTCAATCCGCTAATTAGTAGTTTTGTCTATAGTTCACATGTAACTTTTAGTACGTAATAAAATCATTTGAATTAATCTTAGTTGTTATATTTAGACTAGTCTAGCTGAAAAGTATCTTGTACCTTTAGGATAATTTTAATTAGAAAAAAAATTAATTTATTTAGAGTTTGATTTTGTTAATAATTTCTTTCTATATTAATAAATGTTCTATTTATTTATATATATATATTTGAATTGAGTTTGATTGAATACATTTTTGACGAATATTTGGTATTTCTATTAATTTGTTACTATTTGCAAACACATTCACAATAACTTATTTAGCAACAAAAATATACTATTTGAAACATAATTAATTGATCATTGGGAAGTATAACTTATAATTCTATGAATTATAAAATTTGATAATAACTAATATCAAAATCCATCCATAACAGTGGTTCACCTTTGTTTTACCTTTTGTGGCACTCTAAATCGCCACAAAATGTTTAAGAAAACGCTATGAGAGACCAATTCTTTTGTATCATATACTTTGGGATGAACGTAGTATTTATTAACACAAAAAATAAAATAAAAAAACCATAAAGAAAAAAGAAAAGAAAAAGGGAAGCATGACAGCAGAAACAGATTTCGCCCTGATTGTTTGGTCAGCGTTAACACCAAACCAATTGAAATGAGGTGAACTATCAGGTGTAATTAGCATTAATATCTAGTGTAAGGATTCGTTTGAATTGGTATTTTTGAATTGATTTTTTTAGAGTATTGTCGTTAACAAATTTTGGAAAAAATATTTTTTTGGTTGAGAAGGACCAAATAAGTTATTTTTGAAACAGGAGAACTTAATTAACATTTATGCAAACAATAAAGACTATTCATAAAATTTGCCCAAGTATAAAATATCAAATCATTTGTTTTACCTTTTGTGGTGCTCGAAAACTGCCAGAAATTGTCCAGAAAAGCGCTACGAAAGACCAATTCTTTTGTATTGTATATTTTGAAACGAAAATCTTACTTATTAACATAGAAAATCAAAAAAGAATGAAAAACGAAAAAGAAAAAAGAAAAAAGAAAAAAGAAAAAAGAAAAAAAGCATGACAACAAAAAGACATTCCCCTTGATTGTTTGGTTAGCAAAAGGTAATGTTAACCGGTACTAAATGTTAGGTTAACAAACGCCCCTCTAAATATCAATATATAACAAGGTTGTACTAAATATTAGGCAGGAGTCTTGTAGATTCAGCCCACAACAAAAAGCACTTTAATGTTCAATGCACTTTATTGTTCACCCTCTCCCATTCAGAGGGGCGATATTTGATCCAAAAAAAAAAAAAAGGTTCAGAGGAGCGATGAAATCAACCTGTCAAATGTGTTATTCGAAGCTTTGAGAGGCTTTGAGCGCTTTGCTTCCTACCTAAAACTAATCACATGCATACACTGATAATAAAAAGATCGGTCTTTTTAATGAGTATAATATTGTACCTGTTCAAATTAATATTTTTATTTATACAAAAATTTATTATTTTCAATCATCCTCATATTAAATTTATTATTTTAATAATTCTTTCTATTAAAAAAAAGGTTATATTTAATGGGAGAATGACTAAAATGATAAATTTAATAAAGATAAAATCATTTAATAAACTTTAACGAGTGTAATATTACATTTATTAAAAAACATAAAAAAGTTTATTATTGTCATAGATTTGATCACAACGTGGAGGCCATAGATATTATGCACCCAAAATTACAAGTATTAGTTTCACTTGCTAAAGCAAGTGGGTTCACCAAATCCGTGAAGTGTCGTTGGACTTGTTGCGTACGACTTTCATGCTTGGCTGGCTCATATACTACTCTATGTCCAGAGGGTTTATTTTGCTTCCCCTCCCTCTCCATTAATACTTTCTATACTATTTTTTTTAATGAAAAAATATATTTTTAAGTGACTTTAAGTAGAAAATAAAAAGCTTTCCAACCCCAACTTTTGCTTTTTATGACTTTAAATATTTTGAAAAAAAATAATTTTGACCAAATCATTTACTATCTTATCCTTATCTTTTTATTTTTATTACTAAAATATCTTTACTCTTTAATCTTATACTTACCTTTTTGAATTCTATTTTTATGTCCTTAATAGTTATTTTAACCATATTACTTACTTTTCAACCCACTTTAATCAAACATGTAAATACTTATTTTTATAACTACAACTTTTATTTAAATATGTAACTACTTAAAGTCAAATATAAAAAAAAAAGTCGCTCAAAGCCAGAAGTACTTTAAGTAGCTTTTTAATAAGCCAATCAAACCCTTTTTTTGACTTCAATTAATGTATTCTAAATTTTATAAATTTTTAAATTAGAAAAAGAATATACCTTCAATAAATAATTTTTTAAAACTCTATAATTATTCTTTTTAAATATAATATTATAGTTTAAATCACTCAAAATCTATAATAATTTTTTTGGTTGAAAAAAAAATATAATAATGAAAAGCACCTCCCACATCATGTCCTTGATCATGATAGTCTTTAAACTAAGAATGTAGAAAATTTGATCTTTTTATCTCCATATCAGGTATTTCTGAAGGACAAGGGAGTTATAGCACCTCATGGTGGATTGGCGAATTATTGGGCCAACTTGGATTTGAACAAGTGTAGACATATTGCCAACGAATCTACAGTCCATTCCCTATTAACCGCTTGGGCATTAACTTAGGAAGAAGACATTTAGTCTTAATGGTAATCCATGATCAACTTCCTTTCATAGTAGGCATACTAAGGTCCTCACTTAGAAGGTAAGTGCTTTACTCAACTCATTGACCTGTCTTGGTGCACCAAAAGCATAGGGCAAGGGCATACGAGGTAGAGTAAGGTGCTAACCTCCTTGGAGAGTATGTTGTGGAAGTGTTAGGAGCAAGACTGCTACATCATAGCTCATAAATCATCATGCTTTTAAAAAAATTGTTAAAAGACATATCTAATATTGTGGCGGAATAACAATAAAAAGCTATTTGCACACATAAGCACGATATGATTGAACATATAAGTAAGAAGATGAAGTGATACACCTTCAAGGAATCAAAGATCCAAATAGACGGTCTCTTTGCTTTGAGAAATCTCCGCCAAATAGCCTCCCAATTGGTCTCCACTATGATCACCTTTCCAAAACTCGAATTTGTGGTGCTATGTAGTAGACAAACACTTAGGAGAGCTATAATTGAAGATCTATGGAGTAGTGTATGTTCTTGGTGTGCTAGGTGAAAATTCCTGCACCCATTTTTCTAAAAGGCAAAGAGAATCAAGTAGGTAATGTTGTAAGCTCACTATATATAGTGTAAAACAACCCTAATTGGGTAAGGTCCTAAAAATAATGAAGTTTTCAACTATACCTTTTTCTAGAAATGGAATATGCCTTATGGATAAAATACCCAAGATATTCCTTTCTCTTTACTGCTCCATAATATATAATTTCATGGGACCTGCTTATCTTATTAAGATGCCCATAAATTTAATAAGGAAAAAATTGGATAAAATCCTTTTCCCTTCTATATTAAATTTACAAAGCATCTATATAATTTGATGATCTCAATTAATTACATCCATTGGAAATATGACTAGTGAAGGGACCAAAAGACATAATTATCATTGGCTCCAAAAATGACCAAAATGTCTTTGCCATCACTTTGGTGACATTAAGGTCATTTTTTACCTTAGTCTATTTCCACCAAAAGACCAAAGTCGTACTGCAAGGATAATCATTGGCTAAGCAGAAACAGGTCACATCAAGTAACCACTGTCTATGACCAACTAAGCGAGATGACCAAAATACCTCTCTATGTCTTCCGGTCAAAAGACACTGTCACCTCCAAGACTATATTTGGAACGTTGGAATCTCTAGTCCAATGAGTGATCACACCTGGTCATGGATTTTTTGATCTTGGGAGTGACCCACAAGCCAAATGACCAATATACCCTAAAGAGTAATATCACTAGATCTAGATTTATAATGACCAATAAGACAAATCCAAGAGGGCATATAGACTTTGTTGTTGCACATGCATGTCCTGATTGATTAGAATACAACATCCAATGTGCGAGGCAAACAATCTTATCACTTAAGACCTCTCCTCATGGTACATCAAATTGTTGCATCCTAATTTCACCGGTTTATCCGTACATGCTCAAGATTAAGAGCATCGATCATTTGGACGTAGTGAGTATCTTATCCTATATACATGATGGCATGGTTTGCAAAGACATATTCATAGTGGTCCTGTCCAACGCGTGACACGCATACTAGAAACGAAGTCTGGAAAGACCCTCCAATGACCTAGGTAGATCACCCCTATCAGGAGACTCGTCCACTATAACCTTATCTTGTTGGAGTGTTTAGCATTACTATTTGGCTGTGGACATCTTTATGATATATCAAAAACTAGACTTGGACCTGCTGTGCATCCAGCCTTATTGCGTACCCAAGTCATTGAATTACATTATTGGACATTTACACAATGTATTACACATATACATTAGAGATAATATATGTAATAAGTACTCATAAATATAAACAACGATCAAATGTCTAGTTCAATATCCGTTTACAATTCTTTAGGGCATACAATCCCAACAATAAGAAGTGATAAAATGAGTGCATAAGCCACCTACGGCTCTTGATGACTTATTAAAGGAAAGACAAAGTAAGAGCATGCTATTGAAAATGTTGCAACATACGTCGAAAAGGCCTCTGTTGATTGTGTACAAACAAAATATGAGTCCAAAGGTAGGGTAAAAAATGGTTTAGCTAATGGAGATATTAACTCTTCTAGGAACCAATAATGCATAAATCATGTCAAACTAAGACCAATCAATATCAAATCGGAATAGATTCAAACTTCTCCTAAAATAGTTTTCAATGCAAAATGAATAGCTCATCCTACCATTCTTGTAGGTAATAGAGCAAGGGACGACTTTATAGACTCTGCTACGTATTCTGCTCCCATGGTCGAGTCCGTGACGTATTTCTGCTTCACACTCTTCCATGAAACTACATTTCCTGACAAAGCAAAAACAAAGCCAGCAATAGACCTCCTGGAATCTTTGTTTGACTAGAAGTCTAAGTTTGTATAGACCCATGGTACTATATTATCTGTACGGTATTCCAGCACATATTCCTTAGTTCTCTAAAGAGACTTGAATATTTGCTTAATTATAGTCTAGTGATCTGATCCAGGGTTTGATTGGTATCTGTTAACCATGCCAACAACATAACATATATCTGGCGTTGTACACATCATGGCATACATAAGGCTTCCTATTGCCAAAGCATAAGGACCTTTTTGATCTTCTCTATCTCATCAAGTGTCTAAGGACATTGGTCTTGAGACAGAGTAACTCTATGTCTAGAAGACAAGAAACCCTTCTTGGAGTTTGCCATATTGTAGCTTACCAATATCTTCACTATATAGGAATCTTGGAATAACGCAAGCCTCCTGTTCTTTCAGTCTCGTATAATCTTGATCCCAAGAACATAGCTTGCTTCTCCCATATCCTTCATGTGAAACTGAAAAGATAACTAAACCTTTATGGATGTCAGCATCCCTACATCATTCCCAATCAACAAGATGTCATGCACATACAGAACCAGGAAAGTTATAGCGTTTCCATTGCACCTCTTGTATGCACATGGTTCATCAATGTTTTTCTCAAAGCCAAAGGACTTGTCTGCATGATCAAACTTAATGTTCCATGCCCTAGATGCTTGCTTAAGCCGTCATAATGACAAGCGATGGTAGGGAGTATCCTAATGGATTTAAGCATGGCCATTGGTGAGAAGGTCTTATCAAAATCGATCTCTTCTTTCTGGGTATAACCCTTGGCTACCAATCTAGCTTTAATGGTTTCAACTTTTTCTTCACTTCATCTCTTCCTCTTGTAGACCTATTTGCAACCTATAGGTTTTACCCCTTCAGGTGCTTCTACAATCTCCTAGATACCGTAAAAATACATAGATTCCAATTCAAAATCCATTGCCTTACGCAACTAGCTAGCATCTGCATCAGACACTGCTTCATCATAACTAGTGGCGTCCTCAACCTGATCCTCTTTGGAAGTCTCAAAGTACTCCCTATAGTATCTATCAAGCTGTCTCAAAATCCTCCTACTACGATGAGGCCTCAGTGTACTAGTAGTAACTATCTACTTTTCCTTTTCCATATTAGCAGATGCTATTGGAGATTCATCAGAAATCCCCTCAAGAGTAACTCTAGATTCTGGTGTTTTCTGGATCACCATGTCATCCTCCTAGTATCTAGCATGTGTATTGATAAGCATCTTCTGCTTCTCAGGATTACAGAAGATCCCACCTCTGGTTCCCTTATGATACCTAATGAAATAGCATAGTTTCGACCTAGGTTTCAACTTTGTAGTAGAGCTACTCAATACATAAGTTAGATAACCCCAAATGTGTAAATGACTTAAGCTGGGCTTACGCTCGTCTACATCTTTTAAGATGTCCTATGTACTGATTCTGATCGTACCAAATTTAGAATAAATTCCACCGTCTTTAGGGCATAACCCTAAAAGGATATAGATAACGATGCATGAGACATTAACCTCACCATTTCTAAGAGGGTACGGTTCCTTTTTTCTGCCACATCATTCTGCTATACCGTTGCTCATAGATTATCGTGTTTTTAAAAAAATTATTAAAAGACATATCTAATATGGTGGCGGAATATGCAATAAAAAGCTATTTGCACACATAGGCACAACATGATTGAACATATAAGCAACAAGATAAAGTAATATACCTTCAAGGAATTGAAGATCCAAGTAGATGATCTCTTTGCTTTGAGAAATTTCCACTACATAGCCTCCCAATTAGTTTTCTTCACTATGATCACCTTTCTAAAGCTAGGATGTGTGGTGTTATGTTGTGGGTAAATACTTAGGAGAGCAATAATTGAATATCTATAGAGCACTGTGTGTTCTTTGTGTGCTAGGAGAAAATTCCTACACCCATTTTTCTAAAAGGCAAAGAGACTCAAGTGGCTAATGTTGTAAGCTCACTACATATAGCGTACAACAACCCTAATTAAGAAAGATCCTCAAAACGATGAAGTTTCCAATCATACCCTTTCCAGAAATGGATCATGCTTTGTGGATAAAATACCAAGATATTTCTTTCTCTCTTTTACTTCATAATATCTAATTCCATGGGACCTGCTTGTCCTATTGAGATGCCCACAAATTTAATAAGAAAAAACTTGGATAAAATCTTTTTTCCTTCTCTGTTAAATTTAATTCTCAATAAAGCATTCACATAATTAAATGATCTCAATTAATTACATCTATTGGAAATATGACTAGTAAAGGGACCAAAAGACATAATTACCCTTGGCTTCCAAAATGACCAAAATGCCATTGCCACCACTTTGGCGACATCAAGGTTATTTTTGACCTTAATCTATTTCTACCAAAAGATCAAAGTCGCACTCCAAGGATAATCACTGGCTAATCAGAAACATGTCACATCAAGTAACCACTATTTTTGACCAATTGATCGAAATGACCAAAATATCCCTCTATGTCTACCCACAGTCAAGGCTGATCAAAAGGCACCATCACCTCTAGGACTGAATCTAAAACAATGGAAACTCTAGTCTAATGAGTGATCACGACTTGGTCATGGATCTCTTGATCTAGGAAGCGACCCACAAGCTAAATGGCCAATATATCTTTGAAGGGTAATATCACTAGATCTAGATTTATGATGATCAATAAGACAAATCTAAGGGGACACATAGACTCTATTGTTGCACATGCATGTCTTGATAGGGGTGAGCAAAAACCAAACCGAACCAAAAACCAAACTTTACCAAATTAATTTCGGTCTATTTGGTTCAGTTCAGTGAGCCAAAAAATTAACCGAATAGACCAAACTAACCAAATAGTATTTATATATTAAAAAATATAATATTTTGTAGATAATATATAATTATATATTATAAAATATATTATATATATTATCATTTGTATTCTTCTTCTGGTCATGTTGTTGATTTCCCTTCATCTTGGGCTTCTTTTTTCCTTTCGAGTGATGCCTAGAAGTGGAAGCCTAAGAGACTTGTGCATGACCCGAAGGCTTCATAATAGTCTCTGCTGCCTTAAACTCCTTCATCAACTCCGTTAGATTCATGTTCAACTTGCTTATGTTATAGTTGAGCTTTAACTGATTAAATGACGGTAGAAAGGTCTCTAAGATTATGTCCACTTGCGACTGCTCATCAATGTTTACATCAAGGATCTCAATAGTATTGACACACTCTATTAGCTTGAGCACATGCTCTCTTAGTAGTGGAACCTCTGCCATACTACATAAGCTCTCTTACAGCAACTTGCTTAGTAGGCCTACTTTAGTCAGCAAACATAAGAGACAATGATGTCATGATTTCTCTAACAGTTGCCATGTTTTGATGCTTGTTCTGTAGAACATTTGACATAAAGGTTAACATATAGCACTTGGCCATACTATTGGCCTTTTTCCATTCTGCTCAGCATCACGCATGGCATTATAAGAGTTTAACCTCACAACAGGACAAAGAATAGTCAGGACATACTTGTACTCCTTGATGGTGAGTACTATGTCTAGATTCTTTTCTAATCCACAAAATTCAGACCATTAAGCTTATGCTCCCTCAAAATTGTAGTTAATGGACTGAAGGATGTCATAGTAGATATCAAACAATAGATCATAATCAAATTGAACAACATAAACTGGATACACGTGTAATATGTATGTAATAGCAGAAAAGCAACATACATATCATTTTCTATATCATTTGTCGTTGTGTAGTTTAACCCTCAAACTACAGTGACGTACCAGTGTCTCAACCCTATTATACGAACTCCATTGTTGAGATGGCCGAACTATGAATAGTTGAGTTATGTGTAGCCTATTTGGATAACTTTTATCTAGATAGAGATTCTCTAATGGAATCCAATCACTACTCGTTTGATCTCTCAAATCTCCTAAGGGCCTCTACCAATGGGTGGTCAAACCCATGATTCGAGTTGAGTGTAACTAACCACCTCCTTAGTGTCTTATTCCCTATCATGTACCCAAACTTGAGCCCTCTGATGGGGTAGTGACTCTCATCCCCATGCCGTGAGACAGTCTATGATGATAAACTCCATATATGGGATGGCTAAACGTCATCAATGTCTTTGAATGTACACCTTAAGTCTACTTTGTCAAAACTAAGTACTTGTAACACCTTTTGATGAGGAGTTTAATGCCGCTTGGCCATGACTTGAACTGGATGTGGAAGGTCGTAGGGTTTTCCATTCCCCTCTCCCACTGAATAGCTTAACTTTGAGGGTTTTCTTATCCTTTATCTATCTAAGTATTTTGTTTTAGATCTTAACATTCTTAGGAATCATTACATTCCACCTTTTATTACTAAAACATATTTGATAGCATAACTGGATTGGACCTATATCCGGTTAGGATCCATAGGTAGGCATGCTTTGAGTTATCTTGATAAGTCCATTAATTAATTAGCGTGGGAAAAAAACGAGTAAATTGACAATTACATGCATTACTTCTTTAGGATCTCTAAGTACCAAAATAATTAGCCTAAGCAATCTCGAGTGATTTATCAAACTCAAGCCAAAACAAGATCCAAGGTTAGTCAATTTTAAGCCCTACTTGGGTAGACATATTGCTATGTGATAGATCTCAATAACCATACTTACAATCAAACATGCATATAAATATTGCAAAATAAACATTCATAGAAAAATTAAATGGTCCCTAATTGATGGCGCCCTATAAATAAGCCTTAGGCTTAAAGCCCAAAGCAATCAGAATGCCAAAAACATCTAACAACTGCAAACTACTGCTGTTAGCTAATCCTTTCTGCTTTTACCAGCTATTCTTCTTGAAAGCCTCCAGGTGTTACTGATTGGGCTAGGACATCTACCGGTCGACCGGTTCCTCTAGAGAGCCTCGATCTTCACGCACAACTACTTATTTCAACTTTGAATCGTTACATTACAAGGAATTAGAGAGAAAAACAAGATATACAAGCTTCATCTATAAGAAGAAACATAAATGTTAGCCACAAAATACAAGCCATTTTCCTATTCCTATACTTCTCTCAAATTGAAGCTATAATAGGTTGCTATGCAAGAAAATAAATCCATACATTCGAATAATTGATTAGACATAACACACAAGCTGCAACCGCAAAGGTTGGCCCACAATGCATCCATTAGTGAATCATACAAGTCTTGCCACCCATAAGACTATTTGACTTTAATCCACTTATTATCATGTTCGTGGCTTAAAATATGTGCCAAGAGAACCTATGCTCTGATGCCAATTGTTAGGATCGGGATTGCTAGATCATAGCTCTAAGATCATAATACTTTTAAAAAAATTATTAAAGGGCATACCTAATATGGTGGCAGAATAGGCAATAAAAAGCTATTTGCACACATAAGCACAACATGATTGAAAATACAAGCAAGATGATGAAGTGATACACCTTCAAGGAATTGAAGATCCAAGTAGATGGTCACTTTGCTTTGAGAAATCTTTACTAAATAGCCTCCCAATTAGTCTTTTTTACAATAATCACCTTTCCAAAGCTAAGATGTGTGGTGCCTGTAGTAGGCAAGTACTTAGGAGAGTTATAATTGAAGATCTATGGAGTAGTATGTGTTCTTGGTGTGCTAGATGAAAATTCTTGCACCTATTTTTCTAAAAGGCAGAGAGACTCAAGCGATTAATGTTGTAATCTCACTGTATATAGTGTACGACATCCCTAATTGGGTAAGGTACTAGAAATAATAAAGTCTTCAACTACACCATTTCAAGAAATCAAATATGCCTTACGGATAAACTACCCAAGATATTTTTTCTCTCTCTCCTACTTTATAATATCTAATTCTATGATACACACTTGTCCTGTTAAGATGCCCACAAATTTAATAATGAAAAACTTGAGTAAAATCCTTTTCCCTTCTCTGTGCAATTTGCATTTTAATAAAGTATCCACTTAATTAGATAATCTCAATTAATTACATCAATTGGAAATATGACTATTGACTAGTGAAGGGACCAAAAGTGGTAAATACCCTTGGCACCGAAAATGACCAAAATGCTCTTGCCAACACTTTGGCGACGTTAAGACCATTTTTGACTTCGGTCTATTTCCACACTTCAAGGATATTCACTGGCTAAGTAGAAACAAGTCACATCAAGTAACCACTGTCTTTGACCAACTAAGTAGAATGACCAAAATACCCCTCTATGTCTACCCGTAGTCAAGGCCGTTCAAAAGGCACCATCTCCTCCAAGACTACATTTAGAACCTTGGAATCTCTAGTCCAATGAGTAATCAAAATTGTCATGGATCTCTTAATCTATAGAGCGACGCACAAGCCAAAAGACCAATATACCCTTGAAGGGTAATATCTTTAGATCTAGATTTATGATGACAAATAAGACAAATCCATAGGGGCACATAGAGTCTATTGTTGCACGTGCATGTCTTGATTGGTAAGAATACAACACCTAACGTATCAGACAGACAATCTTATCACTCAAGACCTTTCCTCATTGTACATTAAAGTGCTACACCTTAACTTCACCAGTTTATCCACACATGCTCAAGATTAAGAGCATTGGTCACTTGGAAGTAGTGAATATCTTGTCCTTGATATATGATAGCACGGTTCTAGAAGATATACTCACGGTAGTCTTGTCTAACGGGTGACACATGCACTAAAATCGAAGTCTACAAAGATCCTCCAATGACCTAAGTAGATCACCTCTATCAGGAGATTCGCCCACTAAAGCCTTACCCCAGTAGAGTGTCCAACACTACTATTTGATTGTAGACATCTTTATGATACATCTGAAACTAAACTTGGACCTATTGTGTGTCCAGCCTCACTGCGCAACCAAGTCATTGGATTACATTATTGAACCTTTACACAATATATCACACATATATATGAGAGATGATATATGTAAAAAGTGCTCATAAATATAAAAAATGATCAAATGTCTAGTTTAATATTTGTGTACAAATAGTCTTTATGGCATACAATCCCAACAATAAGAAGTAATAAGAGGAGTATATAAGCCATCTACAGCTTTTGATGACTTATTAAGAGAAAGACGAAGTAAGAGCATGCTACTGAAGATATTGCAACATATGTCGAGAAGGGCACTGTTGATTGTGTACGAACAAAATATGAGTCCAAAGGCAGGCTAATCTAACAACTAGTTTTAGTGAATATATATTTTTTAGTTAGCTAGCTAAACAACTATTAGTTAATAATTAAAATATAACAGCTATCAGCTACCTAAACAACTACTAGTTATTCAAACAGCTATTAGCTATCTTAATAACTAATTTTGTCAGACAAGCACTAGAGCTAAGCTTTTGTTTCCTCCTTGTGGAACTATAAATAATGGAGGTACTTCACTGCTTAGTGATGAAAGCCAAGCACTAATTAGATATTCAAAGTTCAGTAAAAGGGCGTTACGGAGTGCTTATAAGGTGGTAAAATTGGTTTATGAGCAGGAATTAAGAAAGCTCAAGTGATTGAAATTATCTCCTTCACATGTGGGGTCGCGAGTTCAATCCCGTGAGGTGAGGGAAGTTAACCAAGAGCTATTAGTAAAATTGGGATGGAAGATATTGCCTGAACCATATCTACTGTGGGTTCGAATGCTGAATGAGGAGTACTTCAAAGGGGATTTCTTAAATTACCAAATGAAAGCATCAGATTCGCGCATGTGTAAGAGTGTGATGCAAGGTTGAGAGATTATTAGATCAGAAGCCAAATGGGCGGTTTGTAATAGGCATTTGACCAGGTTCTCGAGCAATTGTTGGGTCGGGGAGAGCACTCTACTTCAGGAGGCGACAAATTCTATTCTAGATGATCATCTTCACCGGACAGTAGCTTAATACTGTAAGGAAGATGGAACTTGGCTCTGGGAACTTTTCTAGGATTTCCTTCCAAGAACGAGCTTACTGAGGATTGCCGGAGTCGGCGTCATGCCGGATTGCAAGCAGAATGACTTTCTGACCTGGTCCAGCAAACCGAAGGGTACATTCTCAGTATCATCAGCTTAGAAGAAGATAAAAAAAGGTTCCAAAAGACACCATGATACCATGGAATACGTTGTGCAGGATGGAGTGCCCGCAGCGGTGCTTGACTTTTGTTTGGCAAATGGCTCAAAAAATATTACCTTGTAAAGCAAACTTACTAAGAAGGAACATCGGAGAAGAGGGTACTCGTGCGGTTTGTAACGTTGCAACAAAGGATGAGGAGCATTTGCTTAGAAATTGCGGCAAAGCTAAGGAGGTTTGGAAACTTGTTCAGCCAAATAAAGAGATCATGTTTTCAAGAATTTACCATGGCAAGAATGGCTTAAGTGCAATCTAAAGGATAAGAAGCGGAGCAGCACCTTTGTTATAACCTTGTGGTGGTTATGGCGTTGGAGAAACGAGGTGCTGCATGGCCAAGAGTCAAAACTAGATTCGTTATTCAAAGCATGGCATATCAAGAAGTTCGAAAGGGAGGTGAAAGATGCATGGAAAACTTGTACCCGGGGACAAACTAAAGGAATAAAAGAATGGCGACTTATTAGATACAATGCTCCCTACAGAGTTACAGAGGAATGAAACTCAACTTAGATGGATGTTTGCGGAAAATCCAGGAAGGGCAGCAGCAAGAGGACTCTTCCTATCAGACATGTTTACAAGGAAACTAATAAGAGTGCGGACTGAATGACAAACTTAAGTCTCACATTCTCAAATGCAGTCCATAGAAAACAATCCCTCGAAACCAATCAAATTTATCCTTGGGAAAGATTTGAGAGGAGTTTTCTCTCATCAACTTGTGTCTACTTAGTTTTGGCTTAGCCTCCCTTGTAAAAAAAATAAAAGAAATCTATCTATGAGCAGAAAAGTAAAATTTTCGTGTTTCACAAATTTTGTTTATAAGTAAAATTAGTTTATAAGCCACAAAAAAAGTACCACCTCCCAAACTTTTTTTGGACTACTTACAAGCAAAGTTAACAAAATACAAACATATTCATACCCTTAAAAACTATTTTCCTTTCATAACATTATTAACCAAAGGTTATTTTTAGTCATTTTAATAAATATTACTCCTTATAAGCACATATTATTAAATATGTTTATAACTTATAAGTATATTTTATCCAAACACATTTTTACTTATTCAAGTATCAAGAGCTGCTTATGATAAGCACAGCCAAACGAGAGATCAGATGGATGGTGAAAGAAATTTGTCCAAAAATGTGATCAGGCATTGTGAAAAAAAATCTCAAATGTTCACTAGGCAGGCCACCTAACTCTTGCTAAAAATGTGATGATTTATCTACTAATTAACTCTTAATTTATTAAATAACTAGTCAGAGTCATATCTGTTTATTAGTCGCGACAAAGAACGTCAGAATCGAACTCGATAACTTTCTATGCCTTCATAAGATGTGGTAAGCACAGCCTAATTGGTGCCTGGATTAAAGTTAATAAATGTTTATATAATCACCTAACCAAAGTTGTTTGGGTTGAGGTTGATACTATTATTTTAATAATCAATCAACCATATTTGTTTTGCATTGTAGGCAGCCCATCTTTGAGTGGATTAGACGTCTAGGTTTTTAATAGTCGTCTAGTTGTTTTGGATTATTATAATAAATAAAGTCAAACAAATCACAAACAAAGCAGTTGGTTGAGATGCTAATGGTCTCACTTTGTAAGGAGAAGAATACAAGTTTGAATTTCAATAAGTACACTTGTTGGGAGGATTTTTTTTGTTAACTACTTTTGACTTGATAAGGATTACTATCAAGTTTAATATAACTTAAGAACACCTTAATTCAAAGCAAAAAAAGAAAGAAAAAAACAAGTCAAACAAATCTATTGCATCTATATTATATATAAAAATAAGGATTAGTATCAAGTCTAATATGACTTGAGGACACCTTAATTCAAAGCAAAAAAGAAAAAAAAAAAGAAGTCAAACAAATCTGTTACATCTATATTATTATATATATAAAATTCATTCGTAGCTAATTTTTGAGCTCTCCGAGTAACATGTCATCTTTTTAACTCTAACAACAAGCCACATCACTCGCATATGAATGACACATCAATATTTTGAAGCTCTAATCGCATGCCATGTGGCCTTCATAATACTCCCGTTTTGCATAATATTTACTCTTTTTTTACACTTTTAATATTTCATTTACAAACACAATTTTCTCTCTATCTATTCATCTTCCCTTTCAACGGTTACTTGCATTTTGGTTTAGTTTCATAACATATAATAAAGTAGCTCATAAAAGTGTAAATCTTTGTTTGTTTGATGTATTATCATAGTGAATGGCAAAAGCCATATGTTATTTAAAGATAGTTTTTTTTCAAATTTATTCAATAAGAAAAATATATATTTAACGTAAAAACTTGTTTTTGTTAACATTGTCAATGCAATTAAATGAATTGTTAAATTTTGGAGAGCTTTGGATGTGCCATGTGACAATTCGACTTGCATTTTAGCCTATTTTTATGGCTTATAATAAAAAAGCTCATAAAAATGTAAGTTTTTATTTATTATGATATATTATCATGGAGAATGGCAAAAAGTATATGTTACTTATCAAGATGATATTAAACATAATTAAAGAAGTACGTAGGTAACATTTTTATATTGGTTTTTCTTAGAGTTTTGTAGTAAAAAATGTATTTAACATAAAAACTTTCTTTTTTTTTTTTAACAATGTAAGTGTAATTTACTGAATCATTATTTATCCATATATTTACTCTTATTTTACACTTTCAATATTTCAATATTTCATTTACAAACACAATTTTCTCTCTATCTATTCATCTTCCCTTTAATTTGAACGATTACTTGCATTTTGGCTTAGTTTTATAACTTATAATAAAGTAGTTTGTAAAAGTGTAAAAATTAATTTATTTGATGTATTATAATGGAGAATAGCAAAAGACATATGTTACTCAAAGATAGTTTTTTTTCAAATTTATTCCGTAAGAAAAAGATGTATTTAACGTAAAAACTTGTTTTTGTTAACAATGTTAGTGCAGTTAGCCGACTCGTTATATTCTTATATTATATTTACTCCTCTTTTGCACCTTTAATAATACATGTACAAATTACAAATACAAATTTTTCCTTGCCTATTCATCTTCCCTTTGAATAGTTACAAACATGTTTTTCATCTATTTATATATCCTACATGTACAACCCTTTAAATCCATTTATTATTATCATGCTTTTTAGGGAACCAAAAAATGCAATCACAAGTTGCTCTTGTCAATATAAGCGCAAGCAAAATTACAGCCCAGCTGAAGAGTACTACATAAATTCCCAATTTCTATTTTGGAATTCCATTTGGTAAGTATGTCTTTAATTTGTATTATTTAAACTCTTTTTATGGGCAAAACTTTTTATAAATAGTCTACTAACATATTTTGACTTTTGGTCTTGAGCATGCAATGTGCTTATGGATTTCTACTCATAGCACACATAATTGTAAGAAGAGATATTTTATAGTTCTGAATTTTTCTTTTTCTTTTTTGTAGTTTCTTTTTCTTTTTTGCAGCATATTGCTTATTTTTTTTTGAAAAATCTGATGGGTGTCGAAACCACAAAAAATAAAATACCAATTCTTATCTCGCAAATTTAATTTGTATACACAGTGAGAAAAGGGTTGAATCCACAGGGATTAGGATATTATGATATGATAATTACGCCAAGTAGATTAATCAAATAAGTCGCAATTAAAGAAGGGGGTTTAGTGCGAAAAAGTAAAATAAACAAAATTGTCCAACACATTGGTCCGTTAAGCATGGGCAGAAAATAAAAGACCATAAATAATAATAAAATCAAAGTTACAAATGCAATTTGAAGCTTAAATAAATGCTGGAAAATTAATATGAAACAAAAAAGCAATGGAAACTAAGCCTAGCCTCGGGTTTAATCTTAGTTTTGATCTACAATTCTGATCCTAGATGCAAAGATAACTTCTACCTATTTTGATAAATTAGTTATGATTATTAGCATGGCTTAACAACCTTATCTTTCCTTATAGTGTTGATAAAGGTTTAAACCCCATACGATTTTTCCTCGCTATCATCTTATCTATTAGACAGTCTAACCCTGGATATGCCTGCAAGGTCTATCTAATGGCAGCAATAAAATGTAGAAGACATGATTCTAAAAGTCGATTTTCTCGCAACAATCGCTTAGTTAGATTATGTGTTTACACAGGAGACCTGATTATCACTATTCTTAGATTAATTCAATTAATTTATCTGGCTGCTTGTCATCATGCAATTGAACAATCGGGTCCTAATTAAACAATCACAAGACAATATTAATTCTAAACTAGTAAACACACAAATACCAAAAAATAGTTAAAGGAGAAAACTAATTAGATCTCACGGAATTGAAGAACCAAAATATGGATTAATCCTTGGCTAGAAAGAAGTTTAGAACTCCATCTTCATGAAAGTTGTGCCTAAGAAGATGAAAATATCCTACTAGAAAAATTCTAAATAAAATCTAAATTTCCCTATGAATTGTACGTAGGAAAATATATAAGAGAAGTTCCTAACTAGAGTCCTTCTTGAATAAGAAAACTCTTTAAAGCTAAGGAAAATAAAAAAATAAAAATCCTTACTAAAAGTCTTCTCGAATTAATTTCTTTTCTTTCCAAAATATGGCAAGTTTTCAATGCAATTCCTTTCCATAAGTGCTACAAAAGTATCTCTAGTCTTGGTCAAAGCTTGGTCAATCCCGTGTAGAAATAGTTTGCTATTTTCTAATGTGGCAAAATCAATTTTATCAGCTACAAACACGACCAAAAAGCCTTTGAATCCATATATAATGCATCCAACTCCTTTTTCCAAGTATAAAATGTAAAAACATAGCAAAAACACCAATTAGGGAGCATCCAATTCAAGAATTAAGCACAATTAACTATGAATTAAAAGCTTATTTAGGACTTATCAAAATCTTAGGATGAAAGATGTTAATCATATATCAAATAAGCAAGTAAGAGGCATCCAAAGAATACAACGAAGAAGCAAGAAATGGAGAGCCTAGCCATCTTGGAACACATTGCACTAATTCTTTTTGTTATCTCTTATGTTTCTTATGCAATCCTTAATTTACTTATTGATATTATTTTCACAAGCCTCTTTGGGAAGTATTTTCTATATATTCTCTCTGGTTTTATGACACAAAAGTTTTATTTCTTTATGTCTTCAATAGTCAATAGAATTCAAACTGTTTTATGGAATCTCTATCTCTATAGGTTAGATGGTTCCATATGACTCGAAATGTAATAAAACCTTATAATCTCAAAGATAACCTAATCACCATCCATGTTGATGATACATTTATTTAATGCTCATTAAAGTTTATGAGAATGTCAATGGTAATCTTCAATTCTAAAATTTTAGTCATAAATTAGTAGAAGATTTTGCATTAATGTTACATGTTCTTCTCTTTACGTGGAATATGGTTTTGAACTTCTACTAATTTGATTATGAAATGAGTGGCTGCATGAAAGAGAATAGAAGATTCTGAGTTGTACCAAAGATGGAGGAGAAAGAGAAAGTTAATTTCTTACGACTAATTTAGATTATAATTAATAAATTTTGTTGAGTCAGTTCATCATTATATTTTTGTATGATTCATATGTTATGATATAACAACAATAGAACTATTCAAAATTTTTATCTAGTCCAAAATAATTCTAACTCAATAGGCATAAAAGAATTTTCAATTTAAATAACTCGGCCATAAAAGAATATTTAATTTAAATAACTCAAAAGCCATAAAATAAATTTTCAATTTGACTTTTTTTTCCAATTACAATTGACAAGAAAAATCTTAAACTTTGAGAAAATTATAAATTACAATTTAATTTGATTTGAAGTTAATTATTTTTGGAATAATATATAATTTAGAATTTAAATGAAAAATAGAAATTACAATAGAATTTTAATTTTTGAGATTAATTATCTTTTCTTATTTGGAATAATTAATATGAAAAAATGATCCTTGGAAACAAATTTGATTAATAGGGTGCTATAGCATGGTTTTCTTTTTTATAAACTTTGTATGTATACTATTAATACATTATGGGATGAAATAAATTTGATTTTTTGTGATTCATTTAATGTGTATCAAATGACTTTGCATTTTAGATCACTCGTAATTTTCTTATATTTTTTGCAACAAAATATCGTACTTTCTTGAGAAGGGTAGGACATATGTTATGTTTTAGAAAATAGAAAAAATTATGAAAAAGTTTTGATAATACTAGGATAGAGAGTCTGGCACACTTCAAATAAACAAACAGGACTTCTAGTATATTTTACCCATGCATTACGTAACAAAATTGACATTTTTGGTTGCTATTTTATAATTTTTAAGGATCTTGCATTTGAGAAACAACTGATTTTACGTGGATTAAATCTTGCTCTTTTTCTCTTTACTCCTTCGAATTTCAATGCATAATCTGTCAGTTGTAAAGCTCACTTTGAAGGCAAGAAACAAGAGACAAAAATGTTGGTTATCATAGGAAATTGAGAAAGGGAACAAATCTTGCAAATTTAGTGCATAAGAAATTGAATCACAAACAAAGTCTTTCCAATTGCATGCAAAAGTTTAAAAATGAAGAGGGCAATGGCAAGCTAAGAAGAAAAATGGTGCATGGCATTTAAAGGATGAAGAAAATAGCCACATTGCATTAATTGTTTGTCTCTCAATTTTGCCTATAAATAGCAATCCCGGGAGAACCTTTGGATCATCAAGCAAGAAGCATTCAAAGCATTTAGAGAGAATTAGAAAGAATTCCCCTAAGTGTAGTCTTTTCTTCCACTTGTTATATAAATTAGTGTGATAGTGAGTTTCTCCTATTATAAGAGAGAGTAAAATTGTTCTCTCCTTATTTTAGAGAGAAATGTTGTAAAACTTTTACATATAGTGAAATCCTCCTTACTTACCTGTAGTTTTTTTCTCAATTAGTTTGAGGGTTTTCCACGTAAAATTTTGGTGTCTCAATTATCCATTTTCTCTAATTTCTTATTTTAGCTACGTGATCTTGCTTCAGCAACCCTACCATTCCGCTGTGCCACACCCCAACATATTCATCGGAGTGTGATATTTCATCGTACACTGTTATGGGTTCATATTCATGTATCCAATATATAATAAAAACCCACGATTAAGAGTTTTAACTTTCTCTGTTCTCTGTTCTCTGTTCTCTCTCTCTTATAGTTGGAGTGAGTAATATCAAATCTCCGATAAGTTTCCCTTACCATAATCTTCCATCTCCGGCGATGGTTCCCTCCATAATCGGTGGATTTCTCTTTTAACTTGTTTTGTTTTTTAAGTATCTTTCTTTCTCTCTCTTGTTTTCTTAGAGTCCTTTTCTCTCTTGTTTTCTTTGTGTTTTCTGCTTCCCTTATTTTCTTTGTGTTTTCGTGTCTGTGGCTATGTTTGTCGTTATTTTTGTTTAGTTGTGTTTGAAAACTCAGATATGGACTTTGGCACCTTCATCTTTTAGATCTGTGTTGTGGTTGGTGTGCTTTGTGTGATTTAGTGTTCTAGTTTAAAATCACCCTCAAATCTATTGATTCTTCCTGATCTTCTCGCTTGTGATCTGATAAGTGATCTTTCTTGTTTTGATGTTTTTGTTTTTTCTTTGTTTCTATATGGTTTTGTATGGAAGGCTCCATTCATGCTTAACTCTATGACAGCTCTGGAGGATATGAAGAAAATCAATCATATCAATACCATCCACCCTCTTATCTCCCTTGCAGCGCATTGCCGGAAGCCTTTTTTGCTTTGTACTCCTGATCCTATTTTGTCAAGCCTTTTTTGCTTTGTACTCCTGATCCTATTTTGTCTCTTATTGATAGAGGTGATAAGTTGGTCTTTGATACTATTTATTCAAGCCATATGACTAGAGAGTCTGTCCTTTTTGTGTGAATGCTTAGACTATCTAGGTTGAATGTTTTTGTGGCTCATCCTCTATTCGGTTAGGTGAGTCTTGTTAAACTCATCATTGGGAAGTCTACTGATTGCTACTCGCTCTTTGCTACCTTGGCGGTGATGTTTTTAGATCTTCAAGAGTTCGGAGATATGTTCTCCTTGGTTAGTAAGGGATCTGAAGTTTAGTACGGTGATGATTCGCCTTTCGCTAATCGATGTTTGTCTTTTAGGTTGCGCTGTAGCGTTGCTCATTGCCATGTTTGTTTTCTTTCTGTGTCTGTTTAGTTTTAGGGTTGTTTTATTGTTACGTTTTTACTAACCTGATGCATATAGGTGGGGTTATGTAAATTTTTCTATTTGTTTAATAAATTTTTATTATGTTTCTGCGATGTTGCTTCCTCAACTTTGACTTTTATTAAATAAAATGATAATTGACTTTACATTTGAAAAAAGTCGTTAGTTGTCTTAATTACTATAAGGGCATTTTGAAACTCATAATAATAAACTATTATTTGTCATATATGATATAAATAAAAATTTATTAAATTATATTACAAATTATTAAATTATAATTAAAATAAAACTAAAATTACCTTTCAACAAAGGAAGAGCTAGGAAATTTCTGTGAGCAGTTTGGTTACCAACCTCTCTGAAAATCCCAGCAGCTTTCAAGAAAACCCAAACACCGATCCTATCCAAAACACACCAACTTCAAACCAGATCCCAAGTACCAAAAACACCAAAGATCAAAAAGATTCCAACCTTCCAAGCCCAAGTACTACCAAAAACCCCACAAAACCACAAAAACCTCCAAAAAGACTCCGGTTTGCTACAAGTGTGGTAAGCCAGGACATTTTGCCAACCAGTGCTGGTTCAAGTCCAAATTGAATGAACTTCAGATGGACGAAGCAGTTCAACAACAGCTTTTTAGCATCCTCAACAGTTCATCATCCTCATCATCAGAAGAAGACTTCCAACCTGATGAGATCGACAACAACTCCTCTGACGACTCATCTTCCTCTTTTTCTTCTTGTCCCATTCTTTCAAAAAACTGCATGTGTGATTCCTGCAGTAAGCCAAAACTCAAACTCAATGTGATCACTTCTTCTTCCTCTTCAACACTTTCTGATCAGCTCATCCAATTCGCTTCTCATCTTGATTCTCCTCAAAAACAATTGGAGTATCTTCAAGCGATCAAGGATTTGCTTTCTCAAGACAACAGAGTGGGAGCACAGCCAACAACCCATCTCGCGGAGCCTACAGAACCCTACAACCTTCAAAGGATTCTGAAAAAGCAGCACGCTAGGACTTCTCCTCCCCAGCCTTCCATTCAAGACCTTCAACACGAAATCAACTCTCTCAAAAAAGAGCTTTCAGAACTCAAGTCCGAGGTAAGTCAAATCAAATCTACTCTTGCCTCTCAACCCTCTTCTTCCAACTCGACTTCTCTTCCTCTCAAGCAAACTGAAGATGAAGATCCAGAAGAAAATCTTTTTCGAATTTCTTCTCAAATCACTTTTCAAAAATGGCGCACATTTATTACTCTTGTCATTAATAATCATGTGTCTTTTACTTTTATTGCATTAATTGATTCAGGCGCAGATCTCAACTGTATTCAAGAAGGTTTAATTCCAACAAAATATTTTGATAAATCTTTTGAAAAAATGTCTGCTGCGAATGGATCAAGTCTGAAGATCAAGTATCGTCTTTCTAATACTCATATTTGTAAAGATGGTGTCTGTATCAAAACAAGTTTTATTGTTATTCGAAATCTTAGCACTCCTATTATTCTTGGATCTCCCTTCCTTGATTTGATCAAACCCTTTTCTGTTTCAACTAAGGGAATTCAAACAAATTTGCTTTCTCAAAATATTCTTTTTGATTTCATTGATTCTCCTAAAGCCAAGGACCTTAATCTGCTTAAGGACCTTTCCTTAGAGAAAAAACTCAATTTGATCCAACGCAAGACTCAGCAAATCAATTTTCTCAAAGAAGACCTTGAGTTTGCTAGGATCACCTCAAAAATCAACTCTCCTGATTTTCAAAATCAAGTCTCTGTTTTTCAAAAACAAATTGAATCAGAAGTTTGCTCTTCCATTCCCAATGCCTTTTGGAAACGCAAAACACATGAGGTATCCTTGCCTTATGTTTCTGATTTCAACGATTCTCTGATTACAACAAAGGCGCGTCCTATTCAGATGAACCAGGAAACGCTCGAGTATTGTCAACAGGAGATTCAGGACCTTCTCAACAAAGGACTCATCCGACCCAGCAAGAGTCCATGGAGTTGTGCAGCGTTCTATGTTCAGAAAGCCTCTGAAATCGAACGAGGAACTCCTCGAATGGTCATCAACTACAAGCCCCTCAACAAGGCGCTCAAATGGATTCGTTATCCATTGCCCAACAAACGCGATCTTCTCAAGCGTCTCGTCAATGCGAAGATCTTCTCAACATTCGACATGAAGGGTGCATACAACCAAATCCAAATCCGAGAAGAAGACCGATACAAGACTGCATTCAACGTTCCCTTTGGCCAATACGAGTGGAATGTTATGCCTTTTGGTCTCAAAAATGCCCCCTCTGAATTTCAAAAAATCATGAATGACATTTTCAACCCTTACTCAACATTTTCTATTATTTATATTGATGATGTTCTTATTTTTTCTGATAGCATTCATCAGCATTGGAAGCATTTGCATACATTTGTGCATCTCATTAAATCTAATGGTTTAGTGGTTTCTGCTTCTAAGATCAAGTTATTCAAAACAAACATTAGGTTTTTAGGACACAATATCACACAAGGCACTATCATTCCCATTGATAGAAGTCTAGAGTTTGCGTCTAAGTTTCCTGATGAAATCAAAGAAAAAACTCAACTCCAGAGGTTCTTAGGATGTCTCAACAATGTCTCAGAATTCTGTCATGACCTCACAAAACTTGCAAAACCCCTGTACCAGCGTCTTTCCAAAGACCCTTTACCCTGGTTAGATCCACATACCAAAACGGTCAGGTTACTCAAACAAAAAGAGGCTACTTTTGTCAAAAAATTTTTTTAAAACTCCTTGCTACAAACTGCAAAGAGAAAAGAAATTTTAACTTTTCCATTTAAGTCTAAAACTCCATTGACTTTAGGCTCAAACTTGAGTTTTAGGATAGAAAATCAATACCTTTTTTTTTTTTTTTTTTCCCCCAAGATGAACTTTTAGATTGCAAACGTCATTTTAGCTTTGCGAAACAAAAAAACCAAACTAGCTTTCAATCTTCTTTGTGCTTCCCCCGTTTTGCGGTTCTAGTTGTGGTTAAGACTGGAGTATACTGGTTTTGCATGCGATAGTATTTTAGATGTCATGAACATTAAGATATTAATAGAGCAAATTACTTGTACTTTCTGTATTTTGTGAGAATTATATCATGAATACTATATTTTATAAAGTTATGCAACAAATCACTTCGGTTGTAACCTAAGTTACACGCGTCCATCCATCCGCTTGAATTTGGAAAAAGACAAAAATAATTTCTTTAAAATAAATTTTCACTTTTTTTGGGTCAGTTCACCAAAATCTTTTGTCTACCCTATTCTTTAGGGAGAGAAAAACAATCCTGGAGCAAAATAGTGAAATACCAATGTGGTCCATCAAACTTGAATTCTTTCAAAATTTTTAGTTAGATCCGCTCATATATCTGGTGAGAAACAACTTCTTCCAAAGCCCAAAGGCTAGGTATGCTATATTTTGCTGATTTTTGCCATGGTAATATTAGTTATTGTAAATTGTTATCGGCCCTCTTGTGGTCCTTTTAAAATGCATTTGGTATAAAAAGTTTTTTATAATCTTTTATAGTCATTGAAAATAAGTACACACTTTCTCCGTATAAAAAATCATTATTTTTGACAAACTATTAATTAGAATAACAAATTAAGTAATTAACCTTTGCACTATAAGGGGTTTAATGTATTTTTTAATGCACAAATAAATAAGTAATTGTATTACAAGTTCAACCTTTTAATTGCATAATACAAAGAATAATAAAATTATAAGTGCGAGCCTTACATTTATCGTTAACTTTAACCAAAAAATAACAATAAAGTCTACAGTGCAATATTTAACGAAACAAAGGAAGTTCCACACTACTTTCTAAAAGTTAAGTTTATGACGCAATTTTCATAAAACACAAAAGATACGGTGCATTTTACTATAAAATATATTCTAGAAAGTGCTAGTAGGAGTACAAGTCAACCAAAGGAGAAGAAAAGAATTTCTTTTTGATCCACCAAACCCTGCAAAATTTCGAGCTCGCTTCACTTCATTTTCTTGATTTGATGATTTTGGAAAGTAAATTAACCATGTCAATTCAGACCATCTCTCTTCCTAGAGAGCGAAATGAAAGGGGAATGCATTAGGAATGTGAGAAAATTGAGTTTTGAAATATGGCTGGAAATATGGGAATTATAGTTTTCTGATTTCAAGGCATGTAATAATGCTACTTTTTAAAAAAATATTTGCCCCGTTTGTGTAAAAGAATTATTGCAAAATTTATTCAGAATACAATGAAGTTATGTTAATATTTGTCTTGCACGTGAAAGAATTAGCCTCAAGAGATATTGTGTATTTTCATAAATGTGTGAGAAGAGTAGAATATAAAGGATTCATGAGGTTATTTTCTCTGCACTGAAAACCTCCTTATATAGACTTGAAGCTTGCATATCAGTACTAATGTCTTTTCATGTGAATAGACACTTTTTAGTTGAATCGTTATGTCTTTTCAATTAATAGGTATCTTTCTAGATGTGTATGTACTTTATATAAAAAGATATCTTTGTATAAATAGATATCTTTATAAATGAAAAGACACCGTTCTATAAAATAGTGCAAACTTTTCCTGAATAGACATTATTTACTAAATAAACACCTTTTTATATGAATAAGTGTAATGACAACTATTCAAAAATTTTATTTATTTTAAAAATATTCCAACAAGGGAGTGGGTGCATCCCAATTTTTTATCTTTTAGAACTTGTTTAAATGGGTGTACGATTCTTAAATTATTTTAACATTTAATCCCTGAAAAGAATTGTTCACATATGAATGCTAATTATGCTTCAATCCCCACCGACTAAAAGTTTTGGATCATCTGTAAATGAAAACTTTGTTTAATATAATTGTGATATTTCAATTGTTAGAATTATAGAGTTTTTAGTAGTAGAATTTTAGCTAAAATTGTTGTTTAATAAAATCCGTTGTTCATTTGGCTTGATATTTTAAAAATTGAGTTTTTAGCTATTTTGAGTGTAATATTGGAATTCCAAAATTATGAAATAGTATGCGACAAAAGAAGAAAAAGAATACTTTCCAGCATGATGTAAAAACGACTTTCTAAAAGCGTTTTTCAAAAAGTTTCAATTTGGAACATTTGATTTTTCAACTTTTGTTAGCTTTGGCTTTTATGTAAAAGTACTTCTTAAAATTTGACAAATAGGTTAATTTCAACTATAACCTCATATAAAGCACTTTGAAGTGTTTAAAAGCCAATCGAAACAGACTCGGATCAGTTTCAACACTTTTAGCTTTTGGATGTTGATACAAACTCTTAAGTTGATGATAATTGTAGCATCAAGGTTCGGCCAGGTGCTTGGCAACCCTTGGTTAACATACAAATTGTTTGGCAAACCAACTGCTGTCCGCGTCCAGTTTAAAAGATGATCACATCCTGTTGATATTTTATATATTACCACATCAACTACGTTGTACAGGTCCAATATTGTGTCATCTAAGTCTAACTTTCACCTAAATGGCTCTCATATCTTTCAACAAAGTTGTCAATTTTACTTGATACAACTAACTGCACACCATCGTTCACAATTGCAACATTTTATTTTATTTTATTTTATTTTATTTTTATTTTGATTAAAAAGGAGGCAAAATTGTGGATGGTCGAAATATGTGAATGGTCAAAATATTATAAATTCACTCTGAAGATCGTCTATCATTTTATCTTTCTCAACCAAGAATTATTACTGATATTGAATTTTGACTTATAATGTGTCTTTTGGCTGCTGCAATCAGAAATTTGTCAAGCAATCTATGTATTATGTAGTTTGATTCACGATACACATGTCCCACGGTGCTATTCATGACTGTGTAGGAGTGCTTGCAGTCTTCAATCAGCAACTCCCACTCCACGCACAAGAAGTTCCATTCTTGTTCTTGAGTTTATTTCAATAGATAATCGGTTATAATTCCTAGACAATTGCTTATTTCAATCCTTAGTGGAAGACCAACAATTTTCTTTGGGTTGGTTGCGATTCTTAGATTAATTATATATCCCAATACTTATATGCTTATCTGAAATCTTAAATCTACAATACATATAAAAATTATATGCATTTTAAATTTTAAATTTCAAATAAACTTATAAAAAAACACAACATTGATCTCGGCCGATTATATTTCTCGTACATCATATACATCTCTCTCAACTCTGGATTCCCTCTCCAGGATTTGCAATCATATATATTGATTACTAATCTCGTTATTAGACTTTCGATGCGGTGCAAAACTCAAAATGAGAAAAGATGAAAAAATTGTCGTGATTGGCTTTTATGTCATGATTGGAATTCAGTCTTATTAAATTATCTATTGTAATGGCCCTTATAAATAAAAAAACAATTATTTTTCAAAACATTGCAAGTAAACTATAAAATCAAAATTGTTGTAAAAAATTAATTTCATAATCAACAAGAAAGTAAAAACATTGATATTTTAATATTCGAATAAAACCGTTGCAAATAATTAGTTTAAAAAGATTTACTAAATGCAATTGAACACTTACAACAAGGACGATTTTTTTTTTTTTTAAGTTGTGCAATTCGAATGTTACAAAAGAGCTAAAATGTTGCAGAGGATCTTATCTAAATGCAATTTTAACTTGTGTCTAGTATCCAGAAATACGATTTGTTCAAGGATTGCAGAGTCTGGCAACGTCAAAGGAAGAAGCGTTAACATATTTAAACGTTCACTGGCAAGTTCGCCTTTGCGTGGTGATTGAACCTTTTTATCTTTCCTTATCTTTTGCATTTTCAGATCTCTTTTTCTTCTGATTAGCAGTAGCAGTTGAACACTTGGATGATGCTGAATCCAAAGAACAGTGTTGCCTATCAGAAAAAGTAGAATGCTTTGAAGGTAACTCTACGTGTTCTTTGGAGCTTTAGGCTCTTTACTTCTGCAAGAAAAAAATATCAAATCGTTGCGCATTTTGTGCGAGTTAGAACTTAATCAATGCATCTCTCGTAAAATTACTAAAAACTTAAGAAGTATTAGTTTAACTAGCTGATAGCAACAGGGAGTTGGTGATAACTAAAATGCACCAAAAATCATAAGTATCAGTTTCACTAGCTGAAAAGCTCGGCAAAGTGGGTTCACCAAATCCGTGGAGTGTTGTTGGACTTAGTTGCCTATGATTTTCATGCCTCGCTGACTCATAAGCTACTACTTGTCCAGAGGGTTGATTTTCTTTTCCCTCTCTCTTTGACACCTTTTTGAATTAAAAACTTAAAAAAGCGTTCTTTCCTCTGGCTTTCTGGCACTATAAATAGGTCTGCACCTTAGTGATCAAAGCCAAGCATTATCTATTCAAAGTTCACTAAGCCAAGGCTTCAGAGAGAGAGAGATGGATGGTTACAAATCTAGTTTCTTCCTTGTCGTGCTTTTCGCTATACTAGCGTTTCTAGCTTCCTCCGCAAAAGGAGAAACTCGCTACCATGAATTTGTAGTATGTCTTAATTTACCCTCCTCTTGTTTCTGACATTGTTTCTTTCTTCGTTGTTACTCTCTATTGGATAGTTACTAAACCATGCTGCTGTATTGGAACAGGTTAAAGCAAAGAGGGTGACTAGGCTGTGCAGAACCAATAAAATTATTACAGTCAATGGGCAATTTCCAGGGCCAACTCTTGCCGTAAGAAATGGCGATACAGTCGTTGTCAGAGTGCTAAACAGAGCACGCTACAATGTCACGATCCACTGGTAACTAATTTATGATGCATATGCGAGTCTTAGCATGCACAAAGCACAAATCTGGTGAAATTACGTATCAATGGATAAAAATATTGGTCGTATATTTCAGAAGATCAGATTTGAAGTCTTAAAACTTTCGAGTGCTTTTAAAATTGACTACATCCCTGTCACTGGTACTAATCCCAGGCATGGAATTCGTCAAATGCGAACCCCATGGGCAGATGGGCCTGAGTATGTGACACAATGCCCGATCCAACCAGGCGCCGCTTACACGTACAGGTTCACAATTGAAAATCAGGAGGGTACATTGTGGTGGCATGCACACAGTAGATGGCTCAGAGCTACAGTCTATGGAGCAATTATCATTTATCCTAAACGCGGGTTTTCTTATCCGTTTTCAATGCCTAAGCTGGACGTCCCTATTATTCTTGGTAACTTCTATCACGCTCAAGATTTCAAGGGCATTTCTTGTCCTGATCTTAGTAAGCTTAAATAACTGAAGCAGCAATTGTGGTAAATCAACAGGAGAATGGTGGCAGAGGGACATCCAAAGTGTCATGAGGCAGGCTTTATTTACAGGGGCAGCACCAAATGTTTCCGATGCCTACACCATTAATGGTCAGCCTGGTGACTTGTACAGATGCTCACGCAAAGGTTTACTTCTTTACTTGAATAATATGTTTCTTTTTTTTTTTTTTGGTTTCTAATCATTTGTTCAAGCATTTTATGCTTTCAATGATCTGTAATTAGATACCATCAGCAGTAGTCAATTATTCCATTCATGCTTAATCCAGGTACATTTAAACTCTCTGTGAACTCTGGAGATACAATTCTCCTCAGAATCATTAACGCTGCACTCAATCAAGAACTCTTTTTCTCCATAGCCAACCATAGACTAACAGTAGTCGGCAGTGATGCCGCCTACAACAAGCCTTTTACTACCAGAGTTTTCATGATTGCACCTGGACAGACAACCAATGTCCTCCTAACTGCTGATCAGGCACCGGGGCGCTACTATATGGCAGCACGTGCCTATCAATCTGCCCAAAATGCAGCATTTGACAACACTACCACAACTGCCATCCTCGAGTACCGGAATGCCAATAGAAGATCATCAGCAAGACCACTGTTACCGCAACTACCAGCCTTCAATGACACATCCACTGTGACTGCATTTACAAGTCAATTGAGGAGTTTACCTTCCAAAGCCAGAGTTCCTACTGACATTGACGAAAACCTGCTCTTCACCGTGGGATTGGGTCTCGTTAACTGCACCCCTGGACCTAGATGTCAAGGTCCAAATAACACACGATTTACTGCAAGTATGAATAACATCTCGGGTGTGCTCCCGCGGACCAGCTCCATATTGCAAGCCTATTATCAAAACATTCCTGGTGTCTTCACCACAGACTTCCCCCCTGTTCCACCGCTGCAATTCGATTACACCGGCAACGTGAACCGTGGACTATGGCAACCTCGTTTCGGGACCAAGGTGTACAAGATGAAATTCGGTTCACAAGTGCAAATTGTTTTACAAGATACAGCTATTGTCACTACAGAAGACCATCCTATGCATCTCCATGGCTACCATTTCTTCGTTGTTGCACAAGGCTTTGGTAACTTCAACCCTCGGACCGATCCTTCCAGATTCAACCTTGTTGATCCACCTCTCCGGAATACGATTAACGTGCCTGTCGGGGGATGGGCAGTCATCCGTTTCGTAGCTGATAATCCAGGTAATATATTGATCATACTAACGAAATCCATTAATACATCTAAGCATAATAAATCAAATTATTATTAGAAGATTTCACTACTATTGTTTAGGCTCTAATGCATTTTCCATAATATATATGTAGGTGTCTGGCTAATGCACTGTCACATAGATTCCCATCTCACCTGGGGTCTGGCAATGTCATTCTTGGTTGAGAATGGAAAAGGAAAATTGCAGTCCATTGAGGCTCCTCCTCCTGATCTTCCACCATGTTAAGATCATAAATGTATCAGATGAAGGCTACATATCTATATCTATTTTTGAAGAAAATTGATTTTTCTTTATTCTCAATTTTGTGCTTTTGTTTCTAGCATACGTTGGTCCAGTGTGTCTTGTGTTTTAGTAGTTTGCCATTGTAACTACGGATTCTTGCTTTGGTAAAACCTAGCAGAGAATCCGAAGCTTGTGTCATGATTTGGTTATTATTTTCTAATACTAGAATAACTGAATTTCAAAATTGGATGGAGCTGCATTCACTGTTATTTTACTTTCATTTTGTCAGTTAATGATGAATGATGGCTCTAATTATAACGCATAAACTTCATTCTCGAACACCAAGGTTCCCTGTGTAGACTAAACCGAAACGCTGAGGTTCACAAGCAAAGCACTTGGTGACTTCTACAAGTTTAGTGCAAGACTCAATCTCACTTTAAAATAATTATCAAAAAATAATTAAGACCTTATTAATTAAGCCGACATCAGAAACAAATGCAGAATTGTTTCAATTAACTTTAAATGTGACTAGACCTAAGCCCGTGAACAAAAAAACTAGTGCTATAGGTGTCATGCCTAAAAATTTTGCTTAGTTTAACCTGAACATATGATAGCGGCAAGCCCAACAGTGAAACACCTAAGCTTGCAAAGGTCAATTTATAAGTAACTGGAATCACCACAATCTAGAATCAGAGCAACTAAATCACAAAATATAAAACTATAAACCACAAACTATAAGCATGTCAATATCAACTACTTAAATATCCTTGAAACATAGTCTCAAGGTGAGAATTGTCATCAAATAATTCTTTTTATAATTCATAGAAGTCAACCTTTCACCCATAATTGATGCAGTGGTCCACAAATTCCCCATAATTCTTGATGGTAGTTAACTTGGGAAAGACTATTCACTTGACTCTGCAAAAGGAAGCGCAAAAAATTAAAGCGAGCCGAACAAAGACCAGTAAGTGAGAAATTCAGAGGGAAGGACGACAAGGGCAATAGCACTGAAATACTGAATGGTATGACCTAAGCTCAAGTACCAACATATGGAAACAATGATACTTTACAATGATCGCAACATAATTTGAATGATAATCGAAACTAAAGCAATGATAATATCTTAACACTTACAAAGAGCACACAGAAGGACCACTATAGAATATGAAAACACGTTGGTCGTGCCATAGGTCAACCAATGACTTAATAGCAATCATATGAATCTCACGAACAATTAAGTAGTATGATGTGATACAAAATTACTCATACGGGAACTTAGTCAGTCAAGAGGTCCTAAATGAAAGACTAACTGTAAGGAGGCACAAAGATAGGGGAGGAAAAAGATATTAAGGAGCTTGCATAAAACTAAACATAGGGACATTTTTATCTAAACTTAAATCAATATAATTTGAAGAACGATGGCGTAAGTAAACATATGGTGGTGTAGGTTCAAACAAATAAGTGAAGAATACAAGCTAAAAAGACTAAGATGGTCTTGCATTCGATATGATGACGAAACATAACCAAAAATCACTAAATTAACTTTAGATGACACTAGTAGGAAGTAAGGAACTTAACACATAAGCAAGAAAAGAACTAAGATGATGATTATTATTGTTATTGTTATTATTGCTATTATTATTATATTATTATTATTATTATTCTTCTTCTTCTTCTTCTTCTTCTTCTTCTTCTTCTTCTTTCTTCTTTCATCATCATCATCATCATCCATAGATAACACAATTAAAAACAAGATTATTCACATGGATATGGGTACATAAATTTCTTTGCTTTGAGATAGTCACTTGCATCCACCTCAGAGGCATGTTTTGCCAAATTTAAAAACTTATTACGGTATTGTTCCACCATTAATTCCTTTTGTCGAAAATTCATGAATCTAGACACCTTTTGATCTTTGAATACTTCTAGCCAGAACTTGGTAATAACCACATCTCGAAACCTTTGTCATTTAAACGGTTGTGGCAAATGATCCATCGTATTGGCCAACCACTCCAATTGCTCTGCCAACGAGCACAAGGGTTGTGAAACGAACCCTTTGTTTCTCACTAAATTTCCATTGTCCAAAAGATGTTCTCCATTGCCTTCAGCCAATCACAGGCTTCTTGAGGCTTACCCTTATCACTATAGCGAATTGGATTCAACCAAAGAAACTTCTTCAGTGTAGCACCATCACTATTTCCTCTTTCTAGAACTGGAGCTCTTGGTCGAGTTGTACCTACTTGCCTTAATAAAATTGCTGCAAGTGACTCATTATCAATTTGAACACTCAGAATACGATGAAAAGCAGGCGCCACTATAGTGTTTGGGAGTTGCGACATGAACTGGAATGCAGTCATAGGATGTACCATTGAAGTTGTCCGTAGTGATGGTTTGGAAAATGAAGTTGATTGCACCATTGAAATTGATTGCATCATAGATATGGTTGCATGAGCTTGTTCTAGCATTGACAGTGCTATTGATGGTATTATAGATGAGATATGCATCCAGAAATTATTGATGTTATAGGCTGTAATATAGCCGGAGACAACGGCTGTGAGGTTGAATCTTGTTGAGGTGTAGTTGCTACTCGGCTTGACAATAGAAGATAAGTTGGCATTTTGATTTCTAGCACGAGATCGCAAGCTTCGAGCTCCCAGGACGAGATTGGCCAAAATTGTGTAATCATCCTAATGATTTTTAGTAGATCTTTCCATTCCCTATGAAAACACAAAATAATCAATAAAGATTGCTCCAAACAAAATGCACTAATTAGGGGCCAATTTACTGACTAGGCTTATATTTAAGTTTAGCTATACTCTACTCTTTCCCATAACCAACTTAGGTATAGTGATCTTAATCGTGGCTCTGATACCTCAAAATGAGACAGGCTCAGGGCATAACACGCCACGAGCCCAAGAGGCATAACCCCTAAACTCGTAAGGCTAAACCATAAACATATAACATAACATATTAATACATCCCATAATAAAAATTTCATTAACTCCTCAAAACATCTTTATAAATCTGAAAGACTCCAAAATAATAAAAAAACTAAAGAACTCCAACATAATTTAATTTATTATAAAGCCTATATTGAGTCCACATATCTTAACTAAAGAAATATCATAAAATCTAATAGCCACGTCTCATGGTCTCAGTGAATTTCATGGTCATCTTCTCCCTCCTTCAAGCTCTAAAGCATTCTCACTTCTCAGAATCTAAAAAAAAGAACAAGAGAGAAACAAAAAGAGTAAGCAAAACAACTGCTCAGTAAAAGGATATTCCCCAAGAACATGATCACTATAGCAAGTGCAAAAGGAGAAAGCTCAAGTTGAACCAATAATTTAATGAACGCAAATATGAGTATTTAGATTGTCATAATAAAATTGTAAATTCAACATAAAATAGACACATTCAACAAAACAATAAGTTCTTATGTTGTACCATAATGATAGGTACAACGCCCCTATCCATCTCACAATGATGAGTACAATGCTCTCATCCGACCCACAATATTGAGCACGATGCCCCCAACAAGCCCACAATGATGAATATTATGCCCTCATCAGGTAAGAGATTCTTTCACATTCACATGTATACTTATAATTGTACATCTTTATACAAACTAAATATACAACATCATATTGTGCAAGAGTAATGAATACATAGATTTAAAGAAAATAAAAGACTAATGATTAGTAAAAATATAATATATTTATTACCTATGTAGAGGAAAAGTACAGAAGCAAATATTATAGCAAAGAGAAGAAAGAAAGATAATAAGTTGATAAATAAGAAATAAATAGATAAATAATTTAATTAAGAAAATGAAAATGTACCTATTAAAATAAATACAAAGATGAAATATTGATATTAATAATATTATCAATAACAACAACAACAATAGGGTAGCAATTACATGAAAACAAGTTGCATTTTTTTTCTTTGAAAAATGCTAAACTAGGAATCAATATCATATCAACCTAGCTTTGAAAGTATATATACTTATATCAAAGCTTGTTCGACTGCAGGGATGGAACTACATATGCTTTAGAGGGGCCCCTGCCCCCTCCCCCCTCCCCCCTCAATTTTTCTTTTTTTGTTATGAGATAAGTTTGTGTACAAATTTTGGAGAAAGCACAAACCATGCACAACAAATTAGTTTACAAATTGGTAATGATGTTTTATTTTTAGAAGTTAGAAAATCAAGCACACAGAATTTGAGCAATAAATAAGCATGTAATTGATTTGATAATTATTTGTTTAGAATGAAAAATTAATTTAATAAATTGTAACTTAATTTATTTTTTTTGTAAATTGATCTCTTTACCATTAATCTTTCATATTTATCTTCTTCATTTTTGATTTTTGCAATTTTGGTTTTTTTTTTTTTCGTAGAATAGGGGTGCTTCTCTCTGAGATTGTATTGTTTGAAAATGAATTTACAAAGAGGAGGGAGGCATTGATTGTACCCTCTATCTATCCTAAGATGAGGTTTTTCACAATTTTAGTTGAACAATCATAAAAAAACTAGAACATTACTTTCTCTTTTAAAATTACACGTAAGATCTTTTCTCCTTCTCTCTCTACATAATTTTATTTTTTGTCTTTTTTTGAATTGGAGCAAAAAGTGAGAACGTTTTTTCTATAATCTTGGTGGTGGATTAGGATACTTTTTGGTTTCTACTCTCTTCAATCTTACTGGAGTAATAGCTTAGTTGCTGCTACTAATATCTTTTTAGTCTTTCTTCTTCTATTTTACTAAGATCTCTTCTCCCTATGGTTTATATTTGGCCCCTTCTAATATCTCATCTTGCGTCCATCCCTGTTCGACTGCTTACAGTTTTGGATATCAATAAGAACCTGGAAACCATATTTCAGGTAATTTTTTTCCTTAGACAACAAAAAATTGAAATGAGGCTGCAAAAAAAAAAAAAAGCTCCAGAAAATCAAAAACAGGTTGCAACATTTGTTTAAAAGAAATCACTGAAATGAGAGAAAAAAAAAAAAAGAGAGAGAGCAAGTTGGCAACACACACAAGAAGTTAGTCACGAGATGATTATCTCCATCACCCACTAGGGGTGGAAATTCGGATCGGGTACCGAATCCGAATCCGAACCCGATCGGGTGGAAAAAATGCAAAATTTTTTGGATTCGGATAATATCCGAATTCGATATCTGAAAAAATATCGGATATCAGGTAGTAGATCGGGTAGTTTTTTCCTACCCGAACCCGATCCGAAAAACCCGAAAAAAATACACACACCATTCCATAGTAAATTATTCATCATAATATTCTAATATAACATATATATATAAACACACATTTTATATAATGCATTAATATTAAAATGTACAATTAAAAAAAGAGAAAAAAAAGTATTCTACAAAAGTAATGAGAAGTTAAATAACATAATTAAGCTATTTGTAAATAAATTAGACAACTGAATTGAGTAATATAATTAGAATTAACAAAATGTAACATTAATTTAGCATAAATATTTGTTATGTTTAAGTTAGATAAATGTGGAAATATAGTTGTATAGTTAATATTTATTAATTTTTCCTTTTTGTTTGGTTCGTAGTTATGATGGAAATATCTTTATATTTTAAAAAGAGTTGATTTGTCTACCGTCATTTTGAACAATCTCTTTTCTTTTATTGGAGCCGATGCTTAGTTTTGAGCATCGTGCTAGTTGTGTACATAGATGTAATTAGTTTGACTATCAATGAATGTATTTGCTAATTTACCGCAAATATATATATATATATATATATATATAGTAAATAATTTTGTATTTTTTAGCTTAATAGAAATGTCGGGTATCCGAACACCCGAATCCGAAAAACCTGGCATCTGAAAAATCCGATATCCGGCCGGATAGTTACTATTTAACTACCCGATCGGGTATTTTTTCCACCCGAAACCCGAACCCCAAAAAAACCGATTATTTGAAAATCCGATCTGATTTCCATCCCTATCACCCACGTGACCATGACATAAAGTTTTAGATCCGTACATTATTTCTCCTTTCAAAGCAAAATTCAAACTCAACACTTGCATGCTGTATCTTCTTAAGTGTGTGTTTGGCAACAACTTTTCAAGTAGTAGTTAGCTTTTTGACTGGTCAAAACACTATTTTGTTAAATTGTTGCTGTTCAGTAAACTAGCTTTCTAGGTAGCTTTTAGCGTTTCAACTAGCGTTTCTGGTAGCTTTTAGCTTTTTATGTTTTTTTGGGCAATTCTACCCTTTTTGCATTTTTTTATTTATTTTTCTTTCTCCAATCTCTCTCTATATTTTTACCTTTTCTTTCACAAATATAAATAAGAAATAATATAAAAATAAATTTCAATTTCTATATAATCAACATTACTAAAAGCATAAATTTTATTAATACCTTTTTTTTTTACAAAATAATTTTAAATCTATTAAAATTAATTTTTGTAATATTGATACAAATGTTTTATCAAAACATTAGTTATACTTTAATATTAAAATGTAATTATGAAAATAAATATTTAATTATGAAATATATTATTTTATTCCTATAATAGTAATAGTAATTACAATTATCATAATAAAAATAATAATAATAATAACATAATATTAATGTCCTTTTACTTCATTTAGCATTCATCAACTAATCTAACAGCTAATTTTTACTGAACAGATTTTGTTCAATCAGCTAGTTAAATAGCTATCAGCTACTCTAATAGCTAAATTTATCGAACATGCCCTAAAAGTCTAGGCATGCATGTTCAATTGACTTCAAATTGAGGCATACATGCGTAAGTATAGCTTTAGACACATGGAAAGAAAAAGTGATAGGTCTAAAGAGAAGATTTAAGTGTGTGTAGATTTTTTTTTTTTTAAAGGACAAATATAAGAAACACAAAACATCATAATTGTGACACACTTTAATAAACAAAGAATAGCGTTACAAGATGAATAAGGATTCACAAGTACTCAGTGATGTCAAGGGAAATTTGATATTGAAAGATGGAAAAATTTCACTTACTTCAATCACCAAAAATTATATTTCCAAGAAAATTTTTTTTGAAAGTTCTTAGGATTGAAATCCTATAGTCATTATATATATATATATATGTGTATATATATATATACATATATATATTTATATATACACGTATGTATATATTCTAATATATAGATATATATTTATGTATGTATATATTCTCTCTACCTCAAAACTCTTGGGATAAATAAGCCAACCTTAAAGTTAGACCACAAATGACAAAAACCTTCAACTAGCAGGGACAGCTATTTCGTGGTTTTCCTCAGAATTTTTGTAGAGAAACGTACGAGAAATCTTATAGAGCGATATCCATTACGTATTTTTTTTAAACTAAGCTCTTCTTATTTCAATAGAAGTCCTATCTTAATCGAAGCATTATTTTTTTGCCTTGGCTCTAGGTTAGTTATTAGAATATTATATACATCCACATATCATTATTATTATTATTACTAATTAGTTGGTGAGTGGAGTGACCCCAATCCCCAAGGGAAAAAAAATTAGCAGGACGTTGTAATTGTTGGCGTGAACTATTCATTTTGGTTAAAAAACTATCATTACTTGGACAATCATTAGTATAGAATAGCTAAAAATACTAGCTATATTGTTAGCTTTTTGGATGAAACTAAATAAAAGGAGTAACAGTATCTAAAAATTAATAGTCCAAAATCTAAAAAACTCAAATTGATAATTTAGAGACCTGCAAAGAAATTAATCCAAAATGATTTTGCCAAAAAAAAGAAAAGGAAACTAATCCAAAATTAATTCAGCGTGTTATAATTTAAATATATATAAAAGAACGAAATCATATGTCGGCTTCGAGTTGAAGAGCAAAAGTTTTTCTTTATCATGAGAGCTTTGACGAATACAACTAAAATCATCCATAGTCCATGTATGGCACGAAAGCATACGATTATAAGACGACTAGTGTCGCACCTGTATGATGCACGGGATCCATCAATATTTTGAATAAAATAATTATTATTAAGTAATATGTTTAATCTATAATCATAAATGAATATATTATCGTACTTAATAAAGAGTATACATAGACCTATTGTTTGTAAAATGCAATTTGCAAAAAAATAGCATGATTGATGCTTTCTAAAAATTTTGTTTCAGGTCACTTCAAACTCAATTTTATCCAAAACTAAACAGATTATATATCTGCTTTTTTGTAAGACTTGTCTTTTTTTTTTGGTTGCAGCTTAATCCCAAACAAGCTCTATATTAGACATTTATCAAATAAAATACTTACTAAATTTCAAATTTAAGATAAATCTATTCCAAAATAAGCTCTAAATAAGACATCTTATATAAAGCATCTTATCAAAAATTCAAAACAAACACAACTTTTCTATATAAGACATCAAATAAAACATCTTCTTAATGAAGCAAGCCTCACTAATCGAAGCTAAAGTTGCATTTAGTTTGCCTGTTTTCTGTATTCATTTTTTGAAAATATTTTTCATTTTCTGTTTTTAAAATGTCGATAATGTGTTTGGTTAAGAAAAGTGTTTTTCCTCTTGATGTTTATTTACAAAACTGTCATATTATTTTCTAAATCTTTTAGATATATTTATAAAATTACCACCTTATTTTCTAAATTTTTTAGGTATATTTACAAAACAACCACCTTGTTTTTTAAATCTTTTAGAGTTATTTACAAAATTTCACTTTATTTTCTAAATCTTTTAGAATTATTTACAAAATTACCACTTTATTTTTTAAATCTTTTAGAGTTATTTAAAAAATTACCACCTTGTTTTCAGATAAAATATTTTTTTGATGTTTTCTGATTTCCTAGAAAATTATTTTTTATTTTTTGAAAATGAAAACGAAAATAGTTAACCTAATGACTTTTGTATTCTAATTTTTATTTTCCATGAAAATAAAAACAGAGAATAGGCCAACCAAACACACCCTAAAATTCTTGGCTTTGCAAGTATACCACTAGCTTACCAAAATAGCTTTAGAGGGTGTTTGACTTTGCTTATATAAGCACATATAAAAAAGTACCCTCTCATATATTTTTTACCATTTAGGTGCTTATAAGCACCAAATAAGCAAAACCTAACACCCTTTTGATGACCCGAAAGGACGACAACAATAGTAAGTATTTCTCCGTCTGTTAAAGTGAATGATAAGTGGAATGTATTGTTAGCGGAGTGACTTCAATTGATATTGAGTATGGATAACTTGATCACCAATCGCCTGTAAAAAATCAATTGAAAAATATGAAAGAGAAAAAAAAAGCAATTTTATCAATGCAAATCTTTGTCTTTTGGTCAGAATTAATGCGTATCTCGATCAAACAATTAAACAATAAACTAGAGAGCACCAGTATAGGATGTGCAAAAAAATAAGAAGCTTACTTTTATAATAAGGATAAAATTTGCTACCAAATTTGTTTTAAAAAAATCTGGATGGAATGAATGTGTTCACATACAGCCTCCCAAACTAATTCAGCAACGAGAATATGTTGAATGGAAAATAGTTTACCAATTACGCCCTATACGATGTGTTTATACTAAAAAAATCCATACAGAAAGAACCATTTACACACAAAAGAAAAGGGCTTAAAACCATAAAATACCCGAATGAGAATCACAGTAAATAATCATACCCAAAATAACGATTAAGAAAAAAAGGGACTCAGGGTCTTCAATTGGCAATTTGCACATATCATTTTTCTTTAGTAAAAAGATAAAAGACCAAATGCATCAATTACACATCCAAGATTCAATAGATCTAAACAAATAGAGAGCAACAGATTCAAACAAATAGATTTAATTCATGCGACCATCTGAAAATCATGAGAAGAAAAAGACGGAGAGGCACTCCTTATCAGATAAGGTGTCCGAGTAATGTGTGAAGATAGAGAAGCAAAAGAAAAAATGAAAAGTTAATGAAGATGAAAAGAGCTGTAAGGCAAAAAAATAAAAAACAAAAGAGAAAAAAATAAAAAAAACTACACATCTACATTAAGATAAACAGTTGGTTTCCCAGAAAAAAAAAAGCAAAAATCATTCAACATAATACACTAGAAAATTCGTAAAACAAGAGAACCATACGGCAATAATAAACTGATAAGCAATCTTGATCCAAACAGAGAAACAGGGAACAAAAATGAAACCGATCGCTTAATATATTTACAGATAAATATACCATAACTTCAGAAGAAGATATAACGAAAAGATAGATTCTACCTCTGTATAGATTGGAAAACATATCTGGTAAATGGATGAATATGATTGATAAGAATATCAAAAGAATACGCATAGTAGAACCGAACAACAATAGCTTCTCCTCTTCATCATCTTCATCAACATTATCATCATTAGAACATGCTCTTGACCACACCCTTTATTGATTGATGAGCACAGATTTGTAAGCTTTCTTATTTTTCAGTAAGCTTTTTATTTTTCAGTTCGCACCATCTAACAATTTAATATAATATTATTTACTATTTGTGCCTCAATATATACGTCTTATTTTCCGTTTATAAATTATTTGAAACTACCTAAAGAATCCTACTAATAAGAAAGTTCAAATAGGAATGAGACTTATACTTAAGCAGGGACTTTCGGGCACATGATCAGATGCAGAATAACAACAATTGGAGTTTGTTTCCATAGAAGTCTTGAAAAATAAAATTAGAATAATTCATTTAATCTAAATCAAGTCATAATTAGATATTTTCTAGTGTGGTTGCCATAGTACCATTGAAAGAAGAAAAAAAAAAAAAACAAAGCAACTGCTATACTTAGAAAACTCATAGACTAATTCACGATATTTAACATAAGTATACAATGTAAAAGTTCCAAAGTTTTGATAGTTAGAAAGGAATCTTGAAGACCATTAACTCACCTTAAGAAAAGAAAAGAAGCCCCTTTTATCAATGTTTGAATTGTGTCCTAAGTTTATGGCAGAGAGGACGTGCAGTTCACTTTCTCGGCATGGTATGAATTTGAATTATTCACTGAAAGCATTCATCTTTTACTTTGATCACTCGCTTTGGCCTGTTTTTCACTTACACTGCTAGCTTCTATATGTTCATCTGAGACGAACTGGAAAACGAAATTAATGCATGATAACATAAATCAGAGACGATGATGCCCAAGATAAGTCAAAGTAAGGCAGGTCCATACCTCTTTAAGCTCCACTGCCGGCGACCCATATTTCGGCTAAAGCTTGTGTGGTCAGATCTTGCAAAAGCAAATCAATCTTCTAAAAGAAAACGCAAGACAAAAGACTTAATCAGACAACAAAAGTGTTGGGAAGATAACATCTTTGGTGATTTATGTAAATATTTCGACTACTTTAGCTATTAGACGTGAGTTGTATAGATAAGAATACTCCATGTACACATTTGTTGTAAAACACTATATTATGTTAAATCCAACTTAGTCATTTCTCTTTATCTCTTCACATTTTCAAGCTGTAACAGATGTATATCATGTACTTTACACACTTAGAGGATGACTCTATTTTGTACCTCAACTTGTATTCTATTTATATAAGTATACGAGGACCCTGGAAAATTATCAGGGAATTTAACTCTTAGATGGTATCAGCTTTAAGCCTAGGCATTGCATCCTCCTAACCCCTTGCAAAAGTCACGTTCAGAACCATTGTTCACTTTGCGAAAATTTTCCATATTTGCATCACATGACTCAGCTCCAATCATGATACAAAACACTGAGATATCAATGTGGCATGAAGACAGCCCATCTCTACAGCGACACACTCAAGCTGTACCATGCATCAGATCATATAGATCTCAGCCACTCATCTCCACGTGGCTCTCTTTCTTCTCCAGGACCTGAAATTGATTTCTTTAATGATTCTGAACAATCACAACTTCATCAGCTTGGTATAGAATCCTCTTCACATTCACCTTCTCCAGTAGGCGACCATCCAGCAGTGCCTGAACTTGATCATAATGTGCCTGCGACGAACATTCCAGCAACACCAATGCCATCCTATGAACATACGAGAAATAGATGGCACACGGAGACCCAAGATACTTTGTGCCACTCGACACCCACTGCCTGCATTTCTTTTAGCTCAAATAATACACAACAAGCTGAATCCACTTGTTTTACAATTGCCAACAAGTCCGAACAATGGCACGCTACAGCGACTAACGAAATTAATGTTTTAGTCAAGTGTCACACTCCGAAATCTAAGCTTAACGGCATGATACGTCACAGGTTTAAACCTGCAAGGTTACAAACAACTCACAAACCACAAGCACATAAACCTGCCCAGCATATATCAGAGATCTATTTACAATTAACAACTATTTATATAGGCAAGAGATTTAGTTATATTTCATTTCTCAAAAATGATAGTATTTTCTGTCTAAAGTTTGCAATAATTACACATGTTTCAAAAAGACTAAAGTCATTCTACAAAAAGAACCCAACTGAGGAAGTCTCTAGCTAGGCTATGGTGGGTTCTCTCCCTGGTGTCCCTGGCCACCACCCTCTGCAAAATAGATATGTAAAAGTATAAGCAAAACAATGCTCAGTAAGTGGACAACTCAGATAAAACTTAAGGACAACTCTAAAAGAAAGCCAGACAAAGATAACACAATAATAACTGACAAGATAGCAATGAGTTCGTTTATCAGAGTTACACAGACTCAGCCAATGGAAGGAGTTTATACTCAGAACTACGGAATACACGTAGAACAGAACTTCCGTAGGGCCATGATATTAATACTAAATACCCCATCACACCACAGATAGGCATTCATACGCCTTTTCCTCTCACGGTGAACCTCCCACCGACGAGGGCACAGAAATCACATATCCGTCTAGTGAACCATCTCCCACTGACGGGCACAGAACAGAACAGATATACATACATATATATATATATATATATATATATATATAACGGCAATCTCACCCGCCGGATGGTGTCACAGCCCTAGGGAATACATTCAACACAAACAACACTTTAAATAGTTCCAGAATCCCAGGATTTCAATAAATATAAGTACACATCAAATACAAACTCAGAATTCTGATTTCACAATGACAATCCGGAAGAGGATGGTTAAGAGTGCTCAGAAGACCCAAGTAAAGCGGAGACCGGAGTCCAGATAGGTAATCCAACTGACCCCTGTCCAGTGTTCAATCACACTCCGTTCCTATCTAACATTATATAATAATTATTGGTTAGTTTAATATGTCAATGATGGAGAAATAAAATATAGACTTCACGCTTATATATAACCAAAGATAAGGAGCAAAACACTAATATACATATATGTTCACAAGTTGCTAAGAGCTAATTAGCAAAGTTATGATACAAGTAGAAAAGAACATTATAAACATATATCATTAACCTAACCCTTCTATCAACAACCATAAGCTAAGTTCCACTCATTTTCATGAAGACAATCTTATGTATATATATACACATGTTCACCATGTCTTATCTTCCTTCACTAACAATTTTAATAAACTACACACATCCCAAGCCAAATCTAATTAAACTTAATAGACCAATTTTAATCTCACACATAGCTTTATATACATATAACCATCATTGATAACATCCCAACCATTCATATAATATTTTAATCATCTCTTCTAGGAGGATATGTAGTTGGCTCACACAATTATAATCATAAGAACAAATTTCATGTTCAATCTCATAAGTTATGGCATGCTTACACTTTACTAATTCATTTACACATTTCTAGCTCATTACATGGTTCAATAGACCTAATCATACAATTATTCATGCGTAAGAATCCATAAGAAATTAGGGTAAGAGAAATTAAATAAACAACTCAGTTACTTGAATTTGTCAAATAGAAAAAGACCTAATTTTGCTCTAATTTCCAGCAACAGCAGCAATGAAAGAAGAAGGGGAAAAGAGGGGTTTTGGGGCTGTTTTGGGTAGAGAAAGGAGAGCAAAATGAAGGTTTTTGGGGCTGGTTTTTATTTAACCAATTTGAGTTTACTAAAATTGCATTTCAGCCCCTAAAACTGGTTAATTAACAAAATAACCCAAGTAGAAGCCAGCTGTATTTTTTATGCACAAACACATGCACACACGTGTATAAGGTAGGTAGAAAGCTTATCTTATTTTCCAGGCTTTTCTTCTTTTTCTTTTCTGTTTATTTCTTTCTTTTTTTTTTCCACGGATATTACATCAAGAATCAAACATGGTCCTTGGATCCGGCTGCGCCACACATGAACATTGTTGGGTGCAAATGGGCTTTTTTGCATCAAGCATCGTTCTGATGGTTCAATTGAAAGATATGAGGCCCGTTCAGTAGCCAAGAGCTACAATCAGCAACTTGGTGGAGACTTTGATGATACATTTAATCCGGTTGTTCTTCTTGCCACTATCAGACTCGTCCTTTCATTAGCTTTCGCTCGACACTGGCTGTTGCAACAAGTCGATGTCAAGAACTCCTTTCTACATGGCGATCTTAATGAGACAGTTTACATATAGCTGCCCCTAGGCTTTATTGATGTTGACCACCCAGATTACGTGTGCAAACTTCACAAATCCCTTTATAGCCTCAAACAAGCACCTCATGCTTGGTATAAAAAATTCAGGTCCTTTCTCCTAGCCAACAACTTCCATCATTTTAAGCATGATGCGTCTCTATTTGTCAAGCACACTTTGGCACATGTTTTGATCATTCTTATATATATTGATGATTTGATTCTTACTGGCAGCAGTCTTGAGCTTGTTCAATCTCTTATTCAATTGTTGTCTACCGCAGTTGCAATGAAAGATATGCGTCTCTATTTGTCAAGCACACTTTGGCACATGTTTTGATCATTCTTATATATATTGATGATTTGATTCTTACTGGCAGCAGTCTTGAGCTTGTTCAATCTCTTATTCAATTGTTGTCTACCGCATTTGCAATGAAAGATTTGGGCCCCCTGCACTACTTCTTAGGCTTGGAGGTCAAGCGAGATGATGATGGTTTGCTCCTAACTCAATCAAAGTACATCGTCGAATTGCTTAAACAGTTTCATCTAGACGGTGCCAAACCTGTTACAACACCATCTAGTGGAACACTCCTTGCTGATTCAGAAAGTTCAATATTTGATGATCCAACAAAATTTCGACAAATGGTTGGTGCGATGCATCATTTAACAATAACTCGTCCTGACTTGTCTTATGCTATAAATTCTATATGCCAATACATGTATGCTCCACGGCAAGAACATTTGACTATAGCCAAGCGCATTTTACACTATGTCAAGCACACAATACACTATGGCTTGCGATTAAAACAAGGAGCAGAGTTCAAACTTTTTGGTTATAGTGATGCGGACTGGGTAGGTTGTCCCAACACGAGATGCTCCACCTCTAGTTATGCAATTTATCTTGGTCCAAACCTCATCGCTTGGAGCTTTAAGAAGCAAACGACGGTGTCAAAGTCAAGTTCTGAAGCTGAGTACCGAACAATGTCCCCCCTCACATTCGAAATGCTATGGGTAACACATATCCTACAGTTTTTGCGCATTTCTTTGTAAGACACTCAGTCATGCATTCTGACAACATTAGCTCCATCTATATGGCTTCAAACCCAATCATTCACAATTGGAATAAGCACATTGAAATCGACATCCATTTTGTGTGAGATAAAATTTGAGATGGCATATTCAAAGTTCAATACATTGGCTCAGTTGATCAAATTACGTTATTTTCACTAAATCTGTCTATCGGCCGCCAATTTGAATCTTTACGGGACAAGCTAAATGTGCTTCGAACCCCATTAGCTTGTGGGAAGCTGTTAAATCCACCTTAGTCGTTGTCTCTTTATCTCATTGCGTTTTCAAGTTGTAACAGATGTATAACATGTACTTTACATACTGTGAGGAGGACTCTATTTTGTACCTCAACTTGTATTCTATTTAAATCAATACATGACACCCATGGAAAATTATCGGGAAATTTAACTCTTAGATATTACGTAACAAAGATTTAACAGATAGAGAATGGGTATCAAAAAAATAAAACAAATTAAAAAAGAAATTAAAATTACAGTAATTGACTAAGAATAATAACAAAGCTTTGACAAATAAATTACGGAACCCTATATAACGATAAAGAATAAGTATTAGAAAGAGTAACAGAAAATAAAAAAATTAACAGCTATCGGGTATATAAGACATTAGAAAACAATAATCGACTAATCACAATAATTTACCGGATCTGAACCATTCACGAAAGTTAATATAGGAAAATCAAAATAGAAATCTAGAGCGTGAAGATATGCCATGTCAATGCAGAATCAAGAAAGAGATTAAATAAAGAAGGCAAAATTGAGAAATCACACTCTCAACTAATTTAGGATGCAATTTATAGCCCTCGTCGCCAGCGAAAAACTCGAAGCAAAAATGAAATGCCATTGTTGGAACCACCAAAGAATTCATCTTGGGTAGCCAAAGCGATTAGTAATTAGGGTTTAAAATAGTTTTGGGGAATATCGATTTTGGGGGAGAGGGAGATTGGAGGGAGAGGTATATGGCAAAGAGGAAAAAGAGTAGATTTGTATATGGGTAGTAATTTAAATCATCAATCACTCTTCAAACGGGTGCACTGCAGACCAAAATATGTTGTACATTTTTTATATAAAAACTTTTTCTCTTAAACGTTGGCATGCATGTCAAAAAGTTTTACTTATGACACATGGCAAAAAAATAGTGAAGGCCCATATGTCAAATGTTATAAAATTAGCTAAAAAAAGACACATAGCAAACAATTAGTACGCAGAAATTGTGCTTGATTGATTTTTCTCTCTCCGGGTATAGCTTTATAATATACTATTGATTTGGAGTTTTGATGAAGTCAATCAATTAGACCCCCAAGTACACCTAGAAAAGCACCTAGAAAAGCAAATGATCGCCTCCAATTGTTGTTGTCTGAAACTTAGAGACGCATACAGGACAGGGAGATGATCTACAAACAATACCTAATATTACTAGGTTTGAAACTCCGAAATTTTTTAAACAACTGAAAGAGTCAGTTGGTGCAACAAATCCTCTTCCTGTTGGATTCTCTTGTCTAACCTAACCTTGCAAACTTCTCCCAAAGCCACATGTATAATTTTCTCTTTTTAATAATCTTTTTGTATTCTCAGTTGATTTCTGCTCCACTTTCCAATGTAGTATATATTGTCATCCTATTCTTCAAGTCCACCGCACGCATTGCTTCTTCAAAGTTCATACAGCAAAAAGCTTCCGCAAAATGGCGCTGCATGGCAGTCTCTTCTTTTGCCTGCTTAGTTTAATCTGTGTTGCAGCTCGTTTTGCAGATGCCGAGACGCATTACCATGAGTTTGTTGTAAACTATCTTATGTTGTCCTCATATAATCATATTCATTCATCTAATTGATAAGCTCAATCCATTAAATGATGCTTGAGGTTGTGAGTACAGGCTCAAGCGACGCCGGTGAAGAGGCTGTGCAGAACTCACAACATAATTACTATTAACGGACAATTTCCAGGGCCAACATTGGAAGTGCGAGATGGCGATACTCTTGTAATCAAAGTCATAAACAGTGCTCGATTCAACATCTCTATGCATTGGTAGCTATAATTTGTCTCTAGTATCTCAATGTGCAAGCATAAATCTGTCTAGTATAAATTAAAAGTGCTGCCTTTGCGTGATAAGTGAATACCCCCTAATCAATCAGATTAATTCTTTTGCCAGGCATGGCATAAGGCAGATGAGAACGCCATGGGCAGATGGTCCAGAATACGTAACCCAATGTCCTATTCAACCGGGGGCCTCGTACACTTACCGGTTCACTATTGAGAATCAAGATGGTACATTGTGGTGGCACGCTCATAGTAGATGGCTACGAGCTACTGTTTACGGAGCACTAGTCATCTATCCTAACCTTGGTGTGCCATACCCCTTTCCAAAACCGAATAAGGACATCCCTGTACTCCTTGGTAATTGACTAACGACTCTTCGCTAGCCACCTCGAGTCTCTAACCTATGAAAAATTATTACTAGTTATTCTCCTGAAGTTAGCACAATTAGCTGCTTAATTTATTGATGCAATTATCCCTATATTCCGTGGACCAGGAGAATGGTGGGATAGAGATATTATTTCTGTAATGCAGCAAGCATTATTCACAGGTGCAGCTCCAAATGTTTCTGATGCATGTACCATCAATGGCCAACCAGGAGATCTATATAGATGTTCAAAAAAAGGTGTGAACTTTTTTCAACTGCAATAATTTGTCAAACATCTGCAATATCTAATATTTCAATGAAGGGAAACTGTTAATAGAATAATGCTATCGGTACACATCCTATATTGTCACATGAATTTTGTATAAAAGCATAATTGAAATAGCTATATTACTTTTGGGTGGCCCTGAACTTCATAATTTTAAGTAGTACTTTTATTCCTTAACCGGCTAATATCTAGCAGATTGATCGAAATATTAACAAATTGCAGATACCGTGAAGTTCTACGTGAATCCTGGAGACATAGTTCTTCTTCGAGTAATCAATGCTGCACTAAATCAACAACTCTTCTTCAGCGTTGCCAACCACATGCTAACGGTGGTCGGAGCTGATGCTGCCTATAACAAGCCTTTCAAAACCGGAGTCATCATGTTGGGACCTGGACAAACAACTAATGTGCTCCTTACTGCTGATCAGCCCCCTGCACATTACTACATGGCGGCCCGTGCCTATGCAACTGCCCGTAATGCACCATTTGACAATACGACTGCCACGGCAATACTCCAGTACAGTTCTGTTCCATGTGGTTCGAAAAGAGGGTCATTCATGAAACCAATATTACCACAATTACCAGCTTTCAATGACACTGCTACTGTGACTGCATTTACTAGCCAACTAAAAAGTCTTTCTAAAGTCGAAGTCCCAATTGATATAGATGAAAACCTATTTTTCACCGTGGGACTTGGATTTCTCAATTGCATTCCAGGACCAAGATGCCAAGGGCCAAATGGCACCCGATTTGCAGCTAGCATGAACAATGTGTCTTTCGTATTACCAAGAAGCACCTCCTTATTGCAGGCCTCCTATCAAGGTATACCTGGTGTCTACACCACAGACTTTCCACCTGTTCCACCTGTCCAATTTGATTACACAGGCAATGTGCCTCGGGCACTCTGGCGACCTGTTTTTGCGACGAAGCTCTACAAGTTGAAGTTTGGTGCCAACGTCCAGATTGTGTTACAAGATACAGGCATCTTCTCAACGGAGGACCATCCTATCCATCTTCACGGATACCATTTCTATGTTGTCGGACAAGGTTTCGGTAACTTCAATACGATCACCGATACCACCAAATTCAACCTGATTGATCCGCCACAAAGGAATACTATAGATGTTCCTGTTGGAGGATGGGCGGCCATCCGTTTCGTTGCTGATAATCCAGGTAACATTAAGAGCCTATGTTGCACATGACATATACATGGTCCGTCTCGTCTTATCTACTGTTTTCTAGTGCAACACCATTTAACTCCATTTGCTTGATTCTTTGTAGGAGTTTGGCTCATGCACTGTCACATAGATTCCCATCTCACTTGGGGCTTGGCTATGTCATTCTTAGTCGAGGATGGGCCTGGTGAATTGCAATCTATTGAGCCTCCTCCATTAGATTTGCCTAGATGTTAAAATCCTCCTGATTAAAGGCCTGGCCTGGATGCCTTTGTGCATTTCAACGGAAAATATTAGTGATTTTGTTACTTGAAATCTCGGACAAAAGAGAGTGTGAAGTTTATGTTGATAATCAAGCAACAGACTCGCGGGACAGGCGGAAGGCTAGCTAATGGAAGAGCATAAAATTTAAGTTTTCTCTGCACGTGCTTTATTTCTGTTGTAATTGATGTATATCACAATGAGATATACCCTTCGGAGTGTTTTCAAATTTCCCTCTTATAAGCAAGAGTTTGACACATGAATCAATTCTTCAAATGAATGAGAGCCTTGATATGTTAGCTAATAAATTATTTCAGGAATTTGGGGTTTAGAATGAAGAATTAAATAGAGAAAGATGCAAATGATGAACACGTATATTTAACATGGTTTCGGCCTTTTGCCTATGTTCATAGACAGACAAGAGGATTTCACTATAAATAGAATTGATAAATCACAAAAAAAGAGCTCGGGTTTGAGAGCCCTCGCCCATCAAGCTCTCCTCTCTCAAAGTCTCGCTTTTGGTCTCACGTTCAACCTCTGTCTCACATATAATACAATAAGTAAGCTACTATTTATAAAACACAAGAAGATACAAATCCCAGTATGAATAGGATTTCTTATTTGGCTAAACTTAGGATTCTTAAGTCCCATATCCCTAAGGCCTATTTAGAATATGGGCCCCATCCTACAAATCTGTCTTTGACTATACTCGCTCTTCATCAGCAACTTCAAATCCCTCTTACTCTAACTATCATCACCCCACAAAAGGCCCGCTGCTATGCATCGTCTTTACCTCCCAAGTGTCTAGCCACTTGTTAAAACTTGTCTTGGCGATATCTCCTTGATCAACTTGTAATCACCCGAAGATAAGAGCAAAACCTGGAATGCCCCCAAAAAGACGTAAGGAACTCCTCTGAGTGAACTCACAACATCCTTAACAACTAATGCTACTCATCACTCCTCCTCTTCCTCAGTTTCATGAATGTGAAGAATGCTTGTCTTCACCAATAGTATCAACCCACTGAATCTCACTTAGGACAATTGAACTACCATGGGAGTCTTGTTCATGCCATTCGTCCCTCCAAGACACTGGATAAGTCTCCAATGCAAATCCTAGAGATCCTTTGAGTTGCCTTCTCACCATTCTGTATCACATTATATTGCCATCCTTAAGATGCAACAACGTCTCATTCTGTTGAGTCAATATGGTTTAACTACCTTTGACCATTTCTTGGAATAGTTTCTAAGCTACTCCACAATCTCCATCTGATGCATGTAAAAACTATAAATATAAAGCACGCACAAGATTTATGGTGGTTTGACGGATAGCGTACATCGACTCCTCGATCCTCTAACCGAGAATTTCAATAAACTCTACTAACACCCGTGCTTTTTCACAAGTTGGCTTAGCACGAACTACTCACAAACCTTGATCTATAAGTGTTTACAAGTGTTTTTTAGAGCAATCCATAGATAACCCAAGGCTAATCTACCCTCAACTAGATGTTTGAAGAATATTACAAAGATTTGCAAGATTTAATGCTAAAAAGTTGAAGCTCACAGCTAGTAGAGTAAAGATACAAATCTTGATCTCATGATTGCCTTTCACAACTTATTGCTAGTTGCTTGTTCAATTGCTCTAGTTTTCCCTTTATTGATTGTTCTCCAGGTCGTATTATCTTGTGTCTGTTGGATCTAATGATTATTACCACATGCAAGATTAAGTTCTAGATTTAATTTTAAACCCATAATCAAGATATGGTAGCGGAATATAGCACCAAAAAAATGTTATACACATAGGAATCAAGGCAACCACATAAAGATAAACAAGTATAGATAAAGATATCATTATCCTTGATGCGTGATTCAAAAGCTAGTGCTTTCTTTGCGTTGGATCTTCCTCGTAGTAGCCTTCTTGTGGTTTTCTCCACTATGTCCCTTTCTCTATAACTAGGATACACTTAGCTATATAGTGGGCAAGCTAAAAGTAGGCTAATGTGAGGAAAATAGATATACTGTGCGTTCTTGGTGTTAGTGTGTTAAAAATACTACACACGCACCAAGAGAGAAAACATCAAAAAGGCTCAAAATGGGTCTTGCTTATCTAGTACTATATATGGTACTAAGCTTACCTTAAAAGGATAAGATCTGAGGAATATTATAATTCCTTCAATACCCTTACTTAAACTTTCTAGATAAAGAATATTCCTTTGGGATAAAAGGGCACCCAAATATTTCATATCATGTACACACTAAATATCTCTCATATGGTCCCTACTTATCTAATTTAGATATCTATGAGTTATATTAAGAAGACATGGATAATACAATCCCTTCTTAATTTCTAAACTCAAATCTTAATTAAGCAATTAACATATTAATTTCCTCAATTATGTATCTAATAGAGTAATGGCTAGTAGAGGAACCAAAAGGCATAATTACCTTTGGCTCCCAAAACGACTAAAATGCCTCGCCACAACTTTGGCGACATCGTGGCCATTTTGACTCCAATCTATTCCACTAAAAGAGCAAAGCCACACTTCAAGAATAATTATTAGCTAGGCAAAAGATTGTTACATGAAGTCACCTCTATCTTTGACCAATCAAGCAAAATGACCAAAATGTCTCTCCATATATACTTATAGTCAAGGCCGGTCTAAAAGGCACCATCACCTCCACGACTACATCTGGAACCTTGGAATCTCTAGTCCAAGAAGTGATCACCAACTGGTCACGGATCTCTCGATTTAGAGGGCGACCCATAAGCCAAATGACTGATATACCCCTGAAGGGTAATATTACTGGATCTAGATTTATGATGACAAATAGGACAAATCCAAGCGGGCCCATAAACTCTGCTGTTGCACATGCATGTTCTAATTGATTAGAACACAATACCCAACATATAAGGTAGACAATTATATCACTCAAGGTCTCTCCATATTGTACATCAAACCTTTAAGAGTGTCACCCACAAGCGCACGGGTCGCGGTAGTATAACGTGTGCAAGTGTGGGGTCATATCCATGGGGAGGCTATTTAAGTGCGGTTCTAATGTAAAAGTGTGTCCTACACTAGTCACGTGTGGTCCTACCTACTCTTTTTAGGGTTATTGGATTGATTGGAGCTTAATTTAAACCTAAATTAAGAGAAAATAAACCTAACTAATAGGAATGGTGGTATAAACAAGCTGTGGAAGTGAGGATCTATAAGGGTTTGGGAGAACTTAGGGGTGATTGCTCCTTTGGAATGGATTTGAGTTCCTAACCTTGTTTTGAGGCTATTGATGGTTCGATTACTCTAATGGTAGGTTTAGTTTACTAGACTTACCACATCTAACTATTAGTGCAATCTTATACCTAATCGGGTCCAATTAGAAGTATAGGTTTGTCCTAAATAGCTATGGCTTTTAAGTCCAGTTCTAAGTCCTTTTGGTGTTGATTAATGTCCTAATAGAAAGTCTAACCTTTTAGTTATGTTTCAAACTAGAGATTAAGTCCTTTAGGTCAAGCAAGTGATAGTGGTACCCTTTTAGCCATGTTTCATGCTAGAGGTGATTACCTACTATATTAAAGACATTAAAAACACAATTAATCAACACAAATGTAGTTGCAAGTAGGACTCATGACATTAGCATGGATTAAGGCTATGGTGGCACCACTTCTATTAGTATCTAAGCACAAATTACACGTGCAAACTATAGGCATTTCATCAAACACCTTGACATGTTTAATTTCAAGCCATAAGAATGTAAGAACAAAGCATGTATATGCAACCATTAATTTCTCAAAACAAGTGTTAAAATCCTTAACCCATTATGAAAATAGCAATCATCCCCAATCTAGAGCTAATCTAACATAATATAGACTAAAATAAAGAGAAGAATGTAAAGCTCCTTTATTATCCTTGATTGCTCTTTACAAATTTTGCTCCAAAACCCTCTAAATCCTTATTTGATCTTCAAATCCAAGCTTGTTTATGGATGGAATTGATGTGGGATTGAGCGTGTAAGGTGGGTTTTAAGTGGATTTTGGGTTTAGGCAAATGGGTGTATGTAAAGGTTGGTGCTCTCCTTCAAAAGTTGCTAAAAAATGGCTTAAATAGAGTTGAAATTGTGTCCAGTCGGGGGCCCAGCCAGTCGATCGGCTTTGCAGCTAAATCATCCGGCCAAAATTGGCCTAGATTCTGATCTGGCCGGTTGATCGGCCTTGACAGAAGCTCAACCTGTTTTGATAGCAAAATGCTCATATCTCACGGTCGACCGGCCTTGGCAGAAGCTCAACCCGTTTTGATAGTAAAATGCTCATATCTCGCTCATTTTGGCTCCGATTCGCGCACAGTTTTTTTCTATGGGTTTGAATCACAGTCAGGGATCTTCCAAGACATCTTTTGCACCATAAAACATGTCCAAAGTTTGTCCATGTCCTTTTTTTGGTTGCAAGTTTCGAATTTGGCTCTCGTTATGCTTGGTCTCGCCTAGGTCGCTCCTTCCTTTGCCCGGCCACTTCTAAATACATCTTTCAAGCCTTGTTTAAGTCCTAAACATATTTGGCTTTAATCCACATTCCAAATGCCACCAGTCAAAGTCCAATCATCTCTTTGAGTCTCACTTAAAACAAGCAACAAATGCGCATTAGTGTAGCATTTAAGTTCTAACCGCAGCTATGAACATGTAAACCCTAATATGCACAAGTATGGCCTAAATGCTATACTAATACATTAAATGAAGCTCAAAACATCTCAAAACAAGTATATATATGCAATGTATAAACACACACAAAACTGACACATCAACACCCTTAAACCTTTTCCTTGCTTGTCCCAAGTAAGCCTAAACTTAAGTTTAACTCAAGATTGATACAAAGGGTTGCCTAGAGGATTGATTTGCTATCAAGGAGAATCTAAAGAGTATGAAGGGGTCGTTCCTTTTGTAGAGGGGTTTTCAAGCCTTTTTGGATCCTTCCCTTACTCACAAGGGGTCTCGCACCTCTGGGAAGTTCCCAAATAGCCTTAACCTCTACAAGCTTAGGACTCTTATGCACGTACACGAGATGTTGATACTTTGTGCCCTCTCAACTAACATGGCCTCTCCAACATCCACATAGCCTCAAAGATACAAAGAGAAGGATTGTGCAAAATAGCGTCTCGTAAAATGATGAAAGAGCCTTACTCTTAACACATCAAAAGAATGAAACAATAACTTATGCTAAGTCAACATTGTGTCACTTAAGTACTTATTCAATGAACTTCACTTTTGCATATTTTTTGTGCTTTATTGGATTTTTCTCATTTTTTCATTTTTTTTGGCTTTTTCAAGCTTTTTTCCTTTTCCCATTTTTCGTAAAATATTTTTTCATACTTTCCTAATATGAGCAAAAAGAAAAGAAAGAGAAAGGCTAAGGCATATGAAAAAGACCCAATAAAGGAAGGGGTGCTCATATAAAGAATCCTTTTTCAAACTCTTCCTCTAACCAAGCCATGGGGTAGTTACAAGGTGCATTCTTAAAGGTGTTCACTCCCCATAGTTTTCGAAAGGCATCTCCTCTAAGTCTCGAATCTCCCTCCACACCATTTACTCCTCATAATACAAACTTAGCTTCACCATGCCATTAAATCAATCACAAGAGCCAACACTCCAATCACCCAAGAGATATACAACTCTATATGCATTAAAATTGAAAAATTTTCACCATTTTTAAGAATATAATGCACGTCTATCCTAATCAAAGCACAAAATAATAAAAATAAACTCTTACAACCCCCAAACCTAAACTTTGCTTGTCCTTAAGCAAATAAAATAAGGCCACAAAACAATCAATTAGGCATAACAAAGCACGTAAAGTTGGCAGGGACGAGGTAGATAAGAGGGGACAAGTGGAGGGTGGATAGAAACGACCTTGTGTAGCATTAAGCCACACACGCCATGTTTTGATAATTGTGTCCATTAACTTTCTTCGCACCCAATTTCCACTCAACTCAAAAGATCTACAAACGAAATCAATAAACACAACATTAAAAACTCACAATGGCAAGTGTAAATGACAAGGCTTTATGTATGGAAAGCAACAAACAATAACGAAACAAAAATTAAAAAAAAGAAATGAAAAACAAATTGTGCTAAGAAAAGTAGAAGTAAAGAACTCATTAATCAAACTCTAACTATCAAAATTTCTAGGGTACCTCCTAGTAGTGCTGGATTTTACGCCCCCAGTCGAGCGATAATCTTAGGGCCAGTGGTGCTTAAAATCCTTGGGCATGTACTGCTAGATAAGCAAATTAGCACAAAAAAAAGTATCAAATAGATGCAACAAATGAAAAATGCAATCAGCACCACGCATCCGACGCCTCAAAGATCTGAACTCATGCCCTAAGAATGTGTACACAGGATCATGCTGGGCATCCTCAGATAAAAGAAATGGATTAAAAGATGTGCATCACACGGGGTAGGATGTCACAAATGACGCAACAACATACTCTTCTATACTTGGGTCGAACACTCGAATTGGTTCTCTCAAAATTAACTCACTAGGAGCTAACCTAAACTCTTGCGAAATCCAGGGAGAAAATGAAGCATTATCCTCTATATGATCGGGAACAATGGGCATAGATGAGGACACTGAAAGAGTAGGAAGCACACTCGGTGGAAGCTCGGGACTCTCAACTAGGGAAGGATCTATGGCAATGGTCTCATTAGATCTAAAAGTAGATAAGAGAATGGAAGAGGTATTCAATTTAGAAAAAGAGATTCCGGAGTTAATCAAAGCAATAATCTCATCAAGCTTACCAATATCGCTTGAGGCTAAAAATGAATCAAAGGACTCCTCGACATAGGAATCAAGAGTATTTACTAAGGAAAACACATCACTCTCCAAGTAAGTCTCACTAAAAGCCTCCAAATTCAACTACTTGATGATTGTGTCAAGCACAATCTATCTTCTAAGGACAAGAAAGAATCATAGAAATCATCATCACTAGAAGTAACAGACTCTATGAAGAAACAATTCTCCTCATCACCCTCTCTATCTTTAATGGCAGAATCAGCACCCCTAACCATTGCCTTCAAATTCCCAAATGTGAACTCAATAATCCCTATCCTAAAATGGATCACTATATCAACAGTCGCTAAAAATGGTCTCCCCAAAAGGATAGGTGTCATATTCTTAATGTTATGAATTGGAACAATGAAATCTACAAGATAGTAAAATTCTCCAACTTTAACCATGACATCTTCAACTATACTTTGAGGTTTTCTCTCACTCTTATCGGCCAACTATAAAACCAAACTAGTGGGCTTCAACGCCCCCAAACCTAAATGTTTATACATAAAAAAAGGAATAAGATTGACACTAGAACCTAAATCAAGCAAGCCATGGGCTACCGAGTGATCATTAATAGCACAAGAAATGGTAAATGCTCCAGGATCGCTAAGCTTAGGTGGAACACCTGTGGTGCAAATGCTACTAACCCTCTCTGTAAGCTTTACCTTCTTAAGTAGGCAGGTGGTCTGCCTCTTCCTAATGCATAGATCTTGAAAGAATTTGGCATAACTTGATATCTTATTAATGGCCTCAACTAAGGGTAGAGTGACATTAATATCCTTCAAAAGGCTCTAAAATCCTCGATTTTTTGTTGTCGTCAACTTTCTTGGACCTCTTTAATACTAAGGGAAAAGGAACTCTTGGAGTAACATCATAAGATTTAACAACCTGTTTCCTTTCTTTACACGGTGGAGCAATACGTTCCTCAATGTGATTTCTCTCTTTCTCTTTGCTCTAGTCTTCTCATTAGCCACACTAGTCTTTCCATCAACACACGTCGTTTTAGGCCTAGCTCTACTACAGACTCTCCTACCTGATTATCTATAACCCTACCACTTCTCAAGGTTGTAACAGCCTTAGCCTATATGTAATCTCTCAGAGAAGGGCTAGAAGTGCTACACGAATGTCTAGGACTCGACTTAGGATAAACAGGTAGCTTTCTTGGGTCTCTATAGAAAACTTGTTCAGCAAGATGTCTTATTTGATTCTTTAAATCTCCTATTACACTCTGAAACATCTGTTGTTGGGCTTGTATCATCTCAACAAGTAAGTCTATCCTACGGTCAACTACAGGTTAGACAAGTGGAGCAGGACTGATGGGAGTAGACTAGAATGACTGCTGTGATAAACTAAGATACCTTGGCTCAGAAACTGCCTTATGAAACCCCAGAGGACTAGGAAGTGATAGACTAGGATGATTCTGGAATGATAAGAAGAACTTGTATTGTTGTGAGATTGCACTATCTTGGAATGATCACGTAACCTGAGTCCAGGTGGGTGAAAAGTAGTAGATAAACGAGCTTGATTGGCAAGAATGTGTTCTTGTATAAACTAAGCGAACTGTGGGATGAGAGGGCATGCTATAGTGATATGGCTAGACTCAGATCATAAAACACACATCTCTATATGACTAGGAGGATTAGGAAAAGATGCACTAGGAGTAGACTTATGAGTGAATGTAGTACCTAAAGATATAAACTAGTCAAACTTCCTAGTGAGAGCTTTTGCCTTACTAGTTAAATCATAATTTGAGTCAACCCCGAACACACTATTAAGAGTGGTATTCCTAATTCCCTTCCCTACTCTCTCAAAATTAGTATTTTGGAACGAGTCCTCCGCTATAACCTCTGGTTTTGACCAAGCCTCCTCGAGTGTCAAATCTAAGAACCCCCCACCACTTGAAGCATTGACCATTAGCCTATAAGGTGAAGTCAAGCCTAAGTAGAAAAATTGGAGCAATTCATGTAAATCATACCCATGGTGTGGGCATTGGTGACAAAGCTTATTGAATCTCTCCCAAGTCTCGTGAAAGGGCTCTAATTCTTGTTGTGCAAACGTCATGATCTCTGCCCTAAGAGTGGCTGTCCTAGCTATTGGGAAAAATTCATGAAGGAACTTAACTTAAAGCTTATCCCAGCTAGTGATAGACTCATGGGATAAGGACTTGAACCATAGCCTTGCTTTATGTTCTAAAGAGAATGGGAATAATCTAAGCCTAACGTTCTCAAAAGATACATCCCTATACATCCTTAAAATGAATGGTAGAGCATATATCAAGAAATGCACCTATATGCATATGGGGATTCTCATTATTATGGCCATATAATGATGAAACATTTGCAAGGTCCCGGTCCTAGTCTTAAAGGTTGCATCTCTTAGAGCCGGTAGTTCAATAGGCATAGATGGTTGATAAGTGTCGAGCTTAAGATATTGCCTTAAGATCTTGGCTCTAGGTAGAGGATTAGGATTAGGATTAGGATTAGCAATCTATTCTAAGAATGCAAAATAACCTAATTCTCCTTCCACACTTTGACCCCCGAAACTTCAATTCACTAAGCAACTACCTACCACAAACACCTAAGTCCTAAGAAAAACACAAAAGGAAAACACAAACACAAGAAGTAATCTAAACTAGTAATATCGAAATAAGTAAAGCAACAAATAATGAAAATAGATATGCATATGATAAACAAACAAAAAACATATATACAACACGTAACTAATGAAAAACACACAAAAATAAGGAACCAACAACCGTGCCTTCCCGGCAACGGTGCTGAAAACTTGATCGTAAACATTTAGAGTGTTACCCGCAAGTGCACGGGTCGCGGTAGTATAGCATGTGCGAGTGTGGGGCCATATCCATTGGGAGACTATCTAAGTGTAGTTCTAATATAAAGTGCATCCTACACTAGCTATGTATGGTCCTTCTTACTATTTTTAGGGTTCTTGGGTTGATTGGAGCTTAATTTAAACCTAAACTAAGGGAAAATAAACCTAACTAATAGGAACAGTGGTATAAACAAGCAATGAAAATGAGGATCTACAAGGGTTTGGGAGAACTTAGGGGTAATTGCTCCTTTGGAATGGATTTGGGTTCCTAACTTTGTTTTGAGGCTATTAATGGTTTGATTACTATAATGGTGGGACTAGACTTGCTACATCTAACTATCGATGCAATCCTATCCCTAATCAGGCCAATTAAAAGTATAGGTTTGTCCTAACAAGCTATTGCTTTTAGGTCTAGTTCTAAGTCCCTTTGGTGTTGATTAATGTCCTAATAGGAAGTCTAACCTTTTAGTTATGTTTCAAACAAGAGATTAAGTCCCTTAGGTCAAGCAAATGATAGTGGTACCTTTTTAGCCATGTTTCATGCTAGAGGTGATTACTTACTATATTAAAGGCATTAAAACCACAATTAATCAACACAAATATAGTTGTAAGTAGGGCTCATGCCATTAGGCTGGATTAAGGCTAAGGTGAAGCCACTACTATTAGCATCTATGCACAAATTACACATGTAAACTCATATAGGCATTTCATCAAACACCTTGACATGTTTAATTTCAAACCATAAGAATGTAAGAACAAAGCATGTATATGCTACCATCAATATCTCAAAACAAATGTTAAAGTCCTTAACCCATTACGAAAATAGCAATCATCCCTAATCTAACATAATATAGACTAGAATAAAGAGAAGAATGTAAAGCTCCTTTATTATCCTTGCTTGCTCTTTACAAATCTCGCTCCAAAACCCTCTAAATCCTTGTTTGATCTTCAAATCCAAGCTTGTTTATAGATGGAATTGATGTGGGATTAAGTGTGTGAGGTGGGTTTTAAGTGGATTTTGGGTTTAGGCAAATGGGTATATGAAAAAGGTTGGTGTTCTCCTTCAAAAGTTGCTAAAAATGGCTTAAATAGAGCTGAAATTGCGTCCAGCCGGGGGCCCAGGCGGTTGACCCGCTTTGGGGCTAAGTCATTAAGCCAAAATTGGCCTAGATTCTGATTTGGCAGGTCAACCTGGCCGATCGACTGGCCTTGACAGAAGCTCAACCGGTCTTCATAGTAAAATGCTAATATCTAACGCACTGGTTTTTTCTATGGCTCCATATCACAGTCGAGGATCTCCCAAGCCATCTTTTGCACCCTAAAACATGTCTAAAATTTGTCCATGTCCTTTTTTTCGTTGCAAGCTTGGAATTTGGATCCCGTTGTGCTCGGTTTCGACTTGGTCACTCTTTCCTTTGCCCGACCATTTCCAAATGCATTTTTCAAGCCTTGTTTAAGTTCCAAACATCTTTGGCTTTAATCCACATCCTAAATGCCACCAATAAAAGTCCAATCATCTCTCTGAATCTCACCTAAAACAAGCAACAAATGCGCATTAGTGTAGCAAAAGTTCTGACTGCAACTATGAACATCTAAACCCTAATATGCACAAGTATGGCCTAAATGCTATACTAATACACTAAATGAAGCTCAAAACACCTCAAAACAAGTACATATATATGCAATGCATAAGCACACACAAAACTAACGCATTATGCTGCATCCCAACTTCATCAGTTCATCCACATATGCTGCATCCCAACTTCATCAGTTCATCCACATATACTCAACATTAAGAGCACCGATCACGAAGAAGCAGTGAGTATCTTGTCTTCTATAAATGATGGCACAGTTTTAAAAGACATACTTATGATGGTTATGTCCAATGCATGACACACGCACTAGGAAAGAGTCCAGAAAGACCCTTCAATGACATAGGTAGATCACTCCTATTAGGGGACTTGTCTACTGTAGCCTTATCTTAGTAGAACGCCCAACACTAGCATCCAAGTATGGACATCTTTTATGATATATCCAAAACTAGACTTGGACTTGCTGTATGTCCAGCCTCGTTGCGCACTTAAGTCATTGGATTAGATCATTAGACTCCAAGTCATTGGATTATATCATTAGACCTTTGGACAATGTATCACACATATACACCAAAGATAATGCATGAAAGAAGTGCTCATAAATATATACAATGATCAAATATCCAATCCAATATCCATGTAGAAGTGGTCTTTAGGGCATACAATCCCAACAATCTCCCACTTGTACTAAAGATCACTTCTTATGAACCTAACACCCATAGACTCTATATGTGTGACAAACACTCTCTCTGGAACAGTCTTCGTGAATGGGTTTGCTAAGTTCTCAGTAATGTGCATTGATTGGCGTGTGCATATTGATGTCATATGCATGTATTTTAGGAGTGTTTAGGGCGTTTTCTACGTGCATTTGTGTGGCATTTATGCATAAGTGTTGATAGAGTTTGAATTAGTGTGTATGTGCATTTTGGTGATTAATTGAGCTATTTTGAGTACTTATTGAGTGTTCATTTTAGCTATTTCGCATGTGTTTGAATGCATAATATATATGTGTGTGTTGTATTACTAGCTTCTAGTGTCTTTTTAGGCGTTTCATTTACTTTTATTTTAATTTGTTTTGGTTTAATTTTAGTTTTTAATTAATTAGTCATTAATTAGGTTTTAGTGTAATTAATTAGTTAATTAGAATTGTTAATTTAGTATATTAGTAATTTAGTATTTTAGATAATTAGTCAACTTAGCTATTTAATTAGTAACTTAGATTAATTAGGAATTAGATAATTAATTTAATTGGTAATTTAGTTTAAAGTTAAGATTAATTTAGTAATTAGGTTTCTGGAACATTTTAATTAATAATTAGGGTTTAGTATTCAGAATTAGGATATAAATTAACTCGACGCTAGGTTTTCAGGACGTTGTATTAATTAGCATTAAGTTAGTATGTTAGAATTAGGTAGAAACATTAGTTAGGTTACTTTTAATTGCTTGTTAAAAAAAAAGAAAACCAAAAAAATAATATAAATAATATATATATATATATATGTGTCATATATTGTCTATTATATCATTCCATATTATATATTTATAGTATAGTATATATAATAAACATAACCTAAGCATACCCATAAGACCCCCTTGGCCCCTCGCCATAACCAACCAAACATTACTATGATGATGATGATGATGATGATAATGATAATATGTACATTATTACCTCAAAATATACTGTATACCCACGCATGGTGTAATCGCGAGCCAACCGGTGCATGTAATCACGCGCTATTTAAGTTAGAAAAAATAGAAAAAAGAAAAAGAATGCAAAGAGTCCAGCGTTGCTTTGAACTCGTCTGTTGTCTTTGACAAAAAAACTTATCTATTCTATCTCTGACTTCTCTGTAATTGCACGATGCATGACTTACGACACATGATGCATGACGATGCAAACACACGAAGAAATTTCTAGTGTTGGTTTTGTTTATGGTTGTTTTTCTACTGCATTGATAGTTAGTTTGGTTTTATTTTTTGTTCATTATCGTGTATCATTATATGTTTGTTTGATTTGAAAACCTAGTTTTTGGTTCATTATAGTTTATAATTTATTTGTGTATTTTGAAACCCTAAGTTTGGTCTTTTTTTTGCTTTGTGAGTTGTTTCATAAGGTTATTCCTAATGTGTCTTGGTCGTGCATGTGTTTGTTCATGCATTTCCTTATATTTTTGTAGGTGTTTTATGTTTGTCAGATAGCTTTAGTATGGTATTTATATCATATTTGTGCATATGAGGATATAAATGTTCATAGTTGAGTTTATAGGAAAAATGCTATACTAAGTGCTTATTCTTGTGCTATTAGGTGAGATTTGGAGTGGTGATTAGAGCTTAATTGATGATGGTTGGGATATGGAGCAAAGTTTAGAGGTAGTTTGAAGATAAAGAAATGAAGAAAAGGCACTTTAGAGGCTCCCAGATAAATGACAAAGCAAACGGAGAAGACCAGGTGCAAAATGGCAAAAATTTTGGGCCTAAAACAGAGAAGGCCGATCAACGTCTCTTGTACAGGATAGGTCCCTCAGTTGAAGGTCGATCGACTGGCAACCTCCTCAATTTGGCCAGTCGACTTCTCTCTTAGGCCGTTCCCTTAGTTGGACCTGGGCTGTGCGCGAGAGAAGCCATGTTTAAGCGCACTTTTCAACAAAATTAAAAAGGATTAACATTGAATCTTCACACACCCTCTTCAAACCCATTAAACCCTAATTTATTCCCACACTCACCCATCTCACAAACTCAATCCCACATCAATTCCATTCATAAACAAGCTTGAATTTAAGGATCAAACAAGGATCTGAAGGGTTTTAGAGCTAGATTTGTATAGAGCAAGTAAGGATAATGAGGTCACTTTTCATTTTTCTCTTTACTCTTGTTTATACTATGTTAGATTAATTCTAAAATTAGGGATGGTTGTTATTTTTGTAATGGGTTAACAATCTAAATTCTTGTTTTTGAGATATTGATGGTTTTACATACTGCTTTGTTCTTATATTTCTATGGCTTGAAGTTAAACATGTCAATGTGTTTGATGAAATGCCTCTATGAGTTGACATGTTTAATTTGTGCTTAAATCTAATAGTAGTGGCCTCACCTTATCCTTAATCCATGCTAATGGCATGAGCCTTACTTGCAACTACATTTGTGTTAATTAATTGAGCTCTTAGTGCCTTTAGTATAATAGGTAATCACCTTGAGCATGAAACATGGCTAAAAGGATACCACTATCACTTGTTGACCTAGGGGACTTAGTCTCCAGTTTGAAACAAAACTAAAAGGTTAGACTCCCTATTAGGAAATTAAGCAACACCTCAAGGACTTAGATACTAGACCTGAGCACCCTAGCTAGTTAGGATAAACTTATACTTCTAATTGGGCCCAGTTGGGGAGTGAACTAAGTCCGTAATTAGAGTAAACAAACCATCAATAGCCTCAAAACAAGGATAGGAATCTAAATCCTTTCCAAAAGAGTAGTCACCCCAAGTTCCCCTAAAACCTTATAGATTTCCTCTTCCATAGCTTGTTTATACCGCTATTCCCTTTAGTTAGGTTAGTTTTCCTTTAGTTTAGGTTTAAATTCATGTTCCACTCAATTCAAAAATCCTAAAAAATTAGGTAGGATGACATGTAGCTAGTGTAGGACGCACTTTCACTTAAAACCACACACATTCTAGCCTCCCTATAAACACGATCTCGTACTCACACACGTTATACTACTACAACCCGTGCGCTTACAGGTAACACTTTTATAGCTTAAGTCAAGTTTTTGGTGCCATTGTCGGGGGAGGCATGGTTGTTGGCTTCTTTATTTTTGTGTGTTTTTCATTAGTTATGTGTTGTATATATTTTCCTTTTGTTTATCATGTTTATAGCTAGTTTTTTTGTTTGTTGCTTTTGCTTGTCTTGATATTGCTAGTTTAGTTTACTTTTCACATATTGGTGCTTTGTTTTGTGTTTTTCTTAGGATCTAGGTGTTTGTGGTAGATAGTCGCTTGTCGAATTGAAGTTTTGAGGGTTGAAGTATGGAAAGAGAATTAGGTTATTTTGCATCCTTGTATAGATTGAAAACTAATGCCGATCTTCTTAGAGCCTTGACCATAAGGCAATATCATAGGCCCGATACTTATCAACCCCATGTGCCTATTCAACTACCCACCTTAGGAGATGCGACCTTTAAGATTAGGCCTGAGACTTTAAAATGCTTTCATCAAACTATGGCCATAATAATGAGAATCCCTATGCTCATATAGGTGCATTTCTTGAGATATGCTCTACCATTCATTTCTCTTCTGAGAATTTTAGGCTTATATTATTCCCATTCTCTTTGAAAGATAAGGCAAAGCAATGGCTTAAGTCCTTAACCCACAAGTCTATCACTAGTTGGGATAAGCTTCAAGTTACATTCCTTCAGAGATTTTTCCAAATAGCTAAGACAACCATTCTTAAGGCCAAGATTACGACATTTGCACAATGAGAATTAGGGCCCTTTCATGAGACTTGGGAGAGATTTAATGAGCTTTGTCGCCAATGCCTACATCATAGGTATTGTTGCGTGTATATTGTGTGTGTTTGTATATAGTGTTTGCATACACTTCACAAGGTGTTTTGAGCTTATTTTAGTGTATTTAGGGTTTCATTTGTGCACATGAAGTCATATATGTGCATAAGTAGTCAAAATGCATAAATGCTACACGAAGTGCTTTATTTTGATGTTTTAAGTGTGATTTGGGATATGTATTGAGCTTAATTGAAGATCTACAAGTCATGGGCAAGGCTTGAAGATGTATCCAGGGATGAAAATATGAAGAAAAACAAGCTTGGAGCTCCCAAAATAAGTTCAAGGCAATTGGAGATGAAATGGAAGTGATATAAAGCCGAACGGAGCAAGATGGAAGGAGGTGGCTGAGAGGCCTTCAGCTAGCCAGTATGCTGCTTCACTAAGCCACCAAAAATATTAAGCAAAGTCAAAGAGCCAGCTAAGTGATTCCCTAGTACCGGTCAACTGGCTAGGCTTTTCGATAGTCGCGAATTTTGCTTATATAAAGCCCATTTTAGGCCATTTTGAGAGGTAAAGCTTAATTTTCTTAAATCCCAATAATCCCTAACCCTCTACCCATTTCACCAGATACCCATTATCTCATACCAAACAAATCTAGGATTGAAGCTTGTAACAAGAGATTGAAGGATTTTGCTTTAGATTTGAGCATGGGTTTGAAAGGGAGTTCCTTATTCCTTTTCTTATTCTTGTAAATATGCTTTGTAATTGAGTTAGATCTAGGGTTAGTTGATGTTGTATATTAGACTAGGGCTTTGAATAAAGGATTTTTGTGTAGCTTTGACTCTTAATACATGCTTGTTTACATAAATCTGTGGCATGATTCTATATGCCTATGTATTGAAAATCAAACATGTCTATATGTTTGTTAAAATGCCTAAGTGAATATGCATGTGTTATTTGTGCTTCAAATGCTTTTATCTACTTATATGGCTGATGTGATTGTTTTTAATTCATGGTTTTGCTTAGTAGAGTAGGCTTTAGCTTTAAATCCAGCTAATAGGTTACATGCTATGCTTACTTGAGTTTAAGTGTCAGTCATTAGTGTTAAACCCAGCCAAGCGAATAAGGTAACATAGGCTAGTGTATCCCTCACCAACATCAGGGTTGGTTCATCAAGCCTTAATGTCACGTAGTATTTAGATGCTAGTCCTTGCCTTCAAACCTAGGTAAGAGGATAAGTTCTAAGCACGAATTGCATAAGCAAGGAGGGATTGGCCCTTAGCTTTAAACCCAGCTAACGGGTTGAACCACTACTATTGGATAAGAGACCCTCCTAATCAATATAACGACAATAGAAGTCCCGATCCATAGAGAGACCTAATTCGTTATCATAGCCTGAGTCTAGCTGTAATCCAATGCCTTAGGTCCCTTTCTTTTCTTCCCCTTAAGTTCCTCTATGGCTTAGTTTTTATTTTTCCTTTCCTGAGCTCCTTTCACATCCTAAACCAAGCACACACATGCTTATAGCTAGTTTTAGGCACCCAAGCACTTGGAGACCAAACTAAGGTAGCCTTCATGTGGAGATGATACCCGCACTCAAATTTGCTATACCACGAACCATTCGTATTCTTATGGGTTAAAACTAAACGATCAGGTATGATTTACATGAATTACTCTAGTTTTTTATGTAGGCTTGACTTCACCTCATAGGTTAATGGTTAATGCTTCATGCGGTGGGGGGTTGTTAAATTTGACACTCGAGGAGGCATGGTCAAAACTAAAGAATATAGTGGAGGACTCATTCCAGAATGCTAATTTTGAGAAAGTTGAGAAGGGAATTACGAGTATCACTCTTAGTAACGTGTTCAGGGTCGACTCAAATTCGTAAGAGCTCTTGCTAGGAAGTTTGACCAGTTTATATCTTTAGGAGCCATATCCAGTCGTAGGTGATGTGTTTTTTTTGTGTGTTTATCTATTGCAAGTATATACTTGTTTTGAGGTGTTTTGATCTTCATTTAATGTATTAGTATGGCATTTATGTCATAATTGTGCATATTAAGGTTTACATGCTCATAGTTGAAGTAAAGACCTAAATGCCATACTAATGCGCATTTATTGCTTGTTTTAGGTGTGATTTGGGAAGATAATTGGAGCTTAGTGCTTGGAGTATGAAACAAAGCTAATGGTGTTTTGGACATAAAGGAATGAAGAAAAGTGTATTTGGAAATGGCCGAGCGAAGGAAGAAGCGATCGATGCAAAACCGAGCGCAGCGTGAGCCAAATTCGGAGCTTGCAACCTAAAAAGCACATGGACAAATACTTCACATGTTTTACAATACAAAAAATGGCTTGGGAGATCCCCCACAGTGATACGAAGCCATAGAAAAAATAGTACGCGAATTGGAGCCAAAATGAGCAAGATATGGACATTTTACTGTGAAAACCGGTCGACCTTCTGTCGAGGTCGATCGATCGGCCAGATTAGAATCTAGGCCAATTTTGGCCAGAGGACTTAGCCCCAAAGACGGTCGACCGGCTGGGCCCCCGGCTGGACACGTTAACAGCTCTATTTAAGCAATTTTTCAGCCATTTTTTAAGGAGAACAACACCCAAATCAAATAACCATTTCCCTAAACCCAAAATCCACAAAAAATCACCTCACACGCTTACTTTTAAAGACATTTTAACACATGGAATCAAGAATCCAAGAGGATTAAAAACAAGGATTTGGGCATAGCTCTTGGATTATAAATATATGGGTTTGGATAAAAGGGTAGCCTCTTTGTCTCTCTTTTATCCTAAGTTAATTTATGTTTAATTAGAGCTATGTAGTGTGATTTACTCTTGTATTATGGATGATTATGACATTATTGTTACGGGTCTTTGATGCATATATATATATATATATATATATATATATATATATATATATATATATATATTAAAAACAAGGATTTGGGCATAGCTCTTGGATTATAAATATATGGGTTTGGATAAAAGGGTAGCCTCTTTGTCTCTCTTTTATCCTAAGTTAATTTATGTTTAATTAGAGCTATGTAGTGTGATTTACTCTTGTATTATGGATGATTATGACATTATTGTTACAGGTCTTTGATGGATATATATATATATATATATATATATATATATATATATGCTTTATGCTTAGGGCTTCAAAGGCTATTTTACATACATGTCTACGTGTTTGTTAAAATGCCTCAATGATGCAGCATAGGTATATTGAAGTCTATTGTGCTATTAACCATTTCTAAATCATTATGCTAGCATGTTTACGTGCTTGTGTGGTGGTTACATGAAGTGGGTATGACTATATACATGTGTATGTCTGTATTAGCATACTTAATAGCATAAATAGCTTCTATTGCATACATGTCGGGTGCCATTGGTTAAATTGGTGTGATCTGAGTATGTCTATGTGCTTAATAGTAGAATACCCTGGAATATTCTCGAAAGCCATGCCCTAGACATGTTTGTTTTGTGCTCAAACGTTAATACTTGCTATTGTGATGATGATCGGTGGTGCATAACTAATGGCTAGCCTAGGTTGAGTCTCCCTTATCTTTAAATCCAACTAATGGGTTTCAGGGTAGGTTACTCGACCTTAGACGGACTAGGTCTTGGCTTTAAATCCAGCCAACGATTTAGACGCTAGGTTAGATCGATCTAAGTCACCTAGAATCCTAAGTAGCTAGCCCTATGGCCCTAAGTCATAAAGACCATACACCGTGGCTCTAGGGGTCGACACCTAGGGACAGATTTGCACTAAGTCTTGGGGTGTAATTAGGAGGTTAATTAGGAGATTAGACGAGGGCAATCGAGTTTAATCCATCAAGCAACCTTAACAAGAAGTAGTAATCACCTATTTGCAAACCATAATCACCTTATTCCTCATTTCCATGTGTTAGCATCCCCTTAGGTCGCTTAATTCCCCCATCACTCACACACACATACCATCTTTTTATATTCTTTCTTGTAGCTCAGATTTATCTTTCTCGAGCTCCCCTCAAACCAAAAACACCAAAAAGATTGTAGTTAGGACCCCAACACGTAGCTATTTAGGACGCACTTAGCTTAGAATACCATACATGTTAGGCCTCCCTGTGAATTCGACCCCGCACTTGCACACACTGTACTGCACACCCTTTGCGCTTCCGGGGCTATTTAGGCTTGTGCCGTGAGAAAGCGATCAAGTTCTTGGCGCCGTTACCGGGGAGGCAACGGTTGTTTGGTTTCTTTGTTTTTGTGTATCTTAGCTTGTTACATGTTGTTTTATCTTTTATTTTCATGTTTTCTTTATTTTGTTTAATAAAAAAAATAAAAAAAAATTTGTTGAGCATTATAAAGATGTTTACTTGTGTCAATTAATCATGAATGATCCTAATGCGTCATTGTGGTCACTTGTATCCTCTTCTCTGCCACCCAGACATGTTCACATTGCATGTCGCATTTGTAGAAGTTTTATCCATCCAACTATTTTCTGTCCCCATGAAAATTCCCTACCTAGGGCTAGTGCTAACTATGACCCCTATAGTCATGCCTTATCTCATGTATCTTCATTTAGAAATTATGACTATGGGAATGCTTATTCTTGTTATTGCAATCTTCGTGGAAGTCGTGCTCATGATTCCAATAATTGTCCTACGTTTTACCTTTATCCCCAATTGCATGCTATGCCTTATGCCCCTAGCAATCATATGCCCATACATGCATCTTTATCCTATTATCATGATTCTAGGGAGCAACATTATGCATCTTCATATTGGGGTCAAGATGACTCTTCATATTTTCTACCTTATTGCTTTGAAAATCCATCTCCCGCCCTGTCATTTCTCACCCACCCTTCCTTTGAGTTTTATGATGATGGTGTTGTTTGTGTGCCTTACCAAATTCTCTCCCATCTCAACTCGGAAGAACTTTATTCTCTGAGGTCTCTTTTACATAGTCAAAAGCTTAACTATCTCTTATACCTCTGCCAATCCAATCAAAAACACCTAGACCATATAACGCAACAAGTTGATAACCAAGATGAGTGCTTGAGGAAAATGGTTGAGAATGAACAGCCACGTAGAACGAGTTGAAGAGATAAGAGAGAAACCTAGAGATGAGAGAAATAGTGGTGAAAAAGATGATGTGTTGGGGAGACAACTAGAAAGAGAGGTTGATGGAGATACAACATCATGTAGAGAGGATGAGAATGAGCTAAAAGACACTATAGTTCTTGATGATTCCTATGGATATGTGATGTGTGTCATTTGTGCATGTTTGCATCTAGTTTTTGCATGCATATTTAAGGGCGTTTAGAGTATAATTGAGTGCACTTAGTATAAAGTTTATGCATATTTGTTAATATTTGTACATAATGTATTTAGGTGCATAAATATTATACTAAGTGTTATATTCCATATTTTAGGAGTGTTTTGGAAGGGTTTAAGCTTATGCGAGGAAGAAATGAGCTAACGGATGAAGACCGGAAGAAAAGAAATAAAGAAGAGATCATTCTGATCCAGCCGGTCGACTTAGAATAACAGCCAGTCGACTTAGATAAAACCCAATAACTGCTTTTATTTCGTAATGATTTTATCCATTCAAGACATCTAAGTGATGATTGTTCAAAGCAAAGGAGACAATCCAAGAAAAAAATGCAATTTTAGTAAACATTATGCATACATGTTATATTACAAGAGTAAGCATTACAAACAAAAGAGTCCAAGCACATCATTGTCATATCTGCCTTCGGGCAAATAATTCAACATGGAAATAAGCACTCTTTTAACATAAAGTAATACATATAAGATCAACCCACTGAAAGAAAAGTCAACCACCTTTAGGCAATTAAACTCCTTAATAGCATTGTAATCTTGGTCCACACTTTATGTTTATACTATCAGGCTAAAACCATATAATGATCTCATTTGGGAGAACATTGCGCACTTTACCATGGTAGTTTCTCAAACAAAATGAGAAAAGTAATAGATTTAATTAAGCAAATCACTTTGGTGAATTTGCCTACTTAAATCTATGCTATCAACTCGATGGAAAAAATTAATACTTAACTTTAACCACAAAATGTTGTGTATACAATTGACCACACAATATGAAACAATTCAATATGACATGTCTTAGTGATCAGTTTGAAATTGCATTCTTCAACAAATTTCATGAGCACATACGAATAATCTAGCAATAAGAGATATATAAAATTGCAAATTGAATAAAGAAAATAAATAGTTTCGTTAAACTTAGAGGACCAATAAAATAACAATTTAAGATCAAATCTTAATTTATAAATCATAAATTGAAATTGCCATGGAAAGAATTATAAAAAATTTAATTTAATTCCATGACAATAATTTGAGACCATAATTATTAAATAGTAAGTCAATATTGTAATTATTAAAGGGAAAAAAAAACTCCATGACCGCAAACAAAATGGTGTAACTTCATTTAAAAAATTAATTCATTGCTTAATCAAGATGTGTCCACCAATCTACCTCCAAAATTAATAACCCATTAAGAGTTACTAGATGAGTATGTGACTACATGACTTTGATAGTAACCGCATGTTTAGTCATTAAAAAACCAACAAACCAAATATCAACATAATAATTATTTTTATTATTCTTATCCCATCTTTGTGAAAAGAATTTTTTTGTCATATTTTATTTGAATATGTCATCATGATTTTGTCTAACTGTATGGCAAACCAAAAGCAAATAAAACTCCCATTGGGTTCTGTGGTAAAGGACTTGGCATTAAAGTCCTTAACTAATTACAACTCCAAAGTTCAAACCTATTTTGCCTCATGCTTTTTATCTCTTATTTTTTTAACAATTATTAATGCTCAACGAAATCTATATCTAGGACTAAAGCTTTATTGACCGAACCCTATAGATCTGTCGCATATTTTTTTCTTTTTTTTTTTACATGACAAATATACAACAAAAGGGGGAAAAAACAATTAAAAAAAACTTTTTATATTGTGTGACACCAGATTACCAATGCAAGATGAACCGACAAAGATAAGATGAACGTGGCCATCCTTTTCGCAAAATAATATTGTCGATAGCAAATTCATGAAGTCCTTGAAAAACATTCTAATTTTAAATCAATTCAGAAGTTTCAAAAATTGATGTCCATAAGATTGATGGCAATAAATATAGCATTAAATTGCTTAATTTAAATGAGGCATGAGAAGAACAAGATTTAGGATGTATATTGATTTAGGACATATATCACAAAATATCATATATAAATAGAACAAACAAAGAGAGTTTTATAAAAGCCCTAAATCAATTTTATGAAACATTAATTTAGTAATCACAAAATAAATCAAGAACTCTCGTAATCTTTATGCTCAAACAAGTACTTTGATTTTCTTTTCTTTCCTTAAATAAACACATGTTAATCCATATATAAGTTGGTATTATGCTCAAACAAGTACTTTGATTTTTTTTTCTTTCCTTAAATAAACACATGTTAATCCATATATAAGTGGCTCTAATACCACATGTAAGCGCAATATAGATTCGTATACATGAATTTACAATATAAAATTCAAAGACATAATTGATAGCGGAAGCACGTGTCTATTTAAACTATTATTGTTAAAGAATTGTTGTTGAAGAAATAACTGTCACCCAGTCTAGGCTTAGATCTTCCTCTCCCTGTTCTACTCAATATTAACATATGCTTATGGGAACAACTGTTAGGTTACGAGTAGGAGAGGGGACCTAGCCCTATTTATAACAAATTCTGACAGTCCTACCCATAAAAAGATTTATCAGAATATATGGGCCTATGCACAAAAGAACCGTATGAATTTACGAGGTAGGCTAAAACCAATATGATCACAAAGCCCAACTTGTGAATTAGATATTCATCCTATTTCATAAAACTAAAATTAATTAACGGTAGCCCACTTTAAAGAGAAATTTTCCATCATAGATGGTCAGAGATAGCAGGAAGAGTTTGGAAGGTGTTAGCCATGGCCGTTCATGGTGGTCGATGGGGCTGCCCTTTCAATGAACTATTCGGTGTTTGGGCAGTGCTAGATGAATCTCCTGCTGATGAGGAGTAAGTTGTTGGCAACACCGCAGCGCAATGATGATGGTGGTGGCTGGACCATGAGCTTGAAGATGTTGGTCGAGGCTTTAATGCTGAAACCATACTGGAGATACTAAGATGGGCATGAGGCATACCTTTAGAATCCTCGTGACATGAGGAATGCAATGGTGGCATCGGCATTGTGTTTAGTGGCTGAGTTTGGTGCTTTTGACCAAAAGAAGGCAATGGCTAGGACGCATGACGGTGAATGGTAATGGTACGGAGCGGTGATGATCGGAGTGAGGCATCACGATCTCCGGGCAGTGGAGATAATTCTGGCAGTGTCAGATCGTTCTGGCCAGTAGGTTTGGGTAACAGGTCGTGGAGGCTTTTGATAGGTTGTGAGATTTGGTTGCGAGTCAATGAAGAAGAAGGTGATGATGGGCTCTCATTTGGTGTGCCGTGGTACTTGGAGATTAGAAGAGCTTGAAGAGTTTTTGGCCATTGGATCATATTTGTGATCAATTAAGTGTGTTTTGGTTCTAGAGTAAAGCTCATAGAAAAGTGGTGCATCAGCACATTAATTGGCTATCCGGATCATGTTCTTTATGCAACAAAAAGCTTTTGTGAGCTTAGTTGATTGTTTTGATCAACTGACTTTTTAACCAAAGAATTTGACTGCTTTGACTGGGCTTCACCGGACTCAAACTGAGTTGACTAAGACCGTACTAGTTTCGATGTGTAGAATCCAATTTTGAGCTCCATTTCTTGAAATTCAACTCCAAAGTACGTATTTTTTGGGATTTGTTGACTTTGACGCTAATTTGACTTTTACCGGGTTTGACCAGAGTTGACCGCGAGTTCCCAAGGGTTTTTGTCTGAATTTGCAATCTGTTTGATCAAATTCTAACTGTTTATTCGTGTTTTGGAGTGGACGAAAATGTTTCGCCCTTTTGAGACATGCAAAATTAAGAGATTGATGGATGAACGTGTTGGGATTGTATGCCCTAAAGACTACTTGTACAAGAATATTGAACTAGACACTTGATCATTGTTTATGTTTATGGGCATTTCTTATATATATTATCTCCAGTGTATATGTGTGATACATTGTGTAAAGGTCCAATGATATAATCCGATGACTTGGGTGCACAGTGAGACTAGACGTACAGTAGGTCTAAGTCTAGTTTTGGATATATTATAAAAGTGTCTATAGCCGGATGGTAGTATTGGGCGCTCTACCAAGATAAGGCTATAGTGGGCAAGTCTCCCGATAAAGGTGATATCTTTCTGGACTTCGTTTCTAGTGTGTTTGTCACACTTATAGGACCACCATGAGTAAGTCTTCTGGAACCATGCCATCATATATAGAGGACAAGATATTCACTACTTCCAAGTGACCAATACTCTTATCTTGAGTGTATGTGGATGAACTGACAAAGTTAGGATGCAGCACTTTGATGTACCATGAAGAGAGGCCTTGTGTGATAAAGTTGTCTATCTCATACCTTAGGTATTGTATTCTAATCAATTGGGACATGCATATGTAATCGCAAAGTCTATGTGCCCTTTTGGATTTGTCTTGTTGGTCATCATAAATCTAGATCTAGTATATTACTCATCAAAGGTATATTAGTCATTTGGCTTGTGGGTTGCTCCCTAGATTAAGAGATCCATGACCAGTTGGTGACACTTCTTGGACTAGACATTCCAAAGTTCTAGATGTAGTCTTAAAGGTAATGGTACTTGAAAGGACCGGTCTTGACTACAAGTACACATAGAGGGGTATTTTGATCATTTTGCTCAGTAATTATCCTTGGAGTGCAGCTTTGGTCTTTTGGTGGGAATTGACCAAGGTCAAAATGGCCTTGATATCGCCAAAGTGATGGCAATGGTATTTTGGTTATTTTGAGAGCTAAGGATAATTAATTGAGATCATCTAATCATGTGGATGCTTTATTGAGATATAAATTTAATAGAAAGGGAAAAGGATTTCATCTAAGTTTTTTCTTATTAATTTATGGGCATTTCAATAGTACTAGTGGGTCTCTCATGGAATTAGATATATGGAGTGAGAGAGAAGAAAGAATATCTTGGATTATCTTATCTAAGGCAGATTCCAGTTCTATAAGGGGTAAATGAGGGGTACAGTTGTTAAAAACTTTATTTCTAGAACCTTACCCAATTAGGGTTGTAATACACTATAAATAGTGAGATTATTAGCTTTCCTAAATGCTTGCCCACTATATAGCACTACAAATCCAAGCTATTGGAAGGTCATCATAGTAAAGATGATCAATTAGGAGGCTGTTTGGTGAAACTTTTGCAAAGCAAAAATACCACCCACTTACATCTACTAGTCTTTGAAAGTATATCACTTCACCTATATCATGTGTGTTTATGTGTGCAAATATGTTTTTCATTGCTTTTTTCACCATCGTATTAGATTTTCTTTTAATAAAATTTTAAAGCATGATAATCTATAGCTTATGGTGTAGCAATTTTGGTCTTAACAGGATGTTTGTGCAGTCTTCTTGGATGAGTACGATAATTTGTTTGACGGCTGTATCAAGGAGAAGTGATGAAGACACTATGCTCTTATAGTAGTGCCGACCACGTATGAGAGAAGGCTTGGCTGCAAGGAACTAGCCGGTGCTACATTATAGGAAAGACAAGGTGGCTCATATATGGTGAGTATGTGTCTTGGCAAGCAAATTAAGGCCTAGTTCAGTGAAGCGGTCCTGTGGGTTCCTTCTGAAGGTAGTGACCACTTGGATGTAGACTTGTGAGGTGATTAGTGTATGCTCATGAAAACATTGTGCATTCTAACAAAGTGTCGAGTGGAGACTGGTGAACATCTCGGAGAGGACATAGATTGGAAACTTTGTGTGAAGAGTTGGGTGAACTCTTCTGGAGAAAGATAATGCTTTCTTGGTGTTGCCATGAGTTAGAATTGGAGAATAAAGTATGCTACTAGGTGATTCGATCTCCATCCATAGCTTCTGCAGGTACTTCTCGATGGTGGTTGTCTTGCTAATGTGTTACTCTTCTTGCTTGAAGGATGACAAGCTAGAGGTGGAGAACAATATGTATGGAGAACAAAGTTTTCTATTGTGATGCTCAGAGAATTAGAGTCTCTGAGGTTTTCAATCGAGGTTGAGAAGCAGTAGCTGAGTGTATATCGTGGAGTAAATGAACAAGTGGAGCTGGTGTCGAGCTTAAAAGTTCTATGAAATAACAAGTGGAGCCGTCTATGTAACACGACATTAGAGGTACACAGTAAGGTGTATCTTGAAGTTGATTTGAACTACGATGCCACTTGTTTTGGACCGGGTCATACCCGATCCAATTTAGCAACCCTAGGTTCCATCTCTATCATGCACCGTGCCACCACTAAGTGTATCATCTCCTCCGTTGATCTGGTCCAAAATGCCAGACAAGATCTGGCAATCGTATGTCAGATCCAAGACCATCACCACGATGCACGTTCTCTGGCGACCAAGACGCCAGCCTCCGATCTTCGGTCTGGCCCTTGTCAAATGTCCACCACCATTGCATCGCACCACCGCCTTCAAGCTCTCACTGCTATTGGGTCCAGCCACCTCGAGCAGTGTTGTCTCTACAGAAGCATTCGGCACCAACCAAGGACCATGAAGGCACCAGTCATGCAACCCATTAAAGCTCAAAATACCGTTCACCATGAACAGCCCTGGCTGACTACCACCAAGCTCTTCAACGGTGCCGCTAGTCACCAAACACTTCATCGATTGCACTACGTGATCTTTGCGTCATAGGGTTTCTAACAAACTGTCTCACGCCTATCAGAATAGACCCAACGTCATTTCATCGTGAAAGCACAAGCCGCGACCTTGCCGGCACAGCCTCTGGCCCATCCATGTTATGGCTCCGTTATCACCAAATTCCTCTCCACGAGATGCTCCTCAATGATGCCATCTAGGAAATAGAGTGGCAGATCATGAAGATACTATTATGGTGGCTTCCAAAACCACTGATACTAGTGGGCAAATTAAGGGGAGGCGAAGGGCTCTCACACTAGGCGAAATCTAATTTTACCAGAATCTGGGTTGCGACTGAAGAAGAAGGTGACTGACCATGTTCCTTCCTTTATTAATTTTTTTTATATTTAATTCATAATCATATTTCAAAGAACAGATATGAAAAGAAAAACTTTGTCAACTATCAAGTTCTAGCCTGATAGTGAAGAAAAGCCAATGGAGATACGAAAGACTTGGGTTCACGCCTTGCACGCTCCAAAAACTTTTGCGTCAATTTTTTCATTCAAACTAGTCAAGACACCATAAATGACAATTAATCCATTCAAGACAAACAAGACAGCAATAATGATGTGTAAGAACAAAAACATAATTATGAAACCCTAACCTTTTAAGGAAACACAATTATTGTAAAACTAAAGTGTTAATATGTATATCATATACATATGTTAAATTGTTGTACAATAAAATCACGTAAATTCACGTAAAAGTATACGAAAAGAGTTTTTGGCTTTGATACCACTGAAAAAAATCACACAGACTTTTTCTGAATTTTCACGCGAAGGATCAAGCTCTAGAATTAAAACTTTTTAGAGATTTAGAATTACCTCGTAATTCATGTGCTGAAAGCTTTGCCTTGCGAAAGCGTTGAGCTCCTCCTCTTCGTATGTGATCAGAACTAGTTGGAGGATGCTAATTTTTAGGTTAGGATTTTTGGGAAAGAGTTCTCTATATCAAGTTTTTCAAAAAAAAAAAAAAAACACGTGTCCAAGAAATAATGAGAACTCTCCTTATATAGGGAGATAGCCTAAAACCCAATAAACCCGACTCTTTGGACTTAGATTAATAGACTTCCCAAATCCATAACAAAGCCCAAATTAAATTTATATTTAATTTACAAACAATAGCCCATGAATTAATTTTGATCCACATATCCAGTGCTAGCTAGACATAGTCAAAATCAATTATGTGACCCGTAATAAGTAATTATCTATAATATTAATTACTTATAGTAATATTTAATTTATAATTAAAATAACATATTTAACTCATAATTAAACGTGACCAATGTTATAGTAGGGTCAATCCTCCAATTAATTTCTAACTATATGTGTGACTCCGTATGTTCAAACTTAAACCAGTAATATAAGAACTATTCTTATACTAATCGATGAGACCGTCTAGCAATGGTTCCCGACATCCAGATAAGCTGAATAGTTGCAAGGCAATATTCAATGAACCTGGGCACTACAGTGGATTCCCTATAACTTACGATATTCTAAAATAACTCTAGGGGCATGGTAGACTACCAAACCCTTAATCAGTTATTCCATGTCAATTCCTTATCTCGTCATGACTTATCATGATGTAACCACGTGACATATCACTCAGAAGGCTTTGGCCAAAGTCTTAATGTATTAGGACTAGGCAGAATATCATTCTTCTAATACCCAGAGTGATCAATCCCATCTTGACCTACACATTGACTTCGAGGCACTTGCCTATATCCAGCAGCCTTTCGTCACTGGATTAGAAATCCAAATAGTCCGGAACCAAAGCGTGAGGAGCAATCCGTAAGTCTCTATGGCAGTCTCATGTCTGAAGGAATACGACATTCATGTGCACCAGAAGCAATCCTTTGACAATAGGGTACGTACCATAGGATGCTTGTAAATAGAGTCATGTTCAATGAGCATATCTCCACACCTCACCACGGGTGACACCGGTGTCTCCACACCTATTGGTCATGGAGTTAACCAACTCATGTGACGCACTATAACCTATACTTAATAGAATCGACGTCCTAGTATTGATTCTAACATTTGGTTACGAACAAAGTTTAAGGACAACCAGGCTATTCCTCATTCACATAGCCTTATTAGGTCATCTTAAGGACTACGTCATGATCTAATAACTAAGGAGAAGATGTAAGATATGACGTAAGGCTGAAAGTAAGAAGATTCATGTACAAATCAGTACGAAATTTATAATAGACGATTAACTTTAGGACATCATTCTTAACAATCCCCATATGGACTAAAGCCAGTCGGATCTGTATCTTATACCATCTCTCACGATCTTGAAAACGGGCTTATATAGCTAATTTTTGCGACTACCAAAACACTTAACCAGAGCACCGGTACCAAGGGGCCTCTATTCTAGTAGTGGAAGCTTGCTCTCTGCTTTTGGCTGAATAGTGAGCTGGTGCACTGGTACTTTAAAGCCAGTGTTCCGGTAGTGCCTATTTGCTCTCTTTTGGCTTCATTTTAGCTCCATTTTGCTTTCGGCTGGTTTGGTCTTTGTCCGGAAGCCTCTAAACTTGATTTTCTTCCACTTTTCATCTTCAATTATGCTTCCAATCCTTGCTCAAAAAATATCCATTTTTGTTAATCTTCAAACAATCCTCAATCTCACCTATAATATCCAAAACAAGCCATTAATGTAGCATTTACTTTTTAAACTCAACTATGTACAGTTGTATACGCTTAAAGCCTATATCTAGCACAAGTACTACACTAATGCAACTATTTAAGCTCAATACACCTTTAAGATATAGACAAATAACAATACAAACACACACAAAAACACAACACATCAATATGGATTAAAGCCAAAGGTGTTTGGACTTAAACAAGGCTTGAAAGATGCATTTAGAAATGCTGAGCGAAGGATAGAGCAACCGAGGTGAAACTGAGCGTAACGAGCGGCAAATTCAGAGCTTGTAACCAAAAAAAGGATATGGACAAATTTTGGACATGTTTTAGGGTGAAAAAGATGGCTTTGAAGATCCCTGAAAGTGGTACGAAGCCATAAAAAAGTGCGTGAATTGGAGCCAAAACATTTTACTGTCTAGACCGATCAACCTCCTGTCAAGGCCGATCGACTGGTTTAGGTCAACCAGCCAAACCAAATTCTAGGCAAATTTAGGCTGGTTGACTTAGCCCAAAGCCGGTCGACCAGTTGGTCCCCCAACCCTGCACGTTGATAGCTATATTTAAGCCATTTTTTAGTAATTTTTTAAGGGGAACAACAACCATTTCATACGCCCATTTGCCTAAACCCCAAATCCATTAAAACCCACCTAACAAACTCAATCCCACATCAATTCCATTCATAAACAAGCTTGGATTTGAAGATCAAACAAGGATTTGGAGGGTTTTGGAGCAATATTTGTAAAGAGTAAACGAGGATAATAAGGGAACTTTACATTCTTCCCTTTATTCTTATCTATACTATGTTAAATTAGCTATAGATTAGGGATGATTGCTATTTTTGTAATTGGTTAAGGATTTTAACACTTGTTTTGAGATTTTGATTGTTGTATATACATGCTTTGTCCTTGCATTTCTATGGCTTGAAATTGAACATGTCAAGGTGTTTGATAAATTGCCTCTATGAGTTTGCATGTGTAATTTGTGTTAGATGCTAATAGTAGTAACCTCATCTTAGCCTTAATCCATGCTAATGGCATGAGCCCTACTTGCAACTACATTTGTGTTGATTAATTGTGTTCTTAATGCCTTTAATATAGTAGATAATCACCTCTAGCATGACCTAGGGAACTTAATCTCTAGTTTGAAACATAACTAAAAGGTTAGACTTCCTATTAGGACATTAATCAACACCAAAGGGATTTAGAATTAAACCCAAAAGCCATAACTAGCTAGGACAAACCTATACTTCTAATTAGGCCCAGTTAGGAATAGGGTTACATCGATAGTTGAGATGGTAAGTCTAGTAACCTAAGCCCGCAATTAGAATAATCAAACCATCAATAACCTCAAAACAAATTTAAGAACCCAAATCCATTCCAAAGGAGCAATCACCCCTAATTTCTCCCAAACCCTTGTTGATCCTTGCTTAAGTAGCTTGTTCTTACCATCATTCCTATTAGTCAAGTTTATTTTCCCTTAGTTTAGGCTTAAATTAAAGCTCCAATCAATCCAAAAACCCTAAAAAGAGTAGGTAGGACCACATATAGCTAGTGTAAGATGCATTTTTACATTAGACACACTGAGATAGCCTCCCTGTGGACACGACCCCGCACTCACACACGCTATACTACCTCGACCTGTGTGCTTACAGGTAACACTCTTAAAGGCTTATGACTAAGTTTTTAGCGCCATTGACGGAGAGGCACGGTTGTTGGTTTCCTTGTTTTTGTGTGTTTTTCATTAGTTAGTGTTGTATATATGTTTTTTGTTTTTTTATCTTATATATATCTATTTTCATTATTTGTTGCTTTACTTATTTTTGATATTGATAGTTTAGTTTATATTTCACATTTGTGCTTTGTTTTGTGTTGTCCTTAGGATTTAGGTGTTTGTGGTAGGTAGTTTCTTGTGGAATTGAAGTTTCAGGGGTTGTAGTGTGGAAGGAGAATTATGTTATTTTGCATTCTTGAATAGATGGCTAATTCTAATCCCGATCCTCCTCCTAGAGCCAAGGCTTTAAGTCAATATCTTGAGCTCTATCCTTATCAACCTTGCATGCCTATTCAATTACCGACCCTTAGAGACGCGACCTTTAAGACTAGGCGCAAGACTTTGCACATGCTTCTATCATTCTATAGCTGTAATAATGAGAATCGCCTTCACATATAGCTGTATTTCTTGAGATATGCTCTACATTCATTTTAAGGATATCTCTTCCGAGAACGTTAGGCTTAGATTGTTCCCATTCTCTTTAAAAGATAAAGAAAGGGCAATGGTTTAAGTCCTTACCCTATGAGTCTATCACTAGCTAGGATGAGCTTCAAGTTATGTTCCTTCACAGATTTTTCCTAATAGTTAGAACAGCCACTCTTAAGACAGAGATCATGACATTTTCACAACAAGAATTAAAGCCCTTTCACGAGACTTGGGAGAGATTCAATGAGCTTTGTCACCAATGCCCACATCATGGGTATGATTGACATGAATTGCTCCAATTTTTTTTTTTTACTTGGGCTTGACTTCACCTTATAGGCTAACGGTCAATGCATCGAGTGGTAGGGGGTTCTTAGATTTGACACTCGAGGAGGCTTAGTCAAAACTAGAGATTACGGAAGAGGACTTGTTGCAAAACGCTAATTTTGAGAGAGTAAGGAAGGGAACTAGGAATACCACTCTTAGTAGTGTGTTCGGGGTTGACTCACATTATGATTTAGCTACTAAGGTGAGAGGTCTCACTAGGAAGTGCGACCACTTTATGTCTTTAGGTACTACATTCACTCATAGGTCTACTCCTAGTGCATCTTTTCCTCATCCTCCTAGTCGCGTAAAGGTGTGTGCTTTGTGCTCTGAGTCTAGCCATACCACTATAGCATGCCCTCTCGCCCCACAGTTCCTCGAGTTTACACAAGAACATGTTTTTGCCAATCAAGGTTGTTTATCCACTACTTCTCGTGTACCTGGACTTGGGTGGCGTGATCATTCTAGGATATTGCAGTCTCACAACAACACAAATTCTTCTTATTCATTCCAGAATCATCCTAGTCCATTTCCGAGTCCTTCAGGGTTTCATCAGACAGTTTTCGAGCCTAGGTATCCTTAAAGTTTATCAATTTGAAAAAGAAAAGAGGAAAAAAATGAATTTTAAAAGAAAAGGAAAGGAAAAGAAAAAATTTTGTTTGTGATAAGTGAATTAATATGTCATATATGAGACAATATGAAAAGGAAAAAGGCAATTTAAAAAGGAAGGGATGAGCTTAAAAGTGAAAGGGAAAGGTTATGCAATTTTATGTTTTGGTTCTATAATTGTGAGTTTGTTGTGCTCCATTGTAGGTTTTAGTTGAGTTTCTTGTCTTTGTGAATCCTATCCTTTATTTTGTAGCCCTCACCCTAGCTTGACATTACAACCTTGAAGAACTCTTTTTGATCTCTGATAATGTGTTATCTACATTAATGGAGAGTTGATATGATAAACAAGCCAGTGGAATTTTGAAAAAAAAAAGAGAAAAAATGAATGAGTAAAAGAAAAAGAAAGAAAGAAGAAAAGAAGAAAGAATTGGAAAAAATGAAGAAAAAGAGATTCAAAGAGAGCACAAATTAGTTTCACCATTCTCTTATTTGACTTAAACTAATTTGAGTTGCGAGCATGATTGTGTGTTGGTTATTCACACACATACCAAGAACTCAATTTGAGATGTTATTGACAGTTGGATTAGAACTTGAACTTTTACAGTCTCCTAAATCTTTTGTGAGCTATACATGTGTAATCTCTAAGGCAGTTTTGTGAAATCAAATCATATGCGACCTCTTAATTTTTTTTTTGCTCAGGATCAACAAAGTTTAAGTTTGGGGATTTTGATGAGTTTAACTTTACTTATATTCTTATACCTTGCAAGCTTTAATTTTATGGTTAATCGAATTTTTATTTGGAATAAGTTATTGTGATTTTATATTAATTTTATAAGTAGAATAAAAGAAGAATTTTGGAAAAGTTGAGCGATTTTCATTTTTAGCCATAAATTTTCAATCTGAGCTTAGTTTGAGGCAATTCAAGCGTTTAGCAATTCAAGAGTTAATGGAAAGCTCAAAAGAAGCTCTACAACCATCATGTTTAGAGTTTGAGCTAATTTTAACATAAAGTAGCCAAAAAATTCAAAAGACATTTTAGTAGAAGAATTGAAAAAAGAGTAAGTTGGAATTAAATGAGCTGGGTCTGACAAGCATGAATAAAGCATGAAACTATTCTTTCTTTAGTATCTCTAGCATGAAAGAAATACAATGCAAAGTACTAACTGTTGTAGACAAGAATGAGCTTGAGCCACAAGAATGTTTAAAAAGAAAAAAAAATCAAAATAGAAAGGAAGAAAAGCAAACAAGTCTAGGGGAAGGGGAACAAACTTGGGTTGAAGAATTAGAAAACTCACGACCAAACTTGGGGATGGTACAGAGGCTTGAGCAAAAGGACAAAAAAGGATAAGCAGCACCCTCTCGCTAAAATTTCAGTATTTCTCTCTTTAATTTTCTCGTTTAATCTTGTTAATTTTTGAGCTTTCGATTTTACTCTTAACTTCAAATTTTAATTTTATTTTACATTAAATTTTCAATTTTAACATTAAACTTTAGCTTAAGTTTCCCGTTTAGAATTCAATGTTAATTTTCAGTTTAAATCTTAGTTTTAGAATTTCAATTCAGTTTTATTATTAATTTTTAGTTTTAATTCTTATTTTAATATGTCTCATTTTTTTTTTATTTCAATTTTTTAGCTATGAGCTAAATTTAGTTTCTAGGGCTGCAATGAATCCTATCATGAATCTTTAATTATCTTTTATTGATTTAATTTCAATTAATTTAATTTTTTGACTGATTACTCTATTTGTGCTTAATGCTTTTAATTGAATTGGCCATTCAATTAATTGTTTAAGAATTCTTAACCGAATTGGAAGAAGAGGTTTGGAATTAATACTAAAATAGAATATCGTGAGTTTTATAGAATAGGAATATACTCATAGAATTTATGCAATTGTTGAGAAAATCTTTTATCTTAATTAATCTTTTACTTATTTCAATTTGTATAGGGATATAATAAGTTGGTAAGTAGAGATAATATTGTTAAGTCTTGGAAGAGATTAGTAATAAACTTAAAAGTTTAATTGATTGAGGAAAGACAAGAGAAGAAAGAGTTAAAGAGGATTGGGAAGGTGAAATTATCAACCCTGTTTCAAGATTAGAAGACTTGAGTAATTTTGGTTTCTTATTTTGTTGTCAGTAGCTATTTTATTTCTTTAATTTAGTTATTCTAAATTTTATTTTTCCTAAATCCCCAATTCGTTTATTAGTAAAAGTTAGGGCTAATCCAATTTCAGTAGTTACTAGGGTCTTTAATATGCAATCCTTGTGGATGAGATATTTTTACTCATCTTATATTGTTCTGTGATAACCATGGACTTGTGAAAATTTCACAACAAACTTCGCGTTATAAGCTTTAAGGTTGGTCATCATTATTAACTACTATAATGCACTATATGTTTATCCAAGTCAAATTTCCCATTATACTGATTCCATTGAGAACTCTAGAATCTAGCAGGCATCTCAACTTTCTCCTTCCTCTCAATGAAGGGAGAGACAATGCACCCCAATGGGATTTCTATATTATCCAAAGATACCTGTATTGGCGATGTGGCTCTTATTGGCTTTCCTCCAGCTTGTGCTTCTGGGATAGTCAGTGTATCAAGCAGCTACGTGGATGGAACACTCCCTACTACTCTAGTGAACCCAACACGAGCAAGAATTACCATTGACGCTTAGGCTGAAGTAAGGTCTCCATTCTCTGCCACAGTACTTCATTCTCTTGCCGCAACGTTCAACATCTGTAGCTTGGTCCTCCAGCTCTCCAATTCTTTGATTTTAGTTTGTTCTGAGACTTCTCATTACTGGCTTCCATGGGCGATGATCGAATTGCCGATTTTGGGATGGAGCTGTGTAGGATGGTATCACTGGCTCCTTATGGCCGGGTAAAATTGTAGACCCCTAACATATTTGAAGGCCTTCGCAATACAAAAAGTTCACAAAAAGACGATAGTTTTTTGACGACATTTAATAAACTATCACCTATGTTGAGAACACACATGACTATTAATAGCATTTTAACTGATTGTCGATTTATGATGAGAAGCAAAGAGAAAGGCGACGGCTAAAAACTATTTGCAATTAGAAAAATTAGAATCAGTGACAGTTTTTTAAATGCTACTAAAATCTTTCACTACTTTGACATAAGTAATGTTTATAAACTGTCACCAATTATAAAAATCTCCAAATAGGCAATGGTTTTCTTATAACTATAGCCAATTACCTAACAAAAAAATGCATAAATAGTCGGCTATTTTTATAAGCGCTACCAATTAATAGATCTCAATTCTTATATCGAAACCCACCAATTAATAGTTCCACATATATATAGACGCATAAGTTGCATAAACACTTTAACTAAAGACTGAATCCTAGACATATAATAAAATATTTAAATAGCCCAAATTATTTTTGTCTTTTCACTTTCTTCTCTAAAACCATTGTGACTCTCACCAAAATCACATTTCCCTTCTAAAACCATCAAAATTTCCACCAAAATGATCATGCTGAAGAAGATGATGCTGAAAAGGAAGAAATCGAAGACGAAGTAGAAGATGAAGATGCCAAAAATGTTGAAGGTCCGATTCACGTTTGGTTTCCCATTTTCTTTCAATTCGATTCACGTTTTCTTTCGATTGATTATGCATGTATATATGTGCAAGTATATATTCATGCTTGTTTTTGCTTCGAGTTTCATTTATTAGTTTTCTTATAGTTGATCACATAGATTCCTATATACATAGATAGATATGTAGATATTATTCTTAAATTTATTCTTATTTCTTACAAATCTAGTCCTTATATCCATAGTAATATTTAAATTCAATAAATTAATTAATAAATAAGTATGTGCACATGAATGTGTGTACGCATGCATATACTTACATATGTATTTTATGTCTGTATAGCGTGATTTGGTGAGCTCCTAGATGTCATTTGCTAATGTGTTGATATTTCAATTAAGATGATTTAGGGAAATCTTTTATGTCATATTTGTGTAATCTCATGGATGCTATCTAAATGCATTTGTATCTATGTGCAAATATACAAATGATTGCTCGATTTTAAACAAGTTTCTATTTTTTTTTTAATTTCCATGAAAAAAACATGGCAGATTTGAGTGCATTACCTTTGCATCAGAGCAATTAGATTTTTTTTGAGCTTTCTTTTTTTAAATTTGTTTGTTTTTGTTATTTTTGTCCTTTTTCTTTGTTCTTTGTATCTTTGTTTCAATTTTTTTTTTTTGGGTCAGCGTTGATAAAAATTTGATAGTTTTATGGAAAAAGAAATCTTTAATGAGAAATGGGGCTGTATGCATAAAAGATGTCTAAGTGATTTAGTTATTATACGGACATGTGTGGCTAATTGAGTACGATTCCTGCTATGTAAAAAGGAAAATAAAGAAATTACTAATCCTTTGGTTAATTCTTTTTTATTTCATTTGATCTATGTAGGAATCTTTTGTTTTCCAGGTGTTATGTTTTTCTTTTAAATGCTATGCTACATAGGAGGAAGATTATGCTATGTGATCAACATTTGACAAGATATAGTGATAGAGATAGTGACACTCACAAGAATTGCTTGAAGACGGCCCTGTTTGTAAGAGCAGAATAGGGGAAGAAGTGAATCTTTATAAGTTGCCTGTCACGGTAGCCGCAATGGATGTCAACACAGATAGACAAGTTTTTCCTATGGAAGAATTCCAGACTAAAGGTTTTATTAGCACTGCTGTTTGAGCTACTTGCACATGTAACTTCTTGCTAAGGAATATTAAGGATGCACTTATTGCTGTGGAGAACTTCTTTCACAAACCTCCAGTATGTCAAACTTACTTCTCGTTATTAGTTAATCTCTTGTTATATTTAACTTACCAGCCTCTTTGTTACATTACCTTGTTCAAGGAAGGTGTACATTGATCTTGCTAATTGTTATGGCATCTCTCAATTGGCAAAGAAGTTAAGCTAGGTATCAACTGAAAACTTAACTTCTGATGATATGAAATGGTTCTGTTAAGCATATATTTGAGACAATGCCTATCAATGCTGTTGATTGTAATCGAGTAATATGATCGCTATTCGTGAGGACAAGCCTGAATAGCCTGTAAGCACATGAGTCACATGTAGCACGGTGTGTGCGAGTACAGGGTTGAATCCAAGAAGAGGCCAAACCTGTGTGGTTTCCTAAGCTAAGCGTGTCCTAAAAGCACCACCCGAGATATATTCTACTACTAAACACATAGACATGCTTAGATTACACTAATTTAAGTAAAAGCACCACCCGAGATGTATGCAATAAAAGCTATTTATTCTATTAAATATGCAAACACCCATATAGACATGTACATAAGCATATGCAGTTCATGTAATCACCACATAAACACATGGACATGCTAGCTTAATGATTTAGGGATAGTTAATAGCATAGTAGACTTCAATATATACATATATACATACATATATATATATATATATACATATATACATACATATATATATATATACATATATACATACATATATATATATATACATATATACATACATATATATATATATACATATATACATACATATATATATATACATACATACATACATATATATATGCAAATATACATACATATATATATATATGCATATATACATACAACTAAGACCCACTTCCAGCCCCGCCCATACAAGACTGGGAATGAAATAAGGTCCCACCCAGGGGCATGGCGACCCCTGACAGGAAAATGGCAACCCTGTCTATCTCAAAACCACTTTTTACGCATGCCAGCCTCTCGACTGACTACAACCCACCCGGGCCATACCGGGAAGGGATCTCCTGGAGGTAAGAGCCAATACTTCGCCAACGGTCATACTGTGAGAACCCCCCATGGAGTCGTACTGCCTCATTCTGGAGAGGTTACTTAACGTACATTCGTGGCTCTGATACCAACTGAGGCCCAGGGGATAAGACTGCAAGTAGACAGCAGTCCGCTGACATGGATGAGTCCTTAAGTCTAGGCTATATCTTAGATTAAACCGAAAGATAGAGATTAATGGTGATTTTACCTAATATATATCTAGATCCCTTCTAGAGCCAAAGACAGCCCACAAAAGTGCCAACAAACATCAAAATGGCATGAAAGGGCCAAAAAGCTGCATGAGAATCTAGCCATATATTTCGAACCATAATCTCAGAGTTTATCTAGGATATTTCCTATTCTCAAGCCCTTAACGATGACAACGGAGTACTTGAGGGTTATCCTCAAGGTCTGAGATGGCCTAAGACATGCTCTATGATAGTATAGTGTTACTACAATCCATCAGGGATCAGCCTTCCATTAGGCCGTCCCAACCACAAAATAAATAATTGAAATATAGAAAATAAAAGAAATAGTACCTTAGAGGGGAATGCTCAGAATATTATAAAAACTTAAAATTTACAATAAAAATATTTTTTAAAGGAAATAAAATAAAACTGCACACACACTACTTCTATATTCGAGTCTTGTTTTTATAGACACTTGGGTGCTCGGATTTGAAACAAAATTAAAAACAACTTTCCACGGACTTCACTTATTTGGAATCCGGGAATAATAATTACAGACACTGTTTATTACAGTAAAAAGCAAAACCCTACTGTTTATCTACAGTAAAAAGGTGACATTATTTGACCTATACGACAAATCTACTTTCCACCTATCCTATCTTTATCCTGTTGGGGTGGATCGAAAGATTCTTCCTGTCATTGCTTTATCTGCAAAGGACCTTGCAATGCGTCTTTCATTGATTCGAACACGTCATCCAAGGAATAGTCTCCTTCTTCCTCTGGATCTTAAGATTGACCTGCAAGACAAAACTATCCGCTGCCCTATTGCGATGCCTCCATTGACATCTCCGATGGTGATAAAGATTCTCCTATTTGGATGATCAGCACAAATTTCTGACGAAAATTGATTTATTATCAATTTAATTTTATCCTGAAGTTTTGGATTATTTAACCTTTCCTTTATTGTTAAGGTTGATATTTCTTACCTAAGATAATTTAATTGATTACCTTTAGCTTTTAATAATTCAACCATTTCATTAAACATCCTAGTAACTGGATCTTTAATAAAATTAAGTATTATATCTACTCCTTCAAAACTACCTATAATTCTTTTAGTAGTAATCTCCTTTATAGGGAAAATCTTGTGAAGGAATGGGGTGCCTAAAATGACTTGATTAGGCATATTCCTAACTAACACAAAACTAGTCAGAATGTACTGGGTATCCTTACAATTATATGCGTGAGATAATTTATATAATATCTCCATTTTATTACCACTCGCCGAACTTAATGAGTGTGTGGTTTTTTCAAAATATTTTGTAGGAATTAATCCTTCCTGAATACAATTCAAATCTGCTCCACTATCAATTAGAGCAATTAATTCTTTCCTAAACTCTCCTTGTATTAAAAGAGTGATTTTTACTAACCATTTTTGTGAAGTTATAAACTCCATTTTTCCTAAGAATGGATCTAATTCTAATCCACTTTCTTGGATACTAGCTTTTCCTTTTTCCATTTTATCTAACCTATTAGTTAGAATTCCTATTTGGTCTTTTATTATTACATTTTCCTAAGATAACATTTTTATCTCCTTTTTCAAGTTATCTATCTCTATTTGGAGATCCTGAACTGTTGTTAATGAGGGTGGCTTATTCTTATCCTCTAACCTTCTCCTAACTTCCTTAAGAGTATAAGGCACAAAATTCCTATACGGAAACTCTATAGTCCCCTCTAATTCCTTATTCTTACCTAAGGAATCTAAGATTTTGTCTCTAATCTCTGAATCTTTAATTATTCTTAAGAGTTCAATGATATTATCATTTGTCAAGACATTTAATTGAAAATCTTGAAATTGAGAAAGAATTTTATAATAATTATTATCTTCCTCACTCTGTATTTTATTAACACATTGTTTACAACCTATATTTGGTTCTTTACCTTCCTCTGAGGATGAAATGAATTCTGATTCAGTATATTGATTATGAAGGTGATGTAAATCCTCTGAAGATTGAGAGGATTGAGTGATATCAGATTCAGAAGTGGATGGTAAATCTGAATCCTCAACAAGCATTATTTTCTTAAGATTATTCTTAAGTTCCTCATCTATATTGAGTTGCTTAAGTTTTTTCTTAGTCCAACATTTACTAGCATAATGACCAACTTTACCACATTTATAACAAGTTGGGATATTTTGGATATATTTCTTGCTATGTGATTTCCTATAACCACTTTTCTTTTTAGCTTCTATTCTCTGTTGTTTTCTTTCCCTTCTAGCTGCTATTTTCTTCTGATAGCTAGGGGATGTAAATCTCTCTATCCTAGGTAAGGTTTTCCTATGAGCCTTACTGGATTGGGGTATATCTATTCCAAATTGATCACATAAATGTCCTAATTGACTTTTTTCTGTAAGATGTTGTTTTTTAATTTGTTGGTTAAGCTTAATTTCATTGCATAAAGCTAAACCTTCTTGAATACATTTGCCTATTATAGTGCCATAACTCAGACTATTATAATCTATACCTGATACTCCTTCCCTAAGAGTTTTCTTTACTCTCTCGGCAAATAAATAGGGAAGTCCATCTATAAACTTAGATTTCTAATGGGATTGGCTCGCCTCTGGTAAATCCATAACACGACTAAAGAATACATCCTTATACCACCAAAATGAGGTTAAAGTAGGACACTTAAGATTTTGTAATAGTGACCTAATATTTTCAACATTAGTTGTAAATCTACCTGTAAAATGTTCACAGATATTGATTGTCAGTGTATAAACTGCCTCTGGCTTAGATTGGCCATTTTCTTGTTTTATTGAATTAAGTATGGTGTCTCTACCTGATTCCTGAAGGTAATTATCCCACCATCCTTTTAATTGGCCGGTAAAACCGACTATTGTCATTAAAGCAATATTTCTATCTATATTATTATGTTGCTTACAAATTGTAGCATACATCATCGTTCTATGGATTGTATTATAAATTTGTTGGTCTGTCATCCCATCTATATTCCATTCATAAATGGTCTTACCATTATAAAAATATTGGTCTTGGGATGGTTTCTCTAACAATATATCCTGAGGACTAGGTCTAGGGTAATAAAATTTCTGACCTACTGGTTTTTGAGCAAACTCACTATTATATGCTCTAATTTTATTGAGACTTTCATCAACAATTTGTTGTTGTTTTATATGATCAATTAATTCTGGTACATCATCTTTGGTAATTACATTAATTTTTAATGATTTGAATTTATCATCCAGTAATTTACCAAATTCATTTATGGGTTCTAGAATAAAATTTTTTATTTCAGGTGGAGGTTGAATAGGATTAGATTTAATTCTACTACTTTCTCCCTGCTCAGTGTTAGATTTACTGAGTTGGTTTTTAATTTCTTCAATTTCCATATATAATTTTAATAACCTATTATTTAAGAACATTATTTGTTCTCCTAAGGCTACTAAATAAAGATTGGTAAAATTATTTTGTTTAACCACATCATTAATTTGTTTTGCGGTAGCTTGCAAGATTTCATTTTCCTGCATATTAAAGAAAGCGTTGGCATATAACCTAACTCTATCTTTTTTCCATTAAGATAGGTTGTGTGGTTAGTGGATAAACATATTCTATTTCCACACCATTTTTTAATTTTCACGTTCTTTCTAAGACATGAATATGTTGTCTAAGATAATTATCACAAAACCAAGGAATAAAATCCTCAATTCTATTTGTCTGTTCTAAATGATTGTAGAACTGATCTCGAAGAATATTTTTTTCTTCTCTAGGGAAATTCCTATGAAACCATTCCCTAAAATCTTTAAATATTGGTTTATTAAATTCAACTTCTATTTGTTTTCTAGCTGAACTACCTGGACTAAAATCAATTTTGATTTTATTATCCATTAAACTGGAAAATTAACTTCTGACTCAGTTATTTCTGGTTCAAAGTTATTTCATTCAGTATTATTATAAAAACCTTGAACTATATTTTCTTCATTTATCCTAATACCTTGGACTCTATTACCTAAGGTTTCCTGATCTATTGATTTAGAAAAAGAGCTTCCTAACGTATTTGGTAACTCAACCCTATAATCTATAGGTGAAATATAAGAATGGGTAGAAACAGATCTAGGTATTCTAGAAGTTCCTAAACCTAAGGAGCTAGATCCTGTACTCTTTCAATGGAATTGGATCTGTATGTCCCCAGTAGATGTTTGGATTGCATCTACCAAATCTTCATTTATTAAAGGTTGTGCTAGAATTATTTTTTCAGCTAACCAAGTTTCAGGGAAATTTATTTCATCCCACTTAATAGATCTTCTAGTAGTGACTTTAGATTTACTAAAATTGGTTTCAAAAAGAATTGTTTTTTGCTGATTTGTATTCATCAACTTACACTTAGGATTTAAAGTGTATAAAGGCTTAAAATAAACCCTATAATAGATACAAATAACTTTTGTTCCAGGAATATAATTATATCCATGTGTTTTCACATATAAAGTTAACGCATCAAGAATATTTACATCAAGTAAAGATAATTGCAGATTAGGATAAGCATTAAAATAAATAGGACCATGAGCAAGAGAAGACTCCATGATTCCCATAAGAGATTTTCTCCAATTAAGATTACGTGCATCACGTAATACAGCCAAAAATATTTCCAGCAAACTTGATAAGGTTAAAGGCTTGAAAGCAACCTGTACAAGTCCTACATGCAAGAACTTATATTCTGATGTATATGCATCAATATCATCTTTCGTTAACAATTTAATGGTTAACTCATCATTATGGATGGGTACAGATTCTTCACAAGTTTTCACAACTTGTTTGAGACCTAATTTCTCAAAAGTACCAAAGGAATATATCATCGTAGGTTCAATTTTAGGAATTGTCCATTTATTTAACAAATCCAAAATTTGAGGAATATCATATTCTTCCTTCCTACCACTCTTTCCATTATTTTCATTTTTTTTGAAAATATTCAGCATGTATTGGGGAAAAGGGATTATGGATCATAATAACAACTATCTATCATATAGTATGACTTACCACAGAAACTCCATGGCTCTGATACCAACTGAGGGCCACTCCCAGCCCCGCCCATACAAGACTGGGAATGGAACAAGGTCCCACACAAGGGCATGGCGACCCCTGACAGGAAAATGGCAACCCTATCTATCTCAAAACCACTTTTTACGCATGCCAGCCTCTCGACTGACTACAACCCACCCGGGCCATACCGGGAAGGGATCTCCTGGAGGTAAGAGCCAATACTTCGCCAACGGTCATACTGTGAGAACCCCCCATGGAGTCGTACTGCCTCATTCTGGAGAGGTTACTTAATGTACATTCGTGGCTCTGATACCAACTGAGGCCCAGGGGATAAGACTGCAAGTAGACAGCAGTCCGCTGACATGGATGAGTCCTTAAGTCTAGGCTATATCTTAGATTAAACCGAAAGATAGAGATTAATGGTGATTTTACCTAATATATATCTAGATCCCTTCTAGAGCCAAAGACATCCCACAAGAACGCCAACAAATATCAAAATGGCATGAAAGGGCCAAAAAGCTCTATGAGAATCTAGCCATATATTTCGAACCATAATCTCAGAGTTTATCTAGGATATTTCCTATTCTCAAGACCTTAACGATGACAGCGGAATACTTGAGGGTTATCCTCAAGGTCTGAGATGGCCTAAGACATGCTCTATGATAGTATAGTGTTACTACAATCCATCCAGGACTAGCCTTCCATTAGGCCTTCCCAACCACAAAATAAATAATTGAAATACAGAAAATAAAAGAAACAGTACCTTAGAAGGGAACGCTCTGAATATTATTAAAACTTAAAATTTACAATAAAAATATTTTTTAAAGGAAATAAAATAAAACTGCACACACACTACTTCTATATCCGAGTCTTGTTTTTATAGACACTTGGGTGCTCGGATTTGAAACAAAATTAAAAACAACTTTCCACGGACTTCACTTATTTGGAATCCGGGAATAATAATTACAGACACTGTTTATTACAGTAAAAAGCAAAACCCTACTGTTTATCTACAGTAAAAAGGTTACATTATTTGACCTATACGACAAATCTACTTTCCACCTATCCTATCTTTATCCTGTTGGGGTGGACCGAAAGATTCTTCCTGTCATTGCTTTATCTGCAAAGGACCTTGCAATGCGTCTTTCATTTATTCGAACACGTCATCCAAGGAATAATCTCCTTCTTCCTCTGGATCTTGAGATTGACCTACAAGACAAAAATACTGCTGCCCTGCTGTGACACCTCCATTGACATCTCCGATGGTGATGAAGATTTACCTTTTTGAGTGAACTGGATCATCTCCTCCTTGATCTGATCCATATATGCCATCATAATCTCTTGTGATGATATTTTTGGATTTTCCCTCTGCAACTTGATTGCAAATTGTTCAAAGGGTGATTTGGGAGAATCTTGAATCATCTTCTTCTTCTTTTTCAATTCCTCTTTATACTGAGAAATTCTTGACTCTATTTCTTCAATCTGATCTTGATCAAATAATTTACCTGTGTTAGGATCTTTCTGGATCATCTTATGCCAGAACTTTGTGAAGAATGTCCTCTTCAAACATGGAATGTGTTGTTGGGCATATCCCACTTCTGGTATCCATTTGACTATCCAGGGGATTGAAAATTCCAGAAAGAAATACATAGATGCCGTACCTTCAACATATTGTTGTTGGTTTTCCAGATTTGCGACCCTAGGCGAACACTCCAACCATTCTGTATATAATCCTTTGAATGGCTTCGGTAATATTGTCGGATTTGGACCAAAGAAATTCCACCAAATTATAAACCAAGATGGAATCTCCTTATCAATCACATTAACAGCAATCTTCACGAACCATGAATGCTTCCCATGCTCATTCTAAAAGCAAAATACCTTTGTAAAAGAATCCACATAATCCCAATATGAATATTGCATTGGGGTCTTCAGATTGAATGAACTGTACTCCCTCAATTTATGAGTACTAAAGCCCCACTCATCTGGATTAATGAGACCTTTGATAAAGATTTTGTTATAAGCAATATCTCTTGACATCATATCTACCTTACCATTCTTCTTGAAATGCTCAAATTCAGCAGAGAATGTTTTTATGAGTATAATCTTATAATGGTGTCTAGTCTTATATGACTGAGCTGGAAAGGAAAACTCATCAAGATATTTTTGCATGAGTATCCAAGGATCCTGTTTATATGCAAGATCTCTCTGTGACAAATACAAGATTATTTCTTGTTGATTACCTTGTGAATATTGCAAGGTATTATCTTGCTCCGTATTATTCAGAGCTGAGGTAAATGAGAGATTATTTTCTCTAGCCTTCTTCTCCTGGTCATCAATGAATTTTATTAATTCAACATAAACAGGAGAATTTGGATGTGGGAGTCTGAGGTCCAATTTCTCAGCCCGAAGTATATTTCTCCGGTGTTCAGCCTCCTCAACAGCCAATTGAATCGCTTTATTAGCGTAATGGTAATCTGGGGCTTTATTTCCCCTACCACGACCACTTTGCTGGGCATATTTCCCATGGCCTTGAGATTTTGGGTAGTTTGATTGGGCATAGTTCCCCCTACCCTTTTGGGCTCCTCCCCTATCCGGGGGTTGCATCCTGCAAAAATTCATGGGTTAAGAAATCAGGCAAAGTATTATTCTTTCCTTGGATATATTTGATTTCAAAATCAAATAGGGCTAAATTGGCCTGCCACCTAGCAAACATTTGCTTAGAAACATCATGTTTGAAATCTTTATTAAACATGTATTTTGCAGATTAGCAATCAGTTTTTATTAAAAACTTTTGGTTAAGAAGATCGTCTTGAAATTTTAAAACACATTTGACAATTGCTAAAATCTTCTTAGCAACAGTAGCATAATTTTGCTGACTTTCATTCCATTTCCCAGAATGATATCTAACAAGATATTCTTGCTTAGATATGGGGTGTACCTGTTTCAAAACACCACTAAAACCGATATCAGAAGAATCTGTCTCCACAATTTTATACCATGTGAGATTAGCAGTCATTAAACAAGGCAATTGTTTAACTTTAGATTTTATTAATCTAACTGCCTCAGTATGTTTATCTGACTATATTGGTGGTGGTTTCTTAAGTCTATCATATAAAATAGCTGTATCCCTAGCAAGATTATTATAATAAGGCAGAATATAATTAAGAGTACCTAAAAACCTCTGTAATTGAGTTTTATCAGTAATAATGTTAGGGAATTTAGAAGCAAATTCAATACTTCTGTCAATAGGAATTATTTTTCCATCTTCAATAAAATGTCCTAAGAATCTAATCTTATTTTGGAAAATTTGCATCTTTGGTTTAGATACAACCAGCCCATTTTGAATAATTAATGTTTTGAAAATATCAAGATGTTTATATATACATACATACATACATACATACATACATATATACATACATATATATATGCATACATACATACATATATATATATACATACATACATACATATATACATATATATATACATGCATAGATACATACATATATATATATGCATATATACATACATATATATATGTATATATATATGTATATCTGCATATATATATATATATATATATATATATATGTAATAATGTCAGGGAATATAGAAGCAAATTCAATACTTCTGTCAATAGGAATTATTTTCCCATCTTCAATAAAATGTCCTAAGAATCTAATCTTAGTTTAGAAAATTTGCATCTTTGGTTTAGATACAACCAGCCCATTTTGAATAATTATTTTTTTTGAAAATATCAAGATGTTTATATATATAGACATACATATATATGCATATATACATACATATATATATACATACATATATATATATATATATATATATATATATATATATATAACTTCATTGAAGCATTTCTATGAACACATAGACATGAATGTAAAATTGCCATAAAAACCCTAAGCATAAAGCACGTATACATAAAACCATCAAGTTCCCATTACAAAGAGTTGTAATCAATCCATAAATACAAGATATAATCACCCTACATGCTCTATACTTATACATATATTAACTTGGGATAAGAGGAAGGTAAGGAATATACCTTTCTATCCAAAGCTAATCCTTTACAATCCTCGAGCATAAGCGCAAAATCTTTTGTTTGATTCTTTTAGATCTTTGATGCCAAGTGCTAAATGTGTTTAAAAGAGTGTGTGTGAGGTGGGATTAGGGTCTAGGGAAATAGGTGTGTGAAATAGTGGATGTTCTCTTCCAAAAATTGTTGAAAATGTGCTTAAATAGAGCTAAAATCACGCAGGGCCGGGGACCACTTAGTTGACCGGTCTTGGGGCTTAGTCAACCCACCTAATAAGCTTATTCTCTAACTTGGCCAATCTACTTGGCCGGTCGACTGGCCTGGAATGTAGGTTGACCGGCCTGGTCAGATTGGCCTACATTTTTGTGCTTCACGATCTCTTTTTGCCTCGGTTGCTCTTTCTTTCGCCCGGCCACTTCCAAATGCTCTTTTCTCCATTCCTTTGCATCCAAAGCACCTTTGGACTTAGTCCACAACCCATGCACTATCAATCAAGGTCCAATTATCTTCCCGAATCTCACTGAAAACAAGCAATAAACGTGCATTAGTGTAACATTTAAGTCCTAAGCTCAACTATGAACATGTAAACACTAATATGCAAAGTATGAGGTAAATGCCATACTAATATACCAAATAAAACACAAAACACCTCAAAACAAGAATAAGAATGGAAAGCATAAACACACACAAAACCACACATCATAGTACTTATCAAGAAAGAATAGCTTAATATGGTTTTTGCTATATGATATGCATTTTCACAACCCTATATAGACTTATGCATATACTGATCCATTATTTTTCCTCCAAGAACCTTTGAATGCTAGGCTTTGGACTTCAAACAGCTAAATATGCATGCCTAGAAAGCATTTGAAAAGGATTATAGTGTTTATATTTAGGCGACTCCTTCCCAAGTTGAGTTACTTTATAGAAACTATAAGATTAATAAGGAAAAACTTAAATCTTAGACCAAAGATACCATAATGGAGAAATATGGTAATAACACTTAGGAAGAATCACTTCTAAGGGAACTTCATCTTGGTCAAAGTGAAGGACACTTACTAGTGAACAAAATTTTGTGCATTTCAAGCTTTTAGTTAATGCAATATTTTAAAGGCACTACCTGTAATATTGTTATTTGTGTTATTTTTGACTTGTAGACTATATACAATTTAGGATTTCTGAAAGATGAATGATTTTGTTACTTACATTTATGTGCCAGAGCTTAGTATATATTTTCTTAGGGACTTCTGCATTGTTGTTTAAATCACCCAATAACTATTAGACAAGAATTATAATTTGTATTTGATGTTTCATATTTGAAATTTTCTTTCTTTAGCCTAACTTAGTAGATGTTAATATTAGAAATCATCCCTCCCAAAAAGCTAATATGAAGAAGATGTATTCATCAATAACCACACTAGTGTTTAGGGTTTATGGAAGAAGGATCATTAATGGGGTTACAACTACTATCATGAGACCATTTGAAACAATTATTGTACTGGTGCAACCGATATTGAAGCTACTGAAGCTTCAACAAATCTTGTGAAGACCAACATTACTGTAGGGACAAATATTTTAAAGGGGGTGAATTAAGAAATTAGACAATTTTTGCAATTAAAAATTCATCAAATAAACCACACATTTTCACTTAAGCATTATATCAAACACTACTCAATTAATAATGGCAAGTAAAGTAAAGTAGAGATAAGAAAGAGAATGACAAACGATTTTTAGGTGGTTCGGCCTTACTTACGTCCACCGCCCAAGATAACTTCCCTTAAGACTTCAATCAACTCCACTATAGTGCTTCTTCAAAGCTTCGTGAAGCACAAACCAAATATTACTATTCTTCAAATTTCAAAGAGCAAGAGACACTCTCTATAAGATTTTCCCACACTCTTCTATAGCTCAATATATATATATATCTCACAAGATTTTCTAGCTCAAAGAGTGTTTATGTATCAAGAATTTGAAGGAATAGGTGATAAACATGATATGACTTCTCACAAGTAGATATGAAAATTTAAAGGTCTTGAATGCTCAAAGATATCACTATAATAGCTCAATAATTTTTAGCAATGAATGATGAAGAAGGATTTTGCAAGCTTTTATTTCTACTTTTGAATTATTTAGAAGGTATATTTATAGAGATTTGAGAGTTAGGGCTTTGGTAGGTTAAGATGGGAGAGAAAAATGGGGTTGAACAGTAATAAATGGCTAGTGCATTTATTACATTAGAACGTTCGACCGGAAGGCTGGCTTGCTCATTTGCTTCATTGACTTGGCCGGACGTCTCAGCCGGTCGACTGGCTAGGGGGTTCGGCTAAGCCCCAAGGTTTCTAGTTTGGCTTGGCCAACTCCCTACGTTCAGCTGGTCGATCGGCTAAGGGGGTTGGCTAGACCAAAGGCTTGGAAACAAAACCAAACAAGCTTAAAAACATTTTGAGTTAATTTTAACTCATTTTCACAACATCAAATCAACTTCAAACAAGTTTCAAAACATCAATTGAAGCTTAAAATCATTCTAAGACATGTGTTTGAAGAATTTTTATGTATTTCATGTAATCAAATCAAGTTTTGCATTTGTAAATGAATGTTCATGAGGTTTTAAAAATGAAGATGAAATGCTTGAGTTATTTGACATGAATCTAAGGTTAGTCATAAACGAGCACTGTATCTGTTATCCCTTATGATGCCTCGCTTCTGCTTTATTACTTTTCATCTTCTTCTTCTTCATGCTTAAGCTCTTTGATAGATGAATCTTCCATATAGTCAAGCTCAAAGCTAAGTATATTCTCTTATCTTCCAAGCACTTGTCTTATGATATTCATTTGAAGCTCAGAAGGTGCTTTTTTTATTAGTAAATTAATCATAATTTTTATCATCAAAATCAATACAATAATGAGTATTTAGCCAACAATTATTCATAAAGAGGCTTTTGGAGGTTTGTGTTGATATGATATTTTTACTTGAACTTCTATTTGAAATTCTTTTTTGTCAGTGCAAAAATATATCTTTATCTGTTGGTTCTAACATTTTTCTATTCAAACCAGATGTACCTCTGTACAAGCAAAGGCAACGAGAATTGATAATTGAAGGACTCATGCGCCAAATGATTTGGTTTTGGACGAGAAAAAACTCGCTGAAGCACTCAACGAGGTATTGCCCCCATCCCTTCCAGCCACCTATATACACATACACATTCATGTGGCTTATAGTGTTCTTTTTATTCAATTTGAGAGAGAATTGTTAACTTAGATTTTCTTTGGTGTGAGCAGGAGGATGATAGAAGAAGAGAAGAGAAGGATGAAAGAAAAATGTAAATACAATGTTAAGTGGAATGATGAGGTACATATTTCATTATGAGCTTTCCTTTATGAATATGGAACGGATGAAATCTTGTAAACCTTCGTTTCTAACCATTTATGCGCATAGGTTACCCCTGAGGAGATGGGAGGCCTACAAGATGAAGAAGATCCATTATGATGACCAATAAAGGATTTTTTGCATTGAATTTTACAGATAGAGTAGAAAATTGCATTTGTACTTTGTGCTTTAGTTATAGTCCTGGTCTTTGTTGTTAGACTAGTCTTTTTTTCAGTTGTTCTGGACTTTTACCAACAGAAAGGAAAAATAATAACATATTCACAGGATTAAACTCGTCATAGATGTTGCCCTACTTATGACTTTGTCTTACTTTATTCTTTTTCATCTATAATCTACATGATGTAAATGCTAGTCTTTCAGTGGATCACATATTGTGCAACTTAAACCTCCAATTTGCATGCTTCAATTTACATATATATATAGGTGGCAGTTTTAAACTGTCGCTGAGTACTATAGGCAGTGGTTTCAAACTGTTGCCAAATACTATAGGCGGCAGTTTCAAACCATCGCCAAATTTGGAATAGATGACGGTTCCTACTCATCACTAATTTCATATTGGAATTAGCGACAGTAGCTATAGCAACATTTGTAAAACCATCACTAATTAATAGGCGACGATAAAAAAACTGCTACTAATAACCAAAAAAAAAACCGTCAGTTTTAAGCTAATTTTTTGAAGTGTCGACGGAAACCTTCCGATTGCTCGCAAAAATCTTTTCCTACATTATTTCTGAGCCCACGCTTTTATATGATTCTGAGTTGACCTTCCTTTTTCGCCTAGCTCCCGTGTTCATACTCGATAGGCTTTTCAACAATTCCGCTCTTGGCCCCGACATGGGCCTAGTATCATCTAGCGCTTTCAGCATGGTAGGTTTTTTTTACAGTGCAGCAATTAATTTCAACAATTTTCTAAGGAGCCGTAAGAAGATCACATATTTGGAGATTTTCAATTGTTGTCTTTGAAGACTTACTTGTCACATCCTTAATATTATTGACTATATTTTATGACACGTTTATATATATATATAAAGGTCGTTTCTTTCTGCGATACGTTATATTACCCCTCGAAAATATTTTGGCTAACTTGGGAGTGACATCTCCAACGTCAACTTGGTAGGTTACCTACGGAGGATGCCATATTAGTTGGAAAATCACAAATATGTCTAAAAAGAAATAGAAAAAGAAGCAATCGTGAATGTACGTACGCATTACTAAATAAAGAAACAAGTACATATTGTTCATTTATTGCTTTACGTACAACAGACATACTAATCATACAACGAAAATATATTTTCAATTCTGTAGTGATCGTCTCGTCTTACAAGTGTCGATGTAAAACGGACTTACAGCGTTCGATATTTCACCAAATAACATTATATTTTAAGTTATAATAATAGGATAATGAATTTAGTAATAATATTAACGACATTGGATTTCATGTAATAAATCTCCAATAAGAATGTTTGCGATATGATTATATGCTTCCTGTGTTAGATGCACTCCATCCCAATGTATGTATCGTGCAGGATTAGTGCAAACTGGCACGCCGGGGGATCCACAACTTCTTGTGGCGTTATAGTTGTAAGGTCCTCCAATTCCACAACATGCTTTCAGCAAAGATCCTCTATCAAACCCCAGATAAGGTCCATCATGGAGGATTGTTTGAAAAGCATTATAATAATCAGCATAGAGAATGCTAGCATTTGAGAATTCGTGTCTTAACCTAGCTAGAGCTCTTTGAAGATAGTCGTTATGGCAGAAAGCGAACTCGTTAAAGCTTTTCAAACAACCACTTCCATCATAAGCTCGTGGATCATTGCTTGGGAAATAAGTTAAGTATTGTGGTAAGCAACCAATGGGAAAATTTCCTGGCACGACTACTCTAGGAGCTCCTAATCGGATAATTTCTCGTGCGGTATTGATAATGACATTGACAACATGGGGTATATATGTTTTGACCTCCTCAATAGGCTTTCCTTGAAGAAAAGCATAATTGTAGTCATTACCACCTATCTCCCCCACGAAGACAAGAGTCTTTCTTAGCATTTTATCACATGTTGATGCAGCAACACAAACAGAATTGAGCTGGTCTTTGAACCAGTTAAGTTGACCATTGAGGGGAACAGTGAAGGATCTCACTTGGACATTTCTAGCTGTAAAGAACGAGGTATCGAGAGATGTACTTCCGGCTACCGCGAAATTGACACCGTGGTCGAAGGAAGCATTTTCGTCAAGGTAAGGATTAAGTAAAGGAAGTTGAAAAGCTGTGGCGATGAAGTCTATAATGAGAAGACCATCAGAGAAACGACCTGTCGGCCTGTGAAAATAAGTTTCACCATATGGTAGATGAGATGCTGGAGATTCTGGGCTGGTACGAATGAGGTTGCCAGTGTCCAGAATGGAATCACCAAACTGATATATAGATTCAAAGTCACATGATGAGAAGTTTGAAGCGGAGCAATTCTTGAGAAAGAAAAAGTCAAGCATGATGAGGAAGAAGGAAGTTGTTGAGGGCTGCATGGTTACTTACTCTTTTTAGTCTTTGCTTGCAAATGCACGAAAAAGTTGTAACTCAAGGATCATCAACACTTAGCTATATATATAAAAACCTATGGGACGTCTTTTAGCTGTTCTGGACTTTTATGGTTTCGTGCTATTACTACTTTCTATAGTATAATATTCATTTATGGGAAGCTTGTTAGAAAATCTTCAACACACGCACTGGTTCTAGGATGACGTACCAACTTCATCATTTTGTAGCTAGTGACAAGCTGCCAGATATGTTGGGGAATTTAGACGTAAAATAATTGAGCACGACCTTAGCGAACACAAAATTATACTTTTTTGCCGAGTAAAAAAAATTAGAGACTTGAATGGGTTCATAATAACTATTGTTCTTTTCTTTACTTTGCGTTAATCATCCCAATGGTCCCGGTCTGTAGTGTATTTGTTATTTGTCCTCTATCTTCATAATTGTTACCATTCAATTCCCGAACTCAATAGGATTGCAAGTCATTTTAGGAATTTAGGTGATATTCCAGAAGAGATGGCTGATTCTATTAATCCTCCCATTCCTCCCATTCCCTCTATGAATCCCATTCCACCACATGATCACCATGGGCATCCTCAAGCCCAAGAGCATTTTATGCACGAGCCCCTTAGACCAGAGTCACCCATAGAGGATGAGCCCACGCTTAGGCAATTCTTCCACCCCAATGCATTTGAGCCTAACTTGGCTACCCATGTTCCAAGGTTAGGGGGAAGCAGATTTTGAGATTAGGCCTAGCATGTTAGCGATGCTCCCTTGCTTCTATAGGAGGAGTAATGAGAGTCCCTTGGATCACATCACAAACTTCGTAGTGATAAGTTCCACTCTTCACTTCCCTAACGTGTCTCAAGAAGTCTTTCGTCTGAAGTTGTTCCCATTTTCCCTTAAGGATAAGGCTAGGGCATGATATCTTTCTTTACCTAGTGGTTGCATTACATCTTGGGATGAGCTTTAATATCTAGTAACTACCAAAAATTTTTTTCCCGTGGCCAAAATCGCTGACCTTAGGGCTACTATTATGACTTTCTCCCAACACGACTTAGAGACTCTTCATAAGGCAGTGGAGAGGTTAAATGAACTTCTTAGGCAATGTCCATACCACGAGTATGGTGTTCATGATCTCCTCCAATATTTCTTTAGAGGCTTGAATGAGCAAAATAGGATGATGGTGGATGCTACCTCTGGTGATGGATTTTATAATTTGAGACCGAGTGATGCTTGAGAGAAAATGGCTTGGTTGACTGGCAGAGTGTAAAGAGCTGATATAAAAGCTTGATTTTCAGACTTAAAAGAGAGAGCTTTTTGACAATTTTTTGGGGAGAAGATCTTTACACACCCAACACACACACATACACACTTAACCCTAGCCTTCACCCGTAACACACACACTCTCTCACACATTTCATCACTTTGGAGCAAGAGAATTTAGAGGATTTCAACATTTGGATTCAAGTTCCTCAAGGGCATTGTACAAGATTAGCTAGGATGAAAGGGAAGCTTCATAAACTTTCTTTCATTCTATCTTTTATTATAATTGAGTAGACTTGTATAGGGTGATTTAGCTTATGTAATGGGTTACCTATATACTCTTATGATATGGGATTAAATGTCTGAATATATATATACATGTTTGATTTTCTTTTTCAAATGGTTATTTTCTCATTCTTGTTTAAGTGTTTGATTAAATGCTTCAATGAGAAGCATGTGTATAAATTAAAGTCTATTTATTACGAAACAGATCTAATCCATACTATAATCATGTCTATGTGTTTATATGTGGATGCTATGAAGTGGGTAATGTTTATATTCATGTCTATATGTATATTTGCATGCTTAGTAGAGAATATGACTTCATTAACGCATACAAGTCGGTTGTTAATTGCTTCTAATGGTGTAATCCGAGAATGATGGTGTTTAGTAGTCGAATAGGTCCTTTTATTCGCTAACACCTTGGCTTAGAACATGTATGAATGTGTCAATAGGTTAAATCCTGCTATTATAACCTTAGAATGATGAAGCATAATTTAAGGTTAGCCTAGGCTGAGTCTCCTTTGGCTTTAAATCCAGCCAATAGGTTTCAGGATAGGATTAGTCCACTTTAGCGACACTAGGTCTTGGCTTTAAATCCAGCCAATGATTTAGGTGCTATGGTATGGTCATTCTAAGTCACCTAGGAAGCTAGTTAGTCACTCTCAAGGCCCTAGGTCATAAGGACCATGCCATAGCTTTAGGAGGCGCTGCCTAGGGAAGGACTCGCACCGAGTCCTAAAGGGAAATTAAGACACTAATTTAGCAACCTAGTTAAGAGCAATTATGAAAGCAAGCCATCATTCTTTAATCCCATGGCAATTGAGTATAGAATCACCCATTCATAAGTTGAAGTCACCCTAACACCTTTTCATTTGTTAGTTCCTCTAGATTAGCTTGTCCCCTACTTTTCTCAATTCCATAGTTTAGTTTAATTCATTTTAGTTAGAGCTCCCAACCATTCAAAAATCCAAAATCCCAAAAATAGATAGTTTAAATTTCTTATTTTTAGGCACATTCTAGAACACACAGGTAGAATCCATCTCACAACATGGCCTCCCTGTGGTTCGACACCCGTTCTCGCATACTCTACACTGCATCGATCCGTGCGCTTGCGGGTCTTTAGAGCTTGCACTCAAAGACGGACATCAAGGTCTTGGCGCCGTTGCCAGGGAGGCACGGTGATTTGCAATTTTTTGCTTATGTGTTTTTGGTAGTTGCTTTATTTGTTTTTCTTGCTTTTCCTTTATAGTTTGTTTAGTTTTGCTTATCTTATTTATTGTTCATATTATCTTACTTTAGTTTTTGTTTATCTATTTCAGCTTTTGTCCTTTTTTTTAGTAGACTTTCTAGGATTATGGTTTATTTGCTATAGTTTTAGGAATATTGAAGCTTTTGGGGGTTGAAGTGGCCGGAGTTAGGATAGTTTGTGCATACTTGGTAGAAGATCCCTTAGAAATCCCCTAGTTTCTCTTAATCCCAAACTTGATAGAATTGCTAGACATTTTAGGAATTTAGGAGATCTTCTTGAGGAGATAGCCGATCCTAATCCTCCTCCTAATCCTCCCAATCCCCCAATGAATCCCATTCCACCTCATAATCAACTTAGGCATCAAGCCCAAGATTATTTTAGACGAGAGTCTTGTAGACCTAATCCATCCATAGATGAGGAACCCACTCTTAGGCAATTCTTTCTTCTCGAAGCCTTTGAGCGTATTTTGGCTATTCAAATTCTAGGTTTAGGGGAGACGAACTTCGAGATTAAGACTAATATGTTGGCCATGCTTCCCTCCTTCTATGGGAGAAGCAATGAGAGTCCTCTAGATCATATCACTGATTTTGTTGAGATGAGTTCCACTCTCCATCTCCCTAATGTCTCCCAAGAGGTCATACGTCTAAGATTGTTTCCTTTCTCTCTTAAGGATAAGGCTAGGACTTGGTTGCATTCCTTACCTAACAGTTGCATTACTACATGGGCTGAGCTTCAATTTAAGTTTTTTCAAAAATTTTATCCCATGGCCAAGACGGTCGACCTTAGGACCGCCATTATGACTTTCTCCCATCATGATCTAGAATTCTTTCATAAGGCTTGGGAGAGTTTCAAGGATCTTCTTAGACAATGTCCACACCACGGGTATAGCAATCACGACCTATTGCAATATTTCTTTCGAGGCTTAAATGAACAAAATAAGATGATGGTCAATGCCGCCTCTGGTGGTGGCTTCTGTCTTTTAAGACCAACCGTGGCATGGGAGAAAATTGAAATGATAGCTAAAAATTCTTTTCAAAATTTTGCCATGGAAAGGTTTAGTCGGGGAGGCAACAAGAGAAGTGCTAATGAGGTTAGAGTTTCTTTAGATTTACCGGCTAAGGTTGAGGCTCTGACGAATAAACTAGATCAATTCATTTCTTTGTCCATTTCATCCCAAGGTCATAGGACTAGTTCTATAGGTTTTTCCTCGCCCCTTTAGTTGTTGAAGTTTATGCATTGTGTTCCAAGTCATCTCATGAGACCACAGCTTGCCCTCTAGCATCTCAATTTCCTGAATTCATGAAAGAGCAAGTGTGTGCTACTCAAGGTTATTCTCGTGAGTACAACCCATACTCGAACACATATAATCTGGGTTGGAGGGACAACCTGAAATTTTCTTGGAGGCAAGGTCAGCATGAGTCTAGTTCACATCCTCAGGTTCCACCTCAGCAACGACCCCGTCCTCAATATCCCCTAGGTTTCTATCTTCTTAATCAGCCCCGTCTCACTAGTGCTCTTCAACCTCAGGCTTTGCCTGCTCCCTTTAGTAGCTAACCTCCTAGTAATGACATGATGAAGATAATGCAATTCATTCAGAACCAACAATAGGAATTGGCAGAAAATAGGCAATAAATGGCTAGGTTTGAGGCATAGTTAGGATATATTGCTAGTTAGTTGAGTGCTAGAGACCCCAGGAAATTGCCTTTTCAGTCGGAGGTGAACCTTAGAGTCTAGTCCTGTTCCTCCACTGATACCACTTATCCCCCTCAGGCCCAGGCTAAGGCCGTCACCACTCTTAGGAGCGGTCGGGTAGTGGATAATAGGGTAGGAGTTAACTTTGCAGTGCCTACACCTAGTGGTCTTTCTGAGTTTAGAGAACCACATAGTAGCCCTGTTGAGGGAAATTCTAGAGAGGGTCCTGTTAAGAGAGATGAGCCCATTAGAGACCATGGAAAGAGTAGTACTTCCCACCTACATCAGGAGGGAAAGGAGCCCATTGATGATTCCCATGTGTCTAGAGGTGTTGAGCTTAAAGTTCCCTTTCCATCCGCCTTAGAAAGGCCTACACCTAGTGAGGATTCTAGGTTTTTCAAGGTTTTAGAGCACCTTAAGGACCTTAAGTTTAATCTTCCTTTGATAGATGCGATCCTTTCCATCCCCTCCTATTCTAAATTCTTTAAGGATCTTTGTACAAGGAAGCGTAGGTCATCGTACATTCCTAAGAAGGTAAGGCTTACAGAGAATGTGAGTAGTATTTGTACTTTGGGCCTTCCGCCCAAGATGAGTGACCCCGGAGCCTTCACTATTTCTTATAGGATCCGTGAGACCCAGATTGATCACGCCTTGTTAGATTTAGGATCTAGTGTGAATCTCATTCCTTACTTCATCTATCAGCAGCTAGGTCTAGGTGGGTTGTCCTCTACGCATGTTACTCTTCAGCTAGCTGATAGGTCCGAGCGTAGACCTAGGGGTGTGATAGAGGATGTTATGGTCCAGGTAGGTGAGCTAGTGTACCTTGTTAACGTCATAGTGTTAGATATGGATTCGGGACATGACTCTAGACATTTTACACTCATTCTTCTAGGTTGCCCCTTCCTTGCCACCGTAGATGCCATTATCCATTATAGGTCGGGGTTATTAGAGATGAAATTTGGGAATTTGAGGTCCACCATGAAGGTTGCTGAGTCGGTGAATAGAGCTAGTATAGGAGGAGAGGATGGAAAGGAGTACTTTAGGGTAGATGTGATTGATTCTATTGTGTTAAGGATCTTATGGAGAAGACTATGATCGATGGAGAAGAATTGAGGAAATTTGAAGAATTGATGTCTAGTTTTGATTTGGAGACCTTGGAGCAGAAATGTGTAGCTTCTACTTCCTTGATTGAGAGCCATTTGACTAATAAGTCACTTGAGGTTAATCCTTCAAGTCTCATTTCTAGTGATGTCCCCATTGATGATGTTGAGGTTAAGTCCCCCTTGGTTAAGCCTAGCCCTTCTTTAGAGCTCAAACCCCTTCCTGATCATTTGAAGTATGCATTTCTAGGTCCTAGTAAAAGTCCTCATAGCTTCCGATCTTTTTAGTAAGCATGAGAAACGTCTCTTAAAGGTCTTTAGGAAGCATAGGAAGGCTATAAGGTGGAAAATTGATGATTTGAGTGGTATAGACCCTTCAGTTTGCATGCATCGTATTCACCTTGAGGATGGAGACATTTCTTCTAAGGAGATGCAAAGAAGGCTAAACCCATACATGAGCGAAGTAGTTAACAAAGAGATCATTAAGCTTTTAGATGCAGGCATTATTTATCCGATCTCTGATAGTGAGTGGGTTAGCCCGATCCAAGTTGTCCATAAAAAGTTCGGGATCATGGTTGATGAGAATAAGAGAAGAGAGCTTATCCCTACACGTACTTCCACGGGGTGGAGAGTTTGTATTGATTATAGGAAGCTCAACTCCAAAACTAGGAAGGATCATTTCCCATTGCCTTTTCTGGACCAGATCTTAGATAGAGTAGCTAGGCATAGCTACTATTGTTTTCTAGATGGCTATTCAAGTTATAATTAGATCCCCGTATTTCCCGAGGAACAAGAAAAGACCACCTTTACTTGTCCCCATGGCACTTTTACCTATAGGAGAATGCCCTTCGGTCTTTGTAATGCCCCAGTGATTTTTCAGAGATGTATGTAGTGACATGATTGAGAGGCATTTAGAGATTTTCATGGATGATTTCTCAGTCTTTGGAGATAGCTTTGATGAGTGCTTGAGCCATCTCTTTTTAGTCTTAGACCGATGTGTGAAGAAGAATCTAGTGTTGAGTTGGGAGAAATCCTACTTCATGGTGCAACGAGGGATAGTGTTGGGTCATGTTGTCTCATCTAGTGGAATTCAAGTTGACCCGGCTAAGGTAGAATTGATTGAAAATTTACCTGTCCCTAAGTGTGTCAAGGATGTTAGATATTTTCTAAGTCATGCAGGATTCTACCGTAGGTTCATGAAGGATTTTAGTCACATTGCACGTCCCTTATCTAGGCTTCTAGCACAAGATGTCCCTTTTGACTTTGATGATGAATGTGTTAGAGGTTTCAATAGGCTTAAATCCTTATTGCCCACATCTCTAATTATCCAGCCACCTAACTACAGTCTCCCATTTAAGGTTATGTGTGATGCATCTGATTATGCGATAGGAGCTGTTTTAGGTCAAAGGAAGGATAAGTTGCCCCATGTTGTGTATTATGCTAGCAAGACTCTTGATGAAGCACAAAAGAACTATACCACTACAGAAAAAGAGCTTCTAGCAATAGTCTTCTCCCTTGACAAGTTTAGGTCATACATCCTAGGATCCAAGATGATTGTCTACACCGATCATGTGGCATTGAAGTATTTGTTGTCTAAGAAAGAGTCTAAACCCTGCTTGATTAGGTGATTGCTCCTCCTTCAAGAGTTTGACATTGAAATCTGGGACAAGAAGGGTAGAGAAAATTTAGTTGCGGATCATCTTTCCTGCCTTGTTAGTGAGTCTTCTAGTGATCCCTCCCTTTTTTGTGATTCATTTCCCGATACACAATTGTTTGCCGTCTCTCATCACACACCTTGGTTTGCTTACATAGTTAACTATCTTGCCACAGGGCGATTTCCCTCCCATTGGGAGAAGAGAGAAAAAGATAGGTTCCTAGTACAAGTTAGGCATTTCTTTTGGAAAGATCCTTATCTTTTTAAAGTGTGTGCAGATCAAATGATTCACCGGTATGTGCCGGAGGACGAGTTTGAGAATGTTTTGAGCATATGTCATGATAAGGGGTGTGAGGGTCATTTTAGTAGGAAGAAGACTACCGTGAAGGTCTTGTAATGTGGATTATTTTGGCCCACTTTCTGTAGGGATGCCCAAGAGTATTGTAAGAATTGTTTTAGATGTCAACAATCTAGGTCCATCTCTAGGAGAAACATGATGCCTTTATCCCCTATTCTTCTTTGTGAGTTGTTTGATGTTTGGGGTATAGATTTCATGGGTCCATTTCCACTTTCCTTTGGGTATCAATACATTTTAGTGGCCGTTGATTATGAATCCAAATGGGTTGAAGCAATTCCCACACGCACTAATGACCATAGGGTAGTGATTAAGTTCAGTAAGGAGAACATTTTCTCTAGATTTGGAGTCCCTAGGGTCTTAATTAATGATAGGGGTTTGCATTTTCGCCATAGGACTTTGGAGGCCTTGTTGAGAAGATATTCGATCACCCATAAGGTAGCCATTCTTTATCACCCGCAAACTAGTGGACAAGTAGAGGTGTCCAATAGGGAGATCAAGAACATTTTAGAGAAAACGGTTAGGCTCGATAGGAAAGATTGGTCTATTAGGCTAAATGATGCTTTGTGGCCTACCGTACTGCCTTTAAGGCTTCCATTAGTACGTCTTCATATATATTGGTTTATGGTAAAGCTTGTCAGTTGCCGGTAGAACTAGAGAGCTTATTGGGCAATCAAAGCCCTAAATTTTGACTTGGCAAGAACGGGTGAGAAAAGGAAGCTAGACTTAGCGGAATTGGAAGAGCTTAGATTTGAGGCGTATGAGAATGCTAAACTTTATAAGGATAGGATGAAGAAAATTCATGATAAACACATTATTAAGAAATCATTCTCTCCTTCTGATAAAGTTTGGTTGTTTAACTCACGATTGAAATTCTTTCCAGGTAAGCTTAAGACAAGATGGGATGGTCCATATGAGGTGATGGTTGCCTATCCTTCTGGAGCAGTCAAGATTAAAGACTTGAAGGATGGCCAAGAGTTAACAGTGAATGGGCAATGCCTAAAGCACACATATGATCCGAGTATGGCTCGTGTAGAGGCTTTAATGCTTCAGGGCCCTATCTATGGAAGTTAAAGATGAGTCGGTGTTTGCCCGGCTGACGGCATGGTTGTTAGCACTACTAGGAGGCAACCTAGATTCAATTTTGCAGTTTTGCATTTGTTTCACTATCTTTTCTTTTTATTTTCTTTCTTTTATCTTTCTTGCACCCAAACCAAAGTGTTGAATCTTGATCCTTTGTCCCATAAGATACACTATTGCTCATTATTGCACATGCCAATGCAAGCATGCATAGGCAATGCTACTAATCTTGTTTTCTTTGAGAGTATTTATGAATTGTGAGTCACAGGATTAGTAGTATGGTGATTTATCATTGGAATGGAAAGCTTTGAAGAAAATGCAAGGTTGTATTTATCCTTTCTCCACTTGTTCCCAATGTTTATACCCTATCCCCACCACCCTTACTTGTTTTGTAATCATAATTTGCTTGTTTTTGTGTTTTGATCTATTTGATTCAGGACAAGCAAAGTTTAGGTTTGGGGGTATAGGAGTTTGGTTTTCTTATTATATTTCTTGCTTAGGGTATATTGCATTATACGCTTAAAAATGGTGAAAATTTTTCAATTTTGATGCATGTAGAGTCATTTATTTCTTTGTTGATCATTGTGTTGGCTTTTGTGATTGACTCTATTGATTTATGAAGATGAGATGCATTGTGGGGAAATGAATAGAGTGGCTTGAAAACTAAGTCTTGGAGGGGATGCCCTTTAAAGTTGTGGGGAGTGAGAACTTTGAAAGAATAACCCTTGCAGCCACCCCATAGCTTAGTAGGAAAGAGTGTTGGAAAAGGGTTGTTGATGTGAGTGCCCCTTTCTTGATTGGTTCTTTTTGAAGTGCTTAAGCCTTTCTTTTTCTTTCTTTTTGTGAATAAAATACAAAGCATGAAAAATCCAAAAAAATTGAAAAAGGCAAAAAGGTGCAAAAATATATTCAAAAAATGAAGTGAAAAAGAGAAAAAGCCAAAGGCACCAAAAAGTTGGTGAATAAGTGCATAAGTGACACAATGTCAACTTAGCATAAGTTGTCATCTTTATAGATACGTGAATAAGGCTTTTTATAAGCCATTGTGTTTGTATATTCTCTCTTCTTGTCTTTGAGGCTTGGTGTATGTTGGGGAGGCCGTGTTAGTTGAGGGAGCACGAAATATCAACATCCCGAGTGCGTGAGTTAGAATCCTAAGCTTGTGGTGGATTGGCTACTTGGGAATTCCCACGAGGAATAAGACCCCTTACAAGTAGAGGAAGGATCCAAAGAGATTTGGAGATCTTTCCACAATAGGAATGCCTCATTCATGCTTCTTAGACTAACCTTGATAGCAAGTCAATCCTTGAGGCAATCCATTGTATTAGCTTTAGAAATTAATTTAAGATTGAGGACAAGCAAGGAGCAGGTTTGGGGGTGTTGATGTGTTGTGTTTTTATGTGTGTTTGCATTGTAATTTACCTATGTTTAAGAGGTATTAAGCGCTCAAATAGATGCATTAGTGTAGTACTTTTGATAAGAATAGGCTTAAGCATAAACAAATGTACATATTGAGTTTAAGAGACAAATTGCTACACTAATTGGTTGTTTTCAATGATTTAGGTGAACTTTGGATTAAGATCGAGATTGAGCAATGATAGGTGATAAAGATGAGAGATGTACGAGTCAAAAGGAGAAGATCAAAGGCCGAAAAGACAAAGAATGGAGGAAAGAAGTTAGCCGGACGACCAAAATGAAGGAGCCGGTCGACTGGCCAGTCCAGAGAGCATCACCAAAAAAGCCGGTCAAGCTAAGAGAAGAAGCCGGTCGACCGGCTTGGTCAACCGGTAGAGCGTAAAGAGCTGATATAAAAGCCTGATTTTTAGACTTAAAACAGAGAACTTTTTGACAATTTTTTGGGGAAAAGATCTTTACACCTCCAACACATACATACACACACTTAACCCTAGTCTTCACCCATAACACACACACTCTCGCACACATTTCATCACTTTGGAACAAGAGAATTTAGAGAGTTTCAACATTTGGATTCAAGTTGCTCAAGAGCTTTGTATAAGATTAGCTAGGATGAAAGAGAAGCCTCATAAACTTTCTTTCATTCTATCTTTTATTATGATTGAGCAAACTTGTATAGGGTGATTTAGCTTATGTAATGGATTAGCTATATACTCTTATGATATGGGTTAAAATGGATGAATATATATACATGTTTGATTGTGTTTTTCAAATGGTTATTTTCTCATTCTTGTTTAAGTGTTTGATTAAATGCTTCAATGAGAAGCATGTGTATAAATTAAAGTCTATTTATTACGAAACAGATCTAATCCATACTATAATCATGTCTATGTGTTTATATGTGGATGCTATGAAGTGGGTAATGTTTATATTCATGTCTATATGTATATTTGCATGCTTAGTAGAGAATATGACTTCATTAACGCATACAAGTCGGTTGTTAATTGCTTCTAATGGTGTAATCCGAGCATGACGATGTTTGGTAGTCGAATAGGTCCCTTTATTCATGAACACCTTGGCTTAGAACATGTATGAATGTGCCAATAGGTTAAATCCCGCTATTGTGACCTTAGAGTGACGAAACATAATTTAAGGCTAGCCTAGGCCGAGTCTCCTTTGGCTTTAAATCCAGCCAATAGGTTTCAGGATAGGATTAGTCTACTTTAGCGACACTAGGTCTTGGCTTTAAATCCAGCCAATGATTTAGGTACTAGGGTAGGTCCATTCTAAGTCACCTAGGAAGCTAGTTAGTCACTCTTAAGGCCCTAGGTCATAAGGACCATACCGTAGCTCTAGGAGGCGCCGCCTAGGGACGAACCCACACCGAGTCCTAGGGTTAAATTAAGACACTAATTTAGCAACCTAGTTAAGAGCAATTATGAAAGCAAGCCATCATTCTTTAATCCCATAGCAATTGAGTATAGAATCACCCATTCATAAGTTGAAGTCACCCTAACACGTTTCCATTTGTTAGTTCCTCGAGATTAGCTTGTCCCCCACTTTTCCCAATTCTATAGTTTAGTTTTATTCGTTTTAGTCAGAGTTCCCGACCATTCAAAAATCCAAAATCCCAAAAATAAATAGTTTAGATTTCTTATTTTTAGGCACATTCTAGAACACACACGTAGAATCCATCTCACAACATGGCCTCTCTATGGTTCGACACCTGTTCTCGCACACATTACAATGCATTGATTCATGCACTTGCTGGTCTGTAGAGCTTGCACTCAAAGACGTACATCAAAAGCCATCACCTAGTGAGGATACTAGGTTTTTCAAGGTCTTAGATCATCTTAAAAATCTTAAGGTTAGTTTTCCTTGATAGATGCGGTCCTTTCTATTCCATCCTACTCTAAGTTTTTTAAGAACTACATCGAACATGCCCAAGAAGGTGAAACTCATGGAAAAGATGAGTAGTATTTTCACATCGCCCCATTTATTTAAGATTAGTGTTCCGGGAGCCTTCACTATTCCTTTTTGTATTTGAGAGACCTAGATTGACCATGTAGATTTAGGGTCTAGTGTAAACCTCATTCCTTACACCATTTATCAATAGCTAGGTTTAGGAGAGATGTCAAATGTTACACTTTAGCTAGCTGATAGATTTGAGCGTAGCCTAAAGGTGTACTTGAGGATATTATGGTGTAGGTTAGAGAGTTTGTGTACCCTATAGACTTTATAGTTTTAGACATGGATTCCAATCTCGACTCTAGGCATATTACACTCGTTCTTCTAGGTCGCCCTTTCTTTGCCACGACCAATGCAGTAACCCATTGCAAGTCGGGTTGTTAAAGATTAAGTTTGGGAATTTGCGATCCTCTGTGAAGGTAACAAAGGCCGTAAATAGAGATAGTATAGGTGGAGATAAAGACGAGAAAGATTTCTTTATGATTAAAGTGATAGATCCAAATGTTAAGGGCCATGTTGAGGAGACCATGATTGAGAATGATGAATTGAGAAAGCTTAAGAACATCTTAGTTAGCTTTGATCAAGAGACTTTATTGTGGGGAGGCGTGGCCTCTATTTCTAGAGGTGTTAATTCGAGGCTTGATAAGTCCTTTGAGGTCAATTATACCAATCTTGATGTAAGAGGCATGGATCGTTATGATCACATACATAGAGTTTGTCATGAGGATAGAGATGAAAATAGAGATTTTAAGGTACATGTGTTAGGATCTTGTATTTGGGAGTGTGATTGTAAGGACATATCCACTAGTGATAAGAATTTGATGAGATATTAGCTAGTATGGATTTGGAGACACCCATTGAGGAGAGTACAATGCCTTTCTTTGTTTCTAAGCCCGATGAGTCCCTTAGAGATACAGCTTCCAGTGTTGAGGTGAATGATTGATCTAAGAAGATTCTTAGGGAAGAGATTGAGGAACTAGAGATTATGATATATGGGTCTCTGGGTATCTTTGATGATCATTATTAGAACCCTTTTCTAAGCCCTCTACTCGGGAATTGATCAACAAGGTAAAACTGTTTCTTAGATGAACATGAGTCGTTCCTTAGTGAAAGTAAGTCCATGACCCTTAATTCCGATTCCTCCTCATTCAAGTCCATTCCTTCATGCTCTCCCATTGATTCTATCCCACCCAACGCTGCTCTATTAGATGACTCTTCTCTCTTTCCTCTGATTAAATCTCTCTTTAATAAGCACATCTTAAAAACATCCCACTTTATGCTTTGAATGATTAATGATTCGTTCATGAAGGGTTTGTTCAACCACCTCTCATTCTTTATGCTTTGAATGCTTCATCGACCTATAGGCACGGGGTGTGGGTAGCCTTTGACTATCACAAGAAGGTGATAGAATGATTAGTAGTAGTGACCGAGCTTGCCAAGTTAGGATTGGAAGAGAACAAGGGACCTAGAGCTTTTGATTTTCTTATAACCCATAACAACTTGGAGCATTCTTTTCTATTTGCTATGTCAGGTTTTTCATTTATCTCTTTTTTTATGTGTGCTTGAAAAGGATTGCAATGTGCATGATTTGATTGATCTTATACCACATGATTGTTTTTCTTCTGAGTTATGCCTTGACAACTTTGTATTGTGATCCATGCTTGAAGACTACAAGCATCATTCGCCCTAACACTACCACCCGACTGGAGACATTAAATTCAGTTCTACTAAGAGACACCCTAGATATTTAGATGTTGGTTGGTGATTGCCTGGCTGACGATGTCATGGTTCGCTCTACTAGGAGGCAACCAAGGTTAAATTTTGCTATTTTTGATTCCTTGTTTCATTTTTCTTTCATTTGTTTTTCTTTTTCACCTTTACAATTGTTGATTCCCAATCCTGTTTCCCATAAGGTATGCCTTGTTTATCATATGCAGACAATGCAAGCCCGCATAACAATGCTACTAATCCTTTTTGTGTTGTCAGTGTTTATGACTTGTTGAGAAACAGGGTTAGTAGTTGAATCTTTGACCATCAGCATCGAAGAGCTTCAAAATTATACAAGGTTGTATCTATCTTTTCTCTACTTGTTCCCCTTTATCTACTCTATCCCTACTATCCTTACATGCTTTGAGATGCCCAATTGCTTGTTGAGTAGTATTGTTTTATTTGCTTAAGGATAAGCAAAGTTCAATTTTTTTATTTATGTTTTTGTTAGGGTACATTTAGAGGCATTTATCACGTGGTCGATTGTAGTGTTGGATATTGTGATTAATTCAATTGATTGGTAAATATAAGTTTGCATTGTCGGAAATGAATGGAGTAGAGGGAGATTTTAGTCTTGGAGGGGATACCCTTGAAAGTTATAGGGAGGGAATACCTTTAAGAATGCACCTTGTAGTTACCCCATGGCTTGGTTGGAAAAAAATGGTTAAAAATGGGTGTTCATATGAGTACCTCTTCCTTGATTGGTTCTTTTTTATGTCATCTAGCCTTTCTTTTTATTCATGCTATGTATTGAAAAAAATTGCATAAAAATGAAAAAAAATGTGAAAAAATTCAAAATGAAATTGGAAAAGGCAAAAGGTGCAAAAAGACAAAAAATGTTGAAAAATAAAAAAATGAAAAAGCAAAAAAGCTAAAGGCACCAAAAAGTTCATTGAATAAGTGCTTAAGTGAAACATTGTTGACTTGGCACAAGTTTATCTTTTCATTCTTGCATTGTTTTGTGAATAAGGCTCTTACGTCTTTTGCAAGCCATTGTGTTTATACATTCTATCTCCCTTTATCTTTGAGACTTTGTGCATATTAGGGAGGCCACGTTAGTCGAGGGCACGAAATATCAACATCCCGCTTGCATGCGTTAGACTCCTAGGCATGCAGTGGCTTAGCTATAAGGGAATTTTCCACAAGGTTTGAGGTCTCTTGTGAGTAACAGAAGGATCCAAAAAGGCTTAAGGATCCCTCTACAATAGGAATGATTCTTTCATGCCCCTTAGGTTCACTAAGACAATGAGTCAATCTTTTAGGCAACCCTTTTTAGCAATCTTGAGATAAACTCAGTTTGGTCTTGCTTGGGGACAAGCAAAGAGGAGGTTTAAGGATGTTGATGTGATTTGATTTTGATTGTTTGCATTGTATATTGCTTATGCTTTTAAGTTGTTTTGTGCTTATAAAGTGGCATTAGTGTAGTGCATATGATAGAATTAGCATTAAGCAAAGATAATTGTAGTAATTGAGTTTGATAGATAAACGCTATACTAATTGCTTGTTTTAATGATTTAGGTGAGACTTGGGATGAAAACGAGGTTTGCACGATGATGGGTGATAAAGATAAAAGGTGTCCGAGTCATGGAAAATAGGCCGGGAGCAAAGAAGATGAAGATTGAAGTAAAAAGGAGTTACCAGTTGACCCCCAAAGGTTACCAGCTGATCGATAGGGTCAGCCAGCATATCTAGAGAACAGAGGCTGTTACCAGTTGAGACTACCAGCTGGCCAGTAAGGTCAGCCACCAGCTGATTAGTAAGGTCAATTAGTTATTCCAGATAGCAGTTGAAGAACCAGTCAACCCCTCTGTTATCAACCAGTAGGTAAGGTTGACTGATAGTGACATTGCTGCCTGCAAATAGGGTTTGTTTTTTAGCATTTATGAAATCATCAACTCACACACACTTCATACCCAATTTTCACACATATTAAACCCTAACTCACCTTGCACACATACTTTCACACACTTCCAACTTGGATTCAAGCTTATTTAGAGGGATTTAACACTTGGATTTCAATATTTACTCAAAGGATTGTAAAGCTACATCAAGGATAAAAAGGAAGTTTCTATATTTCTCTTTCATCCTATTTTGTATTATGTTTAAGTAGACTTGCATAGGGTGATTTACCTTGTAATACGGGTTGATTATATACTCTTATGTAATGGGATTTAAGGGCTTAATACATATCTGCTTTATTCTTGTTTCAATGGCTATTATTCAATGCATGTTTAGGTGTTTGATAATATGCCTATGAGAGTTGCATATGTATAAATTGACGTTTATTTGCTACTAAACACTTCTAATTCATTTTATAATCATGACTATGTGTTTATGTGTGGATTATATGAAATGGGTAATGCTTATATTCATGTCTATGTGTATGTTTGCATGCCTAGTAGTGAATATGACCTCAATAATGCATACATGTCAGTTCTTAATGTTTTAATTGGTGTAACCCAAGCATGTCGATGTTTGGTAGTCAAGTATGTTTTGAGTATAGAATAGTATGAATGCACTAATAGTTCAAATCCCACTATAGTGACCCTAGAATGATGACACATAATTTTGGGCTGTACTAGATCAAGTCTCATTTGGCTTTAACCCTAGTCAACAAGTTTCTGGATAGGTTTAGTCGACCCTAGCGACAAGGTCTTGGCTTTAAACAAACCAAATGGTTTAAGTACTAAGGAAGGTTCATTCTACGACACCTAGGAATCTAATTAGTCAACCATAAGGCCTTAGGTCATAAGGACCACACCATGACTCTAGGGGCAATCGACCTAGGGATGGACCTACACCAAGTCTTAGGGATAAATTAAGAAGCTGGTTAGAGTCCTAGTTTAAAGCAACACATTTAGCTAAGCCATCACCTCAAATATCATAGCATTTGAGTCTAGAATCACCCATAGGCAAGTGAAAGTCACCCTAACCCTTTATATTTATTCGTTCCCTCTAGATTAATTTGTTTCCTTTGTTTTCCATTCCCATTTTCTTATAGTGTAATTTTAGTTCCTTTAGTTTGAGCTCCCATAAATCCAAAAACGGTTAACTTAGGACTTGTTTTAGGCACTTTCTAAAACACACATGGGATCCATTCCACGATGCGCCTCCCTGAGGTTCAACATCTATACTTGTGCACACTATACTACATTCGATCCGTGTGCTTACGGGTCTTTAGGGTTTGTGCACTTTGAGATGATCAGTAATGATCTGGTCTATCTATAGCTTCATTTGCTCTTTGAGGGCCTTAGCCAATTAAGTGTATTATCTGCTAATTGTAGGTGTAATCCTATCCCTAAGTGACATCTCTTAGAAGCATAGAATTGTCCAAGCCAATTATAGTTTTCGAGGTTAATTAACTAATCCTCTCATCGGGCCTTACCAAAGAACCTTATTATCCTCTAAGTCTCAATGCAATTCTATCCTTTATTAGAGTATAGCTTTGCCCTTATCACTTAAGGTTTTTGGGCTTAGTTAATTAGGTTTGTAGTGTTTAACTCATTAGGTGGATTTAAAGCTAAAAACTGAGCTGTCTAGGATTGATCAAACTAGTTAGAAGCCTATTAACTAGATTTAAAGCTAAGGACAACTCAACCTAGCATAAGCATAAATTAAGAACCACCAATCATACATCAAAATAGCAAGATATAAGCATTTGAGCACAATAGAAAACATGCATCATTATTGAGGCATTTCAACAAACAATTAGACATGCTTGAGAAATAACCATTAAATAAGGAAATCAAAGTAGGTATCCAAAGCCATATATATATATATAAATCAGTTGTTGATAACCTAACCTAATATACAATGATAAATCAACCTAGATTAAGCCTAAGCAAACATGTTATATACAATAGCTAAGGAAGAACAAAGACAACTCCCCTAAATCTTGCTCCAAATCCACTCTAATCATTTCTAATCCTTGTTACAAGCTTCAATCCTTGCTTGTTATAGTGTGTGGAGAGTTTTTTTTTAGTATTAATGAAATGGGATTAGGGTTAGAGTTTATTGGGGTTTAAGAAAATGAAGTTCTTCCATTAATTTTTAGTTGAAAAGGGCTTTGCATAGTTGTTATCAGGCTCTGCCAATTGCCTCAACCAGTCAATCGGCAAGAATATGATCTAACCGCCATGAACTACAACATTTTCTCTATTCTTTAGTGCTGCCAGTCACCTCTGCTGTTCGATTAGCAGGGTGACTGCCAGGATCTGTAAGCTATCAAAAAATTTACTTTTCATCAGGTCTTTGTTCTTTTATGCTCATTACTTGACCCAACATGCACATAAAACACAAAATAAGTCACTTAATGAGACATTTATGCATCTTAGTTCATTATGTACAAATATCATCAATTATGCACAAATGACACACTAAATGCACACAAATAAGCTCTAGACACTCTAAGAACCTATGCACTTAAAATCGACCAAGACACACACATCAACACCCTCAAACCTTCCCTTTGCTTCTCCCCAAGCAAGCCTTAACCAAAGTTTATCTTCATGATGTTCAAAGAGTTTTCGGATGTATTGACTCAAAATCCTTGACTCTAAGGGGTATAAAAGGTCATTCCAATCATATCAAGCTCCTTAAGTCTTTTTCGGGTCCTCCTCTCAAGCCAGGGCTCTCACTACTTTTGGGAATTTCCCAAGTTTGATTAAGCCACCATACTACTTAGGACCTAAAACAAATGCACACATGAAGCATTGACTTTTGCTGCCCCTATCAACTAACATGGTCTATCAACATGCCCTTTGCCTATAAACGCAATGAGACAGAAAATTATAATCACAATGGTTCACATTTTGATGTACTCAGTCTTATTCACACTACAACGAAATATTAAATAAAATAATTGTGTCAAGTTGGCATTGTGTCATTTGATACTTTTTCACGTACTTTTTTTTTGTTGATTTTTGACCTTTTGGCTCTTCTTTTTTCGCATTTTTTTTAGATTTTTCACTTTTTTCACTTTTTTTCCTTTTCTTTTTGTAATACATGACATAAAAATGAAAAGAGGCTAAGGCACACCAAAGAACCAATCAAGGAAGTGGCACTCATATCAAAACCCTATGTTTATTAGCTTTTCACCTATGTCATGGAGCAACCACAAGGTGCCTTCCTAAAGTTGTTCACTCCCTACACTCAGGGATTCTCTTAAAAGAACTCGATTCACCTTTCATTCAAGTTACTCCCCACAATACAACCTTATCATCTTCATTCAAACAAGTGAATAGAAAAAGCCAACTTTTCAACCAACATGGAGATAAACAACTCAAAACATTAAAAAAAAAAAATTCACACGATTTGAGCAAAAACAAGGCATGGCAAGCAAATCTACCTGGTAAATGATAACAACGTTCGACTTACACGTGTTAAGCATATAGCTAGCATTCCTTCTAAGCTAGGATCAATATCTTCCTAAAAAATGCTATACAAACAATAAAGGAACAACCACACCCGAAACCTAAACTTTGCTTATCCTCAAGAAAATAGCATCTAAACATACCAAACAAGAAACATCAACCACATATGCTAGATGTGGAGGGTGATGTGAGGATTAATATGCCCTAAAGCTCACTCTACATGACATTTTTTATGTTAAACAATGTATAATCATTTTTGTTAAATGGCATTATGAGTTTCTTACATATTATCTCTGTTATGTTTTGTTGATGCATGTATAAAGGTCCTTTGACTTGAACTAATGACTTGGGTGCGTAATGAGCCTGGACGTACAGTAAGTCCAAGTCTAGATTTAGTCACATCATAAATTAAATCTATAATCAAACAGTAGTGTTGGGCACTTTATTGGGATAAGGTTATTTTGAGCAAGTCTCCTCTTTAAGGGTGATCTACCTAGGTCATTGGAGGACTTTCCAGATTTGTCTTAATAGTATATGTGTCACGTATTAGACGGGACCATTGTGAATATGTTTTCTAAAGACATACTATCAAAGAAAGAAAACAAGACACTCACTGCTAGTAAATGATCATTGCTCTTAATCTTGAGTATATGTGGATGAACTAATGAAGTTAGGGTTTGGTACTTTGATTTACTGTGGGTGAAATCTTACTTTAATAAGATCAACAACCTTGTACATTAAGTGCTAAGTTCTAAATTAATTGGAACATGCATATGCAATATGGAATCTACGTGCCCCTTTTGGTATTGTCCAAATTTATAATCCGAATCTAGATCTAGTGATTCTACCTTTATAGATGTATCGGTCATATGGCTTGAGGGTCGCTCTCAAGATTAAGAGATTCCATAACCAAGGATGGTTGGCAATATGACAAGAAACCTAACAGAAAAAGATACAGCTAAGGAGGTGATAGTACATAGGTCAGAAGACCGGTCTTAGCTGTGGGTATACATAGAAGGGCATTATGGTCGGTTATTTAGTATGTCAAAGACAAAGTTCACATTCTTTTGTGATAAGCTTCTCGGTAATGGAAATTATTCTTGGGGTGCAACTTTGATCATATGGTGGAATAGATTGGGTTAAAAATAATTATTATGTCGCCTAGATCGGGCAAGGACATTTTTAATTATTTTTGCAAGTCAAGGTTAATTGTCTTCTTGGTCCCTTCCCTAGTTGAAATGACTTTGAGAGAGTAATCTTGAAAGAGCAAATTCCATATTGTGGTAGTAGCCTTATTGGGCTAAAGCTTAGAATTGGGTTTGGGCTTTCTTTAGAGTCCAAGATAACCTAATTAGGCTAGGATGGTTTCCTATTGGGCTTGGGCCTCTACATGGAATATGGACTATGTGTTGGGCTTGAATGGTGGGCTTGGCCCAAGCTTCCAAGACAAGTGGACAACTTGCAAAAGACTACAAACACAAGTGAACAACTTCCATACGTCTTAAAGACAAGTGGACAAGTTGCATAAAGGAAATTACTACATGGAAATTTTCTCCCACATGCAAAGATTAGCAACTTGGGGTGCCAAGGTTCTCTTTATAAATAGACAAGACTTTACACCTTTTATATAATCCACTTGTAGTTAATTTCTTCTCTTTGGTAGGAAAATACTACAACACATAGTACACACTTATTTTGTGATTTTTACTCTAGTTTTCAAGAGCATATTACTTTATTTCTTCCCACACAAGAGGTTATTATCTCAAGATAAGTCTCTTCAATCATACGGAAAAAGACTAGGGAGTTGCCTATTGTGACACCCTTATAGGAAATTTTTGGTGGCCCTGTTCGTGAGTAAAAACAAAGCTCGTGACAGTCATAGTTTCATCAAAGGAGGCCCCACGTTTCAAGAGGTTAGCTTTACATATTTTTGCAAATACTAGTTATGTTAAGTACGTTCTTGTGTGTGTTATGTGGATATATCGTTTTCCTAGCATGTTTTCTTAGTTAAATTTTTTAAAATATAGACTAGGATACACCACACTTAATAATATCGATCCTACAATTGGTATCAAAGCTTAGGCTCACACACAACATGCTTAGACTATGCAAGAATATTGTATTTGCATAAATATGTTAGTCATGTTAGTCATCTTATGAGTGGCAAGATTAGGAAATCTTGTGTACTTGTGATTTTATGCTTGTATATGTAGGTGATATAAAAATCCCCTTGATAGTTCATATGTATGTATGATAGAGTTTCGTGTAAGGTCAACAAAGCTTAGCCATAGATGATTTCATGTATACATATTTATGGTTATTGCTTGTAGATTCATTGAAATGAAGCATAAGATGTTTTGATATCCTTATAATGTTTCTTTATAAAGCTTGTTTTAGCAGTAGCAAAGCGTATTATTGTAATATTTAAAGACCAAGGAGAAAAACAAGAAAATAGCATAGAGGAACACTTTACCGAGTGAGCTTGCTGGTCGACCGACTGAGTCGACCGGTTGGACCTAACCGATCGATCGATAAGGTGTCCGGCTAGGTCGATCGGCCATTCCAGAGAGCAAAAATTCCGAAAGCAATTGGAGCCGGTCGACCGGTTGAGGCAGAAAAAGCTACTAAGCGTGCTGTTTTGTTGAAGATTTCAAGGAGCCATCAAAAAAAGATTCTAACATATTTTGGTAGATGTTTATAATGCATTGATATATGTTTTAAGATATTTGTATAAGCATGATTGCCACCTAGAAATATATCCACTCATTAGGGTTTATAAAAATCAATCAAACCTATGAGTTGGTTCTCAAAGATAGTTAAGTTTCTGGGAATGGCTTAGACAGGATAATTGTAAATGGCTATGTCTAAAGATGCCATGCAATCTCATGGCAACATTAAAAGAACTAAACTTGAGATTTACAAATATATATCAACCTAAGGGTTTATGTACCCAAATTTAGGTAAGTAATTTATTATGGTATTGCAATGTTTTAGCAATACAAAGGGGATTCGCAAAAACTAAAAGGTTTCATAAATCCAAAGCATGTTTAGATCTAAAACAAAAGCAAGAATACCAAAAATAGAGAAACCCCTTGTTGGCTAAATATTTGTTATTAGTTTTGATGATGAAAATTTATATGCATTATTTGACTAAAAGCATCTTGAAAAAATAAGTGCTTAAATGTAAGAAGATGCTTTGAAAAATGGAAGAAGATGTCCTAAATGCATTATTTGAAGAACAAGAAGATGAGAAAGCATAAGGAGAATAAGAGATGTCATAAGGGGTACCGAGCCTTCTTTTCTTGCTCTTTTGTGAAATGCCTTAATATTGCATATGTTTGGCTCTAACTTTCTTCTTCATTGATCAAACAATTTTTGAACTCATGCACATTAGATTTCACATAGGCACTTATGAGTTTGAATGCACACATTGAATAAAATTGTGTTTTTGGGGTGTTTCAAGTCATAACATATATTTACAAAATATTTCAAAATGATTTAGGGTTGTGAAAATTGCACTTAAAATATTTTTTGCAAAAGTTGGCTTTACTTCAGTTTCTGGAGTGGCTAGATCACCCAGCTGGTCGACCGGCTGACCTGGGTGGGTCGCCCGGCCAAAACAAAAATGAAGGTAAAAGCCAGACCCCCTAGCCAGTCAACCGGCTAAGGCGTGCGGCCTAGTCAAAGTGGATTAAGTGCAAGCTAGATGACCCAGCCGGTCGACCAGCTGAACGGGCTGCTGTAATAAATGCACTAGCTGTTTATTACCGTTTTGGCTTATTTCTTCTTCATTTCCTCACCTACCAAATCCCTAACCCCCAAATCTCTTTAAATACTCACTCACTTCACATTTAATTCATCAAGTGAAGTGTGCAAAATTGTTATTATCATTCAATCAAGCTTTTGAGCCATTCTTGCAATGTATTTGAGCTTTTCAAGAGCTTATTCATTTGCTATATCTTCTTCTTGAAGAAAATTTCAGATTCTATCTTTTCTTATTCCTTGAATATATACACACTTTGAGAGCTAAAATCTTGTGAGATCAAATTCTTTGAAGCTTGTAAAGTGTGGGAAAATCCCAAAGAGAGGTTCTCTTGGGTTCTTTAAAGTTGGGCTTCAAAGAGGTGTATAAACTTGGTTTGTGCTTCACCAAGATTTGAAGAAGCATTATAGTGAAGATTGTTGAAGTCTTAGGGGGAGCTTCCTTGAGCGGTGGACGTAGGCTTGGCCGAACCATCTTAAATCATTTGTCTCTCATCTCCTTATACTCTTATTTCAATGCTTGTTTAAATTGACCATATTATGTTTGATACATTGCTTGAAAGAAATTGTTATTTTTTTTGTGAATTTTTTTTAAAACGAAATTTGGTAATTATACCAGCCAGTCGACCGGCTGAACGCGGACAAGGTTAAAATTGGGGGTTTTAACCCCAAATTCACTTCAAATCTCCCAAATTTTTTTACCCTAGGCAAAAAATTCTCTCAAACCCATTCCAAATTCTTCAACTCTCAATCAAGTTTTTCAAAAATTCCTCCCATATCTTGATTACCCACTTCAAAAAACAAGTTTTCACCAGTTTAATTTTCCAAAAACAACACAAGATCATGGTGAATTTGAGGACTAGGGGCCAAGAATGTGGAAGAAAAAGGAAAGAGGGCAAGAACACAATATCCTCCACCACCACCAGCACCACCACCTCCGGTATCAAAGATTCAAGGGAAGCAATCAATTTTGTACGGTAAATATATCGTTGACTCAGATTTTGCTGGCACCAATGTTTTGCCATTATTTGATGATTGGTTTATGTTTTTGCATTTACATTGTGATGTGCAGGATAAATTGGTGATAGAATTCTGTGAGAATCTTGAGATACAAAGTAGAAGTCCAAAACTTGAGTTAACTTCTACTGTATGTGGGGTAAATTTTGTGCTTAAGGAGGAAACCTTGCAAGAAAATTTTCATATACCTGTTGATGGAGAAGGACATTATAATAGTCAAGGTTGGCTGGAAGGAATCAAGAAGACTGGTATTCCGGGAGAAGTTATAAAATATATGTGGAAGGATGTAGGACCTAAGACTCCAGATTTGATTCTTCTATTATTGAAGGATGTTAATTACAATATAAGAATTGCCTTTAAAATCATTAGTGAAGTAATTCTCCCTTGGAATATTAATGATGGAAAAATCCTAGTTATGGATGCTTACATCTACTATAGCCTCAGGAAGAAAAAGAAGATAACTTTGCCTTTCCTAATTCTTCAACATATGCTGCATAAGAGTGGAGGAAAAACTACTACACCAGAATATGGTATGGCCTTGATGCATATTTTTCACACTTTAGAATCTCTTCGAATGCTCCATACAGAGAGTTTGCCTGGAACTTTGATATGCTATATATGAATTTCATGGGCATTTACTGGTACAATGGGGAGGCTATCAACAGAGAAACCTTCAAAAATTTGCCTCAAAGCACTCATGCAGCAATTAAGAATAGAACTAAGAAAGGCACTACTTTCACTGATCCGGTATATAGTCCTGATGCACAAAAACTTGATGATATATTTGAGGGAATCAACATCACAGTAGAGGAAGACATAGGGCCTGAACTTGAGAGAGAAGTTGACATAGGCATTCCAGGAACAATACCCATGGCTATTAGTACCTCTGAAGAAGATGAAGATCCTGAAGAAGCTACTCTAAGGCGAGTGATGAGAGAATCAAGAGCACAGGGGCACACTGATGAGCAACGCCGCACAGAGATTTGATGAGGCGTAAGGTCTAGCTCAATGGGTCAACAAGAAGACCCATCTATGTTGGCTCAGATTCTTTCACAACTACAAGCGTTAAACACAGGAATGGGCAAAATAAGAACCACAATGACAAACCAATGGAATAAGCTTACTCTCTGGTAAGAACACATTGATTCCGAAGTGGCCAGTATGCGCTCCGACATGAAGAAGTACTTCAAACATCACCATGATCCAGCACCCTGATTTTTATATTAAAAAAACTCATTTTTAGTCTTAGAAAACATTTTTAGTTCACTCTTAGTTAATTCTCTTGACTAATCATATTGTTTTGTTCACTTTTACTTTCTTGACTATTCATGTGGTTTTTTTTCTTCTATTTTCATTCTCTTCTTGTACATTTTTTTGATGATGTCAAAAAGGGGAGAAAGAACAAGCAAACGAAAAGGGAGAAAAGGGAGCAAAGAAGAAAAGGAGAAGGAGAAATTGAATTTGCATATTGATTTGCATGATGAATTGACTTGCATGATAAATTGATTTAGTTAATTTAGAGAATACCATCAAAATATGCATATGTTAAATCTAACAGGGGGAGTATTTTCCCAAATACGTTTTATTTGAAGGAATGCATATATTTAGGGGGAGTCCCTTTGCGCACATCTTGAAAATTTGTCATCATTAAAAAGGGGGAGATTGTTGGCTAAATATTTGTTATTAGTTTTGACGATGAAAATTTATATGCATTATTTGACTAAAAGCATCTTGAGAAAATAAGTGTTTAAATGTAAGAAGATGCTTTGAAAGATGGAAGAAGATGTGCTGAATGCATTATTTAAAGAACAAGAAGATGAAAAGACATAAGGAGGAGAAGAGATGTCATAAGGGATACCGGGCGTTCTTTTCTTGCTCTTTTGTGAAATGCCTTAATATTGCATATGTTTGGCTCAAACATTCTTCTTCATTGATCAAACAATTTTTGAACTCATGCACATTAGATTTCACATAGGCACAAATGAGTTTGAATGCACACATTGAATAAAATTGTGTTTTTAGGGTGTTTCAAGTCATAACATATATTTACAAAATATTTCAAAATGATTTAGGGTTGTGAAAAATGCACTTAAAATATTTTTTGCAAAAGTTTGGCTTTACTTCAGTTTTTGGAGTGGCCAGACCCCCCAGCCGGTCGATCGGCTGACCTGGGTGGGTCCCCTGACCAAAATAGAAAATGAAGAAAAAAGGCGGACCCCTTAGCCGGTCAACCAGCTAAGGCATGCGGCGTAGTCAAAGTGGATTAAGTGCAAGCCGGACGACCAGCTGAACGGGCTGCTGTAATAAATGCACTAGCTGTTATTACAGTTTTGGCTTATTTCTTCTTCATTTCCTCACCTACCAAATCCCTAACCCCCAAATCTCTTTAAATACTCACTCACTTCACATTTAATTCATCAAGTGAAGTGTGCAAAATTGTTATTATCATTCAATCAAGCTTTTGAGTCATTCTTGCAATATATTTGAGCTTTTCAAGAGCTTATTCATTTGCTATATCTTCTTCTTGAAGAAAATTTCAGATTCTATCTTTTCTCATTCCTTGAATATATATACACTTTGAGAGCTAAAATCTTGTGAGATCAAATTCTTTGAAGCTTGTAAAGTGTGGGGAAATCCTAAAGAGAGGTTCTCTTGGGTTCTTTGAAGTTGGGCTTCAAAGAGGTGTATAAACTTGGTTTGTGCTTAAGCAAGATTTGAAGAAGTATTATAGTGAAGATTGTTGAAGTCCAAAGGGGAGCTTCCTTGGGCGGCAGATGCAAGCTTGGCCGAACCACCTTAAATCGTTTGTCTCTCATCTCCTTATACTCTTATTTCCATACATGTTTAAATTGACCATATTGTGTTTGATACATTGCTTGAAAGAAATTATTATTTTTTCTGTGAATTTTCTTTTAAAACGAAATTTGGTAATTATATCTTAATTCACCCCCCTCTTAAGATATTTGCACCCACACCCCTTATGTTAAAATATTGACTGGGAGAGGGGCATGGAAATACCCTACGGCTTTCCATATCCGATTCACGTTAATGGTAAATGTCATTAACTTCCCCATCGGAAAGTAGCTCTTTATCTAGATTTAACAAGGTGAAACATAAAATGTTTATTCAACAGGGTGCTAATAAGTTTAGCCATCCCATCGGTGGAGTTCTTTACTAAAGATTGCCTTACGCAACATTGATTCAAGTGACTACCCCATTGGAGGGCTTAAATCAAGAATGTTATGGGGAATAAACATTAGGAGTGGGTGTACACTCAACTTAAATGGTAGGTTCAGCTATCCTATCAATAGAGTTTGCTACCTTATTTAAGAATCCAAAGAAAATAGTGATTGAATTATTCAATTAGATCATATCCAGATAATTGTTAATTCTAATAAGTGGTGGTGCTTAACTTAATGTTCATAAGTTCAGCCATCCCATCGGTGGAGTTCTTGTGAGGACGTTGAGACACTGTAACATCAAGTAGTTTAAATGGTTGATCTACTCAAAAGCAAATGATGTAAAAAGTACTTGTATGTTGTATTTCCAAAGATAGCATACATATTATACATGCATCAATTCTATACTTATAGATTAATTATGATTATATTGTTGTATCCAGAAAAATGTCTTTGTTTAGTCCATTAGCTAAATTCTCAAAGAGCACAAGCTCACTGGACCAAATTTTGTGGACTGGGAACAAAACTTGGACATAGTACTCACCACAGAAGAATACAAGTATGTCCTAACAACTCCTTGTCCTGTTGTAAGGGCTAACTCTTTTGAAGCCCAAAAAAATGTTGAGGCAAAAAGGTAGAACACTAATAGTATGGCCAAGTGCTATATGATGGCTTCTATGTCAGATATTTTGTAGTGCAAGCATCATCATATGGAAACTACAAAAGAAATCATGACCTCACTGTCTCGTATGTTTGCTGATAAGAGCAGGCCCACAAGGCAAGGTGCACTTGGAGAAATTATGAATCAAAGGATGGCAGAAGGAGAATCTGTCAGGGAGCATATGCTCAAAATGATGGATTACTTCAATACTGCTAAGATCCTTGGAGTAAGCATAGATGAACAATCAAAGGTAGGCATGATTTTGGAGATTTTACTGTCATCCTACACCCAGTTCAAGCTCAATTATAATATGAGCAAGATGAACATGGATATGATGGAATTAATGAAAGAGCTCCTAGTTGCAGAAGCCATAATGAGAAATAAAGGCCTCATAATATAGTTCAAGCATCCACTTCTGGACTTAACCCGAAAGGGAGAAGGAAAGGGGAAGCAAAAACATGGTCAAGGGAAAAAGAAGAGAAATGGTGAATAGCCCAGGTAGTTAACAGGTGAAAATTCCAAGTGCAAATGCTTTAAATGTGGCCTAAAAGAACACTGGAAAAAGGATTGCCTGAAGTACTTGGCACGAGGCTAAATAGATACACCTCTTTTGTTCTACATTGAAACATGCTTAGTGGTTGATTCTACTAATTCTTGGATTGTAGACTCTGAAGCCACTAGCCATATTTACAATTCTTTGCATTGGTTTTAGGAAATAAAGGAACTAGCTAAAGGGGAGTTTGCTCTAAGGTTGGGTAATGGAGCAAAAGTATGGGCTGCTGTAGTGGGAGGAATGTGCTTAAATTTTTCATGTAATAGGAAGTTATTTTTGAACAATATTTATTATGTTCTGGATGTACGTAAAAATCTTATTTCTATTTTGCAATTAATATTAGATCATTTTTGCATTAATTTCCATTCTGGTGTTGATATCAGTAGAGATGGAAATATTATTTGTTCCAGTAACATGCATGATAAATTGTTTTATATAAAATCTATTACAAACTCACTGCATAATACAGAACAAACTAATTCCCAAAAAAGGAAGGTTTCTCAACCAATGACATTTATCTTTGGCACCTACGCTTAAGACATATTAGTCTAAAGCAAATTCGGAGATTAGTCGAGGATGGGCATCTTAGCTTATTAGATCTCAAAGATCTACCTCTGTGTGAATCTTGACTCAAATGGAAGATGACTAAATGGTCATTTTCTTCTAAAGAAAAAAGGGCCAAAGAAGTATTGAAATTGGTTCACACTGATATGTATGGTCCTATGAGCAAACCAGCACGAGGAGGTTATAAGTATTTCATTACTTTTACTGATGATTACTCTAGGTATGGATTTGTATATTTGATGCGACACAAGTCTGAATCCTTTGAGAATTTCAAAGAGCTCAAAGCTGAGGCGGAGCGAAAATTTGATAAACATATCAAAGCCCTTTAGTCTGATTGAGGTGATGAATACCTCTCAGGTGAGTTTCGAGACAATCTTACACAAGAAGGGATAGTGTCTCAATTGATTGCACCAGGGACTCCTCAACAAAATGGTATAGCAGAGAGAAAAAATTGTACCCTATTAGATATGGTTAGGTCAAAGGTGAGCCATGCATCATTGACGTGTTAGTTTTGTGTGTAATTTTGTATTGTATTTCTATATCTATTTTGAGGTGTTTTGTGCTCTATTAGGTGTATTAGTATAGCATTTATATCATACTTGAGCATATTAGGCTTTAGATGTCTATAGTTGAACTTAAAGCATAAATGCTACACTAAAGTGCACTTAACTTGTCTTTTAGGTGAGATTTGGAACAATGCTTGGAGTTTAAAATGATGAAGATGTGATGATAAAGCAAAGCCAAAGCTATTTTGGATTAGAAGAAAGCAAGAAGATCGCGTTTGCAAGCACCCGGACGAAGAATGAAGTAACCGGGCGAAACCGAGCTCCACAGGAGCCAAATTTGGAGCTTGCAACCAAAACGGACATGGACTAAGTTTGGAAATGTTTATGGGGTGCAAAATATTAAGAAAAATGGCTTAGGAGATCACCAAAAGCGATATGAAGCCATAGAGAAAAACCGTGCGCGACTCGGAGCCAAAACAAAGCCTAACGGAGCAAAACAAGAAGAGCGGGCTGAGTGCCCTTCAGAGAACCGGTTCACTGGCTCACTAGGCCGGTAAAACCAGTAAGAAACCCTCCTTTGACAGAATTGAGGACCCTTGGTACCGATGCATCGGTTAGGGGTTCTGGTAGTCGCGGAAAATTGGCTATATAAGCCTTCTTTTGGCCATTTTATTGGAGAACAAGTCATATTTTTTCACACCCATCGCCCAAAACCCTAATCCTCTCGTCTCCTACCTCTCACACACTCTTCCATACACAAAATCACTTTGGAATCAAGTATTTAAGATGATCAAACACAAGGATTTGGGCATAGCTCATGGATTGTAAAGCATGGATTTGGATAGAAGGGTATCTCTCTTTTGTCCCAAGTTTAAATATGTATGATTAGAGCAATTTAGGGTGATTATTCTTGTATTTATGGATTTATTACTAATTTTTATTAATGGGAACTTGATGGATTTATGTATATATGCTTTATGCTTAGGGTTTTGATTGGCAAATTTACATTCATGTCTATGTGTTTGTAGAAATGCCTCAATGATTTAGCATATGTTTATTGAAGTCCATTTTTTTGTTAACCATTTGAAATCATTATGCTAGCATGTCTATGTGTTTGTGTGGTGAATAATGAAGTGGGTAAGCTTATATACATGTCTGTGTGTGTGTTTGCATACTTAATAGCATAAATAGCTTATATTGCTTACATGTCAAGTGCAATTACTTAAATTGGTGTAATCTAAGCATGTCTATGTGTTTAGTAGTAGAATATACTGGTGTATTCTCAAATGCCATGCCCTAGATGTGTTTGCTATGCGCTTTAATGTCAATTTCGGCTATTGTGATGTAATCGATGGTGCACAACTAGTAACTAGCCTAGGTCGAGTCCCCTTTGGCTTTAAATCTAGCCAATAAGAGTCCAGATAGGTTTAGTTGACCTTAGTTCACTTAGAAAGGCTAGTTAGTCCACCCTAACACCCTAGGTTCATAAGGACCACGCCGTAGCTCTAAGTTAGGCGAAGCTTAGGGACGAACTCGCACTGAGACCTAAGGCTAGATTGGGGAACTAATTAGAGCATTAAGTGCTAGGGTTAGATCCATCTACACTCACCTAGAACCTTATTGGCTAGCCCTAATTCCTAAGTCATAAAGACCACACCATACCACTAGGTATCGCCACCTAAGGACGGACCCGCACTGAGGCTTAGGGTACCAATTATGAGGCTAATTACAAGTCTAGGTTAGAGCACTTAGTATAATCCATCAAGTAACCCTAGAAAGACGTAGTAATCACCCATAAACAGGACATAATCATGCTAGTTACCCATTTTTGATGTTTGAATCCCCTTAGATTACTTGATTCCCCCGTCACACGCACATCTTTTATTTTCTTGTCCTTAGTTTAGCTTTACCTTTTCGAACTCTTTTTGAACCAAAAATCCCCAAAAAGAGTGCAGTTTAGGTCCCAACATGTAGCTCTTAGGATGCACATAGCTTAGAACACTATACACGTTAGGCTTCCTCGTGGATTTGACCCCGCACTCGTACACACCGTACTATACACGACCCATGCACTTGCGGGCTGTTTAGGCTTGTGCTCATGAATAGCGATCAAGTTCTTGGTGCCGTTGCTGAGGAGGCAATAGTTGTTTGGTTTCTTTGTTTTTGTGTATCTTAGTTTGTTACATGTTTTTTTATCTTTTCTTTTCATGTTTTCTTTGTTTTGAATAATGAAAGAAAAAAAATTGTAAAAAATTTTTGTTGAGCATTGCGAAGAGGAATGCTTGTACTTGATTGAATATGATTAACCTAAATGCTTCTTGGTGGTCCTTCGTATCCTCTTCCCCACCACCAAAACGTGTCCCCATTGCATGTCACATTTGTGGAAGTTTTATGCATCTAACTATTTTCTGTCCCCATTGAAATTCCCTATCTAGGGTTAGTGCTAACTATGACCTCCATAGTCATGCACCATCTTATGTATCTTCATTTAGAAATCATGACTATAGGGATGAATATTCTTGTTATTGCAATCTATGTGGAAGTCGTGCTCATGATTTCAATACTTGCCCTACCTTCCACCCTACTCCCCGATTGCATGCAATGCCTTATGCCCCTAGCAATCATATGCCCATGCATGCATCTTCATCCTATTATCATGATTCTAGGGAGCAACATCATGCATCTTTATATTGGGGTCAAGATGACTCTTCATATTTTCTACCTTATTGCTTTGAAAATCCATCTTCCGTCCCGTTGTTTCCCACTCACACTTTCTCTGAGTTTTATGATAACAGTATTGTTCGTGTTCCTTTCCAAATTCTCTCCCATCTCAACTCGGAAGAACTTTTTTCTTTTAGGTCTCTTTCACGTAGTCAAAAACTTGACTATCTCATATACCTCTGCCAATTTAACCAAAAGTGCCTAGGCCGTATAAGGCAACAAGTTGATAATCAAGATGAGTGCTTGAGGAGAATGGTTGAGAATGAACAACCCATGGTTGGAAGTCTTGATATACCTTTAGAACGGGTTGAAAAGATAAGAGAGAGGCTTAGAGATGAGAGAAATAATGGTGAAAAAGATGATGTGTTGGAAAGACAACTAGAAAGAGAGGTTGATGGAGATATAATATCATGTAGTAAGGATGAGGATAAGCTTAAAGACACTATGGTTCTTGATGATTCCAATGGATATGTTTTAGAGGAAATAGTACTCTATTCTCTAAAGCTTCCAACACTTTCCATTGATTCACGTGAGCCTTTTCTTTCTCCTTATCCCACACATTCCATAAACTTAGAGGTTGAGTCTCATGATCATAGCACTCATTTGCATTTTGAGTCCTTATTTAGGGAGTCTAGGGTACACACCTCCCTTGAGCATTCACGCATCCATGACTCAAAATCCTTTGAGTCCCTATTGTCCCCTTCATGTGTGTTTACCTCGTACAAAAAGCATAATGGTGAGATGACACCCACTAGTGATGAATGTATTGTTGAATTTAAAGAGACTTTAGCTAGGGAAGGTTTAGAGTCATCCATTGGGGAAAACAAGACATCAGAAAATAAGACATCAATTTTGGAGGTTTTAGATGATAAGTCTCTTGGAGTTAAGAATTATGATATTGAAGAGAATAGCAACTCTAAGAAGACACATAAAAAAGAAATTGGTGTGCTTGAAAGAATGATCTATGGGTTTCTTTGGATGTTTGATGATTTATTGATGGAAATAGAGCCCGTAAGGATTGAATCCACCCCTCACGAGAAGTTAGAGCAACCAACGCTTGAACATGTTATATCTTGTAGAGAGGAAAAGTGTAGCACTTCATCATCCCTTACCTTTGCCCTTCCTTCTCTGAGAGTCATTCCAACCCCCTTTTCCCATTTCGTTGAGTCTCCCTAGTCGAAGCTCACGTTCAAGCCTTCATGCAAAGAACATTTTCATTTAGGGTTAGAAAGCACGTTTCCCATGTTGCATGCATTAGACCTATCTTTGACCCATGGAAAGGGTGTGTTCCTAGTTCTTGATTATGAAAAGAAGGCCATGGGGTGGTTAGTTAGAGATCAAGTGGGGCACGATCTTTCACGTTTATACATGACACCTTCTGCATTTACCCATACTTTTCCTTCCACTATCTATGCGTGGTTGAATATCCGGCAATTTGTGCCTCTTAATTTTGAACATGTACTGCTCTAACACTACCACCCAGCTGGAGGGATTAAATCCAGCGCTACTAGGAGGCATTCTAGACATGTGTATACTTTTCTTGTTTTCCTTGTCTTTTACTTGCTTTCATTTTTCTTATTTTTACCTATTATACTTGCTTTCTTGTTTACTTTCCTTGATTTCCACTTTTCTTTTTGTTTATTTTCTTTTTCACCTTCCCAAGTGTTGATCCTCAACTCTATTATTTTCCCTTTTCTATACACCTTGTTTATTCATTTGATGATACAAGTGTGAGCTTGCATGACATATGCTACTAATTGTATACTTTGAGTGTTCGTCATTTGTCAAAAAATAGGGTTAGTGGATAAATTATTAATCATTAGCATTGAAGAGTTTCAAAAGAATGCAAGGTTGTATCTATCCTTTCTCTACTTGTCCTCTTTTATCTACCCCATCCCCACCACCCTTACTTACTTTGTGTTGCCTATTTGCTTGTTGAGTAGTATTATTCTATTTGCTTGATGACAAGCAAAGTTTAGGTTTGGGGGTGTGGGAGTTTGGTTTTCTTGTTATATACTTTGTATAGTGTAGATTAAATTATGTGCTTTAAAATGGTGAAAATTTTTCAATTTTTATGTATATTGAGTTAGTTATTTCTTGGTTGATCATTGTGTTAGCTATTGTGGTTGACTCAATTGATTAGTGAATATGAGTTGCATTGTGGGCAATGAATTGAGTGGATTGAAAATCAGGTCTTGGAGGGGATGCCCTTGAATGTTGTAGGGAGTGAGGACATTTAAGAATGACCCTTGTAGCCACCCCATAGCTTGGTGGGAAAGAGTGTTGAAAAGGTTGTTGATATGAATGCCTTTTCCTTGATTGGTTCTTTTTGATGTGCTGAAACCTTTCTTTTTCCTTTTCTTTTCTTTTATTTTTGTCTGAATACAATGCAAAGCATGAAAAAATCCAAAAAAAATGGAAAAGGCAAAAAGATGCAAAAATATCCAAAAAAATTTGAAAAAGAGAAAAAGCCAAAGGCACCAAAAAGTTTTGTGAATAAGTGTATAAGTGGCACAGTGTCAACTTAGCACAAGCTATCCTTTATATAGATATGTGAATAAGGCTTTTTATAAGCCATTGCATATATATATTCTCTCTCTTCTTGTCTTTAAGGCTTTGTGCATGTTGAGGAGGCCATGATAGATGAGGGCGCGCGAAATATTAACATCCCAACTGCATGAGCTAGAATCCTAGGCTCGTGGTGGCTTGGCTACTTTGGAAAGTCCTAAAAAGAATGAGCCCCTTATGAGTAGAGGGAATATCCAAAGAGGCTTAGAGATCTCTCTATAATAGGAATGCCCTCTTCATGTTTCTTATACTAACCTTGATAGAGAGTCAATCCCTTAGGTAACCCTTTGCATCGGCTTTAGAAATAAACTTAAGATTGGGCTAGCTTAGGGACAAGCAAGGAGAAGGTTTGGGAGTGTTGAGGTGGTGGTTCGTGTGTAATTTTGCATTGTATTTCTATATCTATTTTGAGGTGTTTTTTTCTCTATTAGGTATAATAGTATAGCATTTATATCATACTTGAGCATATTAGGCTTTAGTTGAGCATATTAGGCTTTAGATGTCTATAGTTGAGCTTACAGCATAAATGCTACACTAAATGCACTTAACTTGTCTTTTAGGTGAGATTTGGAACAATTATTGGAGCTTAAAATGATGAAGATGTGATGATAAAGCCAAGCAAAAGGTGATTTGGATGAGAAGAAAGCAAGAAGATTGCATTCGCAAGCTCCCATACTAAGAATGGAGAAACCAAGCCAAATCGAGCGCCACGGGACCCAAATTTAGTTGGATATGTATGGGGTGCAAAATATGAAGAAAAATGGCTTAAGAGATTCCTAAAAGAGATACGAAGCCATAGAAAATAACTGCTTGCAAATTGGAGCCAAGATGAAGCCGAACGGAGCAAAACAAGAAGAGCCGGTTGAGTGCCCTTCAGAAAACCGGTGCACCGGTTCACTAGGATGGTAAAACCAGTAAGCAACCCTCCTTTGGTAGAATTGAGGACCCTTGGTACCGATGCACCGGTTAGGTGTTCCGATAGTCACGGAAAATTGGCTATATAAGCCCTCTTTTGGCCATTTTATTAGAGAACAAGTTATATTCTTTCACACCCATCTCCCAAAACCCTAATCCTCTCATCTCCTACCTCTCACACACACTTCCATACATAAAAGCACTTTGGAATCAAGTATTTAAGAGGATCAAACACAAGGATTTGGGCATAGCTCATGGATTGTAAAGCATGGATTTGGATAGAAGAGTATCTCTTTTTAGTCCCAAATCTAAATATGTATGCTTAGAGCTAGTAGGGTGATTATTATGTATTTATGGATTGATTACTACTTTTTATTAATGGGAACTTGATGGATTTATGTATATATGCTTAGGGTTTTGATTGGCAAATTTACGTTCTTGTCTATGTGTTTGTAGAAATGCCTCAATGATGTAGCATATATATATTAAAGTCTATTTTACTATTAACCATTTCTAAATCATTATGCTAGCATGTCTATGTGTTTGTGTGGTGATTAATGAAGTGGGTATGCTTATATACATATTTATGTGTGTGTTTGCATACTTAATAGCATAAAAAGCTTCTATTGCTTACATGTCGGGTGTGATTGCTTAAATTGGTGTAATCTAAGCATGTCTATGTGTTTAGTAGTAGAATATACTAGTGTAATCTCAAATGCCATGCCCGAGATATGTTTGTTATGTGCTTTAATATCATTTTCGGCCATTGTGATGTGATCGATGGTCCACACTTAGTAACTAGCCTAGGTTGAGTCCCCTTTGGCTTTAAATCTATCCAATAAGAGTCCAGGTAGGTTTAATTGACCTTAGTTCACTTAGGAAGGCTAGTTAGTCCACCCTAACACCTTAGTTCGCATCGAATCCTAGGGCCAGATTGGGGAACTAATTAGAGGACTAAGTGCTAGGGTTAGATCGATCTACACTCACCTAGAATCTTATTGGCTAGCCGTAATTCCTAAGTCATAATGACCACGTCATACTACTAGGCATCGTCACCTAGGGGCGGACCTGCACTAAGGCTTAGGGTACCAATTAGGAGGCTAATTACAAGTCTAGATTAGAGCACTTAGTATAATCCATCAAGTAACCCTAGAAAAACATAGTAATCACTCATAAACAGGACGTACTCACCCTAGTTCCCCATTTTCGATGTTTGAATCTGCTTACATTACTTGATTCCCCTATCACACACACATCTTTTATTTCCTTGTCCTTAGTTTAGATTCACCTTTCCAAGCTTTCTTTAAACCAAACAAAAAGAATGTAGTTTAGGTCCCAACCCGTAGCTCTTAGGACGCACATAGCTTATGACACCAAACACGTTAGGCATTCCCGTGGATTCGACCCCGCACTCGTACACACCGTACTACACACGACCCGTGCACTTGTAGGCTATTTAGGCTTGTACTCACGAATAGCGATCACATCATTACCTTTATCTTTTTAGGGGTATGCCCTTGAAATAGTAGCATACATCTTGAACTTGGTACCATCTAAATCAGTACCTAGGACACCTCAAGAAATATGGACTGGGTATAAGCCTAGTTTAATTCATCTCCACATTTGGGCTGTCCAGCTTTTTCACTTAATAGTAATGCTTCAAAATTGGAACCAAGATCTGAGTTATGCTATTTTATTGGATATCCTCAAGGAACCAGAGGGGGGATCTTTTATAATCCTAAGGAGCTAAAGGTGTTTATAAGCACCTATTCTAGAAGCTTAGAGAATGGTGAAATGGTCCAGAAAACACTAGATTCTGAAGTTGTTCTAGATAAGATTTCACAAGAATCTCCAGTAACAATGTGGTAACTACGAATGGAAAAGAACAGCATATTACACATAATATATCCAAGCCTTGTCGTAGTAGGAAGATATCCAAGCCTTCTGATAGATACTATGAAGAGTCATTTCAAACTTCTTTAGAGAATTAAGTGGTGGATCCCACAAGTTATGATGAAGTAGTTTCCAACATAGATACTAACCAATGGCATAAGGCAGTGGATTTAGAGTTAAAATCTATGTATTCTAACAAAGTTTGGGATCTTGTAGTTGCACCTGAAGGGTAAAACCTATAGGGTGCAAATGGGTCTATAGGAGGAAAAGAGGAGTTAATGGAAAAGTTGAAACCTTTAAAGCAAGGTCAGTGCCGAAAGGTTATACTCAGAAAGAAGGGATCGATTATGAGGAAACTTTCTCACCAGTAGCCATGCTTAAATTCATTAGGATATGTCTGTCCATCGTATGTCATTATGACTACGAGATTTGGCAAATGGACATCAAGATAGGTTTCTTAATAGAGTGTTTGACGAGACCATTTATATAACACAACCAGATGGATATGTTGCTAAAGGCCAGGAGCATATGGTTTGTAAGTTAAAAAAAGTCTATTTATGGACTAAAGCAGACATCTAGAGCATGGAACATCAAATTTGATAGGGCAATTATATCTTATGGTTTTGATCAAAATATTAATGAACCTTGCATGTATAAGAGGCGTAATGGAAATGTTGTAGCTTTTTTGGTTCTGTATATGGATGATATCCTACTAATTGGAAATGATGTAGGGATGTTATCATTCATCAAAGTTTGGCTTTTTACTTAATTTCAAATGAAGGATTTAAGAGAAGCTAATTATGTTCTAGGTATCAAGCTTATGCGAGATTATACGAATATAAGGCTAGCCCTATCTCAAGCTTCATTTATTGAGAAGATATTGGTCAGGTTTAACATGCAAAACTCTAAGAAGGCCTCATTACCTTCTAGACATGGAGTTTATCTATCTCGGGATCAATATCCTAAAACACCTAAGGAAATAGAGAGCATGAAGTGAGTCCTTTATGCTTTGGCAATTGGAAGCCTCATGTATGCTATGTTATGTAATAGACTAGATATCTGCTTTGCTATTGACATGGTTAGTAGATATCAATCAAACCCTGGACCGGCACATTGGGTTGTGGTTAAGCATATATTCAAGTTCCTGCAAGGAACTAAGGATTATGTGTTGAAATACCATGTAGATGATCTAACGCCATTAGCCTATACAGACTCGGATTTCCAATCTGATAGAGATTCTAGGAAGTCGACTTCTGAATATATTTTCACTTTGTCAGGAGGAGCTATTTCATAGAGAAGTGTGAAACAAAATTGTATTGCTGACTCTACCATGGAGGTCGAATATATAGTAGCATCTGAGGCTGTAAAAAAGGCAGTATGGCTAAGAAAGTTCCTTTTAAACCTAAAAGTTGTGCCGATAGCTCAAAAAATGATAACGTTGTATTACGACAACAACGGTGCTGTTTCACAGTGCAAAGAGCCCAAGAATCACAAAAAGGGTAAACACACTGAACGGAAATATCATTTGATCCGTGAGTTTATCCAGAGAGGAGATGTAGTAGTTGAAAAGATAGCTTCAGCAGAAAACTTGGCAGACCCATTAACAAAGACTCTTCCAGAGAAAATTTTTACCACATATTTGAAGTCCATGGGTATTAGGTTGTCTAAAAGTGATATTTAGTGCAAGTGAGAGATTGCTAGGATTAGTATACCCTAAAGCTCACTCGTACATGACATTTTGGATGTTAAATAATGTATAATCATTTTTGTTAAATAGTATTATGAGTTTCTTATATATTATCTCTATTATGTTTTATTGATGCATGTATAAAGGTCTTTTGACTTGAACTAATGTCTTGGGTGTGCAGTGAGGCTGGACGCGCAGTTAGTCCAAGTCTAGATTTAGTCACATCATAAATTGAATCTATAACCGAATAGTAGTGTTGGGCACTATATTAGGATAAGGTTATATTGAGCAAGTCTCCTCTTTAAGGGTGATCTACCTAGGTCATTGGTGGACTTTCCAGATTTGTCTCAATAGTACGTGTGTCACAAATTGGAAAAGACCATTGTGAATATGTTTTCTAGAGATGTACTATCAAAGAAGAAAACAAGGCATTCACTACTACTATGATTCAATGTAGGTGAGATCTTACTTTATTAAGATCAACATCCTTGTGCATTAAGTGCTAAGTTTTAAATTAATTGAAACATGAATATGCAATATGGAATCTATGTGCCCCCTTTGGGATTACCGAAATTTATCATCCGAATCTAAATCTAATGATACTACCTTTATAGGTGTATCAGTCATATGGCTTGAGGGTCGCTCTCAAGATCAAGAGATTCCATGACCAAGGATGGTTGGCAATAAGACAAGAAACCCAACAGAAAAAGATACAGCTAAGGAGGTGATAGTCCACAGGCCAGAGGACTGGTCTTAGATATAGGTATACATAGAGGGACATTATGGTCGGTTATTTAGTAGGTCAAACACAAAGTTCACATTCTTTTGTGATAAGCTTTTGGATATAGTAATTATTTTTGGAGTGTAACTTTGATCTTATGGTGGAATAGATCGGAGTTAAAAATAATTATTATGTCGCCTAGATCGGGTAAGGACATTTTAAATTATTTTTGAAAGCTAAGGTTAATTGTGTCTTCCTGGTTCCTCCCCTAGTTCAAATGACTTTGAGAAAGTCATCTTGAAAGAGTAAATTCTATATTGTGGTAGTAGCTTTATTGGGCCAAAGCTTGGAATTGGGTTTGGGTTTTCTTTAGAGTCTAAGATAACCTAATTGGGCTAGGATGGTTTCCTAAGCCTACACATAGATTATAGACTATGTGTTGGGCTCGGATAGTGGGTATGGCCCAAGTCTTCCAAGATAAGTGGACAACTTACAAAAGACTACAAAAACAAGTGGACAACTTGCATAAGTCTTCCAAGACAAGTGGACAAGTTGCATAAGGAAATTACTACATGGAAATTTTCTCTCATATGGAAAGATTAGCAACTTGGGGTGCCAAGGTTCTCTCTATAAATAGACAAGACCCTACACCTTTTACGTAATCCACTTTGTACTTAATTTCTTCTCTTTGGTAAGAAAATACTACAGCACATAGTATGCACTTATTCTGTGATTTTTGCTCTAGTTTTCAAGAGCATATTACTTTGCTTCTTCCCACACAAGAGGCTATTCTCTCAAGATAAATCTCTTCAATCATAAGGAAGAAGACTAGGAAGTTGCCTATTGCGACACCCTTATAGTAAATTTTTTGTGGCCTTATTCGTGAGTAAAAACAAAGCTTGTGACGGTTATAGCTTCATCAAAGGCCTTATGCTTCAAGAGGTTAGCTTTACATACTTTTGCAAATACTAGTTATGTTCTACATGTTTTTAAGCACGTTCTTGTTTGTGTTATGTGGATATATTGTTTTCCTAGCATGTTTTCTTAGTTAAATTTTTTAAAATATGGACTAGGATACATCACACTTAATAATATCGATCCTATGGGAGATAGATAGTGAAAAGATAAGGATAGAGAGATACAACCTTAGTAGAGAGCTCAAACGCTTAAAAAAAAAAGAACAAATTAGTAAACAATTCCATGCAAGTGAAAATTAGCATTTGAATGATAAATAAAGATGTATGCAATAGATTGGTGCTCTACAAATGACAAAAGGAGTAATAAAAAAGTAAGGGAGTAAAAATCTAAACTACTAAAAACAAAAGCAAACAAAGGATAAGCCAAAGCAATCTAATCTATTAAAAAAAAAAGAAAAATAAGCAAAAGACAAACTAAACTGACAATTCAAATCAAGTAACAAATAAAAAAATGGAAAAGAAAGATATATATACAAACTTAGGGTGCCTTCTAGTTGCGCTGGATTTAATGCCATCAACCGAGCATTGATGTTAGAGCAAAATATCTTAAAAATTCTTTGTCAAAAATTGCCGAATAATCATCAAAGCACAAAAAGTAGAAGGAAAAGGATCATGCCACTAATAATAAAGCAATGAATAAACCATTCCTTTTCAAAATCCTACTCTGAATTTTTAAAGAAAAGTGTGTGCTCTAATGTAGGAGGGACCATACACAAATGAAAGGGATCATACCTCGCTTGCTTACTAATTAACTACCCCATAGCCTTCTTTTCATGATCTAGGTTTAAGAACACACCCATCCCATGGGTCAAGGATAAGTCAAATGCATGCAAAGTGGGTGGTGTGTGTCGTAGTCCCAGATGACAGTGTTCTATGTAGGAAGGCACAAAGGTAAGCTCCAAAATTAGGGGAAACTCAATAAAAGGGGTGGACACAAGTGGAGGGGTGAAGCAGACTCAAGAGACTATCCATCATGCAAACAAGTAGGATCAAGGGAAGTACGCACACCTAACTGTCTAAGTGTATACTCGGAATCAATTTTAGTACTAAGAACAACAAGGTCATCATCCAAATGTGTGTGAAATGTGGAAAAGAAGGAAAGATAGGCTCATACTACTCAATAATAGAAGGTGAAAACATGGAAGGATAGGTAATACTTCCTCCAGACATAACCTAAGTCATCATGAACCGAAATACAATCATACTTATCCATTTCCTCACTAAAAGATATGAACTCTTCGTCAACCTCTTTCTCTGTCTCGCTACCTCAATCATCATGGTTTTCCCCCTAATTCCCCTATCCATAGGCCGCACTCTTATCCTATCAACCCGATCAAAAGGTGTCTCAACGCTCATAACAGGTCGCTCATTCTCAATTCGCCTAATTAAGCACTCGGCTATTTAGGATAATCTTTTTGACATCCTAACTAGCCTCTTTTGATTCGATTGGATCATTTGGGTGCTAAGAAGAAATTAGGATTGGGTTTGTTCAACAAGTTACTCTAATTGCTTCCAAGATATAGGCCTAATGGAGGAGGACTCACCTGAGTGAAAAAGATAAGCATCTTGATTAGGATCATTATAGGCATATCTATCAAAAAACTTGGAAGAAGAATAGGTGGAAAAAGAGAATGCGGGAGATGGATTCTCAAAACTAGAAGGTGCATAGTTGGAAAAGTCATCTCAACCCCAATGTGAAAATACATGATGTGGCTGCCCTATAATCATAATAACTAGATAAAGATGCATGAATGGATGTTTGACTAGAAGGAGCATTACAAGAATTAGCACAATAATGGGGGTCGATATATAGAAATGAGACAACAATTAGTGTCATGCTTACAACTACCACATAAAACACAAGCATTGTACACATTTGGTATGAGGGCAAAGGATACAAGTGAAAACTAAGAAGCATTCGACCTATCCATAATCAATCAATCACAAGTGGACCTCTTCTAAATGCAAAAAATTATATTTTTTTCATTTTTTCAATTTTTTTGGTTTTTTCAATGCAAGAAAGCAAATAAAGATACAACAACATGCAAGCAAATAATCACAAACACAAAAGCACATAAGATCAGTATCGTGCCTCTCTAGCAATGGTGTAAAAAACTTGATCGTTATGACTCGGTGTGTAGATAAGTGCAAAATTACAACCAAGTCTTAACCCACATGTGCGCAAATTGAAAATAGTATCGAGTTCTTGAGTACGGGATTGTCTCCATAAGAAGGCTCCTTAGTTCAGGCTCTATATGCTTGTGTGCTTAGAGGAAGCTATATGTGTGTGTTTTTCTTTTCTTGGGATGGAAAAGAGCTTATGAAAACAAAAAATAAGCCTAAACTACGGAGGAGCAATGGGTGCGAAGCTAAGGAAAGGAAACACAACAAGGTAGAGAAGGACCTCGGGTGATTATGTGTTGTAATTAGTGCGAAGCTAAGGAAAGGAAACACAACAAGGTAGAGAAGGACCTCGGGTGATTATGTGTTGTAATTAGGCTTCGGGCTATGGTAATTATTTGGATCTATCTATGGTTTGACTTCATCTTTTGAAATGGCTTAGCTAATTAACCTTATTATCTACTAATTGCAGGTGCACTGCTATCCCTAAGTGACGTCTTTCAGAAGCATAGGAATGTTCAAGCAATTATAATTTTCGGGCTTAATTAACTAATTCTTTTATCCTGTCTCACGGACAACCTCGTTATCCTCTAAGTCTCGATGCAACTCTATCTTAATTAGAGTATAGCTTTGTCCTTATCACTTAGGGTTCTTGGGCTTAGCTAATTAGGTCTATAAGTGATGTGATTGAGTCTAATCCTACTATTTAACTCATTAGTTAAATTTAAAGTTAAGAACTAAGTCATCCAGGATAAATTAAACTATTTGGAAGCCTATGAACTAGATTTAAAGCTAAAAGCAACTCAACCTAGCTTAAACATAAATTAAGACCACCAATCATGCATCACAATAGCAAGATATAATCATTTAAGCACAATGGAACACATGCATCTTAATTGAGGCATTTAACACACACATAGACGTGCTTGAGAAATAGCCATTAAACAAGGAAATCAAAGCATGTATTCAACGCCATAGATGTACACAAAGCACTTATTCATAACCCTAACCTAATATACAATAACAATCAACCTAGATTAAGCCTCATCGAACATGCTATACATAAAAGTTAAGGAAGAACAAAGAGAACTCCTCTAAATCTTGCTCCAAATCTACTCCGATCTCTTCTAATCCTTGTTACAAGCTTATATCCTTGCTTGGTATGGTGTGTGGATGGTGTTTTTGGGTGTTGTGAAGTGGGATTAGGGTTGGGTTAATTGAGCTTTAAAAAAATAAACTTCCTCCCTTATTTTTATGCTAAAAAAGGGGTTTAAATAACTATTATTAGGCTCTGTCAATTGCCTCAATTGATTGATTAGCAAGAATATAACATGACCAACAAGAAGTGCAGCATCTTCTCTATTTACTGGTGCTGCCAATCACCTCTGTCGGTCGACTGGCAGAGTGATTGGTAAGATCTATAAGTTGCCCAAGATCTCTACTCTTCATCTAGTGTTTGCTTTCTAGCCCTTTCATCTTCTTTTATGCTCATTCCTAGACCTAACATGCATTTAAAACACAAAATAAGGCATTAATGAGGCATTTATGCATCTTAATTCATTATGCAATATCATTAATTATTCACAAGTGACACACTAAATACACACAAATAAGCTCTAAACACTCTAAAAATGTATGCACTTTTGATCAACCGAAACACACACATCACGTAGCTTAGTCGTAGTTAGCTTAGATAGCAAAACTTCATCACTATAATTATCTTTATGCCTAGATTTTTCCTTTTCGCTATAATTATGTTTATGACTTTGCTGTAAATAAGTTTAGGCCTTATTACTTGAGCTACAATTAACTTTGTGGCTTTGGTCTTGTAAAGTGGTAGCTATAATTCAATTTATGGCAAGATCAATTTTAGTGTGATTCAATTCGTGGTGCGATTGACATTAATGAATGGTGCTTTGTTGTAGATTTTCCTTGTATAAATTGTGGATCTATCTTAATTTCATTTCACTTGTAATAAAATTGATGATTTGGTTTTGTTCGATTTTGTCTTGATCTTTGTTTGATTTTGTTACAATTGAAGACTCTATATCTCAGCTTATTAAAAATCCATAGACAGAGCTTCGGACAAGGGATAAAGAATCCACTTTGGTAAAATTGTTTGAGGAAACTCTTGACACACACTGGGGGCACAAGAAGGTTTGACCTTCGTGCTTGAAAGGCACTTGGCTGAGGTTTTGGCCAAGGGTGTGTTGCCTACTTAAAGCTTTCCCAAGCTAACAATGAGATAATAAATGATTTGATCTAGCTTACTTTTTCTTGAAATGCTTAAACCCATAAAAATCAAAGGGTTTTTTTTTTTTCTAACAGGTACAATGTTGCACTAATTAAGGTCCATTGATCTCTTTGATATGGCAATTTACCATATTTAACTATTCTAACATTAAATATAACCCAACCCCTAAACCATGGGTTAACTCAATAATTCCCTTTTCAAATCTAAATAATACATTAATAGTCAAAATCATAAGCAAAGGAAATAATCTAAATAATACATATCTTCAATTTGCAAGGACAATGATGGCACTACATCTAGCTGCATGTGAGAAACAAACAAATTAACGTATAGTGAAAAAGTCCACTATACTAATTAGAGTTTGTATCTCTTCATTGAGCCTATGATCATGTAAAGACCCTGGATTTGATCGTGTTTGATGTTTTCTTAGGGATTATTGAGTAAGCTTCACAATGGATTGGGGATTATAAGCTTTAGGGCCAAAGTCAAAATCTCTTAATAGCATAAGCTTTAAATTTTCTTATTTTCAGATAGTATAATCATTTCTTTTTCTTATTAAATATATCATTTCATTTTAATAATATGCTTTTTTTTGCCTTTGTTCTCTTATTTTTCTTCTTTGTGCTTGAAGGTTAGTTTTTTCTTTTTTAATTTTATGTATTTAAATGTTTTATTATTCTTTAAAAAAGCAACAGTCTAAAACATCATCACAAGCTTATTCTAGTATTGATTTTTCCTTCAATTTAATTTTCTCAATATCAATATCTTCTTTTCTCATATTTATACGTTTTCATTAAGATGAATTTTGATTTGAATGCGCTTCTTGAAAATGACATAGGGAATGATAATAATGGTCAATACACTATGAAGGATATTTTCAAACCATTTATGGGTCAATGTTTTCTTAATGAGGAAAAGGCTTTCATTTTCAATAAAAATTTTGCTCAAAAACATGGTTTTTCATTTTTGAAGAACATATTTATATTTGGTGCACATGGAAAAAAAAGGTAATGTAGTTTTGTTTTGTAGCTATGCAGAAAAACCATTGGAATAAACTAGTTGATTTAATCAAAGAACAAAGGAATAGAGGATCAATTATATGTGAATGCAAAGCTCATACGCTAACTATCTTGAAGAAATTATTTGATATTTTCCTAATAATGGCAAGTTGCAAACTTTGAAGAAGATCACAACCACAAGTTATAGTCCCCTGATTAAGTTTGTTTCCTTATAATAAATCTCTATGTGAAGATGACGAAGAGTGCATTTTTTATAAAAGAGGGAGGTCTTCATGTTAAACAAATTATGCATCTAATGGAGCTTGAAGAATGTGCTAAACAAGGCCATTTTCCTTTTCTAGCTAAGGACATTAATAATTTATTCAATAAAGTTTATAGAAGAGAAAGTAAGAATGATGCAATAGAGATGTTTTGAAATTCTACAAATTTGTTAAAGATGAGAACTCCAACTTTCAATACACTTTCATGGTTGGTGAAGAGGGAAGGCTGGAGCACATTTTCTGGATTCCAGCACATTGTTTTGAGTAGTACCAAAAGTTTGGAGATATTACTCTATTTGACACAAATTATAAGGTGAATAGATATGGGTCGTTTGGTACATTTGTGGGCATTGACAATCATAGAACAATAGTATTACTGGGTTGTGCACTAATTCAAAATAAGATGAGAAGCAGGTTGTCATGGCCAATGAAGATAAAACATGTTTATATGTTTTATAACTATAAGTACTCTACAAAATCACAATTTATTACAAGCTTATTTTACAGATGTGTCATTGATGCAAAAGGCTTCTTTAACAATTTTGATAAATCAAGATCTGTGGATGACTAAAGCTATAGCAAGTGAAAATGCCAACTACAAAGCATGCATTTGGCATATCACTTCTAAATTTAGTCGTTGATTCACTTTAATATTATATATATATATATATATTAGCCATATTCACAATTTTGCTCTGATTTCTACAAGTCATACAAGTTAGACACTTCTAAGGAATTCAAGCATCAATGGTCACTTCTTGTTATGTTGTAGCTCAAGTGTAGAGCCTAAGCACATACTGAAATTAAGAAAGATTCAAAGGAGAATAAAAATTTCCAACTATGGTGTGTCTTAGTTATGGTAGGATTAATGAGAACGGACACCCTGGTCTTGAAAGACAAAGAATTCTCCTATATAAATAGGACTCTAGCATTAGTTGTTTGTGAGGTATGTCTTACAAGAGGCCTAGATTGAGAGAGAGAGAGCTATTGTAAGAACACTTTGAGGAAGGGTTTACACTTTTTAGGCTGTGTAAAAAGTTCTATTGAGTATGCAACTCTTTCTATTTAGCGGATGTTCTCTTGGACGTAGACAGAGGGGAAAACTACGTTTAATTATGTGTGTTCTTTTCTCGTTATCTGTGCTTTAGTTCTACTACGTATGTGTGTTTACACGTCTTAATTTCCTAACAAGTGATATCAAGAGCTGGGTTAGAGGAAGGATGCTGGTTTGCACGAAAAACAAAAAATAAGACGCTAGCAAGGAGTTCGAAATAATTACAGATCTATTGGTCATGTTTAGAGGCCTTTCCTAGGTTCAATCATTGATCTGTTTATTGTTGTGCATTTTTTAGCATGAGAAGAGTAAGGTCCTAAAATTTCGTGACAATCTCACGGTCAAATTATGAGATACAAGCAGGTCAAGTTTCATGAAATTATTGTCAAAAGTCAAATAAAGGGTTTGACCAGTTTCGATTGAGGGGTTTTAGGGGTTTGCCCGAGTTGATCGAGGGTCTCCTTAATGTTTTTTGATGTTTTGAATCTGTTTTTGGGGTCAGTTTTGCCAAATTCTTGCTAGATTGCTAAGTTTTAGCAGATTTGGTGCATCGGAGGCAGGACAACGACTGGTACAAAGTTTGAAACTCTAATGTTCGATGGTAACATGAACTTTAACTTGTGTAAGAATACTATCGAGGACCTTTTGATGTAGCAAGGCCTTGATGAAGTGCTAGAAGAGGTGAAATCAAATGAAGTCAACAATAAGTCCCTATAATGAAGAGTCGTAAGTACGGTTCAGTTGGCATTAGCACTACAAATTAAATGTCATATGATTGATGCGACAATGGTGAGTGGTGTATTTGACATGTTGGAGAACATTTATGAGTTGAAGTCAATCACCAACCAATCACATTGAGGACGAAGCTCTACTCGTTCAAGATGGAAGAGGAAACCGCCATCCAAGATCACATCAACAAATTCAACGAGCTAATGGTCGAGCTCATAAGCGTTGAGGAGCCTAATAAGAGAATTTCGAATGAGGAACAAGCGCTCCTACTACTATCTTCCTTGCCGAAGTCATATAAGCTATTTCTGCAATCAATTCTTGTTGGCAAGAAGACTCTCAAGTTGAACAAAGTGACTGCGCTCGTAAGGGAGTACGGGAGGATGTTCGGAAAAAGTAATGCACCTAGTGGAGACCAAACACTAGCCATTGAGGATTCAAATCGAGGGAGGAATTCTTGAAGAGGGAATTCTCATAGAGATAGATTGAGATCAAAAAGCCGAGCTCGAAATGGAGAAGACAATCAAGAGTGCTACGATTATAAAGAAAAGGGCCATATCCAATCAAGATGTCCTTGATTGAGGGAGGACATGAAAAGCCTTAGAGAGTGGAGATCTAAGGGCAAGGAGAAAGTTCATGATAAGGACTCCAGGAACCTAGTTGAGGGCGTTGATAATGACTATGTTGAGTGTTGTTTAATGGTGGTAAGTGGGGATGTTACTGAAGACTCAAGGAAGAAGACAGACTGGGTGTTGGATTTAGTGGGAACATTTCGTGTTTGTAATAAAATAAAGCTAGTTTCGGCACTTTGCTTTTGTGTAAGAGGCTTGGAAACATCATTTTTTAGAACAACTAGAAGATGCGAGTTACTGGCATTAGGAAAGTTCGCCTAAGGCTCAACAATGGTATTATCAAGACTGTCTCCAATGTGAGGTATGTGCCGTTTCTTGTGTCCAACATGATTTCGCTTGGTGAGTTGATAACAAGAAGACACAAGTACATTTGTGAAAAAGACTACTGCAAAGTGTATCATGAAGAGGAGTTAGTTCTTGAGGGCAAGAAGAACGAGAAACACATGCTACTTAGAGGGATGCACCATGCAGAAAAGTAAAAGAGACAAGTGTGAAAAAAGCTCAAGTAAAGGCTGAGAAGAAGAGAAGAATAATATTCTCACCTACTATGGAAATTCTTGGCACTACTCACCAAAAGAGGAATTTGTCGGGTTTTGGCTCGAGTGCAGAGCCCAAGCCCACATTGAAATTATGAAAGAGTTATAAAAAGAGTAAAAATTCCGATTGTGGTAAGTGTCCTAGTTATGGTAGGATTGATGAGAAAGGAAACCCTTATCTTAGAGGACAAGGAATTCTCCTCTATAAATAAGACTTTAGCATTAATTGTTTGGTGAGTTGTGTGTCTTGGAATAGGTCTAGGTTGAGAGAGAAAAGCTATTGTAAAAACACCATAAGGGAGGATTTAGACTTTTCGGGAGTCCTATTGAGTGTGTAACATTTTTCTATTTAGTAGAGGTTGTCATGGACATAGGCAGATAGCTGAACCATGTCTAACTATGTATTCTTTTCTCGTTATTTGTGCTTTAGTTCCGTTGTATATGTGTTTATACGTCCTAATTTCCTAACACTTATAATTGCAAAGTACAATATGCGAACAAACAAGCATGTGCATAATTTATATCAGATACTTCTAGGTGCCAAGATATCATTGCCACTATTTTTATCAAGAGATTTTTATCAAGCATGTCCGACTTGTTACATCAGAGAGCATCAATGCCTTTATCAAGAGATTTGTTGCTTCTAGCTTATGTTTGATCAAGTTCATGAAACAAGAAAGACTTAATAATTCGTATTATTTACTCAATTTTTATTTTAGTTTTTGTTTAAGTAAATGTTTTACATTTGATTACTGGTTTAAAATTACGTGATTGTTTGTGTGGGTTGAACTTGCAATAGAAGACATTGAGCATATACAACTGCAAAACACCACGTTAGAGAAGCATAAAGGGTCTTTTATGAGATCGAAGACACCATTAGAGGAGCAAATATACCAGTTTCACACCATTTGCTTTCAAAAAGTTTCGAGATGAGTTTGCAATGCAACTCAGTATACAGTGCTTGAAATTAATTTTCATCAATTGGTGATGTAATACTTTGATGTAACAAGGAGTCAATATTAGAACATATTCTGGAATGGTACACAAGCATCTTGTAGCTATAAACATTTTAAGTTATAGGGAATACTTTGTCATCATATTTTTAGTGTCTTCTTTATAAAAACTCTTTCAAGATCCTAATACATACTTTTCTATGAGCTGGCATGGTGAATCATCCAATAACAATATGCTCTTACCTCTAAAAGAAGTGGTACCAAATGTATGTCTTCTATAAATGAATATTCAAATGTTGAAATGTTTGATTATGTTCATTGTCCCTTACCTCAAATACTAAAGGACATCTCTCGTAAAATGAATGAAAAGGAAAAAATATTCAATAAAACAAGTGAAGACTTATGGGTTTTGCAAGGTTATTGGTCATACTATCATCAAATTTCCAAACAAGGAAAACCAAGACATGAATACTAATCCAAACTAGGGAAAGTGAAAAAAATTGCAAGGAAACATGGAATAGTTAATCCAATTTTCTCTATCAAATTATGGAAGATGCCAACATTTTTCTTATTTTCATTTTATTTCTTATGGATCATGGATTTGATAATTGAGAAAATAATTATCATTTAGCTTTATTGTCATTTTTTTATTTATAATACATTTCCATATTATTTCTTATGGTTCACGCATGAAACTTTTGGCCATTTATATATGAAAAGAGAAGAAGTGAAAAATTGATGTAATAAGCCCTGTGCCCTATGGTTCTCATTTTGTGGAAAATATTGCAATTAGTGATTTCTTGCTTGCAATTGGTTAAGAAAAGAATAAGCACTATGATAGAGAGGTTTGGGTTGAAAATTATTAGCGGTTTTTCCTTGCTTACGATTTTTATTGTGTTTCTTACTTAACTTTTAGTTATTTCCTTGATTATGATTTTGACCATTTGTTTATTATTTAGATTTGAAAAAGGAAAAAGATTTTTACATATTGAGTTAACTCATGCTTTAAGGGTTGCTTTATATTTAATGTTATATATGTAATATGGAAAAATGTGATGTCAAAAAGATCATTTAATATACCTTAACGGGTGCAATAACATTGCACCATTAGAAAAAGCAAAAGCAAAAGCTTGGGTGGCATTTTTTATTTTCTACTTAAAGTCACTTAAAACACTATTTTTTTAATTAAAATAAGGACGTCTACTAGCTTAAGTTTAGGTTTAAGCATGTTTGACCAACTTAAAAGCTAAACCCAACACCCTCTAAGAGTCTTTTCGCCCAGCTTTTAGACACTCAAAAATGATTTCTGTGAGTGTAGAAGCTCAAGCTACCCTGTTTGGCAAATTTTTAAAAGTACTTTTACAAAGCTGAAAAAATACTGAAAAACCAAAAGCTCCAAATTGAAGCTTTTTGAAAAAGGTTTTTCAAAAGTTGTTTTTATATCATGTCAAAAAAAAATTTTCTCAAAAATAGTACTCTGTAATTTTGAAATTCTATTATCGCCCTTAAAACAACTAAACACTCAACCATGCAATATAAGGCCAAAGAAGCAACAACTTTTATTTAATGGCATTTTTAACAAAAGCTCCACTATTAAAAGCTCTACAGCTCAACAGCTAAAATTTCAGAATTAAGCCAAACAAAACCTAAGAAATATTCAGGATAGTAGTGAAACTTCTTACAAGAGGAGCCAAATGCATTATGCATTGCATACTAAATTGCTATTGAAGAAGGTAGACACTTATTAAGTAGTCAAGGAATTTTTATTTGCTACATATATATTGGGGTGGTTCAAGGGTAAAGCAATTAAAACACTTGCTTTAGGCCTCTCAAATTTTTAGGCCCTAAAGTTAATCATACTATGTGGGTGGCAAATTAACTAAAGGGAGAGGGGTGAATTTAGTTAATAGCAAGTTTTTTAAATTTCAAAAATGAACACATAAATAAGTAATATAGCTAGCAATCTATATAGTAGACTCATACGTAATTTAACAAACACTTAAACAACTAAGAACAATAAAGCAATCACATGAGCATTTTATCAAACATATGGTGAGAAATACAAGAAATAGCAAGAAATCAAAGAGAAAGAGAGAGAAGAAATGGATTTAAGGTGGTTCAGCCAAGCCAATATCCACCACTTAAGGATTCTCCTCTTAGGACTTCAAGCAACTTCCACAAGTAAGCTTATTCAAAGGTTGGTGAAGCTTAAACCAACATACACCACTTTAGAGCCTTTCCAAAGAACCCTAGCAAAGCCTCTTTACCAAGGAGTTCCTTACACCCAAGAGCTTTATACAATCTGTCTAAGATAATCAAGCTATGATGTGTATGTATCAATAATAAAAAAGAGAGGTTTCTCAAAGCTAAATCACTATAACTTCTAATAAGCAAGATATGAAAATGAAGGCTCTTTTTTGCTCAAGTATATAGCAAGATTATAGCTCAAGAATGAATAATTTCCAATCAAAAAGATTTGAAAAAGATGAAGAATTTCTTAGAAATGCTCAGGTATGAAGAGCTAGGTTAATTTCCAAATTGCGGGTGAAGAGGTATTTATAAAAGGAGGGGAAATGTACCACCAACGATTAGATTTTCCAAACCCAGACACTATAGGGGATCTAGTAGATTGGTAAAGGCTACCGACAACCCCTGCACACTCTACGTCTATTGGCAGCCTTAGCTGGCAGGACGGTAAGTTTGACCAGCAAAGTCAAAGCATTCCCCTGTCTTTCTACCTTTGTCGGTGGCCTTCCCACGCCAGTCGATCGACTAGCACGGTGATCAGCGAGGCTAAAAAATGGCCTTATGCCCCTACAATCATGCTACTTTGCCTTTTTTGAAAATCTAAAGCATTTTTATAGTTCATAAGCATTTCAACAAGGTTTGAAATAGAACAATTTGGATCAATAGCATGATTTGCAAAGCTCTTTGAAGGTATGAAGTTATGAACACAATTAAGAATAGCTTTAAAAAGCATTTCCTTTTTCAAAACAAGTTTGTGCAAGAGTGCAAAATGAAGTTTCAAGGAAATCATGCAAGTTAAGAGCTATAATTTGTATACTATGGCAAAACGCAAAAGAGCACTAGCCAGTATCCCTTATGTCACCTTCGTCTCTGCCTTGTATCTCCTTCTTCAACACTTGATTATTCTTGAACTCCTTCAAATCTCTTCAAGCAGTCTTCATGCATTCTTTTGAGCTCTTTGTACAATGATTCTTGCATTCTCTTGCTAGCTATCTCATAGTTCAAATTCAAAGACAATTCTTTGCAAAGGATTAGTACTAATAAATTATTTAACACTAATAATTTGCATCATCATCAAAACACGTATTAGCTATCATTTAACTAACAATTTCCCCCTTTTTGATGATGAAAAATTATTTTGCAATAAAAGGAGTCAAAGGAAGGAGACTCCCCCTCATTTAGACAATTAAGCAATATAAGCAATGTAACCATATAAATCATGCATGCCATTATATATATAGAGCCACTCATTCAAACATTCATCCAAACCATTCATATCCAAGTCATTTATCCAAACCATTCAATTATACCATTCAACCATACAAGAAACTATTCGTCCAAACCATCCATACCATTCTTTTTCTCCCTTTTTGTCATCATCAAAACCAATAATAGCTTAGAGAATGAAAAAAAAAAACCAACTAAGATAGATAAAATCAATAAGATCCAAACAAGCAATAAAATTCAAATAACCTAAAAATCAAGATAGGTAAACAACTAAGGTCTAATGCTTATAATGCTAAAGCTTAATGCAATTGTTCAAAAAAGTAATGAAAATCATAACAGAATTGTTTTTTGAAAAGCAAGGCTGCTTCCAAGAGGTTAGTCACAATGATGTCGATCACGTATTCTTTGAAGAAGTCATTCATATCCTCTCTTAGATCTTCAACATTCTTCTCAATGTGCCCTACTTTAGTGTTCATCATCTCTATTTGTGCAAGGATTCGAGACAAGATAGATGCCTCACCGGCTTGACCCTCGAAACTTGAACCTCTTTGCCCTTTAGAACTAGAACTGGCTCCACGTCTTAACTCTTGGCAGCGAAGCTCGTCCACTCTAGCACGTTCATTTGAAGCTTGAGTGGTAGCACATAGAAGTTGAGCCTCCAGATCATCCTCTTCATCACTCTCATTCACGTTCATAGGAACTCCAATTTAAGGCTTATTGAGAGTGATACCCCTAGCTCTAAGGCAATTCTCTCTAGCTCTAGCACACTTTGTTCGAGTTTCCTATCCAATTCTTCTTGTACATCATCTGTGGGATCAACTATAGGAGGTAGAACTGGATTGGAGAAAGTGGTGCCTCTTTTAGTCTTATCTTTGATTTGTTCTTTAATATGAGGTGGCAAGTTTGCACACTCATCCTTTTCAATATGCAGTCTATTACACCAATAAATTCCCATGGAGTAAATATAAGGCATATCAAAGTTCCATCTAAATGACTTCTTCTTCTTACGCGAAAGGATGTTGAACCACTTCAAAATATGTGTAAGCGCCATGCCATAAGCAGGTTGATACCAATTGTGGGTGCAAATATCTTAAGGGGGGGTGAATTAAGATATAAATGCTAATTTTCGTTTTTAAAAATTGCAGTAAATTTACAACTCTAACAAGCAATATATCAAACACAATATAGGCAAGATAATTAGAATGAACTAAAAGGCAAAGAGAGGAGAGACAAACGATTTTTAGGTGGTTCGGCCAAGCCTACGTCCACCGCCCAAGGAATCTCCCCTTAGGACTTCAAGAACTTCCACTAAAATGCTTCTTCAAAACTTGGTGAAACACAAACCAAGATTTTACACCCTCTTTGAAGTCTTTCTTCAAAGAACCCAAGAGCTACACTCTATAGGATTTCCTCACACTTTACAAGCTAAGAATGGATATTTCTCACAATGATTTAAGCTCACAACGTGTGTAGATATTCAAAGTATGACAAGAATTTGAATCTGAGAATTTCCTCAAGAAGAGAAAATGATAAGCTCTTGAAAGCTCAAAATATTGCAAGAATTGGCTCAAGAAGGATTGAATGATAATATAAGCTTTAGCACACTTCACTTGATTGATTAAAACTTGTATTTGAATGTGTATTTATAGAGGATTGAGGGTTAGGGATTTGGTAGGCGAAAGGGGATTGAAAATCTCGGCCAGAACGGTAAGAAACGGCTAGTGCATTTATTACAGCCCCGTTCAGCCGGTCGACCGGCTTGGTCGTCCGGCTTGCCTTTCACCCTCTCTGACTAGGCCGGACGCCTTAGCCGGTCGACCGGCTAGGGGGTCCGGCTTTTACCTTCACTCTCTGAATAGGCCGGGCGACCACCCCAGTCAGCCGGTCGACCGGCTTAGGGGTCCGGCCATTCCAGAAAAGAAGTAAAGCCAGATTCCTTTGAAAAAACAAGCTCAAGTATATTTTCACAACTCCAAGTAATTTTGTATAAATATGTAAACACGTGTTGTGAATGAAAACACTCCAAAAACTCATTTTGACTCAATATATGCATTCAAATACATTTGTGCATTTTTTTTTTTTTAAAAGTGCAATACTTGAGAAAAATTTGCAATGATAAGGAAAATTGTTTTGAGCCAAGTCTACACAATATAACGGCATTTCGCAAGAAGAGCAAGAAAAAAATAAGTCCGGTATCCCTTATGTCTTCTCTTCTCCTCCTTATGCCTTCTCAACTTTTCTCTTCTCCAAATGATCCTTTATGCACATCTTCATATTTTCCAAGCTTCATATGATATTCTCATTTCACAAGAAGCTGTTTAGTCAAATGCATATATATATTTTCATCATCAAAATCAATAAAGAATATTTAGCTAACAATCTCCCCCTTTTTGATGATGACAAATATTTTTAAGATATGAAAAGAATACTCCCCCTTAATATATGCATTCTTCTAACAAGTGCTTTGATTATCAAATTTGCAAACATATCACCCAAAGCATGGATATTCTCTATCACAAAAAAAATGCATAAATCACATATATCATAATATATCACCACATTCATCAAATATATTTCATCAAATCATAATCATCATATTCATCAAATCATAATATATCACCACATTCATCAAATATACTTCATCAAATTTCTCCCCCTTTGGCATCATCAAAATCAACATAAAGTTAGGAAAGAAAGGTATGAAGTCAACTAAACTAGAAATCAACAAAACTGAAAATTGTTTTTAAGTGAATAAAGATCAAGGCGCGTCATCATGGTGATCCTTGAAGTAGTTTCTCATGTCTGTCTTCATAGCCGCTACTTCGTAATCAATGTGTTGTCTCCAGTGGTGAGTTCATCCCATTGGCTTGCCATAGTTGTCCTCATGTCACTCATACCCGTGTTTAAGGCTGAGCTGAGATAGGATCCGAGCCATCATAGAAGTGTCTTCTTGTTGTCCCCTGGAGCTAGAACCAGCTCCCTGACGAATTTCTCTTCTGCGAAGCTCCTCAAAATGCTCTTGCTCCCTAGACTCTCTTAATACACGCCTAAGAGTCGCTTCCTCAGGGTTTTCCTCTTCTTCAGAGAAACTAACAACCATAGGTATTGTTCCAGGTATGCCTATGTTAGGATTTCCCTCAAATTCTGGCCCTTCATCTTCTCCAAAGTTTATATCTGCCCCACCAGCCATGTCATCAAGGTTTTCTGCTGTAGTACCAAACAATGGGTCGGTGAAGGTAATGCCCTTCTTAGTTCTATATCTAATGGCAGCTTGAGTACTTTGGGGCAAACTTTTGAATGTCTCTCTGTTTATTGGCTCCATATTATACCAGTAAATGCCCATAAAGTTCATATATAACATATCAAAATTCCAAGCAAATATCTTATATGGAGCATTTGAGAAAATTCTGAAATATGAGAAGATATGCATTAACGCCATTCCATATCCCGGAGTAGTTGTTTTCCCTCCGTCCTTTCCACTAATGTGCAGCATGTGTTGAAGTATAAGGAAAGGCAAAGCTATCTCTTTTCCCTTTCTAAGGCTGTAAAAAATATATGCATCCATAACTGGAATCTTTCCATCATTTATATTCTTAGGAAGAATTATTTCACTCATAATCTTAAGAGCAAGCCTAGTGTTAACATCAACATCTCTTAACATTGGAAGAATCAAGTTTGGATCTCTAGGTCCTACATTCTCCCACATAAATCTTATTACTTCTCCCAGGATGCCAGTTCCCCTAATTCCTTCCGGCCACCCTTGACTATTATAATGTCCTTCCCCTTCAACCGGTATATGAAATATTTTATGCAAAATATCCTCATTAAGCACAAATTCTACTCCACAAACCGTTGAGGCTAATTCTAATCTTGGACTTCTACAACTTATCTCCAGTTTTCATAAAATTCAACCACTAGCTTGTCTTGTACATCACAATTCAAGTGCAAAAAGGTAGCCCATCTATCAAATAACGGTAATATATCTGTACCAGCAAAATCAGAGTCTACAACGTATTTACCGTAGATAATAGATTGCTTCCCTTGAATCTTTGATGCTGGAGGTGGTGGTGGTGGTGGAGATTGCGTTCTTGCCCTTTTCCCTTTCTTCCCACGTGCTTGACTCTTCCCTCTTAGATTCACCATGGTTTTGCCTTGTTTTTGTAGATATAATCGAAGAAAACTATGTTTTTTGAAGTAGGTAAACCAATTCTGGGAAGAAATTTGGAAGAAATCGGTGTAAAGTTGAAGATTTGAGATAGGATTGAAGAAAAATTGAGTAAGAGTTGAAAGAATTTTGAGAGTTTGTGGTGAAATTGGGGTGAAAACCCCTAATTTTAACAATTACTGTGTTCAGTCGGTCGACCGGCTGATCGCGAGGGTCGACCGGCTGGATCAGAGAGCAAATTAAATTTTCTGCTTTAGCCGGACGCCTAAGACCTTAGTCGGTCGACCTGCTTTGGTCGACCGGCTGGGTCAAAAAGTTCAAAAATGTTTTAATTTTCATACCCAAGCCACAGAAACACATATATATCCTATTTAGCCACATTTTATCATTCCAATTTCTCTCCTAATCTTGCAAAATTGATCCTCATTCAAAGGTTTGATGAAAATATCAGCAACTTGATGTAAAGTATCAACAAATTCAAGAATTATATCTCCTTTTTGTACATGATCTCTAATGAAATGGTGTCTAATCTCAATATGCTTAGTTCTTGAATGTTGAATTGGATTCTTAGTAAGATTAATTGCACTAGTATTATCACGATATAGGAATATGATTATATTTCAATCCATAATCAAGTAGATTTTGTGTCATCCACACTATTTGAGCCACACAACTGCCAGCTGCAATAAATACAACTTCAGTGGTAGAAATTGCAACACTATTTTGCTTCCTACAAGACCAAGATACTAAGGAATGTCCTAGGAATTGGCATGTTCCACTAGTGCTTTTACGATCTATTTTGCAGCCAGCATACAGCATCAGAAAAACCACATAAATCAAACGATGTTCCTTTAGCATACCAAAGTCCTAAATTAATTGTACCCTTAAGATATCTTATTATTCTTTTTACAGCTGTTAAGTGAATTTCCTTAGGATTTGATTGAAACCTAGCACATAAGCACACTGAGAACATGATATCAGGTCTAGAGGCAGTTAAATATAATAGGCTACCGATCATACCTCTATATTTCTTCTCGTCTACTGATTTACCTTTCTCATCTTTGTCTAGCTTAGTTGAAGGGCTCATGGGAGTTCCAATCTCCTTTGCATCTTCAAGTCCAAATTTCTTGATGATTTCCTTGGTGTACTTGGCTTGATTTATGAAGATCCCTTCTTTTGCTTGTTTGATTTGAAGTCCGAGGAAGAAGATTAATTCTCCCATCATGCTCATCTCGAACTCCTTATGCATGCACTTCGAAAAATTCTCACACAAGGAAATATTAGTAGCACCAAAAATTATATCATCTACATAAATTTGGACAAGTAGAATATCATTGTCTTTTCTTTTTGATAAATAAGGTTGAATCAAGTTTTCCTCTTTTGAAATTGTTTTCAACCAAAAATCCACTAAGTCTATCATACCAAGCTCTAGGAGCTTGTTTTAAGCCATACAAAGCCTTTTCTAGTTTAAACACATGATTAGGAAAACATGAATCTTAAAAACCAGAGGGTTGTTCAACATAAACTTCTTCTTCAATAAATCCATTTAAAAATGCACTTTTTACATCCATTTGATAAAGTTTAAAGTCCATGTGACATGCAAATGCAAGTAACATACGAATGGATTCAAGTCTAGCTACAGGAGCATAAGTTTCATCATAATCAATTCCTTCTTCTTGATTGTATCCTTGTGCAACTAGTCTAGCCTTATTCCTAGTCACTATTCCAGCTTCATCTAGTTTGTTTCTAAATACCCATTTGGTTCCAATTACCGGTCTATCCTTGGGTCTTTCAACTAGCTTCCACACTTTATTTCTCTCAAATTGATTAAGTTCTTCTTGCATAGCTATTATCCAATTCTCATCTAATAGTGCTTCTTTTACATTTTTGGGTTCAACATGTGAAATAAATGCATAATGCTCACAAAAAGTGTTAATATTACGCCTAGTTCTTACACCTTCATTTGGATTACCGAGAATGAGATCTTGAGGATGGTTTCTCACAAACTTCCAACTCTTTGGTAGATCTTCATGAGGTTCTTTTGTTTCATCATCTTTGTTTGAGCATTGTTTGATTTCCTCATTCTCTTGAGACCTCCTTTCTTGAAGTTCTTCTTCTTGTTTCGTTTCTTTGTCTTTTGGAGTTGGATCTTCAAGTGTTGTCTTTTCCAAAAGATAACCTACATCATCAATTTCCTTTCGGCTCAAATGGATTAGTTTCATCAAATGTAACATGTATTGATTCTTCTACAACAAGAGTTCTCTTATTATATACCCTATATGCTTTACTCTTTGTGGAATAACCCAAGAATATTCCTTCATCGGATTTAGAATCAAATTTTCTTAAGTGGTCCTTAGTGTTTAGAATAAAACATTTACAACCAAATACCTTGAAGTATGATACTTTAGGTGTTTTGCTATACCATAGTTCATATGGAGTTTTGTTTAAAATAGGTCTAATCAATACTCTATTTTGCACATAACATGCAGTATTTATGGCTTCACTCCAAAAATATGTTGGCAAGTTGTGTTCTTTTAGCATAGTCCTTGCCATTTCTTGTAATGTACGATTCTTCCTCTCTACTATCCCATTTTGTTGAGGAGTACGAGGGGCCGAAAAGTTATGCTCAATGCCATGTTCATCACAAAAGTTCATGAAAGGGGTATTCACATATTCGGTGCCATTATCACTACGGATGCAAGTTATGAAATAGCCTTTCTCATTTTGCACTTTTCTACACTATCTTGCAAATTCATTGAAGGCCTCATTTTTATGTGCAAGAAACATGACCCATGTAAATCTAGTGTAATCATCAACTACAACAAATGCATACCTAGATCCTCCTAAGCTTGCCACATCAATGGGTCCAAACAAATCCATATGTAGTAGTTGTAAAGCTCTATTTGTTGAAACCTTATTTAAGGATTTGAAGGATGTTTTATGTTGTTTCCCTAATTGACAAGCATCACATATTTTATCTTTTTCAAATTTTAGCTTTGGTAGGTCTCGAACAAGATCATGCTTTGATAAATCATTCAATAAGCTCATGCTAGCATGTCCTAATCTTCTATGCCATAACCACGTGTTATCATGCACAACAGATAGACATTTAACATGTTGATATATAAGTTGATCAATTTCAACGATGTAAACATTTTCATTTCTCTTAGCTTCAAATAACACTTTTTCATTTCCACATTCATACAAAAGGCATTTAGAAGATTGAAAAACTACCTTGTGACCTTTGTCGCATAGTTGACTAATACTAAGTAAATTAAATTTTAGACCTTCAACAAGTAGGACATGGTGTATAGCAAGAGAATTTTCATTACCAATGCTTCCTTTTCCAATAATTTCCCTTTGCTATTGTCCCCGAAGGTGACATATCCTCCTTTTATTCTTTTTAGTTTGTAGAAAAGTGATGAGTTCCCCGTCATGTGCTTAGAACAACCACTATCCAAGATCCATCTTATTTTGCTTGAATTGCTTTCATTGTATACCTACACACATGAAATTCAAAAGCAATTCTTTATTTGGGGTCCCCAACACCTTGGGTCCTTGGTGTTAGTTTAAGTTTTGTTTTTAACCACCCACTTCGGTCTTTGCCAATATGGAACATGTGATCTTCTATCACGAATTTTCTTGTAATAACAATGAGAGGATACATGTCCTTTCTTTTCACAGTAAGTACAAATAACATTTGGCTTTTGTGAGGAGAGGGATGAAGAAGTAGAAGCTTTGACAAAATAGGTTTTGAAATATTTTTTATTAATATTAGGTTTATATCCAATACCACTTTTGTCAAAAGACATTTTTTGACTTCCAAGAAGTTTTTCAAAGTTTTCTTTCCCATTTGTAAATTTTTGAACAATTTTATTCAAATCCTCATTTTTCTTCTTTAAATCATTGACTTCTTTTTCAATCTTTACAAAATCTTCAGCATATGAATCATTTTCCTTTTCTAAGACATCTATTTTCTCAATAAGTGAAGCATTTTTCTTTTCAAAAATTTCTTTTTCATTTTGAACAAGTTTCAAACTCTTATGCATTTGCTTGTTTTTAGCCAAGGCTAAGGATAGGTCATCATGTAATTTAGCAAATGCTTCTTTTAATTCCTCAAAACTACATTCGTCTTCCTCCTCTTCACTAGATGAATAGTAAATAGATAGAGATGGAGAAGATAGTACCTCATCCTCATTGGCCATGAGGCAAAAGTTTGCTACCTCATGATGTTCTTCTTCATCTTCTTCGGTTTCTGAAAAGTCCCATGTAGCCTTGAGCTCTTTTCCTTCCTTCTTCTTTGAAAGCCTAGGACAATTTGCTTTTATATGTCCCGGCTTGTTGCAATTGAAGCACTTTATTTCATCCTTTGCATCTTTCATCTTCTTGAGCTCTTTACCATCTTTTACTTTCCTCTTCCAATTGGAGTTGCTTGAAGAGGTACCCTTTCTCATCTTTCGAAATTTCATAAATTTTTAAAATTCCGGGCTAGAAGTGCTATCTCCTCATCTTCCGGGTGTTCCTCTTCTTCTTCATCGTCACTTGATGAAAATCTTGATGCAACTAAAGCAATGGACTTCCTTGTTTTCCTTTCTTCCTCCTCATGGTCTTTTATCTCTAGCTCATGAGTCATGAGTGACCCAATGAGCTCATTGAGCTCCAATGTGTTCAAGTCCTTTGCTTCCTTTATCGCTGTGACTTTTGGTTGCCACGATGATGGCAAGCTCCTTAGTACTTTCCTTACTTTTTCGACGTTAGAATAATCTTTACCAAGAGCTTTTAAACCATTAGTAATTTCAACAAATCTAGAAAACATTTGTTCTACATTTTCATTTGGAAGCATTTTGAATAATTCATATTTATGTACAAGCATGGCAATCCTAGATTCTTTTACTTGGCTTGTTCCTTCATAGGTTACTTCTAATTGATCCCAAAGCTCTTTAGCTGAAGTACAACCCATTACCCCTAGCAAATTCAGTGGCATTCATAGCATTAAACAAATAATGTAAAGCTTTTTGATTTAATTCAAATAGTTTTATATCTTCATCATTCCATTCACTTTCAGGTTTAGGTATTCTCCTATTGCCTTCAAATTTTGTAGGTAAAATAGGTCCATTTTCTATTATTTTCCAAGCTTTATAATCATGAGATTGTATAAACACTTTCATTCTCATTTTCCAAAAGGCATAATTAGTTCCATCAAAAGGGGGTGCTTGTTTAATAGAAATTCCCTCCATATTTGCTATAAATTCTACTAGTTGTTAAACTATGATGTAGAACCCTAGCTCTGATACCAATTGTGGGTGCAAATATCTTAAGAGGGGGGGTGAATTAAGATATAAATGCTAATTTTCGTTTTTAAAAATTGCAGTAAATTTACAACTCTATCAAGCAATATATCAAACACAATATAGGCAAGATAATTAGAATGAACTAAAAGGCAAAGAGAGGAGAGACAAACGATTTTTAGGTGGTTCGGCCAAGCCTACGTCCACCGCCCAAGGAATCTCCCCTTAGGACTTCAAGAACTTCCACTAAAATGCTTCTTCAAAACTTGGTGAAACACAAACCAAGATTTTACACCCTCTTTGAAGTCTTTCTTCAAAGAACCCAAGAGCTACACTCTATAGGATTTCCTCACACTTTACAAGCTAAGAATGGATATTTCTCACAATGATTTAAGCTCACAACGTGTGTAGATATTCAAAGTATGACAAGAATTTGAATCTGAGAATTTCCTCAAGAAGAGAAAATGATAAGCTCTTGAAAGCTCAAAATATTGCAAGAATTGGCTCAAGAAGGATTGAATGATAATAAAAGCTTTAGCACACTTCACTTGATTGATTAAAACTTGTATTTGAATGTGTATTTATAGAGGATTGAGGGTTAGGGATTTGGTAGGTGAAAGGGGATTGAAAAAACTCGGACAGAACGGTAAGAAACGGCTAGTGCATTTATTACAGCCCCGTTCAGCCGGTCGACCGGCTTGGTCGTCCGGCTTGCCTTTCACCCTCTCTGACTAGGCCGGACGCCTTAGCCGGTCGACCGGCTAGGGGGTCCGGCTTTTACCTTCACTCTCTGAATAGGCCGGGCGACCACCCCAATCAGCCGGTCGACCGGCTTAGGGGTCCGGCCATTCGGAAAAGAAGTAAAGCGATTTCTTTGAAAAAACAAGCTCAAGTATATTTTCACAACTCCAAGTAATTTTGTATAAATATGTAAACACGTGTTGTGAATGAAAACACCCCAAAAACTCATTTTGACTCAATATATGCATTCAAATACATTTGTGCATTTTTTTTTTTTTTAAAAAGTGCAATACTTGAGAAAAATTTGCAATGATAAGGAAAATTGTTTTGAGCCAAGTCTACACAATATAACGGCATTTCACAAGAAGAGCAAGAAAAAAATAAGTCCGGTATCCCTTATGTCTTCTCTTCTCCTCCTTATGCCTTCTCAACTTTTCTCTTCTCCAAATGATCCTTTATGCACATCTTCATATTTTCCAAGCTTCATATGATATTCTCATTTCACAAGAAGCTGTTTAGTCAAATGCATATATATATTTTCATCATCAAAATCAATAAAGAATATTTAGCTAACAACTTTCAATCCAACGTGCACCATGTGTTTAAGAATGATAAATGCTAAAGCAGTCTTCTTTATGATATACATGATACATGTTACAAACATCAATAAACTCAACTCTATTATGATGCATTTCCCTAGGCATTAACACTTCATTAAATATCTTGTTCATAAGGCTTCTTTCCACATTCAATTCACTCTTAGGAGGGGTTATTTCTCTATAAGGATCATCATCTATTCCTTTCCAAATAAACTTAACTGCCTCATCAACAACATCCTCTTTGTTTTTACGCCAACCTTTAGAACGATATTGCCCTTCACCCTTAATTGAAAGTTGAAATATATCATGCAACACATCTTCATTTAAATCAAAATTGATTCCCCTAAAGGTTGATCTTATACGAATATTAGGAGCCTATTCAAAGAATTTAACATTCTCATAAAATTCTCTAATCAAATCATCATAAGCTTTACACATAAGATGAATAAAGATATCCCAACCTTGAAACTTAAGAAACTCAATGGTTTTGGTACCTTCAAAATCTCTATCAACAATGTTCTTCCCATAAATTATCTTCTTCTCCTTTGGTTCCTCTTCTTCATTAGATGATAAACCACTACTTGGGTTAGGAGATGGGTCTCTTCTTGGTGGTGATGGATCTCTTGGCCTCTTGGTCTTCTTCTTCTTCTTAGAGGTTTCTTAGCCTCTTGGATTCACCGTTGTTGTGATTTTGAAGAAAAAGATGATGGAGAATAATTTTATGAAGTGGGTCTTTCAAAAACTCAAGAAATTTGGATTTTGGGTGAAAAGGTGCTTTATAGTAAGGGTTTAAGAGAGAGGGGTTAGGGTTTATTAAAAAAATAGAGTTTGAATAGGTTTAGAAGTGTTAAAATCGAGTTTAAGAAATGCCTCTCCGGTATGTGCTGGTCTGTCGATAAGCCTCTAGGGCGACCGGTTAACCCTGTCAGTAGGGACAAAGTACAAGCCTATTTCTCTGCTACTGCTGGCAGGCCTCCTTCCCTAGCTGACTAACCGGTTAACTTGATCGGTAGGCCCTGCAAGTTTATTTTTCAAAGTTTTGCAAAGCTACACTTATTTGAATGCAATTTTGAGCCAAAAACAATAATTTTCAAAGATGTAAAGGCACTTTAACAACAAATTTGCATCCCAATCTCTCTCCGAATTTTGCAAAATTGTTTCTCTTGCAAAGGTTTTGTAAAGATGTCAGTAACTTGATGCAATATATCAACAAATTCAAGTACTATGTCATTTTTTGCACATGATCCCTAATGAATCGATGGCTAATCTCAATATGTTTGGTCCTAGAGTGTTTGATAGGATTCTTAGTGA